>OW119924.1:33451782-34093747 GCA_933210815.1 Meta bourneti
AAAACATGAATTTCAACTAGTCAAACTCATCGGAAATAATCCTCGAAAGATGTAGATCACCGTTACCTTCAAAACTCTGGATTACTTTACAAATTTCTTTCATAATTTGTGAAAAAGAGGAATATCAACATACATAACAGGTAAGATTCCGTTTATTTCCTATATCACGTCTCTAAATTTTTTTCGCACATACCAATGAAAATATTTTCTTTAAAATTTTATAAATCTTTTAAAAGTGAATTTAGGTTTTTAAAATGATTTAATGCTCTGTTTGAATTGTTGACATATTCTTTTTAAATTTTACCGGCATTTCATGCGACGGTGTTTGTTTTATGAAATCGGTGTGAATGACCTTTACGCACAGCTTACTGTTTTTAGAAGTCTGGATAAATGTTTCTCAATAGAATAAATTTAATTTAAATTCTTTTTCACCATCTGTGTGCTTATTATCCTAGTATTTTATTCTAAATTCAGTTCGTAAGTAGAACAATTTAATATTTACGTATACTTTTGTGGACATCTTTGTACAAGTTTGTTGACATTTAACATTGAATTTATTTTGCGTATTATGTTTTCTTAACAATTCTGATGGTCATATAAATTCAATAGGACTAATAATGTGCTTGTTTATGTAACGATAAACGTACTCATAACTTGTTAAGTAAAAAATGAATAACAATGAATGAGTGTACATTATTATAATGAATTTCCGTTTATATTCATAAAACAAAATTAATTTACGTTTATTACAAAAATAGCAAATTACAATAAACTTATATTCATTAATATTTTTTACTATATACTATATTAGTATTTTTTGTCAATTTTATAACTTAATCTTTACTAAAGAGAAAGGATAATTTTATCAATTCACTTAACCAATGATAATCAAAAAATTGTTTTCCCCTCAGTTTTAGCTTGAATCTTCGTTTACAAAACAACTCACACTTTGAGTTCGTATTTAGTTTTCGTTGCATTGGTTAGATTTAATTACGATTTAAAAAATTTCTTAGTTAGTTATAAAATAATCTTATTACCTATTGTTTGTACTTTGTCAAAAATTCTATTTCAAATAACGCTTGTAATCCAATGTATTAGATTGAAAAGAAATATGTTTACTTGTTAGAATATTTTCCCAAGTTGAATTATTTCATTCTTTTGAATACCGCACCTTCTCAAGAAAGGTGCGGTCAAAAAGTAAATTACAAGGGTCAACTTTCAATTTGTAGATTACCGTCACATTTTTAAAAGCTTATCTTTTAAATTTCTGGATTAGATTTCTATAATTTGTTCAAGTTTATTGTTCAGAAATTAAAAATTTACATTTAGAATTTTGATACGTTTAAAGAGAAAGCTCTATATGCTTGAAATTTCCCCATATGTTCTAAAAAAGTAAAATTATTTAAATATGCATTGCCTAAAAATCAAAGCTCTGTGTGGCATTGGCTTTTTTCTATGTAGTCACTACAGAAATTTTTTGTTTATATATCGGTCGTCGCGTGCTGGATTGCACCGAATTCACTACTCCTGTGCACTTGAGTACCTATAAATTTCAAGGGTGTGAACACCTAGTAACTCGACCCTTTCCCCCTTCCGAATAAGTTTTGTTTAGGGGCCATTCCTCCCCCATAAGAGAGCGATAAATATTGCAAAATTTAGAATTCAGGGCTATTGAGAACAATCGATAAAATTCGACAATACACAAACCTCATGAAATATTTGGAGACTTACTTCTTCGCCCCATTAAATTCTCAAGTTCAGTTACAGTACATGAGAGTATTTTCAGTGTAAACAGACGAGACGGTTTGCGAAGATTTTACTTCTGTAGCCAAATGTTCTTGTTTGATACATATAGGGCTTACCTTAAAATGTAGCCGTTTCGGTGACGTTTGGTGTTTAATGTTCTTGGCGTTGATGAATCAACTATCATACACCAATTTAATCTTTGGAATTTTTATTGGCGAATGACTGATATTATTTTCGAATAAGTCAGATGACGTCACATTCGAAACACGTACAGGAAACACGTATCGCCGCAGAAATATTACCACCTATATTTAGCTTGACAGAAAATGAATCTCATACTCGGTCAGTGTTCTTTTGTTAACCCCACTCCGAAGAATTTAAGAAAATAGGAAGTTCGTTGTATACAGTGACTCTCAAAAGGTTTCGTACACTTTAAAAATTTCGCTGTAGCCTGGAACTGAATTCGAATATAAAGTCCAATATTTTTTCATATCATCCCCATGTGATTCTGAATAAAATCTAATATTCTTTAAAAAAATATTGACTCATTTTCTTTTTATAAAAATGAAAATGCAAGGAGGCAGAGAAAGAACACATCACAAAAGTGATCGTACACCGAAACATTTTCGGATAAATTCATAAATAAAATTATCGTTTATCGCCTTTTTTATTTTTCAACTGTGGTGACATTTAAAAAATCGTTTGGCTTTAATCTTTGCTTACTTCGTAATATTCTATTTATTATTTAAAAATGTCTTGTAGTCGTAAGGAAACAACGAACAGCATTCGAAAATTGATTATTTTTCATCATAGTAGTGGTAAATTAGTTCGGAATATCTCTAAGTTAGTAAATTTATCCCATTCTACGGTGCAGTATGTGATAAAACGCTTTAAAGAAAATCGGATCGAAAACAAGGTAAAGGAAGGAAAGGATCGGAAAAGGTTGTCTGGCAAAGTTAACTCAACGTGATCAGAGATTTATAATTAGAAAATTTGTGAAAAATCCATGATTAAGTGCTGTAAAAATTTCTACAGAATTTACTGAAAAATTTTCTACTTCAATTTCATCTGAAACTGTTCGACGAGTGCTCAGATCAGGTGGATTCAATAGGCGATCTGCCCGAAATTTTTTTTTTTGTAACTGCGAAAAACAGAAAGCTTAGGCTTTTCTTCGCAAAATCAATGATAAATAAGCCCGAAACGTATTGGAATCATGCCTTATTTGCAGATGAAAGCAAATTTAACATGTTCAGTTCCGATGGGCGTATAATTGTATGGAGAAGAAAAAATGATTAACTTAGTTGGAACAGTAAAGCATGGCGGTGGAGGTGTCCTTGTGTGGGAGTGCATGTCAACATCAGGACTAGGTAATTTGGTATTTATTGATGGCATAATGAATCATTCTCTTTATTTAAATATTTTAAAAGACAATTTAAAATTATCAGCCCAAAATTTGGGTATTGGAAACAACTTTTTTTTTTTTTTTATCAAGATAACGATCCAAACACACGGCTCTCAACGTTCGCCTCTGGTGTTTCTATAATTGTCCACAAGTTCTGAAAACACCACCTCAGTCGCCGGATTTAAACCCAATAGAACACATTTGGAGAGAACTGGAGGTTAGGGAACGAAGACACGACATTAAAACGAAAAGCGAATTAAAAACAGTAATGATTGAAGAATGGAGGAACATTGATGCAGAAATTACAAAAAAACTAGTGAACTCTATTCCCGGACTTTTAAAAGTTGTTGTGGATGCTATAGGATATCCTACAAAGTACTAATTTACCGAAATATTACAATATTTACTAATATGTAGAGATTTTTTGTAAAGTGTACGAAGACTTTTGTGAGGTAACTTTTTGTTACTTTTTGATTATTGATTTTCCCCAAAAAAATTTTATTATGTTTTTAATTTATTGTATGTAGTTTTGTTAAGAACAAGTTATAGATGTTATTAAAAAATTCCCATTCTGAAATATTAATTTTTATTAATGGATAGAGCAGTATTTCATTGAAATTCGTAAGTGTACGAACACTTTTGGGAGCCACTGTATATCTGATTAGAATTGGTTCCTTGACTTGATTTTGGAGAGTGGTGTGCCAGCTCAGGTGTGACTTCGTCATCTGACCGTGGTTCAAAATTACGCGGTGTTGTCCTTGGTTGTTTCCCTTCGGGTTTGATCCCGGACCGTCGCCAATAGCCCGTTGTGTTACTCCAGTGCGACGTTAATTAAAATACCGACCTTGACTTGCTTTGTTAGTTATTGGTATTAGATAACTATTCACAAGGAAAAGCTATTTCAATGATCATATAGTTTAGGATTTTTTTTGGTAGATCCATCCCTGTTCTCTTTGCAGAAGACAAATATATATTTTTAAATCTATTTATTTTAAAGAATTTATGTAATTTTTAATACATTCGGTACATACTTATGTTTTGATTTTTTCGATTGTTTCTCGGTAGGCTACATGGTTGTGGTTGATACTTTCATACGTAAAAATGGATTTGTATTAAAACTTCTAAAGACCAAATTTACTAAAAATTTGAATTACTATTAAATCCTTCTTTACTCGCGTATTTGTTGAAGTGACAGACATCTATAGAGACAGATTTCAAAAATACAAATCGGATTTAAATTCAAAAATAATTTTTTAAAATGTAAACAATTGATGATATAAATCTTATTTCAGGCGAACTTTTAATTTGGAAAACAATACTTTTGTTTTCTCATCAAATACTAACGCAAAATCTACGTTTTAAACATTTGTATGAAGAATTAAAATCAAGATTCACTTTGAATACATGAATCTATTAATTTTTTGTTTCTTAGTGAAAGCTTTTTGACTTATTGATTCTATAATGCAGGGTCTGCTTATTCCATTAGTTATAAGGAACTAAAATGGCGGGATGATTCCATAAAAATCAATGGAGTTCCCCACAACTCCGATCAATGAAGATTTCAATTGAAATGTCAAACAAAAAAATAAGATTATATCTTTAAAGTTAAAGATAATATGAGAGAATACCCCAATTTTTATGTTTAATAATTGCTATTTGACCACTACTATTAATCGAGGTGATGTGAATTAAAGTAGATAATATTATATTAGAGTCCACTCTCAAATCCATTTCTTTCAACATCGATTGATACTTGAATGATATTGTTTCCTAATCAATGTCAAGTGTACGATTCTGAAGCAGTGAAGTTAAAATTTAGTTCTTGAAGTGTAAATAAAATTAGAATATGAATTAAGGTTGGTTGGAATTGTTGCTCTTCGGTCTTTGCTCACGAGGTCTAATTAGACCATAATTTTTGCTGATGTTTGCCGATTCGGTTTTTTACTTTGGTTAAGACCATTTTCTTAATATTAATTGAGTAAGATAAGAAGTAAATTTAATAGATAAATGACTGTTTTAGTTTCTCGAATCCTGTATTCACTACATAAATACTTAATTTCTAAAAATTGAAATGTGTGTATTTGATTGATATAGCTTTGTCATTTTTTCGTTCTGAGTATTTTTGTTCATTTTCATCATGTTAAAATGGTTTCCTAAATTTCAAGAAAATCCTTTTTCTTTCTCCATTTCTTTCGTTCGAGAAAATCTAATAAAGAAAATCTCTAAAAAAATTTATATTTTTTTCATTTCCGAATTACAACTTCGTATCTCCAAAAGAATCTGCAAAAACTATGAAGCCTTGAAAATCTTTTTCCATGCAACTTCTTTAGAAACAAGGGACACCGGTGGGACAGTTGGTAGTGTCGCGGATTAGCAACCGGAGGGTTGCGAGTTCGAGACTAAGCCTAACTAAACATCGTGGAGTACGTGGGGTTGGTGTACTCGAAATCCGTCGTGGCCTCAAATGTCCTAGCGTTGGTATAGTGCGGTAGTGTGGAGTGCCAGCTCGGGTGTTTTGTTGACCTCGTCATCTGACCGTGGTTCAAAATTATGAGAATCCTCGTCCTCGGATCTTTCCCTTCGGGATTGATCCCGGACTGTCGCCAATAGCTCGTTATGTTGCTCTAGTGCGACGTTTTTTTCAACTACCTAACCCATCTTTAGCAGTGAACTGCATTTAAAAATATGAGGCATAGGTTGTAAAATCACTTTTTCCAAACGATAATTAATTTAATATTGCAATTTAAAATAATTAAATCAAGTATTAAAAAATTTTCAAATGCCTAAAATTGTAGAATAAATTATTTAATTTAAGTTCTTAAGTGTTAGAATTTTCTACCAAAAGTTCTGCATTAACGCTCGTCATCTGACCGTGGTTCAAAATTACGTGGTGTTGTCCTCGGATCTTTCCATTTGGGATTGATCCCGGACCGTCACCAATAGCCCATTGTGTAGCTCTAGTGTGACGTTAATGGAAATACAAATACAAATCTGCATTAACGAGTAACAAATATTAAAAAAACTAATTAAATGTGTTTAATTAAAGCTAAGATTTTTTAATCAGTTTCACAGAAGTATTAGAAAATGTGCTGGGAAAAAGTTAGCAATTTACAAGACTAATGGTCTTTAAAATTAAAAACTGTTCTGAGGAAATCAGACTGAAGTTCGCATTTGTGATAATGTTTAATTTGTGTAGATTAAATATCTCTTGGATGTACGAATGTATGTCTGTTAACTTTTATTTTTTGTAACATTAATCTTATTTTTCGGTTAAGATAGGGGCAAAATATATTTTCCTCCTTGACTACAAATTTTTACCACAATGCTTATCTATAATTCCTAACACTTTATCTTCTAGGTGAACAAGAACTCTGACCATAAAAAAATTCTCTGGATGTATGTGCTGAAAGATATTCGATTTTTCCAGCATAAAAGCCGGTCTTCTTTCGAAGGCTTTTAAAAAGAGCCATTGTTGAATTTCCACAGCAAGTTCATGTATTCAGTTAACACTTTGGTAAGTTCATCCGGCTTTTTAAACAATTTACAGGATATTAGATTTGTTGTTCCGATAGATCTTTTACTATAGTTCTTTTTTATAAAACATGACTGATTCATATTCCTTTTTAAATCACAGCATAATCTGGTCTTAAGATTAATTCGGAAGTACATTCAACAATGTTTTCAAATAGGTTTCAAATAGTTTCGAAAACGAATACTGATGGAAATCCAACCGTCTGCGTTTTTAACTCGAGAATGTTTCTTTGATTCAACCAAAGCCGTCAATCTGTTGTAACCAATAAGTCATAAAGTCAACCCAGTTTCGTTTAAATTACAAATGATTGATTTACACCGACAAACAGAATTGAAATACCTAAAAATGAATTTAGAGAGGCTTAAACATACGAAAACGAATAAAAATATCTCGATGAGGAAACCGTTTTAAAGAAAATAACCATTATCTAGAATTAAGACTTCAACATTCAAGACCATTTACTTTCGGTTCTCGTTTGGTTTTGCTTCTGTTCCGATTTAAAACCTATTTCTGTGTCATTCTTTTCTATTTGTCCCGATCACAATACGCATAATTTTCGACGTCGTTACTGATTTCATAACTGAATTGTAGAATTGCATTACGATTACGAACATCTCGACATCTTTTCAACCGCACGAAAATAATTACAATGCAAACGTCACAGTTCGCAATGTGGAAAAAGGGCAGATGGATACAATACAGGAAAATAAATAGGCCTAGAAAAGAAAACGATAATACAAATAATATTAATAAAAATCCAGTCAGCCAAGCAGGTGGTAGATGGAAGATGCAACTCGCATAAGGAAAATTTGTACACGAAAAATGCAACCCTCTCTTTCTAACAGTCACCGAATCACGGAAGTCTGCGACTGTTGTGTCCCCATTTTTTTCAATGTCTATAGCAGATTCTCTTCGCAACTTTTTGCTTCTGTTTTATTACCTATTCTTATTCTTCCGTAGTAGGTGAATGAACGCCCGGTCTCTTGACGACCTTTTCAGTGCCATAAATTCTTTATTTTTTGCAAAACTTTTCACGGGCTTTAAGGATATATAGTAGTATTCATGTTTTCAAAAAGGGTACACACGAAACCAGGGTAACTTTATCTTGTAGAATTCCCATATGAACAAGGAACCAAAATGGAGGTAGATTTTTCTGTGAACAAAATGTACATTTTTTTAAGGCACGGAAGTTTCAATTGGAAAATAAGAATAAAATTTTCATTTTGATTTAAAAGATTGAAAAATACGAGAATAGAGGCAGAGACGTAACTAGGCTAGTTTCCACCCGGGGCAAGAACTCACCTTGGCGCCTCCCCCCCCCCCACCGACCAACCAAACCAAAACCCTACACGACAACACCTGATATCGCCACCACACATTAATTCCACTAGTCCAATTTTTTTTATTAAATTTAGATGGTAAATGCTTGATTTCAAAGGTAAATTGATTAATTTGTAGTAATTTCATTTTTAGTACAAGATAAAATACCTAATTAATTCTAAGATATTTCATTGACAAATAATCTAAGAGTAGCATGTTTGGTATAATCGCTGCAAATGAAATGAAAAGATTTTATCAAATGATATCTCGATATGTGTGGGCTGCAATGTGAATCAACAGACTGTTGCTTTAGAATAGGATATTTAATTATGATAAATACAGAGGCTGTTCGGACATTTTTGAATGATTTTGATGAGCTGTAAAAAATTGTATGCTACGGAATAATTTTATTTTCGCAGCAGTTAAATAGTTAAAGTATAACTTATCGTCTGCTAACTCAGAGTTTTGTTTACTTTCAAAATGGTGCTTTTAAATAAGTAATGGATGGAAGGCTATGTTTCCGATCTTTCCGAAGAGAATTATGCTTATTCAATTATTCAAAACGCTGTAAAAGTCATGTTTTTTCTATATCTAAAGGTACGATAAAACATATTATTAATGAGAAAGGAATAAACACGTAAAAGTGGAAAAATACTTCCAAATACGTATCCAAAAAAGAAAAGAATTTCTGAGAATATTTGTAAGATAAGATCTTTAATTTTAAAAGAGAATTCACCAAGTCAAAGGAGTATTACAAAGTCATTAAAAGTTCAATTTCAACTGTAAATAAAATAATTAACAGTGATTTGAATCTTAAAAAGGCCAAAAAATACGTTCATTGTCTATCTCCACGACATATTGCAGAAAGCAAAACTCGCTGCAGAATTCTGTATGAGAAGCATTTAGCTGGAGAAAGATGGGAAAATGTTGTGACAATAGACGAGGCGTGGGTGAGGCGTGAGTGTATTTAAGATTGCAATAAAGAACAATTTATTATAAAAGAGGAGAAAAATCTTAAAACCTGGTTCAACTTTGTAACTTTAACGTGAGAACTTTCTCTAAGAGATTTATGATTGTTGCCGGTTTTGCATATAATGGAAAATTAAAAGTAAAAAGGAGGGGGAAAATGTTAAAATCAACTCCCACATATTATCAAGACCCTATTTTATCCCCAATATTCTAAAAAGAAATACTATATCTTTACCCAAAGTGCCAACAATCAGTAGAACTGCATCAGGATAAAGCAAGCAGCCACACATCTAAATCCACTATTAAATTCGTGGAAAAAATGGAACCAGAAACTGGTATCAAGTCAATAAATATCCTTTACTGATATTCCTGCTAAATCTCCAGATGTCTCACCTATGGACTTATGTGCTTTTGGACTTTTAAAAAGAGAATTATCGAAACGTCTACCGAAAACCAGTCAAGGATTTTGGAAAACTGTGGAACAAGAATTAATAACAGATTTTACTCAAGTTATTATCTTGAGTAATTATACTTAGACATTTTTCACAATCTCTTAATCTATTGACAAAATGTGAAAAAAATTAATTCAAACACAGAAAGCTTGAACTAAAACTTAACTTTACGGGCTTTTTCGGCTGCAAACATTTTTACAATGTCCTCAAAAGATAACTTTGAAGCTAACTTGTGCTCTATTGATATGGGGGGAATTTCAATTAACGTCACACTGGAGCAACACAATGGGCTATTGGTGACGGTCCGGGATCAATCCCAAAGGGAAAGATCCGAGGACAACACCACGTAATTTTGAACCACGGTCAGATGACGAGGCAACACCTGAGCTGGCACCCCACTCTCCAAACTTCCACACCACGCCAACGTGAGGACATTTGAGGCCACGACAGATTTAACGTGCACCAGCCCCCTTTGTACACGACGGTGTTTGGCTGGATTCGAACTCGCAACCCTTCGGTTGCAAGTCCGTTACTCTTCCAACCGGGCCACCGCGGCCCTCTATTGATATGATGCTCAGGTTGGTTAATCGTTGTTGTCCTGTTAAGTTTCTGAGGTAATTTTTTATGATCTTTAGTTTGCTAAAACTCCTTTCATTTGAGGCGACTGAGACTGGTATTGTGAGGAAAATTCTCAACGCTGTCGTTATGTTGTTGGACGCGTCTTCAAGTCCGTTCTTGTATATTAACGTCAGAAGACCTGATGGTGTATCCGTTTTCATATTAGGGCTTAAATTCAAGGTAGGATACTTAAAACTCTCCACTTCTATCGCCAGCTAGTCCTTGTCTAAGTCTTCTTTATATGTGGTAGCTAACTCAAGTGCCTGGTTCTTCAATTCTTCTCCATTCATTGTTTCAAACCGAGCTCCATTGAGGAAACCAAATAAACTATTCATGTTTTGAATGACTTGAAGCATTTGCCTCAGCTCATTCAGAATCCGATCTATTATTTGTATAATCAATAATCTGAACTTTTTTCTTCTGAGAATTCATAGCTTTCAACTTCGCCCTTCTTCATCAAACATCCGCTTCTTCCTCCTCTGTACTTCTTTAAAAAGAGGATCCAGGTTAAGTTTTCCGGCTATTTCTTCATACATTCTGCATTTAGCTCCTTTTATAGTTTTTGGTTTTTGCAGTCTACTAATAAGTTTTTCCTCTTCATTTTTTTTATCATACGTAAATATCTATAGTAAAAAAAATACTCGGCCAATTTAGCGCCCCCCCCCAATCCGGCGCCCGGGGCAGATGCCCCGTCTGCCCCACTCTAGTTACGTCTCTGAATAGAGGGATGTTTAATACTTCTCAATATTAACTCCACTGATAAATGCTTTTTTATCCCGAAACATTTTTTTATTATTCACCTCTACCTTTTGGGACTCAAGTTATGCTACGCAGCTTAAATATTTATAATGTTTTAGGAAAAGATTTGATTTAAAAGTAAAAAAATTTTTTTATTTTATTTATATTTTATTGAACAAAACGCGTGATATATGATTGTACGATAAAATTTTTTATCATACGAAACTATGCCCAAACAATGTTCTGTTAGGATTTTATTGACCAGTATTGGGTCAAAAATCCTAGGCTTCACTAAGTGTTTCTAAGCAGCTTTATTAATTGCTTTAATACTTGCAAACAATAAGTTTTGGATGTTTAAATTGCAGTTACTTATGTACTTTTACAATCCCGTTTATCTCTATTCAAACGAAGGGCAAAATGCCTGTGAACTGCTCCTTCATTAACATACTGAAAACATTAAAAGGGCTGTTTTTATATAAAAACACAACATAAGTCATCACTGATGATCTTCAATAATTTATGCGATGCGATAGATTTTTCCAAATTCTTTCTGGGGTGGTGGGATGTTTCACATTCCACCTCTTTGAGATGTTTAAAGATTGTTTTATAAATATTCTATATATATTAAGGCCGTTAAGGAATATGAATATTCTCTCATTTCATTTTTGGTTTAGGTGTTCTCTGGGACATAAGGGGTGGGGTCCCCACCAACCTACAAAAACAAAAGTTCTTCGATTTTATTATGCTCAAAATATATTCATATAAGTTGATGGTCTTTAACCATAAAGAAAAACTTTTTTTGCATAATGTTGCATAAAGGGTTAAAAATTTCCGAGATATTTTGTGCAGTTTTTCAGAGATACCAGTTAATACTTGGCATTCATTTTGAACGAGACATTGTGCGAGAAACGACCTATTCGCAAGAATTGCTTCCCGTATTAAACGATATCAAAACAAAATATTTATTTGCATACGTATAGCCCAACGAAAATAGTGGAAACACCATCTGTCCGAAAAATGTCCATGTTACCCAACCTCTTGCCCTTTGTGTGCTCAAGGTTTGCAGTGAGAGACAGACGCCGAGTCTAAGTCCAGACACTTGAACCTGACAGTCAAAAGTCTACCGAGATTCAATCATCGACTGTGCTCCTGTAGAATTGGAACACACCGATTCCCTCCACGTAATTCAAGCAGAGAAGAGGCAACTCGTTCCTAATTTATTTTGTTCTTGCAGAAAGAGAATGGATGACCGAGTTTTCCTTCCAAAACTCGTTATCGGTGAATGAAAGTGACAGTGAGAGAGGAAAGCAACTTGGAATTACTGACATCCATTTTTATTTTAGCAGTGAACTTCTCTGTCGCCTAGGGCGGAAAACGCTTCCCAAGTGGAAGCAGAGAAAGAAATGGTTCACTTCTCTCTGCCCCCAAGGCACACGTGTTGTTAATCAAGAGACTTGGAGGACACATGGTACATATAAACTAACGAGCATGTCAACCCCCACCTTATAAAAAGTCCCCCGGAATCATTCGCATCACGTACCACCAAAACTATCAACGGTTTTGTTCTTTTATGTAATTCGAGCAATCCTTTTGCAACTGTATCTGCCGGAAAGGATCTTCATAAAGTTATGGGACCGACGTGGTTCTGTGGGTTTGCCCACTGCAATAGCAACCTGAGGACTGCGGGTACCATGTTGGTAGAGTCGCGGATTAGCAACATTCGAATTGCGATTTCGAGCTGAGTTCGACCGAGTTGCTGCAGCAATGCGTTATATCGAATAACGTCCTTTTAATTCAAGTAGACATAGGCCAACTGTGAAATGCCTTAAAAGCCTAACCGTTGCATAATGTTTTGATTTTTAACTTTGCATGCCTGTACTCTTTTATAATGATAAATAAAACCTAAATATTTAGGGCGGTGGTAACCTGGTTGGAAGAGCAGCTGATTAGTAACCTTTGGGTTGTGAGTTCGAAACTCGATCAAACCAGACTTGGATACGTGGGGCTGGTGTACCAATATGTCGTGGCCTCATGGCCTTATATGTATGTTATATATGTCGTGGCCTTAAATGTACTTAAGTCGGCGTGGTGTGGACGTTTGAAGAATGGGGTGCCAGCTCAGGTGTTGACATCGTCATCTGACCTTCAAAATTACGAGATGTTGTCCTCGGTTCTTTCCGTTCGGGATTGATACTGAACCGTCACCAATAGCCCGTTATGTTGCATCCATGCGACGTAAAATCAACTACTTATCTAGCTAGCAACCTGCGAGTTGTAGACGGCGTAGGTTTGATTCCTGTAACTTACCTTGGGTGCATTTTTCTCTTCTGTTTCAGTAAAAATTTCCTTGTGTGTGTATGCCTATTTACTCGAAGTTGTCTGTGTTTTGTTAGGTACAGTTTGACCAAATATGGTTCTAGAGTAATGATTGGTTGGTTGGTAGTTGAATTTACGTCGCACGGGAGCAACACAATGGGCTATTGGCGATGGTCAAGATCAATACCGAAGAGAAAAGTCCGAGGACAATACCTCGTCATTTTGAACCTCGGTCAGATGACGAGATTCTTGCTTTATGAAATCCCAAAACAACAAAATTTATATATTTATTCAAATTTATAAATTCATTTTTCTTTAGAGTGGTCGGTTGTGTTTTATGACGTAAGGGCCATATTTGGCCAAGGTGTGCCAAATACAAGACAGACAACGTCACATTATGGACAGACAGACACACACAAGAAAGATACAGACGTATAAGAGAGAAATATATTCAGGGTAAATTACAGCAATCGAACCATTCTTTAGAGTAGATTATCGGTAATTCGGAATTTATAGATGTCTCATGAGTTGAAAATTCGTAATAATGTTAATTTGCACCTACACTCTTCCCCAAAATTTAAGTTCTGATTTTGGTTCTATAACTGTTGGCAAAATTAGGAATGGAATTCGGAAAAACTCGAAAATAGGCAACACAATTTATATTTGTAATTAGTTTGTGTTCACACACAATCAAAGACTATTTCCTGACAGAACTACACTACAGCATCTGTTTGCAATAAATGTGGCAATTCAAAGGCTAAGGTACGAACAACTTCCTCCAGGATCAGGTAGGTGGGTTTTTAAACGCACTGGAGCAACACAACGGGCTATCGGCGACGGTCCGGGATCAAACCCGAGGGAAAGATCCGAGGATAACACTACGTAATTTTTAATCACTGTCAGATGACGAGACAACACCTGAGCTGGCATTCCACTCTCCAAACTTCCACGCCATGCCAACTTGAGGACATTTGAGGTCACGACTGATTTAACGTGCACCAGCCCCCTTTGTACACGACGGTCTTTGGTTGGATTCGAACTTGCAACCCTCTGGCCACGTAATTTTGAAGCACGGTCAGATGACGAGGTCACACCTGTGTGTGAGCTAACACCCCGCTCTCTTAACTTTCACACCCCGCCAACGTGACCTCTAGGATTAGAAATAACTTTGTAAAATAGAAACCATGTCTCCGCAAAGATAGTTATCTCTTCATTAACCTGGGATTGCTTGTTAACCCTCCTGGTGGTTGTCTCGACTAGGTATCTAGTCATTAGCAAAACTGACCAGATCTGGTTGGACGAGATATCTCGTCATTAGACGAAAACATGATCACGATCATTAGAAGAAAACTGACCAGATCTTTATCTCGTCATCACAAAAAAAATCGGCAATATCGTGATTACGCGATATCTCGTCATAAGCAAAATTGGTCAGATCTTGATGGACGAGATATCTCGTCGAAACCACTTGGAGAGTTAATTTGCACTACTCATCCTTAAAATTGAAGTGCTTATTTTGACTGGCAAAGTAAGGAATCGAATCCGTATTAGGAATAACTCGAAAATTGGAAATGCAATTAATGATATTTGAAATTAATTGTGCTTAATCAAAGTCTGTAGATTTCATGGCAGAACTACACTACAACTGTTCTTTGCAATAATTGTGGCAGTTCAAAGGCTAATGTCCAAAGGTAATGGAGCCTGGTTGATTCACTTAACCGCGTGTGCTTTAGTATTTCTTACCCACCTTGGAGAGAGCGAGTTACACGGAGGTCATTCCTCTTTGGTAGTCAGATTTTTGACCGAGATTATTTTTGCTTTCGACCTTAATTCATTCCTGTTTCAAGCTCCATCCTTTGAGGTTTTGTTTCTCGCTCTATCATCTTGTTTGATTGACTTCTTCGTTCGGGTTCCAAGATTGAAAGCCGCTAGGATCGAAGGAGGAAATAATGCAACGCGTTATTAGCTATTGCACAATGCATCTCGATTTCCCTCTGTGGTTTTGTTGTACATTTTGTCATTCTTTTCTAACATACCATTGTTTCGATAACACTTGATTTCCGGTGGCGTACCCTGAAATTTGTTAGGATTCGTTTTTCATGTTGGGAAATCACGAAGATGGAGTTGAATTTTTCTCTTAAAACGTGGAAAGGAATAGATTATTTTCCAGAGAACGGGCTTGCAATGAAATCAGATTCAAATCACATTAACTTCAAACCCTTGACGAAAAAATTAAAAATGTATACTTTTGAGAATTAACCGAAAATTTTATACGGCAAAGACAAAACTTTGTTTGCTTTATTGATTTCTACTTTTTGTAAGATTTGGTGTAAAATTTCAAATTCGAAGCTAAATAATTTTGAAATGTCATGATCTTTATCGTTGGGTTGGTCAATCAGCTCAGTCCGAAGAATTTTAATTTTTACAAATTTTGCTGTCCCATTTAATTTTGTTCCAGTTATTTGCTATATTTTTTAAAGTTTTGCTTTTCCTACTGGTTGGGTAGTAGAATTAACGTCGCACTAAAGCAACACAACTGGCTATTGGAGATGGTCTGGGATCAACCCGAAGGGAAAGATCTGAGAACACCTCGTAATTTTGAACCACGGTCAGATGACGAGGTCAACACCTGAGCTGTCACCCCATTCTCCAAACTTTCCCACTATGCCAACGTGAGGACATTTGAGGCTACGACAGATTTAACGCGCACCAGTCCCCACATACAGTCTTTGGTTGGACCTAGTTTCGAACTCACAACCCTCCGGTTGCTAATCCGCTACTCTTCCGACAAGGCTTAAGCTGCCCTTTTCTTACCGACTACTGTTCAAATGATTAAGGAGTAAAACATAAGGACATAAAGGAAGCTTGGGTGTCAGAAGAGGATGCAATGTAATTTTGATTTTGGCCCACATTATGAACTTTGAGCTTCATTTCAGCTTACAAATCAACGTCGTCTGGAATAAATGCAAGAAAAGATTTTTATTGACCTAGATAGTTGAAATTACATCTGGTATAACGTTTGAGAATTGAATCCCCAATCCCTACAGCGCGTGGGCTCAGTGGTGATCATATCGAACCATGAAGGCCTCATTGCAAAGGGAAGTGGGAAGAAAGAATAATTTGTATGATGAATATTTAACTTTTCGTTTCGTTGGAATTCTAATTTTGGGCGCGTTCGTAAAGAACTCACTGAAAACAATGCAAACCAGAAAATAATCTGTCACGTGACCTCCACTTCACCAGTTCTAAAGTTGCATTTACGAACGATTAGTTTTGTTCAGTCTCATCGCAAAACCATTTACTTTGGTACCGCCGTGCAATTAATATGGAAGACTAACAAAATTATTCTGTTTGATGAAGAATTTGAAGATGGGAAGAAAGCTTTTTTGAATTTTTGGAAATCGGTTCGAATAACTCGTACAACCTGTGCGATTGGTTCGCTTTTACGAACGCGCCCTTTTATGCGAAAACTCAACGAAAATGTAGCAACTTTTAACTATTTAACACTAAATTTGCCAAGCGGGGCAAATGGCCCATTTGAAAACTTGACTAAAAATTATCTTTCGTTTTATCCATTTTCTTCTATTGACTATACGATTTTACCTGAAATGTTTATGAAATTAATTTGGTAGCCATATATTTCCCTTCACCTCTCCCTACATCCGATATACCTAGGAAGAAAACCTATTTTCACCGTGACGGGTCATTTGACCGGTTTAATATTTTGCGCTTTTACAACATTGTCAACTCTAAAACCATTCATGCTGTGTAAAATAATAAGCACACTGCAAAAAATTTCATGCTTCATTGAGCCTAACGATAACAGAACATCTCAACTTTCAATTTTTTCTTCTGAACTGAAGTAGCGGTATCAATTCGAGATAACAATCTCACAAATAATGAGTTCCGTTCAAAATATTTTTTGCATATATACCTATGAATCGAGATATTATCGAATACTCAAAAAAAGTGAAACAACTGAATACAAAACCAAAATAATATCTTATGATTAGTCAATTTTTGTTATTTTTTTATAAGTATTAAATTATGCGACGTTAATTAAAAAATTCAAATACAACTATTAAATTATCTTTTAAAGAAATTTTTTTTCCAGCACTAATTCCATTATTACCTTGATCCCCACAAACGGAGAATGAGTCATTTCCCCCATTTCGGTAAAAATAGGTATTTACAAAAGGTCGATAAATTTAGAATAAAATGAGTACAAAAAACGAGTTGATTATCAAGTAGCGCCATAGTTTCAGTACCTTAAAAGAAAGCAAAAAAGTACTGATTAAGAACTATTTTCTACGTTCAACGAATGCATTTTTCAACAAATATGTTTAAAATTTGATTCAGTGCCATTTTGGCGACGCTTAACTAAGTTCGGCTCTAAGTTGTTCATATAGAGCAGTTAGAACCACGATGCAAATTTTTTGCATATCTTATTCAAAGAAAATAAAATTACATTAATTGATCCAATCAGCATAATCGTATAACATACCAAGTTACGTCACTTCCGGAATAATGCAGAAGTGCGCCCCATCCCACTAAAACACTAACACCCTCTTTATTGAAAACATCCTCATCAAACTGTAATATGCACAAAAGTGGCTTATTTTTTGCCAGAACAAGTTTTAATTTTGTCAGAACACAAAGTTTGCTGTTGTTTATTTTGTTTGCCATTTAATGATGCACATGGATGACATTATGCGCATATGCTTCAACAGCAAATTGAAAATAGATTATGCATTAATCATGTGCAAAAATCATGCAAGTTACCACCTGTGTGATGAAATTCATATTGCTTCATGAAATTATTGAGTTCTGAAAAATAAGGAAATGGGAGACAACTTCTCGAGTGATTTTTAGTCATAAAAACACTACAGTTGGTGATTGGAAACGGGTACAAAAAGAAAGATTGCCACTTCAACAATGAACTTTATACCTGGAAAAGGTAATTTTTTGTAAATTTTATCAGGCAAAAGAGGACAAAATGGTATGATTAGAAAAGACGATGACGATCTACTTTTTTAAAATTTTAACAGATAATTTAGTTTTATAAAAACTCGCTCTAAAAAACTAAGTTATAAGAGGACTGTCATCTACGGATATCTGGAGTTTTTTTTATTTTTTTTTTATTTCTTTTAGAAACAGAAAAATATATATATATATACACTTCTAACTTTTATCTTTGCAAATCGCTATGGAAATTAGAAGCTTAGCTTCATTGGAATGTATTATAAACTATTATTTGGATATTTTGTTTTATCGCAAGTGTAGGAATGATTAAGTTACTAATTTAAAAATTATTTTTGGGTAATAACACGATGAGAATTTGAACGAGTAGAACGCACGATGATGTTCGGAACGTTTTACAGCTAGCTACAGTTATAAATCTATGGATACAAGATGATCAAAGCCATATCTTCCCGATTTTTTTGACTTCTTATTTTTCTGTTTTAAAACTTATTTTAGAACTCCTTTCTAAAGATCCTAATAACGATAATTCTTGCCAATACAGCAAATATCCCAAAATATTTACTATAAAGGCAAAATTACCTATATCGACGTGTGACAGGGACTGATTTTTATGTTACTTTTCCTCAGAACCCACTGAAGATATCAACTTGCAATTTTTGACATACAGAACCGACATCTATGTACTGAAGTGAATATTTAGTGTTATATTGCAAAAAGTATATTTTAAAATCTTACATATAAAGTAAAAAATTTGTCTGAAGCAACAAAAATTTTCGAATGTTGATATCTGACGTCATAAAATTTGTATTAAAAATTGCATTATTTGTAAGCTTCGCAAGAGACCAATTTTCAATAAAATTCGAATCAACACGAAACACCGAAAGCTGTCACGAACCGAGCAATCGGAAGAGGAAAGAATTCAAGTTTGTGAAATGGAACAAAGCTCAAAAAGCCGTTTGTCCACGCAACAAAGCTGCTGAGGAAACAGAATCAATTTGGTTTGGCTGAAGCAGCAAAAACTCAGGATTAAGCCGGGTAGTGAAGGTAGTATTTATGTAAAATTAACTAGAAAATTACAAGTCTGTTTTTGTTTTAAGAATAAAAAACTATTATATTTGTAAAACAAAATGACTACTTCAGCATAATCTGTGAGATTTGTAGAACATGTTGGGAAGTTTTCCTCATCAGGTTCAAGTAGTTTCTTAGAAAAGGTTACATCGATGCTAGAAACTATTATTTTTGTGAAAATCGAGTTTAAAGTTCAAAATGTAAGCTTATTTTTAGTTTTTTGTGCATTTTCAAAACAATTGAATAGAAGCTAAAACAAAAATTAAGTATTTTAAAGAGCATAAAATAGATTATCTGAATATTAAAAATTTTTTGGGACTCCAACTCCTTTTAAAATACATCACTTATTAATGATTATGGACTACAAATCTTTTTTAATTTATTAATCTTTAGTACCAATGGCATAATTTAGATTTTAAATTTCTGATTTATCTGTTTTGGTGTTTAGAATTCTTTGCCTTCGAGTTTGTTGGATTATTTTCCTGATGCCAAAGGAGATGGTCTTAGAGTAACATGGGCTCGAGCGACAAACAATAAGGCCCGTTTAGCGACGGGACTGCGAAGTAAGTAAATCATCCAGACAAATTTTTATAATACTAGGCAATGTTAGAACTTAAGGATCATTTTCTGTTTTATTGTTAGCTTGCCAATAGATGATGTTAGTGCTTGTTTTCTTTTTGAATAATGCTGTCTGTCTACCACGGAAATTTCTCTAAGTGGTAGCTTTCGCTTTAGGAACAGAGCTCGTTCCTTTTGAGACTGGTACACCAGTAAAATTTCAAACAAATACTCCCAGTGTGTCATTATGTGCGCATATATGACAAACTATTACATTTCAGGCATTCCCTATTGAAATGGTATAATTAGCCCTCGTGTAGCAAAAATGACCGTATAGTGACAACCAAACTCTTATGAAAAATGCAGAGCTGTCTTAGGCGACTTTTTGCTACTACTTTTCAGTCACACACATTGAGACTCGGGTTATCTTTTTAAGAAAAATCGTCTCAAAAGCCCATATTTTCAAAATTTTGCCGACTTTTCGAAAAGTTTGAAGACTTGGTTTGAAAATTTACCAAGGTCGACGAAAATTTAGTTCCTGTTTTAACTAATAACTAAACGGACGGGAACAATATTTTTCGGATTTTTCTTATGGGACAAAATTTTCCAAGGGACGCAAATTCAGTTTTGACACCAAGCCGTGGCAACCATGAAAGAAAACATCGGAATCTGTGGTCGCTAGATTGTTGTTAAAACCTTATTAAGAAAATATTTGGTTTTTTAATTTTAAAATTTAAATTTCTTGGCGAGAGCGTCAACGTCTGTTTCATACTTTGCACATTATGTGTTCTCGACGATTCATTTTGTATCTGAGCAACTAAAATTGCTACTAAAATAGGGTTTAAGCGGAGACTTTTTTGAAACTATTTTTAAGAATTTATGCTTTTACTTCAAAAGTGCTTTGGCTGTGACAGCCCTGAAAATGAGATAAGGTGCATTTCTACAGAAATAGCAGAAATAGGGGGACTAGCACGGGCTTTATGGCAGGAGCAGATCTCGAGGTAGACGGACAGTACTTTGTAATAGTCAACTATCATCATCCCTTTTACGCCTCTTACACGCGACGAATCAACAAGTGAGGTAGCAAAAGAAAGAGAATTTCCCGGAGCACTGACGAATCCGTTCTATTCCTCCAAGGTGTGCAGAGGGGTGGGGGCTAAAAACAATTCGAAATCCCCATAGGAATAACATTGAGTGTAAAACGATTGTGTTTGAACGAACCTTCAATACTGGTGAAACAAACGAACTCTGTTTTACCAGTATTGACGGAGAAACAACTTTTCAAATAAAATTGTTTTACCAGTATTACTCGGAAAACAATTTTTTTGATCATCTATATTATTTTATAGTATAGATCCCTTTTACGCCTCTTACACGCGACGAATTACTTATTTATGTATTGAACTGGTTTTTCATTTCTTTCCATAATATCAATAATTTATGAATATGTGATTTTATGATATAAGTATATTAAACGGCGCATGTTCCACGTGGGGTTTAGATTTGAAAAAAAATTGAGAAAATATACAACAATTTTTGTGAATTCTAGAGAGTTAAGATAACCTTATTAGGCCTTTTGGCGGAAGAATTACGTGCTTTATACAAATGGTTGGAACAACGCTAAGTGATCTCAAGGAGGAAGTGTTGTAAATAGTGATTGAATAAACTTTTTTGATATTTTGAATATAAAAAAATTCGCTTACATCTTTGCGAATTGTTCATGCGAGAATTCTCGCACGGGCACGCTAGTCTACAGGGTGTCCCAAAAAGGTTGTTACGCAATTTATCTTTTTACCATTTGGAGATAGGTAGGCAATGTAAATTGCAAAAGTACACCAAATAAGGTAACTAATTAAGATACGTGAATAAAATTATCACGTGATAACAATTTAAGCGGATTCAGTTTTTAATTTATATGCGACCCCTCCAGATAAAAATCCAAGGTAGCAAAAATGTTCCTTACCTGTATCTCTATCGTTAGTAAAAAAAACTACATTTCTATAGGTTGAATAGTAACGGAGATACAAGAGGTTTCATTTTAAGGGGGCCGTATCTAAATTTAGAACGGAAACTGACCCATGGCCAAAAATGAGGAGTAAGTTCTGCATTGTTGCAGATGGAAAACATTTTGAACATGCGTTGTAAATTTCCTTTTATTTTTATTTAAATAATTTTTTATACAATATTTGTATTAAAGATTACATTGTCTGCTATTATTCATTGCGATCATCTGCAGTTGCAATACTACATTACTTTGCACAATGTTGCACTTTCTGACCGAAAAGTGCTTTTTAGCATTGCGTATACGGTCCCTAATCTGACTGCTTGAACAGCTGTGCACAAGCGGTATAAGTCAACTTTTTGCGTCATGCCTCCGTTATTATTCAACCTACAGAAATGCAGTTTTCTGCTAACGATAGGGATGCAGGTAAGGAACATTTTTGCTATCTCGAATTTTTATCTAGAGGGGATGTATACAAATTAAAAAATGAATCCGCTTAAATTGTTATCACGTGATAGTTTTATTCACGTATCTTAATTACTTACCTTATTTGGTGTACTTTTGCAATTTACATTGCCTACCTATCTCCAAATGGTAAAAAGATAATTTGCGTAACAACCTTTTTGGGACACCCTATATATTATTTCTATAGTACAGATCCCTTTTACGCCTCTTACACGTGACGAATCTTAACAAGTGAGGTATCAAAAGAAAGAGAATTTCCCGGAGCATTGACGAATCCGTTCTATTTCTCCAAGGTGTGCAGAGGGGGGCTAAAAATAATTCGAAATCCCCATAAGAATAACATTGAGTGTAAAACGATTGTGGTACGCAACTCAGTTTGTTTTACCAGTATTGATGGAGAAATAACTTTCCAATAAAATTGTTTTACCAGTATTACTCTGAAAATAATTTTTTTCATCATCTATATTATTTATATAGAATAAATCCCTTTTACGCCTCTTACACGCGACGAATTATTTATTCATGTATTGAACTGGTTTTTCATTTCTTTCCATAATATCAATAATTTATGAATATGTGATTTGATGATATAAGGATATTAAACGACGCGTGTTCCACGCGAGGTTTAGATTTGAAAAAAAATTGAGAAAATATACAATGTAACAATTTTTGTGAATTCTAGAGAGTTAAGATAACCTTATTAGACCTTTTGGCGGAAAAATTACGTGCTTTACACAAATGGTTGGAACAACGCTAACAGTGATCTCAAGGAGGAAGTGTTGTAAATATTGATTGAATAAACTTTTTGATATTTTGGATATAAAAAATTCGCTTACATCTTTCACCCTTACAACGGATGGGGGTTGGGGGAATTGTTCATGTGAGAATTCTCGCACGGGCACGCTAGTTTGATTTAGAGAGATCAACTTAAAAATATAATTCAATTCTAATAAAGTTCAGTTTTGTTTTAATCAAGTGTGGTTATTATGTCCACAAGAAGACACTCACGCTTTCAAAATACTTGTCTTAACAGTTCAGCCTTACTCTATTCTCAAAACTAACTGAATAACGGGTGTCCCCTACGATGTAGTAGATTAAAGTGAGTGGTCTGTATAATTAAAAAATTTATTTACAAAAATTCTATGTACTTTAACAGAGGCAGTGGCTCTGAGCTAATGATTCCGGAGCTCTCTCATGCGTCCGTACAAAATTTGCTCTAAAGCATAAAGATCGACGATACAGTTAGACGAAGAATTCTTAACATGAACAGTTCTAACGATAACAAGAACACAAATTCTAAAGATATGTTTTTAAATGTCGCCACAACTGGCGTCTAAAGAATAAAATCATAAATAATTTAACATCAAAAGATTCTTAATTCTTCTAGAGCCAAGATATCAATGCTTGCGCGAGACGATTCATTTGACATTCGTGCAAACGATCCGGCATATTCGTTCAAACACGAGTTCAACTCTTTTTTGACAAAAAAATCTTTCCTTCAGAACTAATTTCGAAAGTAATGTAACACTTTCTAGGCACAGAGTCAATATTTTAGTCATGTGTTATTTGTTATAGTTACTATTTCATTTTCAGATTTGTCCCATTTCATACTTCACCACATGGTTAATTTTCTCGTATGAATAAGGGGCACAGATTATTCTTTTTATGCACACATAATTTATCATCATTACTTACTATACACCTCAAATACACATGAACTCAAAATAAAATCGCTCTTAAACGCTCTGCTCCTACCTTGAGGAAGTGTTTAAATATCAATCAATCATCCCGAAACCAAAATTTGAATTTTAATTACCATGATTAAGGAAATGAATTCCTTTCTTGTATGACTGTTCCAAGTGTTGCTCAGTCATAGAATTGCTATGTGGGAATCACTTAAAA
Organism: Meta bourneti; assembly: GCA_933210815.1. Taxonomy (NCBI): domain Eukaryota; kingdom Metazoa; phylum Arthropoda; class Arachnida; order Araneae; family Tetragnathidae; genus Meta; species Meta bourneti. The sequence goes on from OW119924.1 coordinate 33,475,854, forward strand.
AACGTTCTTTCACAAGGAAATATGTTTTTTTAATTTACCTAAACTGAACAGAACAAGCGATTTTAATATTGCTCCAGATTAGGATTTCTCCTTAGATTGAGGATAACCTCGATTACAAGTGATTGTAATCGAGGTTATGTGTATGAGTTGTCCTATGTCATTATTTATATTATGCGTAATCAGTGATTAAATCGAATTCGCGGTTAATTTATTCAAAGGGACACAGCATTAATTATCAAATTTGATTATCATTTTTGATTAATGGACTTTAGTCACCAAAATAACGCATGACTGAATCAAATAAAATTATCTAAACATTTTTGCATTTCATTTAGGAATAAACGGAATATGATGTCAATATTTTCACTACACCAAAGGTACGAGTTGTGATTCGTAACCTAAGCAACCTATATCAGCTATGAAATGCTTGACCATCGTATCAAAAAGTTATATTCTTATTTTCAAGCTAATAGATATCAACACCACGTTTTCCATTTGTCGAAAGTATAAGCATGCACGTGTCGTACATCCGATGTAAGGTAAAACACACAAACACACTGTAAAACAAAAAATCACTAAACATTATTATAATATATTAGAAAAGTGGCAAAAATTGAAAAATTTAAGTAAAAAATGACGTTAACGAAAAACATTACAATTGAAAACTTATCTTGTACATTTGCCTAAAATTTTGCATGTATATAAACTAGGGCCTGAACTAAAAGATATGCAATGTTCCTTTCCACTCATAAGATATTGAAAATAATGTAGAAGAAAACATTAATTTTTGAAATTTTTTCCTTACGCCACAACACTGAAATCTCTTCAAAAAATTTTCCTTTCAAGATAACTCTTATGTCCTAGTTCAGACTCTCCAAAACAAATATAAAAATCAGTACACAAAATTTCATTTAAAAATACACAATACATTTTTACTTATCACGTTTCTCGAGCAGAATGTTTGCTCAAAATCAGATTAAAACGCGTTTAAAGATTTGAGAATGAATTAAAAAAGCTGTCTAGATTTATTCCAACTGCTATATCTCCACTTTTATTTACCGTACAGACAAAATATGTTTCATGAAGAAAAAAGTTTAAACATTAGGAACATTGAATAAAATGAAATATGAAATTTTAGTCAAAAATCAACTTTTTAACGTAGTCCTTAACTACGATAGCAATGGATGTTGGTCCTCTATGCTACTTGCCTAATAATACATTGTTAGGATTATTTACATTTTTAGAATAAAATTCCTGATTTCAGAAGTTTACTGCTAATCGATCTTAATTGTACTTTTATTGACTTATGTAAATTTTCTTCTCGATTTGTTGGTCCCTGCACTTCCCACGATAATTAGCTAATGCGAAAGCCAAACAGAATCAGATCGTAAATATTTCGCAATTTCGAAGATGGATGTTCTTTACATTTGATGTAGATAAACATACAGAAATTGAAGAGGACTGTAAAAACATTTAAACGATATTCACGTGAGATCCGTTCAATATATTATTTTCAAGTAGTCCCGTCATACTGGACAGAGCACTTGCTAGGGGGCGCTCTCTCCCGGTCTGGCTGTACAGATGACGTCAGAGTTAACTGCTACAGAAGTCGCTTCTCAAGATGACCTTGGAGGTTTTTAGAATGTTAGAGTATGGTGCAATCGTGCGGTTGCGCTGAAAATCACTCAGTATCATATCGTTTATGTATCCCGTTTGTAAATTTTTAAATTGTAGCTTTATTATTGGAATGTAAATTTTTGATTATTTTTTGAAAGTGGTCTTTTTTACCGTCGACATGGTACAAGGGGCTAAAGACAATTAGAAATCCTCATAGGAATAACATTGCGTATTTATACGATCAATGTCAAACCAATTCACACTAAATTTGGTACATTCATCCTGTAGAATTCTACGGGACACATAGGCTATATATTAACCCCGTTCGATTTGTCCTGGGTCTGTAGGGGGCTAAAAACAATTCGAAATCTCTATAGGAATAATATTGAGTAATATTACGATGAATTATAAACAATTCAACCCGAGCAAAGCCGAGTAATTCAGCTAGTATATTTATATGAAGCAACTGGGGTCTTGTCCTCCCCTAATCATTTCCAACTGGACGGGAAAATGATAATTTGTGAAATCTGCTTTTGTGGAAATTGTGTGCCATGCGTTTCAATACTTTGTTCCGTGTCTCCAGGTGCCGCTAGTCTCGTGGAAGGGGATGTCAGCATGTCGTGCAACAGTCGTTACCCGGTGCCCATCATGTCACAGTCGGCATCGGCGCCCAGCGACCTCACACTGGAGGAGTGGCTGCAAGAGGTGCTCAGGTACAACAACAAGGGCATTCAGCTCGACTTTCAGTCCACGGAGGTGGTGGAACCAGCGTGTAGAGTGCTCGCAAGGGTTGCCGATCACGTGAGTCTGCTCATTCCTTAGACAACACATTATTTTAAATTTGTTTGGTGTCTAAGTATTATTAAGTTCAGAGCCTCCACTTGGCATGTTATGGACGTTAGGATAGAGGGCCGCCAGTTCAGGTGTTGATCTCGTCATCTGACCGTGGTTCAATATTACGAAGCATCTAGTGAATGAATGTATTTCAAATGGTACTGCTAAAAATTAAAAAAATTATGAGGCATTGTCCTCGGATCTTTCCCTTCGGGATTGATCTTGAACCGTGATCAATACACCTTTGTGCTTCAGTGGAATGTAAATTCAACTGCCTACCTACTTCAGAACCTCCACAATCAATAATACAAGAACTAGTTAAAATAGAACCACAAGAGCATTCAGCTTAACTGCAGGTGATGGAACCACCTGCATGTGTAGAATTCTCACAAAGGTTGCCGATCAAGTGAGTCTACTCATTCGTTAGACGTCACATTACTTTAAACATCAACCTTCTAATGAAATAGACGTACCATGTGGGCGGAGTCGTTGTCGCAAGATCTCTGAAGGGTAAATCACGTGGACTTACGAATTGCCTTCTCCATTTGACTGCCTAATCGCAGACTAGTATTTTTGATCACGGTGGATAATCACTTTAACCAATCAATAATTTAGGATTCTTGCTTTTACCCACAACCACGTGACAGATCTTCAAACTGAGCAACTGGAAGAAATAACACAAAGCTGCTGATATATGCTCCGTCTATTTCATTTTAAGATCGATAACTAAATTTGTTTGGAGTCTAAGTATTATTAAAGGGCTTATAAATATTGGAGAAGTTTCAGAGCCTCCACAATTAATAGTACAGCAAATATTTAAAATAATAGAAACGGCAAGAGAGCATTCATCACGACTTTCAGTCCACGGAGGTGGTCGAACCATGAGTGGTGCTCGCAAAGGTCGTCGATCACGTGAGTTATTTCATTCTTCAGCAGAATTTTCGTAAGTCAGTTTCAAGTGGATTCCTGGATTCTGATTGATCCAGATTTTGTTGGAATTGACGGAAGGATTAACCAGAAAGATTCTACTTTCGGTGTTCCGTTCTCTCAGTGGATTGTGGTATTTTTCATTACATCATAGTTTTACTTCATTGTTAAATTTATGAAATTTTAGTCTTACTTTATAAGTTGGAAAACGTATTCATGTGACAGAGGCATCGAAAGCGATGTAAATCTGTAGCATCGATGCATCTTTACCTCTAAGATCGCGATGCAAAGATTTTCGGCTTGTCTGTGCTTAAGATACCGAAATCAAACAAAATCACAGAGAATCGCTGAGTCGGACATAGTGTTTGATATAATCGAGGGCACTAAAATGTAATGCAGACAATATAATATTGTGTTTGCTTTAAAAGTATCAATTACTTAATTTTCGAATCATTAGACTCACGATTCCAAAGCTATTGGAAACAGCTGATTGTGACCATCAGCAGTCATCGTAGAACCTCACATTGACCATGTTGGTCCCAGAAAAAATTTGGCCAAGGTCAAAACTGGTAAGAAGTCATGCAGAGAAGACTGCAAGTTGCAGACCACATATACCCCACAGAGGGTGAAAAGGGAATATTATGATTTCTTATGTATAATATAATGCTTAGATGAGTATGACTGTTTTGGTGATTTTATATTCAGTTTGTGGTCGATTTCTCTTTCAGCTACGTGGGCCGATCATCTTGAATGCAGATATTCAACTGGGCCCCCACAGTTCGTCGGCCGTGCCGGTCGATGCCTGGACGTTCCTTACTTTGTGTAGGACCCGGTTTCCCCGCTCTATTATATCGATCGGATGGACAACCGACGTCCTGCCCTCCACTTATCTTAAAATTGGGTAAGTAAATACATTTTAAGTCGATGGTCGAGGGAATTTGAATGTTGGAGATGAAAGAGCTGAATATGCATTTGGATGAGAAGAGTTCGATTGAATTTTCAGTTTTTCAGTGACTGATTCGGAAGTCTCGAAATGTGATAGAGTGCGCATTTTCTTTGAATACACTTGAATGTTTCGGGGTTACTCGAGGATCAAACCAATAACCTTTGTGTAAACTTTCCAGTGTGAGTTTAGTGATATACAATAAGTCTAATTGAAACACAATTAAAATTTTTACATTCAACTTCATTCATTGACAATTGAAAGACAGTATACTTGCAAGATAAATTAATACTTTTCATGTTTTAGAATTTTCTTACAAACAGACCCTTTTTTACTTCCTGTTACCCAAATTCTCTCGTATGATACATGATCGTGTTTACCTTAAAGTGTAATTATTCGCCGTTTTGCCGAAGTTTGGCGTTTAATCTAAATGACGTTGACCCATCAACTATATTATATCAAATAGGAATTGATTTTTTGGAATTTTTATTGGCGATCTGCTGAAATCGCATTCGAAAAACAAGACGTTACATCTGGAAGCATTAGGTATATTCTTTAAACTAGGTAGATGAATTAACGTCACACTTGAACACAACGGGCTATTGGCGGCGGTCCGGGATCAATCTCGAAGGGAAAGATCCAAAGACAACACCTCATAATTTTGCACCATGGTGGGCGGCCCGTATCATCCTCGTCCCCCCATTTCTGAATCGTTGGTACAAGGGACTGACATTTAACTATCATTTGATAGGTCCTCACCGGCTTCTGTTTCTCCCTGCCCTCTAGGTACACACGCGAGTACATCGACCGAATGGTAGCCCTGGTGAAAGAGTACACTCTGATGCAGCCCGTCATGTTCCCCGTGCATGCCTCGCTGCTCAAGTATTCCATACCGGAGATACAGCGCTTACTCTTCCAAGTTCCTAACAGCTCACTGTGCGTCTGGTCAACAAAAGCCAACCCCATCGAGTCCATAGACGAGCTGCTCACCATTCGGAAGTCCTTCAACATCGGACAAGTATTCTACAAGTTGCCCGACGAGCAGCTGGAATGCTTCTTTTCCAACACCTAGTTGCTGGATATACTGGTTACTTTCTTTAGTTTTTGACCCTATGATTCTTCCCCAATAGACAGCCACTGGATAGGATAACTTGTGGTATTCTATTTCAAAGCTAGTATTATTTTCGGCACCTTCCATCAATAGGAGTGGTTCATAGTCTGTTATGGGGAAGGACGATTCCTCGAAATTCTATTTACCACTAGTCTTGCTTATTTGATTTAAAGTTGCACAGCAGTTGATGCAACGGTTTCAGATTATTAATTTTACTATGCGTATATACCCTTAACGAAGGTGAAATAAAGATCTCAAAGTGAATTGTCCTGTAGCACATACGATCCACTGCAACTTATCCTATTTACAGGCTTACAGAATCACTTATCAATGGTGGTTCGGTTGTAATACTTTGACTAGTTACTTCCCGTTGTCTTTGAAATCATCCTAGGTGAATCCCTATGACGACTATTTTATATTTTCGTTGCCATATAGTACCTAACAAAGGCATTATTGTTTAACATTCGCTTTTATCGTCTTGTTCCTAGACCAAAACTAGTAGGTGGCTTTCCCATTTGAATCCCATTCCAACAAAAATTGTCTTTGATTTACCTCCCTTTCAGAGTGGACTTGTTTTAGTAAAAACTTCGCTTGAAGCGAAAAACTAAACATTTTTCGTTATATATATCTACACTAGTAATAAGATGTATTTGTGTCATTTTCTCTACAGTTGTTCTTAACATAATCTATAATGGATTTTCAAAGGTTTCGCTTGATACAATTCAAATCCAATAAAAGCGAAACTTAATTTTTTTTATCAAATTTAAAACTGCTAAATAAGTTTGCATATTTCATCACAGCAGTAAGTTTCTAAGCGATATAGATAAATTAGGGATTTATTCTAAATTATACATATTTTTCTTCATCCTTCAAACTTATACGAATCAATACATTTGCAAACTGGATGATTTTAATTGAATTATATGAATGCAATGAAGCAAATGCTTTTTGATACAAAATACATTTTCTTCAGTAGAGAAATTATTACTAAAGCATTTCTATACAAAATATAACTACATTATGGCAGTTTAAAATTAGTTGTTTCTTTTCTGAGAGGTTTAGCCGATCTTAGGAAAATTCTGCAAAGGAAAGTAGAAATCTAGACAATAAAATGCGTCTTTATCACTACCGAATAGCCGGGAAATAATTCAGAATCTTTTACCTAAGAGTGACTTCAAATGGTAAAAGAAAGGCAGTTGCTTTGTGATCATCTTCCAATTCTGAATTAAAATGTTGATACTCAAGATGTGCAAATCGGTTTCTAGAGCACTCTGCAATATTTTGTAAACACGACGCAATGTTCAACACACATGCACATGGAATCCTTGCAGGCGTTTGCTGATGTTATGCAAGAGCTTTATTGAAACACGGACATTTGAAAAGTCTAAAATTTTCAGAAAAGCATCTTACATCATCTGAAGAGATACAATAGGATCGAATTTCCAATTTTACAAAATGCGTTTGGGGACGCTTTTTATTATCCTTTTTACTTGAATGATAGCTTTTCGTAGTTCAGCGAAAATGTGATTTTTACATTGGAAAATTTGGTCTAAAATTTTCAATTCAGTAGCAAATTTTAGAACTTTTAATATTTGATTGTGATATGGTGTACTTCGTTATTTGTTTTGTTAAAAGTAAGCATGATATCTACAGGAAATCTGCGAAATAGACTGATATATTAATCTAAAGATAAAGTTTAAATGACATTACTAATTAACCATCTGAGCGTTATAAGTATTATTCCTCACTAGTTTTCCTTCTAACTAGTTTGTCTTTTTAACCAATCGAAAGCTTCCTAGGATTTTTTCTACGAATAGAGGTTATTATTTAGTAATGAAATATGTTAGAGTGAAACCAATCGTACTTTCGAAAATACTGTAAGGCTCAGAGGGTATATTTGTTAAATAGACTTACTGAACGAATATTCAATTATTCCTTTCAATCGTAAATAAAAAATGATTAGTAGAAAGCAGACTTTTAACATAAAGAATCACTTGATTGATACATGTCCCGTAATCATAAAGGTGAAGTACTTTTCAATTTCAGCTTTATAGATATCTTTCATAAATATCCTACATGTCTGTTACCATATTTTGTGATTAGGTAGCTAACATGAGCGTGAAAGGTAGATGGGATCTGTATGACGTCAGTTTTCAATTAAGTGTTGAAAAACAAATTTCTGTACAATCTAATTAAAGAACCGAAAATTCTCGAAAGAATTTCATAAACTTTTTAAAATCTAGGTATATCACCTTAAATTTTTAAATATTCTTAGTTTTTAAAACTTTAGGTACAAATTAAGTTTCAGATAGAAGAGTTTTTAAATCTAGATATAACATTTTCAATTTTTCGATAGACAATACTTGTTATAAGCAAAGGGTGCAAACATGATACTGTTACGATTTAAATGAAACACTTTCACGCTCTTCTTGCCTACCTTATTGTCCGATTGCTAAATGTTTTTATAACTTGTAGCATTTTGTTTTTACATTGTCAGAATTTTTTATTTACCATTTGCTTCCTTCGAATATTTATTTTGAGGTTGCAAATTGTGATTAGCTTATCGAGTATTCGATTGTGTGTGATTTTTATGTGCCTTTATATACATATATATACATGGAAAAAAATCTTGTATTGTCAGACATGTTACTGTTCCGCGCTATTGTATGTGACGTTGACATCGCAAATAATCTTACATATGCTGTAAATAGGCTTTATTGTTATTAGTGTGTGAAAAAGGGATGCCAACTGCTGTGACGTGTTATCGAAAAATTAAAAGTTTCAAATACGCTTAAAACAATGCATTGAATTTACATTTCAAATCTTGTAGTTGATTAACGTAATAGCCAACTGAATAATGAACTGTGTGAATAATTTCAGCTTTTCGTACATAAATTTATGGCGTGTATATTGTTATATATTGATCTCTTATAATTCAATGAATTATAGAAGTACGAATGCATTTTAAAAGCACTGGCATCCCTTTTAAATCTGAAATGTCATGCTGTAACACAATACTTTCGATTGTTTGGTTTCCGCTGATGCACGAGTGTGTAAGATATGTCAATGAAATGGATTGTGAAAATGTGCGAACAAAATCAAAAACTAAACAGGAAACAATAGAAATGCAAAAACTTCAGAAGCTCTCTTTTATAATTCACACTTTCCTCGTATGAATTATTAGAAATGGTCGTATCTCAACATTGACTACTCTCAATTGCTGTGATAATGCTTTTGATCAGATGAGATTCTTAACACATCAACTGGATAAAGCTTTGAAAAAGATCATTAGGTCAAAAAATCAAATTATATCAATAAATTCAATAGAATATAAACCTTAATGAAACATTAAATGCATATTTTATATTTACTATCATATACAGCATTACAAAAACTTCCGATTATAGAAAGTTATTTTAGAGGTAAATATGTTTGATCCTATGTAGTTTAAAGATTTAAGGGAAGTTGGATACAATACTATAATTTAATTAATTTCAATGAACCTTTCTTACAATTGACAGATGTCTGTTTTATTTAATTAATAGACATTTATCTGTATTCTAAAGTGGGGATTTAGTATTAGATTGCATATCATTAAAAATATTTACATAAAATTAAATGGAAAATCACAAAATACTTCAGTTCTTTGCTTTTAGAAATATGTAAAAAATGGCCTCTACTTCGAACGAAACGGTAACACTTCAATATAATCTTACGATGGTGAAGTTCTACTTGCCAGGTTTAAGTAGCTTTTAGAAAAGGTACTTTGAATATAGAAAAGTTTATTTTGAGAAAATCGATTTTTTTAAATGTGAATTTATTTAATTTTCGTTTTTATTTATTTTTAAAAATTTATAGGAGTTGAAACAGAAGTGAAGACATAAAATGGACTTTTCAAATTAACTTTTCCCTAAAATTCGATATTTAAAAGTTTGGATTCCAACTCCCCTTAACGAAAAAGGTTGTTGATTTTTGAATGGTTTCGTACAGATTGTTTCGATGTCAAAAGAAATGTTTTGTTTGGTTACGGCACTTGATAGAAAATATGTTACGTTGATGAGAGACAGCACTGAATTCTTTTTTAAAAAAAAATAAGTTAGGAAGTGCGTTAGAAGTCATTTTTTGACCCGTAAATGTTTTGAGTGATAAAATGAACTGTGATCTTTGAAGACTAGGAATCTGGTATTGGATTCGATGTTTTCTTAAATACCTATTATATATGATTTTATATTAGTTGAAGAACGAGAAGAGGGCAGGAATCGCTAGAGACAGTTTAAAAAGATGAGTTTCAGAGTTTGATATTTAAATACACGCGTGCCTTTTTAAATGGTGATGACAAGCTCACTGCAGAAACGTAAAACTTCAAACGTCGATTAATGTTGCCGAACAAAGAGATATTGTACTTCAAAGCTCTACATGAAAGTGAATTTTATCATGTTGCTAAAAGTATTCTAGCGTTCAGGCTTTTATAGATTATAAAAAATTAATTGTTTTGGTTTACATTATTAATTTCTGTTTTTGGAAATATTTTATATTCCACTCATTTTTAAACAAACGATGAAAAAAGAAAACAAAAAATGAATATTATAAAGCAGTGGTTCTCAAAATGTTCAGTCCAAAGACCTCCTTGAAAATTAAAAATTGTCGCGGATTCCTTGAGAAAAAGGAAATTGATTAAAATAGGTTTTAGAATTTGGAGAAATAAATAAGACTGCTTCGAAATTATTGAAAAATTAAAACATAATTTTGGAAAGTGTTTAGAATTCATTTACGATGAAAACATTCGATTTCCAGTGAGATTCAATATTGGAACATAATTTAGTTATTTTAATCTTGATAAAGATTCGAATGGAATATGGTTTTACTTTGGGAATGAATCGGATTCCAATACTTTTAATTTTTGCAAATATCAGATAATACATTTTATATTGGAAAAATAATTCAATCTGAATATATATAAATGTTGATAACTGAAATTAGAATACATTCTAACATAGGATATATATCTAGAGTTTCCGTCCTACGATATCTATGAAAGACAATGAAATAATACAGATCTTATAACAATACTAAGTGCTAAGTTTATGGAAAAATACGATAGTATTCTTATAATCGTACTCCCTCACTCCTCCTAAATCAGGTGAAGTCAGTAAATCAAAATGTAGTGTAGCGCCAAATTGTGGAAAAACTCTAGATAAATGTCTCTAGCAGTAATTCCTGTGGATTTGTGCTATATTTCAGACTTGGATAGAAACGTATAGAATGTTGAGATGAGTTTACAGGTTTCTTTTACGGTAGTGGTTAGTCATGTTAATGTTCGATGTTGAGTGAAATCCAAAGTTTCGAAGTTTTACTATGAATTATCACCGGTGATTTTTAAGTCATTTGCACAAAAGTTATCGAATGTATGTATTGTTGCTTTTTTCCTTATCCGTGTTTATTTTTTATTCATTTCTATATATTCTTATTATAAACTGTAGAAGCTCTTTTGTAGACTCTAGAAAGTCATTAGACTGTTTTGAAATAACGTGATTCTAAGTATGTCAAAGCATATTTGTTTCATTCTAAATTGTTACTGTCCTTTTAATTTGCAAACGTAGTGAGAAACTTAAGTTAGTTGAATAGATGAAAAATCTGTTTTCCAAATCTGTGTTTTTTTATTAATGATACATATCTTTACTCTTTGAGTTTCCAAATAAAAGTTGGAATTGCTTCGAAGTTGTATTTACTTTTGGAACTTCATAACGGATTATCATAAACTAAATTGCATTTCTGAAACTATAACATGAATAACTGAAGTCGTGTTTAATGAAACAGGAACAGTTAAAATTGTTCCTTGTAGTTAATAAAACATAAACTATCATCAATTTTAAAACTTCTAAGAAAAATCTAAAAAGTAATATATTTTTAAATCCAAGTACACCATTAGGTGCATAAATACATATGCAATAAACATGGTTGTTGTTCTTGGTAAAAATAATTTCATAATTCTATGGATTTGTCTTTAATCGACGAGATATCTCGTCCAAGATCGTGTCACTTTTGCTAATGTCGAGATATCTTGTCGAGACAAAACTGCCCTATTCTCTAAGGGAAAGATACAAATAGGAAAAAAAATTGACCTTACCTAGAACTGGTGACAGTTTGGAACAGGTAGGTAGGTAGGTAGTCAATTAACGTCGCACTGGAGCAACACAACGGGCTATTGGGTACGGTCTGGGATTTATACCGAAGGTAAAGATCCAAGGACAACGCCTCGTAATTTTGAACCACCAGTTTGGGACAAGTGTTTGCATCAGAAGCTGGTCACCGCGGGGAAGCGAAGATAAACCACCAGGAGGGTTGATTGAAAAGTTAAATTTTTAAACGAGTTACATATAGCCTTTTAAATTTAACATGAAAGAGAGAAAGTAAAAATATTAGTTTAGTCTTGCTGAATTAAAGCTTAAGATATTTGTATTACAACTAGATGAATAGGAGAGGAATAAGATGGTATTTCAAGAGTACTTTTAGAGAAATGAAAGACAAATATAAACAGTAAAAATTTACTTTTAATATGTAGGAATCATTTCAGAGCATTAAAATTCATAATATCTACAATCATAGCCTGCAATATGATTTCAGTACAGATGGTATCCTTAAATATAAATGGCAGTTCAAATCAATAAGTAAAAATTTGCAAAAATAAAATCGTATTTTGCTAACACACAAATCATACATACATAATCAGCTATGCACAAATGGGTAAGTGAAAATGATAGCTTGTGGGCTGATCAGTTTATTACATTATGAAAAGCATTTTGAAGGTTTGTGCAGACACATAAAATGTACCTACATAGTATACTTCAGAACAAGTTACAAAAGTTCGGTGAATTGGGATGAAGTATGAATTTTCTAAAACGCTTTAAAAATAAATTTATACTATTTAGACATAAACTATCTAGTAGTTGAAGGACCAAAGTATGAGAAGTAATGTTTTTATGATTGTTAAAATGAAAATATATAATATCTGTAAAAAATTTTGTTAAATGAGGAAAGGACAGAAAAATATACATACAAAAGGTAATTTTAGCATCTGCCATACTACTAGAAATTCGGACAAATTATTTTTGTAGACTTGATTTAGATTAATACTAAGCTATATTTGATAGCTAGTTTATTTATTGACTTTTATGAAAATGATGTACACGACCTTCCTAAATTGCATTCATTAAAGCCTCCTCATTTAAGAATAATTTTCTTTAAAAATAAATATAATATACACGTTTCAATATACATTATATTTATAATACATATTTCACTAATACAATAGTTTGATTAGTATAAATTTACAAATAAAACCTTTAAATAATTTTTATATGATAATATATTTTGTGAGAAATATAAATTTAAAAACTTATGCATTGATATCTATATAAATTTCTTTATTAAACTTAAACTAAATTTTTTTAAAAGTCAAATGTATACATTTGATTTAAAATCTAAAATCTTAAAATTATACTTCAAGTAGGAATAACAGGAATAAATAGTGATGCAAAACTGTCTTATATAAATTTAATTTGGTATGTGTTAAATTCAATCAGGTTCAAATTCCAAAATGGTTGTAAAACTGATTCACCCTGCTGAATTAAATATGATTAGAAATCACAATCATTGTCATTAAGTTAAAAAAACACAAATTGTAATACATGATAATCTGAACTACACGAAAACAAAAACATCCCATCTAAGCGATCTGAATATTTTTTCCTATTATAAAATCTATTTTTCTATTATAGAAACTCATGAAGTATACCATTTTACAAATACTTTTTTTACATTGGATTTTAAATGACTGAAAAATTGTAAATTATTAAAGTAATTGTGCAATGACATAATTATGAAATCTTAATTATTCGATAAGAAAGGTAAAATATGTATTTAAAGTTATCTATATAAGTTTAAATATCTGTACATAGGGGTTATTTTTATATAGCACTAGCATTGTTAGATAATTAGGTAAATAGACTTTCAATACATTATAATATTGAAATATTCAAACACATTAAACTACCCAACTATCTTTATAAACAAGCAATATAAATGACCAATCAAAATCAACAGTTCAAAAATATATGTTAATAAAAATAAATCTCAATTTGAAAATCATAACTGCACACATCATCCATTAAAGAATGCAACAAACAAATAACATAACATTCAAGTACAGAATAGTAATCTTACTTGCTATATCACAAGTTAAGTTTGACATAAAAGTGTATTTTTCGATGTCTTTTAAATCACATATTACTACAAAGCAAATAAATTATTTGGAACAAATCAGATATAAAGTTCTATGGGCCAAAATTTTGTTTTTGTCCAGTAATCTATGTTTGAAACCAAATGTGAGCTTCACTCGCTTGATTCACAACTGCATAAAATGCAGCATATTGAGAGCATATTTGTATATTTCCAACTTGATTTAAAAGCTAAGAATTGATGTGGGAAGACATTACTTCAAAAACATCGCTAAATGATGTGATCTTTTAATGTTTAAATTGTCATTTATCAAAATTTATACTAATGTGATTACTACATTGCATAGATTAGTTTTGATTAATCAGTCATAAAAATATTTGTGATTAGTGAGCAGATAACTATCAATTTTTAAAATCGAAAAGCTATAAAATAAAAGTAGTAGTCCAACACGTCCATGTTTAGTTCAATACATTAACCATTAATATTTTAGTGCACAGCACTTGTTTCAGTATACTAAAAGAAAAATTTCACATTCAGATCAATTTAAAATGTATTGTTTCGCTTAATCGTATCCAAATGTCGCAATAGTGTTTACTCATTGTTTCACAGAAAGTATTCAAATATTTTCATACAAACTATTTGTCATAAAGTTGAAATTGTCTGTCTTCTAATTAAGCTGAAATTTATTTTAGTTTCTGAAAAGGCTAAGGACATTACGAAATTTGAGTATATCGTCTTTTTGTACCCTGAACAAGGTACGAAAAGGCGTATCCTATAGGTTCTAAATACACATCTAAGTATTGAGGTAAATGATTTTAAAGTTTTCATTGAAAATAATTCAAATCAATCTCTGAGATCTTCTCCACTGGCGAAAGTTTCTGTTTAACACATAATTAACGAATTCATAAATCTCTGTCAAAAAGTTGTTCCGAATTAAGTAGTTTATAATTTTGTAAAACGCATATGAAAACATTTAAAAATATTAGAGATAAAAAACTGCAACATATTCACATTAGACATAGAAGTAATGTATGCGCAAAGCAGAGAACTATGGCAAATGGAAAAATCACTGAAACAAATGTGAATGTAAAACAAATAGAAAATAATACTTAAAAATGTATTGAAAATATTGCTAATGAAATTTTAGATCTTACTGGTCTTTCTCATGCTAATAATTCCGTAAAATTATGTATTTTTGTGTATAATAATTAAAGAAATATATAAGAAATGAATACGTCAAATTGATACAATATATGTAGAATAAAAAACAGAATGAGAATTCAAACTTATTTGTGTAAACAAGAACAAAGATAGTATTTACAATCTGTTAAGCTGTCTACTATCCAAAGTTATTTGATTCGGTATTCTTAAAAAATTATAATCTGATTCTTATATTTATAAAAATAAAATTCAAATTTATGAATTAATTTATTCAAGAAAGGAAATGTAATAAAATTTAGTAAAAAGGTAAGTCCTAATGCGGGATGGAGTGTTTCTAACATTTACATGTCTATGTAGCCACTTGGAATTATAATATGTATTACTTATATGTATAAATAGAAAGATATAGAATTGTTGGAATACATAAAGATAATTTTTAATACTCTTTTGGGCGGACAAAAATAAATGTGATCATTTTTCTTTGTTTCTGTACAAATGTAGAGATCTACGAAAGAAGAATGAACGGAGAAAATTACGTATTCAGAGATCGGAAATATACTTTTAAATTATGTTCATTGAGACACACACAAACATTAAACAATATCTCTCATCAAATAGTAAAAAACTTTCAAACTAAATATTACACATTAAGACGGGAAACAAGTTTACATCAAGAAATGGAAAGATCAAACACAGAAATGGCACTTAAGGATATAAACTTCTACAATGATAGTCTAGACTCATCTTTATCGCTAAGAAATGATTTGATTATAAGTGATCTATATAATAAACCAAAAATTCAAGACACTGGCAAAGTGAATTTTCCTTATAAATTTCAAGCGAAACAAATTATTTAATACTGTTCAGGGAAAAATAATGAAATCCTCTTCTCCACGATCGATAAATCTGGAACATTCGCGTTTGTTTTATATCTATCGACTTCAAACACTCAGATTCCGAATAAATTACAGTAAAAATATTAAAGCTTTTAAAAGGACAACTTCCATATGTAACAATATTTATTGGGGGATAGTTTTTAACGCAACCAATTCAGCAGCATGGGTAAACCTGTTTATAGTAAAACTGTACTTTGATATTTTAGCAGTGAAAAAGAAAGTATTCTAATAAAAAGTTTATTTCGCTCTGCCTTTGCTTATATTCTCATATATAATTAACGTGAATCAAAGAAGGAATAAGCTAATTATCTATGTACATCTCTTCCTCTTAAAACTTGAAGTGGATAGCGATATCTCCTACATATGCAATATAGTAATAAATTTGCAGCTTTGACAATGATAGAGTTCTCTCAATGCACGAAGGAAACAAAAAGGCACAATATCATTTTGCACGTGAAAAAATCCATAGTAGTTTCATATGCCTTTCACGTATATATGTATCTATATATAAGCAGGTATCAGATGAACTTGCACACACATCGCACTTTACAACTGTACCTGAGATAAAAAATATTTGAGCCATCTCAATTGTCCAAAATGATCTCCTCTATACTTTGCAGACAGACGCAACGTAGGTTTTGGTCAATAGAAAAGCGTTAAGACCAACCATCCTATAGCTTGCCGGAAGATAAATTCTCTCTATACAGCTGCCTAGGTAGCAGTTTTGAGTGTGAGGTTGTGCAAAACGTGTGTAATGTGTTTAACAAGATAAAAGCACCAAACTTTCATTTTGCAAATCGATATTTTCTCACTGTGTTTTACAAAGGAATGTACAAACAATCATTTACAAGATTTTGTTTACATTAAATTGTTTCGTTAGAGTCCGTCTCTGAAAAACTTAACACAACAGACTTTTTCCATCCACTAAGAAAGGATGGAGAGCACGACGCTTCCCGTGACTTTCTTGAGGACCTCGACGGCTTCCTCGTGGGTCAGCCCCTCCAGGCTGCGGTCGTTGACGCTGAGGATCTGGTCCCCCAGCTTCAGCTGTCCGTCCTTGGCCGCCGCCCCGTTGTCGAACACCTTCTTGACGTAGATCGGGAGATCGCCGTGCGGACTGCCGTATCCCCCTACGATGCTGAAGCCCAAGCCGGCAGAGCCCCTCTCCAGAGTGATGGTTTTAAACTCGGCAGGGCTGTGCGGGAGATACAAGCAAGAATGTCAACAAGTGGACAACACAGTCAGCAACAAGTGCCTACCATGCAAAAGAAGGCAGTAGCGTCCAAGTTCGGTCTTTGGGACCTCTCCTGTGCATACAATGAGATAAAGTGCAAACCGGAAGCAGACAGAGAGACACACCACAGAAAAAGAACAGTTTAATTGATCGAATTTGGTCGATACAAAGAGGTGCGATTAACAGTTCATATATATGGGTTAAATCAGAGGTTCCCAAAGTGTGATCAGAGAAGCTCCGGGAGTACGCAGAAAACATACAATCTTTCTCTAGCCAAAGTAGAGGTAGGTAGTAGAATTTACGTCGCACTGGTGCAACCCAAAGGACTATTTAGCCAAAGCAAAGAATTTCCAAGAAAAAATAAAATTTTCAATCATCTCTGATTCTTATGCGCTCTAAAATTTAAATTTTGGAATCATAAAACATTAAGAGATTTCAGTATTAAGTGATTTGAAATACACTGAAGTGACCGAAAAACTGGTACAGACGAGCCTATAAAAAATACACAGAAATGCCACCTATGCACGTCATTGGTTGCGTCCAGTGCATAGTGAAACATCTGGTAACATCTAGAGGTGTTTTTGCCTTGAGAATAATGACAAGTTATCAGGATTTAAGCAATTTTAAACGCGGTTTAATAATTAGAGCTCGCGAGATGAGTAATAGTTTTCGGAGGTTGTTTTGGGGTTTTGGCCATATTTGACCAAGCAGCGCCAAACACAAGACAGACAATGTTAATTGTGAAATGAAAGGATGGAGAAAAGGAGAGAAAGATCGCTTGGCCATCCTGGGATCACGACCCTCATGTTTACCAGAGGCAGTACCCTTGATGAATACTCGACACATAGCTATGCGTCTCGCCTGGGCTCGGAAAGACCGCCACAGAGACTTGAATTTTCTCTGGATGAATCGAAAACAGTTTTGATCTTTTTGACCAATAGAAAGAATTCTTTCAACCAATGAATGTGGCTTTTATCCACAACATAGAGGATTTGTGGGGGATAAAAGCTATACTACACTACTCGGAAATCTCGTGACGCTCAGATGGTTAAATCTTGCGGCGAGCCTAGTTTGTTCAGTTGCTGTTGCCGGCAATCCACTGAGGCGAGTTCCACAATACACTTAGTAAAGTCCCGAAACTTTCTTCCTTAATTTTATTACTGTTTTTAAAGCGTGAGATAACATCGAATACAGTAGGTGGACTTTTTGTCTATAATTCGAACTTTTCACATTTATAGCAAAATGAATGAGCTTAGATATAAATACTGGAATGACAACTCATCGCATCAGGGAGATTTAAATACGTCTCAACATCTAACAAATTACATCTCACAACCAACCAATTAACCATAATCGTACATAATGTAGAGAAATTCTAAAAGAATAGACGACTGTCTGGTTTTCATTTTGAAAACATTTGATGGAATGATGGGCTATTTTAGTTTAATAAAAACGATTTCAGTAAGTATTCCAGAAATTTTCATAGTCAAATGCTTTTACTTCAAATATTTATTCTTTAAAGAATATTTATGAGTTTTTGATTCTAGTTGGTGTGGTCTGTCCAGATTCCACTTTTACTCACTGTACGTATCTAATAGCAATACTATGATCACTCAATCAACTGTTGATTGAGTATGGTCTCACTGTTTTCAAGCCCCTTTAAGAGGTATCACATACTTTTAGATGCAGCATTTTAACCAATAACCCCAAAGATAAAATTTACAGGTATAGTTCCCACTTAGCAATCGAGTTACATGTTTCTGAACGAGTCTATTAGTTAAGTTAGGGTAATGACGGTAATGTAGACAAATGGTTACCATAACTGTCTTCTTCAGCGTAGATTCTTGCTCTAAGGTTATCGTTCGGTGTCGAAAGCGATATCAGTGATAACATGTTGGCAGGGGGAAACATTCACGACGATTGCCATTCATGCTTTTACGTATGGAAACCTTTTCTTAAGGTGCTTTCACACCTTTTCAAGAATCGACTTACGCAGAGTCAACAGCCTTTTTGTCGGTAAAACCCTATTGTTTTCTTGATTAGTACGGCGTTTAAGGTTAATGGCTGCTTTATGCTTAGCAAAATATTAGCAAGAGCATTAGACCAGTGTTGATTGAGTGATCATATTTTTTCTCTATTGATGTAAGTATCAGATACTTATACCAACAAAAATAACTAAACTTGGCGATACTGCATTTTTTACTTGAGAGCATGGTAGTATAATAAAAGTACGCCCAGATTATAAACAAAGGAAAAAAAGTCTATAAATGTTTCCTTTGAATGAATATATTTTGGACGAAAATGTTTCTAAATTTTTTTAACAGGGAGGAGTCTAACAAAGGAAGATGATAGATTATTGATTAAAAAAGGAGCATGTTAAAAGGAAGTGTTGTGAAATGGGAACACTTTAATTTGATTCTACAAACTAAACTTACAGAAATAATACTTACTGAAATAATAAATAGTTGAAAACAAGAGTTTAGTTTAGACACTATATTAAATATTTAAAGCAATACCTCTCTTGCATTGATATTTTTAATAATAAATAAAAGTTATAATTCTCTATACATAAATTAAAGTAGATAAACCTATATTAAATGTAATGAACGCATTTTGTTTGGACATTGTATTTGTTATTTATTTATATGTTTTATGAGAACAAGGCAAAGATATAGTTTAAAATTTTTTAGCGGTACACACATATTTTAAACTTCCATTATGCATGTAATGCTTTATTATGCAGTATTCAAAATACAAAATCCATTACATTATTATATGGATACCTATCACAACGAATTAAAAAAAATTATGAATTTAGTTTTGAATGTAAACAATGTGTAATGAAAGCAAAAAGTTCAGAACATTCATCTTTAATGACAATAGGAAATGGAAATAAAGATGACGGATAAAAATGTAGAAATATGGAAAATTCACAAGGGAATTTAATGGAGTTCGATTTAGAGCTTTAGTTTACACAATACAAAAAATTATCATGTCAGGATATCAAATAGAAATTAATTTATAATCATACATTCTTAAGTTTTAAGAAAAGAAAACGATAATTTAAAGGAAAACTGAGTTCCATGAAATAATTGTTTTGTAATAAACATGAAATGATCAAAATTGTTATTAATACAAGAGAAATCAATATTTTAATATTGTTTAGATAATATTTTTGTGCAAGTAACATCAGATAGTTTTTCATTTTTCATTAACAATGTGTGAAAATTGGGCGGTAATTGAACACATGAAAAATGTGTAATATATGTACAATATTTTAATCAAACTATATAAGAGATGGAAAACTCAAATTCTGTCACGAGGAAAAGCAGTTCAATGCTATAATTGAATTTTTCCATCTCTACCCATATCAAAAACTTTAAATCTTTACAAAGATAAAAAATAGAAAAAACACTTTATATTCATTTCTATAATTTCTTAAGGAATTAAAAAATGAAGACATAAAACATTGAAAGTACTTTTGAATTTGCACTAAAGCTTGGGAAGTACTAAAGACTTACAAGGTATTTTCAACTGCAAATGTAATATTTTTATTTTATAAGAAATTAAAAATTGAAAGTATGCTCATTTTTATGATCAATCAATGAATACGGAATATCCAATATAAGATAACGGCTATATTGGGTAACATAAATTTATGTAAAAATCTTTTTAATCATGTTTGAAGAGGATCAACATACAAATTTAATTGTTCTAAAACATTTGCTACTTTTTAAGAACTTTCAAACTAAAATACAGACTAGTATTTTATTTCTTAAAAATAATAATTATAATATTTAAATACGTCTACATCTATATTTTAAAAGTCTAAGTGCTAAAAATAACGAAAAACAGATTTATTTGGAAACAATAATGAAAATAAGAAAGCTTAAGACCTTGAAATTAATTATGTTTTAGAGTGACATTGTAAAAGTTATTTCAAACAATATACGTAATGCCTTTTAAATTTTATAATAGAATTTAAAACAAAAATAAAGCACATTGTTTTATTTTTAACGAGTAAAAAAATGTTCAGAAGTAGTAAAATAATAAAATAATATTGCTTTTTGAGAAATTGCTTTGTATTTAAACTATATGTATGCATTATTTTAATCTTTACATTCACCTACAGATGTGTATAAGACTAAGTTTGACAATCATTTAAATTTTACAAATGAAATACGTTCTGTTGTTCATAAACACTATAAATTGTATCGGTATGGAAAAGAGTATTTATTTTATATGCAGTACTTAAAACAAAGATTTGTTTCAAACCATTACAAATTTTTCAATCATGCAATTATAGCGATAAAAGTGCAAAAATAAATAAGAGAGAAGCTCGGGGAATGGTGAAAAATAATCCATCAAAAATCATGATTCCAGAACTACTGAAAATATAAGTAATCTAGAATAATGATTTCATTTTTTGTTGCAAACATGAGAACTCAACGTACCTTCAGTTCCTTTTTCTATGGAATGCATGAGGAAAAATCTCTTTTAAATGTATTGGAATGTTTTCTGAGCTTTTAAAGCAGATCGCAATAAGCTAAAAAGTGCATAACTTAGTAAAAAATAGTAGTACATAAATAAGATAGATACTAAGTGTTAAGAAGGGAAAACGTTGAAAGAGAATCTACACGATTGCTCTGAGAATAAGTCAGTTTAGAATTACATTTTTAAGCAATTAAAAATCTAGTAAGAACTGCTAGATGATGTAAGGGAGTTTATCGATTGAAACAGCTGATTAGAAATTCGCCAAAGAAAATGTTTGCCCCTTTCGAGGTAGAATTTCTAATACTGTATTGGTAAATGCGGTATACTAAAGTTAGAAATGTGTAATTGTATATACTGTCGGTTATTTGATTTGAATCCAGTTGACATTACACTTGTGCTCTATATAGGTACTAAACACGAATCCTTATTTGATCCAGGTACGTATCAAAACACAATTCAAGGAGGAGGGCAGTCCTCTCTTTTTCTTTACTGATTAAATTCCAAAAATCGTACAGGAATTTTATTACTGGCTTTTTTTTGTTATCAAACATACAAACGTTTTTCACGAGGGATTCTCAGTGTAAACAAACAAACCAGAAGATGGGAGATTTTAGTTCCTGTTACCCAATGCTCTAGTTTGATACATATCGGGGTTACCTTAAACTGTAGTTAATCTCTGTTTTGGCGATGCTTAGCATTTAATGTCATTGCTGTGGGCCAACGAATTATCATGACAGTTAATTGGCCCTCCGTCCAAAAGGAAATTTACGAATCACAATAATTGAAGATACAGTATAATTATTTAACTAATTTGGATTAAATATACTAATTAGAACCATGTTAATTTATAAATCAACTATTGTTCACAATTACTTTTAGATTGTAACTCTTCAATGACTACGTATAAAGCTAGCTAAAAGCCGGGTTTTGTTAATAGATCCAACTATTGTTTCCAGGATGGAAGTCAGAAAAGGCTCCCTAACCCAGTCTTGTTTTGCGCTCTCCAGACGTCTATAAGCGTAATTAATTTTACTGCTTTGTCTCTTTTCTATTTTGAATAGTATTACGACTTCAGGCAACTACATGAAAGGAAGAATTGACTTTTAAGCGTTGCATTATAAAGATTTAAAGCATGAAAGCATTCACTTCATACGCAAAGCACCAGAAAATACTTGTGGCAAAGACAAAATTGTGTAAAATTAATAAGACGTGTGAAAGGCAATGCAACTTTCTCTACCAAAAAGTACTTTATGATGGAATTGGGTCACACTGTTATATATATACTATTGTATTGGAAATGAGTTTTATAGTGGTGAATACGTACACCACACTACAACCCCATAAGAATTTTAACTGATTGAATTCAATAGATTAGACCGTGAGAACTGTATTAACCCTAAAAGTAGTTTCAACGAGATATCTCGTCCGGAAAGATCTGATCAATATTGCTAATGATATCTCGTCATCAAGATATTGACGATTTTTTGATGAGGACGAGATCACGATCTGGTCAGTTTTCTTCTAATGACGAGATATCTCGTCCAGACAACCACCAGGAGGGTTAAGATTATGGATGTACTTCTGTATGCAAGGTCGCGCAATGGATAATTGCAACAGTGGACTGGCCTTTGTTGCTTTTAGCAGCAGAATGTGAGTGCAGCTGGCAGATTGTTGAAATGAGGCTGAACGGCAACGAATAGTGAAGATGTATAGGGTGAATAGTGGTATGTGAGCTTCACAGTTGTTGAATGTGATATTCATCGCATTGGCAAATTCAATTACTCATGGTGGACCATCCATCGAAATGTGCGCTAAATCAGGCGAGTGTTATCTAGAGTTTGTCAGAAGCGAAATAAGGTTGAAAGTGAGCGTGTTCACATCACGTCTACCAATCATCAATTTAGCAATATGTGTGAAAGACAGTGCAACTTCGTCTACCAAAAAGTACTTCAAAGTGGAGAATGATACACTGCTATATATATACTACATTATTGCAAGTTAATTTTTCTAGTGGTGGCTAAGTTCACCACTTAAAATTATAAAAACAGTTATTACAAGTAAACCACTTTTTAATAAACACGCCTCATAACTACGCCACTGAACACGTGAATAAGGTTCAGCAGCATCTCATTCTCAGAGCAATGCGAGCAGCGTCAGTGAAGGGAAGAGACAGAAAAGCACACACATGATAGGTACATTAACAAGTGACATGCAGTGAAGAGATGCCAACTGAAGGGACAGATACACGCAGAGGACAGAAAGTTTGTGAGAAGTATATATAGACGAAGGCGATAAAACATTACCTATGCACGCAAGTCTATCGAAGGTTAAACAAGGCTGGAAAACATAAGATAATTAGAAATTACGTTAGTGGCCTATTCCAAAGCATTAACAGAAACTTATAACCTTCAGCTGCATATTAAGTGGCGGCTCTTGATGCAGAAGGACCCCGCATTGGACAGCGATTTTCAACAGGTGTGCAGGGGCACACTGGTGTGCCTTACAGATGATGAAATGGTTTATATAAATTGTATTAGATTGATTTTATTTCAAGTTTAGTTTTGAACTTTTGACAAGTGTATTCTCAAATAATTTCAAGTAATACCCATAATTTTAATACCAGTATAAATAGTTTCGAATATTTTGCTATTACAAAGTATCGTTAATAAATAAGTAGTATCAGTATAATAAATAAATTATTTCAAAAAGATTTTTAGAAAGCCACTTTGAAGCAAAAGGGAAAGGAAATTACATCTCTTATTTTTTATAATCAAAAGTATACCTCTTTTTTGTCAAAAATCGTCAAAAAATTAAATGTTTGGTGTGCAGCAAAATTTTAGCAATTAACTTGTGTGCCATGAGATAAAACATTAGAAAATCGCTGGAATAAGATGCTATTTTTATTAAGTTATATGTTTAAGCTAAATGTTTAAAAATTATCTTTGATAACTTGGTACAAAAGAAATTGTTTAATTCGAAATAAAATGAATCTCAAAAGAACCGTAACCTTATTTTTCTCTTTTCGAAATCACAATAGAATCCTTTGTTCCTGTACCAAACTAATTTCCCATTTTCAATGTCTGACATCGGAAATTTTAAAATGAATTTTTCATTAATTTATTATATCACACACATTCACTATTTATTTTACAATTTAGTTAACTTAAATTGTAAAACTTAATTTAGTTAATAAAAAAATGGCCAATAAGTGAATCACAAGCAAGTAAAATTGTTAAAAAATACCTTTATATAAGAGAAAATTTGATTATTTAAATCCTATTCAGAGTGAAGCATATATTTTGATTCACAAAATATGCAAATTCTTTTGAACTTGATATACAATTATATGAGTATGTAATCAAAAATCAAGTATAAACTTTTGGTCATAAAATGATCAAACTTTGTCATCACTACTCAATTGTCCTCACAGAGAGAAAGAAATCTAAAGTTTCTTCCATTTGAAATCAGTAGATTTTTCAAAAATGCAGCCAACAAGATTCACAATTTTAATATTTAATTGTTGGGTGTTAATGTTTAATAAAATGTTATTACTTATTAATTACTTGTGAGAGCCGCCACTAAAGCGTGTACCACAAAACTGTTACTTTGAATGAATTACCAAAATGATGCGATATTCCCTTTCAAAGAAAAGTTATTAAGATCCGTAAAAATCATTTATTTATATTATTTTTGGTAGGAGTGTGCATTTGAAAACTTTTATCCCTCCCATACTAAATATTAATAGATATTAAAGTAAAAGTTTTATTGTAAATTTGGGGAAACAATATTGCATGTTAAGATATATGGGATTAAAGTTGTTCAACTTTCATTTAAAAAATATCAGATCACTATACATATTACTCAATAAGAAATATAAGCAATATAGATTAAGTAACTTCAAGCTGGAAAAAATGACTGTGAAAGCGGTCATTATCACTGTTGCGAGTTAATTGCGAACAATTATATGAAAGACTGATATATACTTATTTAAATTTAAATTAAATTATTTCAGAAACTTTTAATTTTCAGCTGCTAAATTAACTAATAAATCGCTTCAATGATACGAAAAAATTACACTTACGAGTCTAAATTTTCCTGAATTTTCGGAGTTGTCAAACAAGATGTACTCCTCCTAGAACCAGCTTTTAATCTACCTATTTTCATGTGTATTCTACCCATCGTTGTCTTCATAGAAAGAAAAAAAATATATTACATAACCTCCAAACAGATAACAGACAAGACAGATATTTCATAGAAATGTTTTAAAATGTGTGAATTAAAACCAGAATATGTACAGTCGCGGGAAATACGAACCACCCCTTTATTTCGAGCACTATTCATAGTAGAGCAAATTCAAAGATATCATTCAATAGAGAATTATGTCCTCTACAAATTCAAATGCAAAAAATTGCATTAGGGTTTTCATATAAAATTTTGCACAAACAAAATTTCTAATGGAAACACCATGTTTTGATGCCTTTATCAGATTCTGCATCGTTAATCTAAATATGAAATTTCATCACTTTACTATCTTTATATCCAGAGATATTCAATGTTAAAGTTGTTGTCAATTTCAGAGATCTTCTCCACATTTAAAATCGCTATTTGTGGATCCAGATTAATTGTAGTTATTCAGGAATTGTTCATTTGAGGCTTCACTGAAAGAAGTCTACAAAGAAACTTAAAAGAAATGTTCATTATTGGTATAATCGTTTGCAAATACAAAATGTATGCAACCAAAAGGCCTACCAACAATTATTTAATGCAATCAAACTGATATTCCGATCATCCAAAAAGTGAATAGTGAGTCATTCAATTGATCATTGATTAGTAGAGTTCATCTATACGACAGATAACTGGTAAAAGGCAATGTATTTTAGATTATGTAAATGAAATTTCCAAGCATTCCTCAGGTTTGTCAGACGTTTTTTAAACTTTTGGTTGCCCCTTAAAATCGCTATGAGGAAAATTTAGTGTAGTGCAAAAACTAACCATTGGAATGAGCTGAAATTTTGCATGATCGTATTAGAAGTCCTTCTGAATCGGTTCTGATCAAAATATAGCGTTTCCAGTCATAATTTTTCCAAACATTAATTTAATAATTATTATTGCATATTAAAAACTATTTTTAAAATAAAATATTAGGTGGATTTTGTTTGGGTTCTTTAATAGTAACATGGTACAAAATATCAGCGCCATGGAAATATTATTTAGAAGATATCCATAACAGTCTGAGAAACTGATTTAACATTAGGAGCTCCAATCTTCGAAACGGTAAGACCGAATGATATAAAATTTGGTATCTGAAGTTAAATTATGATATAAATTCGAAATTGTATGTCAAAATAGGGGTTTCCATTATAGAAATTATGAAGTTGGTGCTGTTTAATATGAAGACGGCCTCTTATGCAAATTTTATGCATTTGAATTTGTAGAAGACGTTAATTCATGTCGAAAACCATCTTTGAATTTGCTCTATTGTTAAAATTGATCGAATGCAGATGGGTGGTTCGTTTCTTTCCCACGACTGTACATAGGAATAGATTTTAAATTTGGACGATTAAAAGTGTGTACCTTTAGTACTGCAGCTGCATGCTCTTGAGAAGCCGTTTTTAAATCTTGGCCGTTGACTTCTAAAATTTGATCGCCTTGAATAAGCCGACCGTCCGCTTCTGCAATACCTCCTTTCACCTATTTCGAAGAATAAGAAAGGCATCAAAGATTAAAATACACAAAAACTCGAAAACAAATGTTTACCCTCTGAGGGATACACAAGCATAATTCTACCTTGCAACCTTCAGTCTTCCCTGCATGGCTCACAATTAGTCTTGATCAATAGAATCTTTCCAAAGGATTCTATTCTAAGGAGCAACAGAGCCTTACTAAAGGATTCTATTCTAAAGAAAGGACCATAACACATTATACCGCAATTTTTATTAAAAAAAGCAGTCGTTAAGCGTTTATTTAACCCTCTGAGTCACATTTCCGAGTAGTGTAGTATTGCCGTTTACCCCACAAGACACATAACGACTAAATAACCACATACACTGGTTGAAAGAATCCCAAGATTCTATTGGTCAAGAAAGTCAAATCTGGTTAGAGTTAATACAAGAAAGGCTGCACGTTTTAGAACGGTTGGTTGGTTGGTTGGTATTGGGGTTTTATGGCGCAAGGGGCCATATTTGGCCATGCTTCGCCAGACACAAGACACAATATCAAGTAATAGACACACATAATGAAAGTTTTACTGACACAGAAGAGGAATGTACCCGACAGGAATCAAACCTGCGCCACCTATAGCTCGAAAGTTGCTACCACAGTGGGCATACCCACTGAGCCATGACTCTAAACATCCCGTTCTAAAACATCCGTTTTAGAACGGATGTATACGTGTGAATCCCGCAGTAGGTTAAGGAAGGAGCAGTGGACATTAAAAGTTTAAAAAGGTTTGCCCCAACCAATTCAGTTATGGTGAAGATTATATTAAAAGGAGTACTCACAACTTCTGATATGAATACACCAGGTCCGTTTTTCCGTCCTACTATGCTCAAGCCCAATCCCCTTCCGGGCTTTTTATGCAGCTCCACGTCTAAGGCTTCGAAAGCGTCCTCTTCCTGGCTGTGGGACTCTTCCCTGTACACGAGCATCTGAACCACAGTCGGGGTTTGCCTGAGCACCGTGATGGCATGCTCGTGCAGGGCATCCCGCAAATCTTCTCCGTTCACCTAACACGAAAATACAATCAATACGAAAAATGACCGTGGTTTATTAACTATCAACTCCAGATATTTGACACGATTCCCACTCTTCAAGAGAAAGAAGTAGAAAATTTTCGAAATTATTTTAGCCTTGAAAATGAGGTTTTCCAAGGTTAGTGTTTCTTTTGTATATTTATTCATACTGTGGAACAGGTTACTCCAGTTACACGGACAGAGAAAAAAATAGTACAATCCTACAACAAAAATTACACCAGGAAAGTACGAAACTAAAATTACATACAGCAATACTGACAAATAAAAAAAAACCAAATCACGATCGAAAAAGTCAACCTATATTTACAAACGTTAAAGTTATAAAATTACTAAAATGTATAAAATTGTCTAAGAAAATATCAAGGGTTGGAGTAAATTATTGATCATCCTGATAAATTGGGGTATTGGCAGATTTTTCAAATAAATTTTGGAAAATTTACCAATCATTTTAAGGCTACATTTCACATAGATCACAACAGATTAACCTGTAAGTGCACAGGTGAAGAAACTTGTACGAGTGCAAGGTTAGGTCACCAAGGACCCAGTTTTACAATTTTTAGCTAACCTATAAGTGATATGTCTTCGATTTTTTATGACATTTGACCTTGGACAAGTATTATTGATTTTGGTCTTTGAATGCAGATTAAATAAAATTTATGGTATTTTGGTAAAAACCAAGTATTTTTTAATTTTAAGGACTTTCAGCACATACGGCTTTTTAGACTTTTAAAAGCTAGAAATATCAGGCACTTTTAACCTTCCAAGTGGTTTCGACGAGATATCTCATCCATCAAGATCAAACCAATTTTGCTAATGACGACATAAATCGTCATCCAGATATAGTTGATTTTTTGATGACGATGAGAACAAGATCTGGTCAGTTTTCTTTGACGAGATATCTCGTCCATCAAGATCTAGTAATGGTTTTTTAAGGACGAGGTACCTCGTCAAGACAAACACTAGGAGGGGTATGTATATATAACCATGGGAGCCCTGTCACAAAATGGATAATCTAATATTACACAATAAAAAAAATACTAAAGAATTAGAGTAATTTCAGACTTACCTCCAAAATTTGATCACCAGGTCTGAGTCTGCCATCCAAAGCAGCAGCACCATCGGGATACACTTCATGGATGATAACTGCACCCTGAACAGAAAATAAACTATTGAAGAATGTATGAAAGAAATTTTAACGACTAATACACTACTAGGGTTAAAATATCACAAATGCCTCTCCAATTCATAGGTACTTGGGATATAGACAAGGTTGAATTTATATCTTGAACCGTTGTGAAAAATCCAATATCTGTGGTTTAAACGAACTGAAAATTATAATCTTCATCCTGAAAACAGACCATGGGCGACCTATAACCAAATTAATTTCATCAATCATAAAGAAAAACGAAAACAATTTTCCAATGAAAGAATGCGACGTTCAAGGATGACTGGGATATATTTTGTGAACATGGAACACAAACATTGATGTGTCTGTAGGGGACGTGAAGGACCACGGAGTTCCGAGTCTTTCCCGAAATATTTTGGAGTCTGAAAATAATTCACGCTTAAGAGAGTTAAACGACGAAAATCGAAGTTTCGTTCATCACACAGATGAAGTAAGCGTAGATATATCTGAAACAGTCAAAGCAGTAAAATGTGATGTTAATTTAATATTATGGCAATTCGACTTGAACCGGAAGAAACTGTGGCCTCTGCAAAATTATTTTCTGAAGACCTGCTTCGTCTGTTAGAATCTGCATCGGTTGCGGAAGAAAGAATAGTAGTTTACATTATTGCATAAAGTATGTTAAATATATATATATATATATATAAATAACTTATTTTTCTTGAAAACAGATGGCGCCACCATTTTCAATCATGAACACTTGAAAGTGTAATTTAATGTGTCAGAAATAAAGTTCTGTGGAAGAAAAGTTGAGTTACAAAGGGAGATGGAGATTTGCAAAGCTTTGAAAACAGATTCTACGAAGTGATAAATGAAGCTATTGGTAATAGCGAAAATGTTCTTTAATATTCATTGCTATTTATCCTTTTAGTGATCTCTGTACTGAAGTCTACACAGACATTCACTTACCGTATTGTAACGCGAACCCAGGAAATGTGAAGTTTCATTGTTCTGTATTGTGTACTGTTTTCAAAATTCGGAAAGTGACACATCATTTCATTTTACTTTTGTTTATTGTATATAGTAAAAATATTTTTTTCGTATGAACTGTTCATTCCGGAGGAAGAGTCGACCGAACGTTCTATCAGAGTTTGTACACTTTTATGAAAAACAAATTTGAATAAAAGCAAGGATTTCCCAAGAGCTATCACAATGCAACAAAAACAGTTTGAAATCTTTCAGTTCATAAAATCAATCCTGCCACATTTTATCTCCTAAACACTTCCCATTCATATCCTGAGAAAAAAACGATACCATAATGCATGAAAACACAAAATTTGTTGTGGCGCCATCTCGATCACAATTTTGAATTATTTCCCTTTTCGTTTTATTTATTTTTCTGAACAGGTTTTAAAATCCAAATTGTAGCTCAATAATTTTCTTGCATAATAAATAATCAGAAGAACGAAAAACAAAAGCAAGCACATTTCAGTTTTCCAGAATAAGTAAATTCAAGTTTTCCAATAATTTTCAGGAGTAATGATTTCCGGGAGCTGTACGAAACGAACTCTGAAGAATACAATAAAACGAACAAATTCAACTGAACTTCTGAAGCACGGGTGGAAGGCTGAGTGAATATGCCTGAATCTGTCAACTACACTCGTTTTCTTCACTCATTGATTACACGGATGCAGATAGCCCGGAAGGAAACGGATGTGAACGTAAAAGATACTCACCAGTGGTGTATCAGATCCCCCGACGATACTAAGCCCGAGTCCGATCTTCTCCTTGGTGATCTCTATCGTCGTTTCCTTGCCGGACTTGATGTCGCACTTCTTGGGGTCCGCCAGTGGCTCGCTGTCCTCTTGAAAAGAGAGAGTATCGTTACCATTGGCGTCTTCTGTCTTAGCGACGGACGTGGGGATGGCCGAGTCAGTGATGAGGGCTGTAGACGAGAGGGGTTCCACGGAACACTTAAAGGTACGGGTTTCGAGAGGGGACGACATGCCCACCAGGGTAGACACACTCTTGGCTGTCAGGAAGGAGGGTTTGGGAGGTGGCAGAGGTGGAGGGCCTGAAATACACAGTTAATGACATTCATAAGACAAACAATACAGAGGAGTATAGGTTCAACATCAAATGGATTATATCTGGCTTCAAAAGTGACACAACTCCAGCTATGTTAACAATGGGCTAACCTACAAATATTATATTAATAGAAGTGAATGAGTGATTAGTCACAGAAGTTCGGCAAGCCCAATGTTTTCACCAAGCATCTGCTTCACATCGCCGTAAGTACTTTTATTTTTGTGGTCGTGACGATATGTGTACGTTTGCATACTGACCTACCAGTTCAGTCTATGAAAACTACCTACGCTGGTGCACGTTAAATTTATCGTGGCCTCAAATGTCCTCAAGTTGGTGTGGTGCGGAAATTTGGAGTAGGGTGCCAGCTCAGGTGTTGACCTCGTCATCGGACCGTGGCTCAAAAATACCCGGTGCTGTACTCGGATCTTTCCATTCAGGCCAATCCATGGAGTCAAAAAATTACTCTTGCGAATCCTATGAGGACATTCCTTTGTGGATACTCTTTAGTTTTGTGTTCCCTACCTGCCCATAAAGTTCGAACAGGAAGTTTTGAAACATCCTGTACACTACTTTAAAGTAACGTAATTAATCTAGTGGTAAACTGGTACAATGAATGTAGCGCTCGTTCGCCACCCAGTACTACCTGGGTTCGAATCGAGGTTTGTAAGAGCATGGATGTTGGTCCCTATTAAGAGTGGCGGCAGCTCACCCACTGGATGTTACTTCACAAATAGCCGTCAGTTCGTCTCGTGTAGTGCTGAAGTCAGTGATCGGGTATTAGATAGAAATAAATATTCTAGTGAGTTCTAGCAGACTTATTCTTTACTATTTGATTGATTTCATTGCTCAAGGGTCATATTTGACCAAGCTGCAACAAACACAAGACAGACGACGTCAAGTAAAAATTGTCATGAAAGAAAAAGAAAGAGGATTGAGGAATAGAGTAGTGAGATGAAAGCTGAAAACGGTAGCTTGAGTATCCCATGTTTACTAAAAACAATAAACCCCATGGGAAATGAGAAGATCATTAGAGTACCTCGGGTCCGTTTACTATGCGGAGGTAATAATTTTTTTTTCATTTTTTAAGTTCGAAAAGGGAGGATGAAAATATCCAAATGGTACAAATATAATTTAGGAATAAATATCGAAATACCAGTTCTGAGACCTTTAAAGGAGGGGTTATTCATTTTGATAATTTTGGAAATAAACAAATCTTGAGTCGTGACGCTTTTGAAGCAAGGTAACGAAGTTATTTTTAGTATCCAGAAAGGATGGTTGAACGTCCCTTAAACTTGGATTAATTCCACTGCAGCAAGTTTAACTCTCAAAAAAAGCACCACACGTTAGAAAAAAAACCCAGGTTTCCATAAAATTCAAAAATTATGCATGGATGTTAACATGAAAATTAGAGGACAATGAATCATTTCCACAACGTTGTACGAAAATATAGTATATTCATTTATCTAACGATTTAAATAATAAATGGTTAATTAGAAAAAAATGCATAAAACTGAAATAGGTATAGAAAACATTTACGAAGGTAATAATTATATACAAAAATGTTGTATTTAAGTTTAATATTTTTTCCTATATTTGAGTTTAATATTTTTCCCATATTAAAGAATTTCAAACAATGTTTGGTTGGCAGTTTAATATGAAATGATTAGATCAAGTTCATATAAAAATGCCTGATCTATGTAGAGCGATCGTATCTGCAAGCAAAAGAGGGGGTATTTCAATTAACGTCACACTAGAGCAACACAACGGGCTATTGGTGACGGTCCGGGATCAATCCCAAAGGGAAAGATCCGAGGACAACACCACGTAATTTTGAACCACGGTCAGATGACGAGGCAACACCTGAGCTGGCACCCCACTCTCCAAACTTCCACGCCAAGCAAGCAAAAGGACCCATAATACAATTTCTGATGTTTCAGTTACTAAAGTACTTTCTGAGTTTTTATGGCAAAGAGCCATATTTGGCCATGCTGCGCCAGAAAGACAGATAATATCAAGCAATGGACATACACATACAAGGAAGGTTTTATTGACACAGAAGAGAAATTCACACAAGGAGGAATTGAACTGCGACGCCTACAACTCGCAGGTTACTAGCGCAGTGGCATACCCACTGAGCCACGACGGCCCTAAGAGTCAATAGAAACCCCAAGATCGATTTAAGATGTCCAATATTTAAATGCCCAGAAATAAAAAAATGGTAATGCTTGATCTACACCAAATAAACACCCAAACCCATTTGGTGCAAAAAATAATAATAATAAATTGCCAAACTGAAATTCTCAATTTCTTTCTTTTCTCATTCAAATTCAAAATGTTCATTCTGTTTAATTATTTTTTAAATTTCGTGTTGTAGAATTCATAAATCTTGTTTCACGCAAAAAATTTATTAAAAAAAATCGAGGTAATATCGGACAACAAATATTTTATTCTTGTGTTACAGCTAGAAATAGCAATAAAAGAAGCCACTTTAATTTGGTTTGACGAAGTTGAATTAAAATTGCTTTAAATTATTTATTTGTCCACATTTATTGAAAGGAATTATGGCTACCTTTACGAATGGAACCCAATATTGGAACTAAACAGTGAAAAATTTGAAATGTAAAAGGCATTACAAGCTAATTCAATTTACGATACAAAATTCAAAAGAGCATAATAAAAAATGTTTTTTTACAATAGAAAGGATAGGAAAGAGTTAGATACTCACGAGGGTTATGTATGCTAGCATGCAAATTGCTGCCAGCAGTAGCTGGTTGCATAGAAAGCATGCAAAATAGAAGACGAACAAAAGTTATTCAAATGCACTGAGCAATTGTAGAAAGAAAAAAGTATATTTTCTTATAAAATGCATTTAGCAACATAATCAGAAATACAGAAGCAATAATTGAAAAAATATCACTACAGTAAAGAATACTGTTCATATAGATTTCTTACAATGTCTGAATAAGGTGAATTTCTAAGAAAAGTGAACGATAAAAACTCTGAAATTCCTTTTCTTTGTTTAATATCTTACTTTTCATGTTACTTACGTTTAAAATTAAATAAAGTAAACACATTTCTTAACTGAAAAATGTTCTTTTAACAATTTCAAAATACACAATAAAACCAAAATTATTATCCAACCTACTTTTGGGACGAGGAAATTTATAGATGGTATTTTATGACCTACGACATTCACATTTTAATTTTCCTAAAAACTGCTTAGGAATAATAGTTGTTTAATATAAATTTAATATAAATTTTATCTACTCCGAACCAAATGCATGCATAAATTGATTTATCGTTGGTTCTTCAAAACTTAAAATACAGAACATAATACACAAGTTTATATTTGAATATTTTAAACAGAAAAATGCTTTAAATGCAAAAAGTTTGAAAGAACTTGATTTATTTAATAAGTATTTGATTTATTAGATCTTGATTTATTTAACAAGTTTTGATTTATTAACCAGAATGCACAATTTAATTGATTTATCGTCAGACTTATTCAAAACATACATTAAAGAACATAATACACACATTTACGTTTAATATTTTGAACAGTTTAACAGATAAATGCTTCAATTAAGTGTTAAAAGTTTGCACAGAAATTTATTGAATATAATTCTAAAATGAAAACGGTTAGAAGTTAAAATATTTGAGACAAACACATGTAATTTTGAGATTTAGGTTTCCAGTAAAGGACAAACACATTTTCGTTTCATGTCCATGAATTCAAAAACAAATAAGTGCGAAACAATACTTGAATGAATAATTTTCTATAAATGCGTGCTTTACTTTTCTCTTTCTTCTTTTCACAGGCCTTTATCGTTATGTTCTTCTCAACGACATCCGCATCCTTCTTTTCTTCGTAAATGTAACCGGGAGATGGCTTGTTTGGATTGGCAACAATTAGAGTCAAAAGGCCTTCTGCTTGTTTCAGGATGGAAGCAGCCTGTGAGGGAAACAAGGAGAAATTTTACACCTGGCTATTTTAGAATAATGAAGCATTGTGAAGTTACTAACCATTTGAAGCAATGAAAAGAAAAAAAAACCCGATATTCATTGTTAACGATGGAACAAATGCAAAACGTTTTCTCACATATTTTTATTAAAGTTTTTTAAACTCAGCTTATATGAAGTATTTTCTGTCAAAATAAATAGGGCCGCGGTAGCCGGTTGGAAAAGTAGCGGGTTAGCAACTGGAGGCCTGGAGTTTGAAACTCGATCCAACCGAAGACCGTCGTGTATGTGGGGGCTGGTGAACATTAAATCTGTTGTGGCCTCAAATGTCCTCACGTTGGCGTGGTGTGGAAGTTTGGAGAGTAGGGTGCCAGCTCAGGTGTTGATCTCGTCATCTGGCTGGTTCACAATTACGAGGCGTTGTCCTAGGATCTGTCCCTTCGGGATCGATCCCGGACCGTCGCCAATAGCCCGTTGTGTTGCTCCAGTATGAGTTTAATTAACTACCACCTTCCTACCTTTGGATTAAAATCAACACTGGTGACAAAATTTTCGTCTAGCTAAATTGAGAATCAGTTGGCTTATCTTTCGAATACGATTTTAGCATTTCGTCAGTAAAAATTCCAATGAATTACGATTGATATGATAGTTGATTGGTCAACACAAATTAAATTAAACGCCAGACGTTGCCAAAACGGCGATGAACTACATTTTAAGGTCGATTTGTATCCACGTCTGGGTATGGATATTTGTTCGAAATTCATTTTAAACTGTAGATTCTCCGGTCTAATTTGGCTTTGTGTAACAATAGATGCTCGTAGGGCGTGAAATCAAATCACTAATGCTTAAAGTTGTTTCCATGCATTACTGTTTGAAGCTCAAAGTGCCTTGACAATCGCCGCTTTAGATTATTTATCGCAGAATTACCATCGGCGTTATTAATTTTTTACACAGATATTGCAGTTTCGGACACAAGTAATTCTGTTTTCATTTAAACTAACATCATTATCTTCTCGTTTCGAAGGTTTTTGCAGCAGTTTAGAGGAACGGAGAAATTTCTGCAGGCAAAAAATAAATTTCGCAGTACTTAAAAAAAAGGATCAATGTTACTATTACAATCAAAGCATTCAAAAACGGGCAAATTTTCTCGTATTATGGGAAGCAATAACGCGACCTCAATGTCTTTCTTCTGATAGGTAATGATAAAATATTAACGTCGAAGTGGAGCAACACAATTGGCGAAGGTCCGGGATCAATCCCCAAAGGGAAAGATCCGAGGACAACATGTAGTATTGAACCATGGTCAGATGACGAAGTCAACACATCCCACTCCAATCTTCCATACCAAGCCAAAATGAGAACATATGAAGCCACGACAAATTAAACATGATCAGTCTCCATGTACACGGAACAGTCTTTGGTTGAACCGAGTTTCGAACTCGCAACCCTGCAATTGTTAACCGTTACTTTTTCAACAGGCCTTGACTCCTATTCTGATCGGAACAAAACGATCACTTTCTGAAAAAGCTTAAAATTGCAAAATAATCAAATAGAAATATTTTTTTTTCGAAAGATGCTTTTGTGTTTTCAAAGCCCTGTAACTATTTCACCATAACTAAGACACGTTCCTTTCGTTACCAGGTAGGATGATAATGCATTTTGTATGTCAGTGACATAGAAAGGTCACAATCCTACTCATACATGAACATACAGCGCTTTACACACAGGAAGGTTTATTTTTATTCTATCATAAAAATGGAATACGAGCACAAAAATATATCTTAATTTACCTCGACGAAATTGAACTTTCAGTATTTTTGATACGCTTTTAACACATTTCCTCTTTTCGAATTCTTCGCATTTCCGATATGTAATAAAAGAACAGATTTTTACGGGTTTACGAGTTTTATTTTCAGTGACATAAGACATACACCAAATAAAGACGCATACATTTACATTTAACGCTTCAAGAAACAAGGAATATTTTTAGTTGCGCAATTTTTGAAACAGAGATGCGATGTCTACAAATGGACAAAGCCGATTAACTTTCTGGTTTAGTATATCGTCACTTATGTTAATCATGCATGGCAGCATTGACGCATTCATATGTATAAAAATTAAATTGGGAAGCAAATGAACAAACGAGAAATATATAAAGATTATTAATAACACGGTCCGACTAAGTCATAAAAACATGGCTATAGTACAATTCAGCTTATTACACATCTCTATCTGAAGAGGGACCGAGGTAGCCCGGTTGGAAGAGTAGCGGCTTAAAAACAGGAGGGTTGCGAGTTCAAAACTAGATCCAACCAAAGACCGTTGTGTACGTACGGGCTGGCAAACCTGTCGGGGATTAAAATGTTCTCACGTTATCGTGGCGAGTGTGGAAGTTTTTGGAGTGGGGTGCCAGCTCAGGCGTTGACGCCGTCATCTGACCGTGGTTCAAAATTGCGAGGTGTTGTCCTCGGACCTTCAGGATTGATCCCGGACCGTCTCCAATAGCTAGTTGTGTTGCCCCAGAGCCACCTTAATTCAACCTACCAACCCTATCCGAAGAAGAGGTATGATAGTTTGTGTTAGAGTTTTTAACGTTTACTCTCATTACACGATGAATTCAGATTATATTGACTATTAATGAGACACAGTACACCAGTTTTAAAAGTACAGGATACAAATGATTTCTTTACTTTCTTATTTATGGACTAAAATGAGCACCCCAGGTGCCAATTGCGATTTTTTCGTTTAAATAGTAATTTTACAAAAAGAGCTTAACATATACCTCTGTCCCAGAATAATAGGTATCCCCAATTTGGTATCAACCGAATCCGATTAGTGTCGGCAGTTTTGTTAAACCCAGGCACTTAACCACCTTAAGGAGCAAACCCTTGGAGGATACGGCTATTAAGGTAAGCCCCACCAAAGTGGGGTAATAAAGGTGCTCAACGGATTCAGACATTCCTAAGGAGAGGACCGATAGATCCCAAAAGAGCAGATTTTTGTCCTCGACGTCCAAGAAGTGAACAAGCTTAGTAAGCCGTTTGGGTTAGTCCCAAGGGTCACGAGATTTCTGAGTAGTGTAGTATTGCTTACACCCCACAACACACATAATATTTAGAGAACCACAACTATTGTAGTTGGAAGAATCCCAGAATATTCTATTGATCAAGAGGGTCTAAACTGGTTAAAAGGCCAGCAGGTTGCAAGGTGGAACGCTTCAGAGGGTTTGTTTCGGAGCAATAGAGGTCCACGTCTTCGAGTTCTTGAGATAAGTTGACCTGCACTTATTCGAGCATTGTCCAGTAAGCACAACATCGGTACAAGAGGGTCAAATCCGCAGTAAGTCTACCGGTCTTCAAAGGAGTACTTCAAACACAAGGTTCTCTACTACGATATTGTTATTAACCTAACACCACACGCGCTGGAACACACATGCCTTATTAAATCTTCCACCGCAGATTGATGTCTCCAATTTTGGTTTCAACCTAATCCGATTAGTTTCGACAACTTGTTTTGGCTCACAGAATTAATTTACTACTCAAACTTGGAAAATAGTTTCCGAAACAGGTAGATAGGTAGTTAATTAACGTCGCACTAGAGCAACACAACGGGTTATTGGCGAAGGTCCGGGATCAATCCTCAAGCGAAAAATTCGAGGACACCGACGTAATTTTGAACCACGGTCAGATGACGAGGTCAACACCTGAGCTGGCACCTCACTATCCAAACATCCACACCTCACCAACGTAAGGGCATTTGAGGTGACGACAGATTTGACGTACACCAGTCCCCACGTACACGACGGTGTTTAGTTGGATCCGCAACAAAGGAGACTGGGTTTTTATGCGCTTGAATAAGCATGTTTGGGGGGGGGGAATTTCAATTAACGTCACACTGGAGCAACACAATGGGCTATTGGTGACGGTCCGGGATCAATCCCAAAGGGAAAGATCCGAGGACAACACCACGTAATTTTGAACCACGGTCAGATGACGAGGCAACACCTGAGCTGGCACCCCACTCTCCAAACTTCCACACCAAGCCAACGTGAGGACATTTGAGGCCACGACAGATTTAACGTGCACCAGCCCCCTTTGTACACGACGGTGTTTGGCTGGATTCGAACTCGCAACCCTTCGGTTGCAAGTCCGTTACTCTTCCAACCGGGCCACCGCGGCCCCTAAGCATGTTTGGAACGCGCCTCACCAAAGCCTCCACTACAGATTGATGCCCCCAATTTGGCATCAACGTAATCCGATCAGTTTTACGATTGTTTTGGCACAGATTTAATTTACTATCCGAATTTGGTTAATCGTTTCCAAAACAGCTCAGGTATTGACTCATCATCTGACCATCGTTCAAAATTGCAAGGTGTCTTCGTATTTTTCCCTTCGGGGTTGATCCCGGGCAATCGCCAATAACCCATTGTGTTGCTCCAGTGCGACGTTAATTAAATACCTACCTACCCGGACCGTCGCCAATAGTCAGTTGTGTTGTTTCAGTGCGACATTAATTCAAATACAGGAGATTCAAATGACTTGATGTGTGTGGGGTGTCTTTGGGATAGCTGGTCCGCATTTACTCAAAAGGATCACTCACAATAATCACTCTGTTTACGATCTATCAACCGCATTACGTTTAAAACTTCACGAGTGTAGGCTGCGCTGATTCGATTCCTGTTACTACCCTGGGTGTATTTATTTTCTGTACCCGTGGGGATTGATCCCGGACCGTCGCTAGTAGCCCGTTGTATTGCTCCACTGCGACGTTAATTAAAATACCTACCTACCTCTTTTTGTAGTTGTAAAAATGTAACTTTTTTTGTGTCTATGTATACGTTAAAATGTCGTTTATTGGCATTTTGGCAACGTTCGACGCTTAATTTAACTGGCGTTGACCAACCAATTATTATAAATCGATTCGGAATTCATAGTTTGAAATTTTTATTGGGGAAGTGCTGTATCCATAGTCGAAAAACAAGCCAAGTGACTTCACGGTCAGAATACGTACAGGAAACACGTCCCGCGCAGATACACTACCCTGACCAAAATTTAACTTGACAGAAAATGCCTCTCATACTGGTACTTGCGTTTGTCTGCCACCCAGTAGGTCCTGGGTTTAAATCCCGTTTGAAAGTGCATACATATTGGTGATTGTCTCTGCTAAGGATTGGGCTTTATGGCGCAGGGGCTATATTTGTCCAATCAGCTAAACACAAGTCAGACATTGACAAATAAATAAACACACACAAGGAACATTTCACTGACACAGAAGAGAGAACTACACCAAGGGTAAGTTACAGGAATCGAACCTGTGCCTCCCAGAACACTCAGTCGAAGAGGTCGGGCATTAAAAAAGTGAATAAACGTAAGGTTAATGGTAATTAATTAACGTCTCACTGGAGCGACACAACGGGCGATTGGCAACGGTACGGAATCAATCCCGAAAAGAAAGATCCCAGAACACTACCACGTAATTTTGAACCATGGCCAGATGACGATGTCAACACCTGAGCTGGCGCCCCACTCCAAACTTCCACACCACGCCAACGTGAGGACATTTGAGGCCACGGCAGATTTAAAGTGTACCAGCCCCTTGTAACGACGGTTTTTGGTTGGATCGAGTTTCGAACTTGCGAGCCTCTGATTGCTAATCCATTACTCTTCCAACCGGGCTACCGCGGCCTCAATAAAGGTAAAGAATAGAATAAATTACTTACCGTGTCGTAATCCGCACCGACGAGATCTGCATCGTTGGCAGCTAATATCATGTCACCCACATTTAAGCCAGCCTGTTGGTATTTTTATACATAATTAGATACGGATAAACTATAAAATCCTGTCACCAATCTTAAAATGATGCAATTATAGGACTACATGGCTTAATACTAAAACATAAATTTATTAGAGTTAAAAAATTCCTCATGCAATGGAGTCACAAACGCTCATCCAAAATATAAGCAATATTTTAGATTCATGGAGAATCAGAAATTCAAGATGATTCGTATTAAAATTAAGAATGGTTGGTTAGTTTTGGGGTTTTATGGCGCAAGGGCCATATATTTGGCCATGCTGCGCCAGATACAAGACATACAATATCAAGTAATAGACACACGCAATGAAAGTTTTACTGACACAGAAGACAGAAATACGCCTGACAAGAATCGAACTTGCGCCGCCTACAACTCGAAGGTTGCTAGGTCAGTGAGCATACCCACTGAGCCACGACGGCCCAAAATTAAGAGTGGAGAATTTAGGGGTTGGATAGGAATATACGTAAAAACTGGTTAGGATATTAGATATTACGAAATTACGTATTAGCGACAAGGGAGTATGTTACAGCAAAATGTTTCATGCCACTTGAAAAGGTTAGAATAAAGTGTTTTGTTCAATGAATAAATGAAAGGAAATGTTTAAGTTTCGAATGTATTTATTTATAAAGTCATCTCTACATATTCCTTATTTTTTTAATTTCTTGTATTTAAGGGAAATAATTTCATCTGGATAACCAGTCTCCATAGAACTCATACCTAAAATGAGTATTCTGCATTGATCTCAATCGAAGGGAAAAATGTACACAGGCATTTTTATAAACTGAAAACCAAAAATTTTGCCAGAACTAAATCATTGTCTTCATCCCAGTCATTGTGCAATATCTTGAAAGCACGATTTATATGAAATGTAATTAAATAGGTTAATGATAAAGAGTCGATGTAAAAGGGTACGCAGTAAAAATCCGTACTTTAAAGAACATATAGATATTAGACGTTAATTTAAGGTCATTTATATAATTATAGTAGTTAACGGGTTTAACTTATTTATTTTTATGTATTGCATTTTTAATATTTCAGGTTTAACACAGAATTTTCATAATTTCTGAAGACAATAACTACAGCATCTACTATACTTCTTTAATTTCGTAGAAAGCGACTACACTATTCTACCAGCAAGGTAACTAACATTTGCACATATTTAAGATAATGCATTCTCCTACATAAGAAGCAAAACATAAAACTCACTCTAAAGTACTAACATAGTAAAGCTAACTATATGGATTTGCAACACAAATATAAGGTAAAATTGTCAGATGTCAAACTCAACTCTTGGAGAGAATTTCTTTCAACTATAAATATCCGCAATATTTGGAAGAATATATATAAGTACGATGTTAAAGTCAACTTCATGAAGAAAGTAGAGATTTCTGAAATTAAACTTCCAAATAGGGTTGCTACCTCGTCTTTGACTGAAACTATTTCTGCTGTGATGACAAAGTGTTTTCCAGCTGATAATGAAAGTGACGATGATAATGTTCACAGAACTATACGTTCTGAATTGCAAAGACCATATTCGTCTGCTGAAGATTGTCCTTTTACTACCTCTGAAATAGAGTCCATCATTAAAAAGCTTAAAAGAAATAAAACTCCTGGACCGGATTCGCTGCCTAGTGAAATAATTCAGCAATTCCATGGTATTTTCCCTGAATTTTTACTCAAGCTTTTAAATCTGTGTTTAAATTTGGGTGTCTTTCCTGCTCCATGGAAGAAGACGCGTGTTGTTTTGATCCCTAAGATATTGGATTTAAGGATTCCTCACCTTGATCATGTCAGATGAATTAGTATATTGTCTACATTGGGAAAATGCCTTGAAGCACTGTTTATTAACAGAATTAATTGGTTTTTGAGGAAGAAAGATAATTTCTTCAGTGA
The DNA here is from genome assembly GCA_933210815.1 of Meta bourneti. Classification (NCBI taxonomy): domain Eukaryota; kingdom Metazoa; phylum Arthropoda; class Arachnida; order Araneae; family Tetragnathidae; genus Meta; species Meta bourneti. The sequence continues at coordinate 33,518,940 of OW119924.1, forward strand.
TGTCCAATTTGGTTTTACTCCTCAAAAATCTACTGAAGACACTCTGCTTCGATTGTGTGACATTCTGCAGCATGGGAAGAAGAGGCTAAGTGTGCTCATATTTCTTGATATAAAGGGTGCCTTTGATAATGCGTGGTGGCCTTCTGTTTTGAAAATCTTAAAAGATGCTGGTATTCCGAAAAATTTATATAACCTTCTTGGAAGTTTTCTGAATGAAAGAATTGCAGAACCTTTTATCGGATCGGAAGGCAAAATTTGTTCTTTAGAGAGAGGTTGTCCTCAGGGCTCTTTTCTGGACCTAGTCTGGAATATTATTAAAAACGATCTTTTAATTCGTCTTTCTGACTGTTTCAAAATTGCATTTGCTGATGATATTCTGCTGATTTTTCAAGGAAAGCTTCTTCAAAACATCATCTTGAGAGCACAATTTGCGCTAAACTTTATTTCCCAGTGGTCAAATATTCACAAACTTGAATTCAACCCTTCCAAGAGTAAAGCTATGATTGTCGGTGAAAAATTGGATGAAGATACTATTTCACCTTTGATCCTTGAGGGTTCGACTCTTGAACTTGTTGACCAATTTAAGTACCTTGGTGTTTTCCTGGACAGAAAACTCAAATGAAAAAAGCATACTGAATGTTTCCAATAAATGCGAAAAACTCCTTACTGGCCTGTATCATATTGCTAAAAATACATTTGGAGTAGACTATGAGGTTTTAAAAGTTATGTATAAACAAGGTATTGTGTCATTCATATCTTATGCATCTCGGATCTGGGGACAGCTTTGGAGACTACTAAGATCAACAGACGCAGGTTGAGGATGATTCAATGGAAAATCCTTCTACGTCTTGTCAGAGGTTATAGAACTTTAAATTATGAAGCAACCTTCACTATAGCTGGAGTTCCACCTTTAGACTTGGAAATTGAGTGCAAAAATGAATTGTATGCTTCTATTTCAAATGACTTTTCGATGGACAGTGTTGATGAAAAATTGCCTCTCTGCGACATCTCTCATCCGGCTATTTTAGAACCAATTTATATAATTAAGTAGGAGAAAAATGCGGAGAAGTTTTTTTCAGAAAGTCTGTTTTACGGACGGTAGTAAGATGAACAACAATGTTGGCCTTGCTTTTGTTTTATTTGAAGACAACTTCGAATGCGACTTTTATAAACATCGTATCCGGAATGAATGCACTATCTAGAATTGCTTTGTATTAATCTCGCAGTTAAGTGTTTAAAGAAAATGGAAACTTTTGTTCAAAGTACCTTATTTGTAGCGATTCTCTTTCCTCTTTACATTTACTGAAGAATATTGCAAGCAAAGAAAAATTAGTTGTTGAAACGCTTTTAACAATTAGTTATCTTAAAATAGAGGAATATTGAGATTTTCTTTGCCTGTGTGCGTGGACACTGGAATTTACGGGAATGAAAGAGCTGATTTTTAGCCAAAGACGCTTTGAATTTAGCAAGTGATGTAAATTGTAATATTCCTAAGTGTTACTTGAAAACCTCATATTATGACAAGCTTGTTGCTAGGTGAAACGAAGAGTATGTCTCGTCTGATATAGCTGGCCACACCAAAATTTTTTTTCCTACTATTAAGCATAGATTGAACTCGGAATTATTTTTCTTCACAAACTTCAAAATTACATAATTTTTATCTGGCCATGGAAATTTTGCTAAATATCTATAAAGGTTTCATCTTCGGACTAATAATATGTGCGAGTGTTCTGAAAAGCAGCCACAAGATGTGGAGCATTTGCTTTTTAGTTGTCCTGCATTTAAAAATTCAAGAATGTGCCTACAAAATGATTTGAGAAAATTAGGTAAAACATGGCCAGTGAAACTCAATGTTTTTGTTAAATCTAATCTGCTTTTGTACCCATTAATCAAGTTCATAAAATCTTGTAATTTTAGTGTTTGCTTTTGTTCAAAAAAAGGTACTAGCATACAGCTATTTTAATGACACTCCTAAATTTCTTTTGCTCTGTGGTACTAAGCAGAAGAGTGGAAACCTGGAAGCTTGGCTATAAGTTATATTGTATACAAGAATTCCCAAAGAGGATGTGCTTAAGTTTAGTCTAACTTGTTATGTTAAGAATTGCATAAACACGATATGCTTGTTTTATATAATAGCGTGTTACAGAATATCTAAGAAACACTAAGAACATGGAATTTCTTGTATGATATACTAGACTTACATGATATACTAGATGGTAGGTACATTGGGATTTATCTGGCACGAGAGAGAGCCAATTTTGGCTAAGCTGCGCTGCGCCAAAAACAAATTTTTAAATTGTTAAATAAAAGGAGGTAAAAATGTTTTTAATCAAAAGTAAAATCTATATCGGAAATAAAATAACGATTTGAGTGATGTGTCAAATGAAAGATCATATTAGATTAAAAGCATTGATTTCTTGCAAGTAAAAAATACTGATATAATAAGTTATTCCTACAAGGTCAGATAAGTTTAGAAAGTGTGAATTAAAAAACATTTAGCTTGAAAATTTTTAAAAGCAGGACATTTTATGAGGATGTATTTTTCTGTGATGGGGCAGTAGCATCTGCTACACGTAGGACACTCCGAATCTTAGAACTATATGCATTTCTTTATACACTCATGTCTAAAAGTTAAGCATAATTCGTAAAATGCGAAAAAATCGGAGTAAATATGGATGCAATGGTTTAAAATCACTTGTGGAAAATCGTGGGACAAAGGTAAAACATTGTGCATATGCAAAACAATTCAGTCGACTTGCGCAAAGCACCGGCGCATTTCGGAACGAGTATAAAACGGCCTCGAGCGTCATGGAAAATTTAGACAGAAATTTCGAAATTGCTGTGGTACGGAGCGTTATTAACAATCAATAAGGACGAAGGATGTCACAAAGATGCCAACTGGACATGTTTGTGAAGGGACGAATTATTGGAATGCTGGAATCCGGTCGATCCCAAACCGAAGCGTCTCGAATTCTGAATGTGCCTCAGTGTGTGATCTCCAGACTGTGGCAGAGGTTTCAACCCACCGATGTTACTCGATGACCAGTACCAGGTCGGTCAAGGGTAACAACCGCTCGGCAAGACCGATATTTGGCGATAAGTGCGAGACGTCAGAGGAACCGTTCTGCAGGACAACTGGGTTCAGTCGTGACACCCGCCACAGGAGTCATAGTTTCGATACAAACTGTTTACAGGAGACTCGGACACGTTGGTCTCTATGCCAGACGACCAGCAGTTTGCATCCCCTGATGTCTGCACAGAAACGCGCGCGTTTACAGTGGAGTTTGGAACATCGGCAGTGGAATCGACAACAGTGGGGCAATGTCATGTTCAGTGACGAGTCCAGATTTAGTCTGCAAACTGATTCTTATTGTACCACGATCTGGAGAGAACATGGAACGCGTTTTCACACGGGAAACATCACGGAAAGATATCGTTTTCCTTCAGGGGGAGTCATGGTCTGGGCAGGCATCATGCTGGAAGGCCGCACACACCTCCCCATCTTTGACACGGGGTCTGTTACAGGTCAAAGATAGAGACGAATCCTTGAGCCTACCGTTCGCCTGTTTCGAGGTACTGTCGGTCCTGGTTTCATATTCATGGATGATAACGCGCCTTCTCACCGTGCAGCCCTGATCGACGCCTTCCTTCAAAGTGAAAAAAATCCACCGCATGCAGTGGCCTGCCAACTCTCTTGATCTGAATCCTATAGAGCATATGTGGGATATGCTCGGGAGACTTATTGCAGCCCTCCGTCACCCACCAAGCTGCTCTCCGTAAGGCTTGGAACTCTGAGCACACAACCCATCCATACGCTCATCGAAAGTATGGGAAATCGTTGTGCAGCATGCGTGGCTACCAGAGGTTCCCAAACACCGTATTAAACTTCAGCATCACATTGTTTTAATCATTTTCTTTCACTAAAGTTTACACTTGTATTGTGAACCTTTTACTTCCAACTCTTGTTTGGATAATAAAAGTCATTATTATCCTTGTTTTGCACTGTTTTCTTCTTCTATAACCCTATTACGCCCGCATACTGCGTTTCCTTCCATTCCGATGTAGGTTTTCTGACAGCAATTATGCTTAACTTTTGGACATGAGTATATTTAACAACGTCTTCATAAGAGGTTCGATGATAAAAGTAGTAATCACCTATTTTTGGGTTCGAATCAATCTCGTCTCTCGTCTAATCATTACTTTGATTTTTAAGACACCAATTTTAATTTTACATAAAATACATATAATTGAAAATGAAAGACTCAAGTTCTCGTACACTCAACTTTCATCCTATGCATGATAACTTGGGTTGCTGCATCCATAAACCATTCAAATTAGGTCGCGACAGTCGGAAGTCTGAAAACCATTGCTCCACCACGACAATATGCATCAGGTCAAACATTCCAAGTCTTCCTCCTAGTATCAAGAACTTTTCAAGAGCATGAGTGCAATCCAACCAGCATATGGTTTATCATCGTTCATTTTTCACAAGTGTGTTTTGAATTAGTCAGAGTTCGTCCCTGTCTTGGTTCGAATCCAGGGTAAGGCATGACTGTTCGTCCGTCTGGAATGAATGGCCTTTCTATAAACGGGTTGTGCCTAAATGTGTAGTATGTATATGAGATGTACGTACCCCCAGTGGTGCACCAGGGTAAAGTGGCAATTGCAAAGTGGTTCACAAATCCGACCTTGTAATGCCCTGATGAGTAGTGTTTAATTAGTTGGACATTAGAAAAACATTTTGAATTAAACATATCCTTTATGGATTAAATTGCACTCATATGTTCAGATACTGAAATCATGACATGTTGGGATCGGAAACAATCTTTTCATTATCAGAGCATATACGGGACATACAGTACTTCATAATGCACGTCAGAAACCATCAAGCGGATATCTTGTAAGAATTCAAGAATCAGGGTATACAGTTTCTCAAGATTTCATAACGTTCTGCAACACTCATTACATTTATGTAAGCATAGCTATTAATCTAAACTCGCCATTCCTCTGTATTCATCCTTCAACTTCTGTTACTTCCTTATATTATTGTAATTTGAAGTATTAGGGGATACGCATTCTGTTATTTCACCAGGAAACAATCTCCTAAACAAAATTCACCATCATAGGTGCTACAATTATTGTGACTGGAAGTGCATGATTGGGAAATATACCATCACCTCCAAACCGATTTCTTGAGTTCCGATAATTTTTTAAGATTTCACGTCATTTTAGAAATGGAAAATTTCCAATTTTCTAAGTTCTGCAATTGTTTTACGAAATCATATTGGACCTAGGAGTAGTGCAGTCGTGTGTAATGAAGCCTATACAAAGTATCATTGCTTCATTAATTATTCCTACCCAATATTTCTGGTATATTATACTACTAGGACAGTATAAAGATTAAATACCCAAAACAAGGGTTTTATAAACATATATGCCACCACCAAGTCGTAGGGTAACATTGGAAAAGAACTACAATTAGTGTAGCTTTGGTATATTTTTGATGCAGCACATGAGAAATGGTTTAAGACCTCTACTCTAAATCTTTATGCAGTAGATATTAAGCTATGCAGTACATCAGATATAATGCGGCTCTGGTGGGAAGGCAGATGACCTTGGGGGAGTTCACTTCTAGACAGACAGTAAACTTGGTAGGGAAAAGGTCGTGTGGTGATAGCCAAAGACGAATATTTGATTCGCCAACTCCTAATAACTGCTACCGTTTCTGGCTTCGAGCGATAAACTGGGAGCCAGAATCCCCGCTAAAGCATTGATTGTGGAAGAGCATCGTTTTCGTTAAACCTCTCCCCTGATTCAAGGAATAGACTCCTTCAATACCACGTGATTCGAATGCAAATCCTCTAGAGCCGGGTTATATGCAGATGTTACACTCGTGACAAATTGGGTGAAAAAATCCAAGGAAGCATTATATTAGTCAAAGAAGGTTAAAAACTGGTTAGAAGTCATGAAGGGAAGATTGCAGGTTGTCGAACGGTACAGCAGCTCCAAATACACACCTTGAAGGGAATTTTTAAAGGCTCATAAAAAGTTATAATGCACATAATAATTCGAGATTAATTTTTATAGGGATGGTAAAGAACACCCATTTAGAAGTACATTAAACTAAAAAAAATCATATTTGGTACATTTTCATTAGAGGTTTTGAAGGTCAAACCAACAAAATTCAAGGTCACAAAATTGAGTTTGTACCCAGTATATTTCGTACACAAACACAATAAAAAGTTTTGCTCCACATGTTTCTGCAGATTTAAAGCATTATCCTCACCATCAAGCATGGAGGTGGTATGGTGTTTGCATAGGGTTGAATGGTGGCAGAAGCGGTTGGTTGGATTTTATGGTACAAGGGCCATTGGATGGTAATTGATGGAAACGTTTTATTGATGGAATCATAGATCAATTAAAAAATACTTAGCCATATTGAAGATTAATTAAAACTAATTACCAAAACTTGGGTTTAGAATAAAATTTTTACTTCAACAAAACAACAACCTGGTACATATAGCCAAAATTGTTAGTTACGTTTGAAGTAAAATCGTAAATATCACGTATTAACCTCGTCACAATCTCAAGTCCTCAGTGGGATTACACATTTACGGATCCAGTTGGAAACAAATATTAAAAATTAATCGCATTCGGAGCAAAGGTCATAAAACAATTTTGTCAAAAAATGGACTAAAATAGCCTGAGAAACTACACAAAATCTTGTTAACTCTAAACCCCGTCGTCTGAAAGCTGCTCCAAATGCAAAAACATGTGCAAGGAAAATTTATTTTACGTTTTTATTGCGTTTGTTTACGAAATGGGTATACGCTGGGTGTATACTCGATTTTGCTATTTAGAATTTTGTTAATTTAAAAATATTATAGGAAATATCAAATTTTTAGCCTAATATATTTCTAAATGTATGCTTTACCATTCCTATAGAAATTAAGTTCGAAATATTATTTATTATAACGTTTTTAAGCTTTTAAAATTATCTTTAAGGTGTATACTCAATTTTGAGAGCCTGTATATGCGGCCCTCAGAAGTTTACTAATGTTACAAATCTTAAAGTATATTACAAATAGCTTCAATTTTTAGCAGGGTGTTCAACATCAAACAATCGTTTACTTAGAATTGACAGCCATGTAATCTGCATGCTTCTTCTTCATGCGTTTTAAAAAATAAAAGGTATGCACAAAAATGCGTCATGCATTAACAATGCAAACATCAACAACGGCAACACACAGCTAGAATGGACATTCAATTGTTTAAGAGAAAGAGCACAGTTGGAGCATGCTCACCTGTTCCGCTGCGCTGTTCTCCTGGATGTCTGATATGAAGATGCCCTGTCCGACTTCGGCATGCTTGCCTTCGATTATCATAATGCCAAGGCCCTGAGCACCCTGTGGTACCCAACAACCACAGGTAGAAAAATTAACAAGCGAGAAGATAACAGCAACGGGCACAGTTACAGTTAAGTTGCATAATAAGATAGAGCGGACACGGGCATACCACAAAGCACACAGCAGTCTCAAATAGTCAACTGAAAACTCGGGATGGTAGCGAAAAAAAATTCCCATAAGCAGTAAATCGAAAATTGCTGTAACATATGAACTTCTAGAAAGGCAATGCAACTTTGTCTACCAAAAAGTACATTGCTATATATACTATTGTACAGTAAGTTAATTTTTGTAGCGGTGGCTAAGTTCACCGGAATACTTCTCTAGAATTCAGTGGCGGCTGAATTCGATAGATGATACCACTAGTTGATAGATTGCCAGTTGCGTGAAGCCACGAGAGCTGTAATAATATTAAGGATGTACTTTCGTATGCGTGGTCGTGCAATGGATGATTAACCCTCCTAGTGATTGTCTTGACAAGGTATTTCGTCATTACCTTGCAAAACCATAAGCAGATCTTGATGGACGAGATATATCGTCATTAGAATAAAATTGACCAGATCTTGATCTCATCATCAAAAGATTGGCAATATCTTGATGACGATACATCTCGTAGTTACTAAAATTCGTCAAGGTCTTGATGGACGAGATAGTCATTGAAACCACTTGGAGGGTTAAGTATGGGGAGCAGTGTGAATAGAAGGCTGAGTGGGCAACGAAGAGTGAAGCCAAGATAGGAATTGAAACAGTGCCTGTTATCACGAGGCTTCAATTGCTGGAAGTCATTGGCATCGTATTAGCAATTCAACTGTTTACCGTGGTCCTGTCATTGAAGTACGTGCCGATCGCTATGAGCGCCCTCTGGCAATCATGAGAAGCACCGTCAGGCCTGGTTTTGAAAATGAATGTGCTTATAATCAAGTCCGCAGTCACAAATTTAACAAGACATGTGAAAGACTGTCTTCCAAAAAATATATTACGGTGGGAAAAGATTACATTACTGATAAACGTAGCCATCACTAACTCAAACTATTTACTTGTGAAATTGGGATAGAGCCATCTTTCTTAAGCAGGTTAATTACCGATTGGGAGGTGAAAGAAATAGAAAGAATATAATAATTTTTGAAAACAAAGCGATAGTGGTTGTCAACAAAGTTCATCCGCATAAGTTTAAGCGTTAGATTTGAAAATAACCTGCCCAAAATTGAAGAAAACCTGCTTACATGTTATTAGCCAACTCTCCGGATTTAACATTACATGTTCCAATTTATGCCACAATTTAATGCAGTTCAGCTATATTCTACAGCTGATCACATAAAATTAATTTCTATATTATTGCCCCTAAACTAAAAGAATAGTGTAACCTGAAAACTTATGAATTTATTTGAAGATGAGTCAACGTTAAAAAATGGGAAGGAGTAAAAACTGATTATTTTAAATGCAACGGGCGATGTATTGAGTTGCAATAAATCTTGTACTGGTAGCTGAAACGTTTTATTGTTACAGAATAACTAAAATACGTATTAGACCATACAATACCATCATCCGAATGAAAAGAATGTGTTTCATCATAGGTTTCATGCAATGAAAATAAATTTTAATGTGGCTAAAGATGTCTGTTCTTGCCAGAATTTCGTTTAGTACAGTTCTTTAAATGTGTTAATTATTACTCAGATTTATTATAACATATTACATGAAAAAATGATATATAAAATACACCAAAGTCGCTAAATATCTCAGTTGGGATTACAGGGAAAATATGTCTAAAAGAATAAAACTTATAAAACTGAAATTAGATTGCATTAATTATAGTTTTCAAAACACCTAACCCTGTTGGGAATGGGCACATAATTCTGCTGTTTGGTTGTCGTATGCCAGTGTACATAAAATGCATAAGAAATTATAGATCATGCAATAGCATTTTGAAATACAATAGCACCTGTACATAAAATATGCATATGAAATACATGATACAAAAGAGAAGAGAAAATAAAAACGGTGCAAAATTTTATACACAAATATACGCAAGGTTTCACAAGCTTCGTATGCAAGTCCTCTCGTTGGATAGTCTTGAGAAAAGGACATACCAATATAGAAAGCATTCCAAACATTACACTTAAATAGACAACAGAACGCACTCTAACTGTCATGCAGAAAAGTAATTTTGAAAAATCAACGATTTCACATATATTCGTTCTCTCCCGCCATAACTTAAGATTTCAATAGAAATAAATTGTTAACCATATGAATAAGTTCGAAGCCATCTTCGCAACGATATTTAATCTTTCGTTATAGATTAATACTTTTACGCACATAATGACAAAAATGCAAATTTTCATATTCATATACGTATTTAATACATAACTGATGCATTCAAGTATTAAATGAAGTAAAGAAAAAAGCTTTAAATTTAATGAAATCTAAAATATCACTAGAAAATTAATGTTCTTTTTGCATAGTTTCACACAAAGGACTGCAACTACGATTTCACAAATAAAAATGCACTTTAAAGTAATGAGTGTGTGATTGATCGTTTATATATAAGCATAAAACATGTTTTATTTACGTTAGATATATGAACGCAAGAAAATTTTTTGAAAATTCCAGGAAGGAATTTAAGAAGGAATAACTAATCTTTTAAGAAATTCCAATATCAATAAGTCAAAGATTGTCAAAATATATTATTTGAGTCTCTAATTATTAAAAATTTGAATCAGTAGTCAGTGAAGAATGACTAGAAATTTCGGGTTCTGCTTTAAAGTCTTTTTTCTTGAGGAATAATTGCTATAAAAATATGAAAAGTAAACAGGCCCAAAAAATGTGATTATGATGGTATTTTTCCACGATTTAAGATTCGAGAAATGACATCGGAAAAAAAAACGTTGAAAAAGTGGAAACACGTGTTCCATAAAAAATAAAATAATCTATTGCATTTTTATCAAGGCAAATAGAGTGTGAACGCACGTCAAAACAACGCAGAAAAGCGTCGGTAACACCTGCGAAATGTCCACGCGCATCAAACATTTGCTCAAGTACATCGAAATACGTGAAAACATGCATTGAAATGTGTCAAGTGCCTCTGAATTCTAAAACATACTTAACTCGAACTATTGTTTAAATTGTAAAGAGAAAATGTTTGCTAGCTAAAGAAAGGCATACAACAGTAATGGCAGAGAAAATGAGTTCAAATTATAATACGAGGAAAGTCTAAGAACACAAAATGAACAGTAATGTTTTAACTCTTTGTTTACCTTTCTAACGGTGACGGTGTGCATTCCTCTGTAGTGACAGTATTTATCCTCGGTTGCCTGTTGACAAAAACAATGCAAAGAAACTCTTATTATAGACTGAAGCCGTCTTACAAGAAATGCAATATTGTCATACCACACTACTAAATTCATATATATTTGAATGAATTAACATGAAATTGAAATAAAAAAATCTTTGGATATGATTATTATGGAACAAAATTTTCCTATTTTTTCAGAAACAAGATAAATACGCATTGATGAAAAGTTAATCCCGATTTGTAAGTAAAAATTGACTGTTGAAAAAAATATAATGGTGTATTTTTAGATGCAACATACTAGAACCATTATTTTATCCTATCACTATAATTTTTTGTTTAGAACTATTTAAGATAAATGTAGCTTAGCTTATTCGACATTTATTGAATCTCCGAAGCGTTGAAAAACACTGATAATGAATGAAGTCGATAATGTTACGCATTTCTGTGCGTTTGTTTTACAAACTTTAATGAAGTCAAAATGAAATGCAATAATGATTCGAATCTGTACAGGATATAAAAATGAGCATTATGATTTTGTGATGAAATAATTGAAAATAAATGTCCATTTAAGACGGTAAAAGGACTGAGGAGGTTATAGACATGTGAAGAGGAAACATTTCTCGAATAAGACATTGCAATGCAATTATATTACGACTAGCTGAAAAGCTCGTTGAGATAAGAATACAATGGACTCTAGAAATATTTTATTGCTATTATTATCTTATTACATTTGGCGGAGTAATTGTAAATAATAAGTGCACACTGAAACATACTCTTGATACGCTTCATTGTTCATGATATACAACTCAAAATACTCAGAATAATAAGTTAATAAATCTCACAAATCAAAAATACATCTGTCTCAGAAATAATCTCACAAAAACTTAGTAATAAAGAACTCATGGCTCTAACTCACAGCCTCAAAACTACATCTCAATTGATAATTCGAAATGGAACTAAATATTAAACATATTACTGGCGTTGCGAAATATAGAAAATCACATACTTTTATCGATAATTTTTAATAATTTAATTATACTATCGCATGAGCGTTTTACTGAGTTTCTGTATGAAAGGCATCTTATATAAGGCTAAATATAGATTGCTGCAGTATTTCTGCGTCGATACGTGCTTCTTGTACGTATTCTGAACGTGACGACAGTTGGCTTGGTTTTCGAATAGGACTTCAGCACTTCAATAAAAATTCCAAATGGTAAATTCCGAATTGATATGCGATTGTTGATTGGTCAACACCAATTATACAGAGGCTGTTCGGACATTTTTTGAACGATTTTGATGAGCTGTAAACAAATTGTATGCTACGAAAGAATTTTATTTTCACAGCAGTTAAATAGTTAAAGTATAACTTATCGTCGGCTAACTCAGAGTTTTGTTTACTTTCAAAACGGCGCTTTTAAATAAGCAATGGATGGAAGGCTGTTTCCTCTCTTTCCGAAGAGAATTATGCTTATTCAGTTATTCAAAAACGCTGTAAAAGTCATTCATGGTTTTTCGATATCTAAAGGTACGATAAGTAATATTATTAATAAGAAAGGAAAAAACGTAAAAGTGGAAAAATACTTCCAAAAAAAGTATCCAAAAAAGAAAAAATTTCTGAGAATATTTGTAAAGTAAGATCTTTAATTTTAAAAGAGAATTCGCCAAGTCAAAGAAGGACTATAGCAAAGTGAACGTGAGAACTTTCTCTAAGACATTTATGATTGTTGCCGGTTTTGCATATAATGGAAAATTAAAAGTAAAAAGAGGGGAAAAATGTAAAAATCAACTCCCACATATTATCAAGACCATATTTTATCCCAATATTCAAAAAAGAAATATCATATCTTTACCCACAATGCCAAAAATCAGTAGAACTGCATCAGGGTAAAGCAAGCAACCACACATCTAAATCGACTATTAAATTCTTGGAAAAAATGGAACAAGAAACTGGTATCAAGTCAATACTACAAATCCCTTTACTGATATTCCTGCTAAATCTCCAGATGTTTCACCCATGGACTTTTGTGCTTTGGGACTTTTAAAAAGGGCATTATCGAAACGTCGACCGAAAACCATTCAAGGACTGGAAAACTGTAGAACAAGAATGGGACAAAACACCACTGTCGATACTACAAAAATCATTATTATCATGGAAATTAAGGTGTAGAAAGATAGTTAACAATAAGGGCTATCAAATGGAACATTTAAACACAAAAATTTCATGTAAAAAGTTGAACTTCAGTCCATTAAAATCGTTCAAAAAATGTCCGAACAGCCTCTGTATTATGCGCCAAACATTGCCAATAAGGTGATAAACTACATTTTAAGGTAACTCCAATATGTGTACATGGAAGTGCATACGTACCTCTTCATCTAGTTCAGAAGGAAACTGAGATAAAGGCTTCACAGCCATTTCTTCTATCGCTCCATCTCTTCTAAAAATAAAAACGCACATTCATTCATTACTTATATTGGTGATACATCGAATGATTGAAATACAGAGGTAATTTGCTGCAGCAATGCGTTATGTTGAATGGCATTCTTTTAATTCAAATAGACGCAGGGTAGTTATGGAATGCTTTAGAAACCTAATCTAGATACGCTAGACCAATCCTGCGAATTCAAAAAGTCCAAGACGAGCATGGGATTAATATACAGATTCTCCCTAGACAGTCCTAGACAAGCAAAGAGGTGACAAGGAGAGGCTTGCTCCATGCTACCTTTCCGACAGGTCGGAAAATCTTAAAATAATGATAAAATGATATTGATCTCAACTGTTCACTGGTCAGTCTAGAGATGGCAGTCTACTGACCTCTATCATCCTCGAATTTGAGAACACCTCCGGAATGTCTGTTTAAATAAGAGAAATAATCGATGACTGACTTTAAGATGCTCTTCTTTGCCAAGCTGTATGCAGTTTAATTTTCGTTGTGGTACACACATGAGGTAGGTAGTTAATTGACGTCGCGCTGGACAATCACTACGGGGTTTTGGCGACGGTCCGGGATCAATCCCGAAGGGAAAGGAGGACAATACCTCGTTATCCAACCAACCACCAACATCCGAGGATAACACCTCGTTATTTTGAACGACGGTCAGATGAGGAGGTCAACGCCTGAGCTGGCTGGCACGTCACACTCCAAACTTCCACACCACGCCAATGTGAAGACATTTGAAGCCACGACAGATTTAAAGTACACCACCACCCGCGAACACGACAGTCTTTGGTAGGACGGAGTTTCGGACTCGAAACTCACCTGTTGACAATCCGTTACTCTTCCAACTGGGCTATTGCGGCCCGTGGTATACACAAGGGATTAATTGTAAATGTACTGACGATTGCCAAAGTTTGGAGCACTGATGATTGTCTAAGTTTAACTAGAATATTAATTCCAATCCTATCTGTACTCCAGCTCTTTAAATATTGAATGGAGCTGAAAATGTGCAATATTGTGCAATATACCGTTTTATAAATGTCTTCTTTGCCAAGTTATCTGCCATTTCATTTCTGTTGGTTGGTTGGGTTTTGGCATAAGGGTCATATTTAGCTAACTACACTGCTGGCCACCGTAAATGCAACACCCTGAAGGAAGCATGCAAATAATATGAAATTTACAACATGGATTAGCGGAGGTGAGATATGCAAATGATTAGAATTTCAGCGCAGACGCACATCACGCGCGCCTGTGGCGCCACTTCAAAGCGCTATTTAAGGCTTGGAGATTTCGACGATTTCAAGTACGGCAATTGTGTTTTTCTTGTGGTTTTTTCAAAAAAAAACGATCAATTATGCCTCGTAGAAAACAGCGATCATCTTTTGATCAAGTATCCGAGTTCGACAGAGGAAGGATAGTGGCCTACCGAGATTGTGGATTATCTTTCAGGGAAATCGGTAGTCGTGTTGGACGAAACCAAACAACTGTAATGCGGATATGTGATCGTTGGATGCAGGAGGGTACGACGGACCGACGTGTTCGATCGCATCCACCTCAGTGCACCACTTCACGTGATGACAGGCATATTGTGCGTATGGCAGTGACGGATCGCTCAGCCACATCACGAACCATAGCACAGCACATTCAGTCTGTACCGCATCATCCAGTGTCTGCGCGTACCATTCGACGCCGTTTACAGCAGAGTGGTCTGTCCACAAGACGTCCATTGCTTCGTCTACCCTTGACGCAGAACCACAGACGTTTCCGCCGCCAATGGTGCGATGAAAGAAGGATGTGAACGGCAGAATGGAATGAAATTGTCTTTACTGACGAGTCACGCTTCTGTCTGCAACACCACGATGGTCGGATTCGAGTCTGGAGACACCGTGGAGAGAGGATGCTGAACAGCTGCGTTATGCACCGCCACACTGGTCCTGCACCGGGTATTATGGTATGGGGCGGTATTGGATATCACTCTCGCACTCCTCTAGTACGCATTTAAACAGCCAGCGCTACATTCCGCGGTGTTGGAGCCAGTTGTCCTTCCTTACCTTCAGGGCTTGCCCACAGCCATATTTCAACAGGATAATGCGCGACCACACGTGGCACGCATTGTCCAAGGGTTCTTCGTCAATCGCCAGATTGAATTGCTTCCCTGGCCAGCTCGCTCTCCGGATCTTTCGCCGATAGAAAACATGTGGTCCATGGTTGCTCAACGATTGACCCAGAATACATTCCCAGCTGCCACACCAGATCAACTTTGGCAACGTGTGGAAGCTGCTTGGTCTGCTGTACCCCAAGAACACATCCAAAGTCTCTTTGAATCAATGCCGAGGCGTGTGGCAGCAGTGATCTCCAACAATTGCGGCTACACTGGCTACTGATTTTGGCAGGAACCACACTTCACAAAAGTCTATAAATTTAATCATTTGATACTTGGTCAACATGTTATCTACAAAATAAATTTTGTTGTGATATCTCTTGTCTTTCTTGGTGTTGCAATTTGGGTGGCCAGCAGTGTAGATAAACAAAAGCCATACTTGGAAAGCAACGTCAAATAAATGCGCACACAAGGAAAGCTTTTATTGACATATAAGAGATAAATACACTCACGGAGGAATAGTACATGCGCTGTCCACAACTCGCAGGTAGTAACGCACTGGGCAAGCCCACTAAACACGGCGACCTCTTTATTTCCGCTGAGGTCCACATAAGCAGGTATCCATTGTAAATCCATCTTATGGAGCATTTACAATTGCCTAAGGTTATCTAGAATATCCATTTCAATCCTATCTCCGGTTGCGCCCGCCATCTATACTGCGGATGGGCCCATCATGAAATACTGATATGTATTCCAAGTATTCAATGTGGTTAACTTGCATAACCTTCTGATTTTTACCTTTGCAAGCCTGTACATCCTTATAATTTATAAATAAAACTTTGGGGGCCGCGGTAGCCTGGTAGGAAGAGTAGAGGTTTAGCTACCAGAGGGGTACGATTTCGGAACTAGATCCAACCAAAGACCGTTGTGTGCGTGGGGGCTGGTGCACTTTAAATCTGTCGTGGCCTCATATATCCTCACGTTGGCGTGGTGTGAAAGCTTAGAGGTAGGGGTGCAAGCTCAGGTGTTGACCTTGTCATCAGACCGTGTGGTTCTAAATTACGAGGGGTTGTCCTCAGATCTTTCCCTTCAGGATCGATCTTAGACCGTTGTGTCTCTCCAATGCAACATTTATTAATTACAAATTACTCTAACGAATGGTACTTCATTTTTCTCTCCTATGAAAACGAAATAGGAATTAAGTGAGATGGGATTTTTTTCAGCAGCTTCGATGAATGCACAGAACCAAATCATTTCATTGAACACAGGGACGTTTGAGAGTCGGGTGCAAGCTCAGGTGTTGACTTCGTCATGTGACCATGGTTCAAAATTATACGGGGTTGTCCTCAGTCTTTCCCTTTGGTATTGTTAGACCGTCGCCAATAGC
Organism: Meta bourneti; assembly: GCA_933210815.1. Classification (NCBI taxonomy): domain Eukaryota; kingdom Metazoa; phylum Arthropoda; class Arachnida; order Araneae; family Tetragnathidae; genus Meta; species Meta bourneti. The sequence continues at coordinate 33,535,555 of OW119924.1, forward strand.
CCAGTGTGACATTAATTAACTACCTCTCTCTCAAGTTAAAGATTTAACTTTTATTTAGAAAGAAAAAACTACTACATAGTATTAAAAGCAGCAGTATTAAAAGCTTCTCACATGCTTCCTGCCCTCTCTGGGACACCTAGTACCATGGAACCGTCGGCCTCCCTATGTTGGAGATCTGGTCCTATAAAGCTACGTAATGAATGACTAAGCCACATCGTATTAAAAAGGAGCAAGTGGAATGAATTTTGGCTTCTGGGTGGTGGCTTCTAACCTCAGAAGCTCCAACAAGACTACGCCTCTGCTCATCTCATAAATAATGACCAGGGGGAAATAATTAAGGCAGCCTATTCCCTACAGAACAGGAGCTCAGTACCACTAAGAGAACTGCGCTTCTAGCAAAGCATTATTCCCGAATTACTATATTAAAGTATGCACATAACACATACTTTGTTTTCTACCATGAGATGTAGAAACATACTCCCGTGGCAGACGTATGATTAAGGGTACTTAGCCGCTTATACTTGTGAGTTATGAATACTTAAAATCGAAGAATACATATAATAAGCTTACATAGGAAATGTCACTAGGTCCACAGAGGTGGTTTTGAGATGAATGGGTGCATTTAATTCTTTTTGACTGTGAAGTTTAAAAAAGGAAGGAAATATTAAGGTCACTGTTGGACTGTGTAAGTTAGATGCTACTGGCTCCAGTGGACGAATCTAAACTTGAAAGGCAAGGTAGTAGGGAGATAAGCTTTGGATGCATGAGAGTGCTTTTGGGGTTCAGACTTGTATTTTGACGTAGGACTACGTTTAACTCCACGTCTTATGGCTGACCGCCTGTGAGGTTCCAATTGAAATCGTTATACTGTTAAAAATACGTATCGAAGAGCAATTGTTAGCACATTTGTAAACAGCATGGAGTTTAATTATCTCTTCTTTAGGACTAGAAACGTGAGGTACCCTAGTCATATTATTTTCTCATTGGGTTTTACAGCCTCAGGTAAACATGGGGGCGAATCAGGGTGAACACATAGACTTGAAAGAGAACATAAAAGGGCTGTAATCAACATCCAACCCGACTCATTGCGCTCAGCTGTAGAGCATGCCGCACACCGATTACAATTTGCTGTACACAAGAGAGATCAGCCAATTAAAATTGGTCTATATAGTCAAGGGAATTCTGATTCTGGTGAAAAAAAGACACATTCCTGTGAGTTAAACCTCTATATTATTGGTGTGTCTATTACCTTTAAATTGCAACGCGCCACATATCCAACTGGAATTAGTATATATATGCCATCATATACGCAAAATCCACACCCACAAGCCAGTAACGTGTCGGAAGAAGAATAAAATACCCGCCGCGGATTTAACATTTCCTGCTAAAACAGTACATTGATCCTTTCCGCACCTTGCACACTAGACAGAAATCCGCCGCGTTTTCTCGAAACTTTCCCCCCGTTTGTTCGAAATGTCACCGGTGCCCGCCCGCATTCAGAACTAGTTTCACGGTTTGGAATTTTTATCTCGGTTGGAGTCGCGAGAGTAAAATTTTACGCAGCGGGTGTCACCCACACACCGAGGCACCTTGATGGAAGGGAATACGTGAAATGTTTCCATGCCCCTGCAAACTCTTTCTAGGGAGTTTTGTGCATTAGTGGTGGCAAACAAGAAAAACTTGTTGCGGAGTTTGTTTGAGAAGGTACAGTGAAATTTCGATAACCCGCAGATGTGGGTGGTTCAAGTAATGCAGATCAAGTAATTGTAATAAACAAAGTATCACAAATAAATTGTCACAATTTTTTTCAAAAGCCACTGGAACAAAAAGGGTGGGTAATTATAACTATTATCTTTCGTAAATCAATACAAATTATATCCATTTTTGGTGGCTCGTAATAATTAGTTTATGAGTGCCATGAGATAAAAAAGTTTGAAAATCGATGGTCGAATTAATTCTCGCAGAACAAGGATTCAAACCAAAACGTTAAAGGAAAAATAAATTCGACGATGTAGTGTAACTTTGTATTCAAACCTGAGCTATTGTTATCTTATCTTCATCTGAATGCAAGAACTAAGTAACTCAATTTCTTGGTTTTTGAGATAAAGGGAGAAACAATTTCCACGTACTCATTTCACATGTACCTACATTTTTCATTAGCCTACAGAGATTGAGCTTAAATGATCAAAAAGTCACCTAAATGTTGCATTAAATTATGTATGATCTCAGCATTACTAATTTAGGTATAATTTAAAATATACCACCTTTCGAGTCATGAAATTTGCATGTTAATTCTGTCTGGAATTTTTAGGTCAAACCAACTATTTTCATCTCCCAACGTCGTTCCAAGAACCATAAAAGCAAAATTTAATGTAGAGCATTTCGCAAGAAGAGAGCAATTTTTAATCAAACTAAAATCAATACAAAGCATCAAAAGCTATCTTCAGCCGAGCAACGGGAAGAGGAAAGAATACAAGTACATGAAGCGAACCAATATGAAAATGCTGTTTGATGACAAAACAAAACTGCTGAGGAAACAAAGGCGTTACTTGGTTTGTCCGGAGCAACAAAACTATCAAGTGAAGACGGGTAGTGAAGCTAGTTAACAAAAAAATACTGAAAATTTACTTTTTTGTTCAGAAGTTAAATCAAGGTCTCAAAGTCAGTTCAGTTTTTTAATCGTATTTTACAGTGTACTAATATATATATTTCACTAATGTACACAGCACAGAAATCGACATTATTTGTATATTAGCGAATGGCAACAAAAGAATATAAGCAATATAAAATCAACCGCTACGGGGTTCATTCGCCAATTTTGTAGTTAGTTTAAATGTTTAATTTGAGCCATAGATCTACATTAAAACCTCTCAGACTCGCCGCTCTAATGGAATTCTTCAGCAGTCTGATTACAGAAGGTAATGAGAAATATGGAAGATTGAAATCAGAGCAGGAAAGAAAATATGAGCGAACGCAGAAACAGGTTTAGACGTCAAAAAATACGAAATCGAATGAACAAGTGAATGGGATGTATTTGAAGTGGACGTTCAGAAGTTAATTGTGATAATACGAATGATCTGTGAACTATTGAGATGCACTTCACTAGAAGTAAGAATTACCATAATAAGTACACGAGAGATGCTACTTTATAATTTGATTTATTTAATTTCGTTCGTAGGTATGAAATCTGCATATCAATTAAGATACTTGAGTGTAGAAGGCCCGCGTATTGCATTTTCGCTAAAGTCCAAATTTATCTTTACATACCTAAAAATAATGATATTCCATGAAATATCCAATCGATGTAATCCATTTTTGCAGAGAATGTGTGAAAGACAAGCCTAATTAATATTATCCAATCAAAAGTGATCAAACGGCTTCTGATATGCAAATCAAGACGTTACGTCATCCGAAGGTGAACAAGCGCTTTGCGCAAAGTGAATATCTGAGTGAATTTCTGCAATACAGCGTTTGATTTCAGTGTGTAAGGACTCAAAACGGTTTGTTATGGCTCCGAAGTATCATTTGGAAGAATCTGTGAAGTGGCGAATTATCGGCCGTTTGGAAGCAGGGCAGCAGCGAGGAAGCGAGATGTGTGAAGATTTCAAGACAGACAGTCTCTACGCTATGGAAACAATTTCAGAACTCTGGAACTGTTCTAAGGAGGCCTGGACAAGGTCGCAAACGAATAACAACTGCTTCTCAAGGTTGATATCTGGCACTAACTGCCCTTCGTAACAGGAAGTCTACTGCTCGGCAGTTAAGTTCAGAGGTTGCAGCCGCCACTGGAACTGTTGTACCATGGCAAACTGTATACAGAAGGCTTAGTGAAAATGGCCTTTATGCCAGAAAGCCAAGGGTATGTGTTTCACTGTCTTCACAACAAAAGAGGGATCGCTTTAATTAGTGCAAAGAACATCAGAACTGGAATGAACACCAATGGATCCACGTTCTCTTTACTGATGAGTCGAGGTTTAGTTTAACATCTGATTCTAAACGGGTTTCCATCTGGAGGGAGTCCGGAACGCGAAATCTTCTTTCGAACATTATGGAACGTGACCGTTTCGGTAGTACAAGTGTGATGGTATGGGGGAAGAATAATGATCGATGGGCGTACGATCCTACACACTTTCACAGCGGATCTGTGACTGGCCAGAGATATCTGGATGAGGTCTTAGAACCTTATGAAAGACTTTTCAAAGGCGCATATGGATATGACTTTTTATTTATGGACGATAATGCTCGTCCACTTGGAGTAAACCTCGTTGACGAATTCCTTGAAAGTGAAGCCATTGAGAGAATACCATGGCCAGCAAAATCTCCTGATCTGAACCCGATAGAGAACTTATTGGACTACCTTGGAAAAGCAGTTGCACGGAGACATTCTCCTCCTAGTTACATCTTTGCATAAATGTTTCTGTTTACATAAATGCCCTGAAGACCGCATTGCTGGAGGAGTGGAACTTAATTCCCCAAACTGTGGTTAAAAACATTATTGCCAGCATTAAAACATGTTGTGATATGTGTGTACACGTCAGGGGAAATCACATTCCATATTAAATTCATAAGCCTTAATTTTTTTCTGAACTCTCCTTGTCACATATTATTGCCATTTTTGTTTCATGCTACAATTTTATATCATATGCAGTGCTCTTAAATTTTTTCCTTTGTATTTATGTGCTATGATGTTACATATCATTTCATACAAATTCATAAAATTATAGTTCACAGTTTCTGAGAAATCCGTGATTTTATGCATGTAAAGATAATTTTGGACATGAGTGTAGTTTTCTTAATAGGAATACCAGTTGGCACAAAACCAAAAAATCACTTACATTCCGTTGAAAACTCGTCATTAATAAATTAATCGGCACTAAAAAGTCCTTAATAGTCATCATAAAAGAAAAATTGGCGATTAATCCCGACGTATAATCAGCTGTTCAAACGATATAAAAATGAATATTATTAGTTTGCATAGATAAGTCAATTTTAAGAAACAGTGCTATACAATCTCGCTTATTCTTGCGATTATTCTAACAGGAAGAAAAAGAAATGGGAAGTTATACATCTCGTACATTGCTGGCATTTGACAACTTGTAGTCTAGGCTTCCATGGATTTTAAAGCATTTCTTCAGGATGCATTATAGATGAAAATTTTATACTACTTCAGTTTGAAAAGCAGTCGATCTCAAATAAACATGGGGTCAGGGAAGCCAGGTTGGAAGAGTAGTGGATTAGTAACGGGAGGGTTGATGTTCGAAACACGATCGAACCAAAGACCGTCGGGTTCGTGGAGGCTGGTACACGTTAAATGTGTAGCGCCTCAAATGTCCTCAAGTTGATGTGGTGTGGAAGTTTGGAGAGTGAGGTGCCAAGTAGGGTATTGCCTCGTCATCTGAACCATGGTCAAAATTATGAGGTGTTCTTGGATCTTCCCCTTCAGACTTGATCCCGGACCGTCGCCAATAGCCCGTTGTGTTGCTCCAATGCGACGTTAATTCAACTTATGACTACCTACCTAAATAAACATATTTTGCACATTTACCGGTTACTTACAGATTAACAAATCGGACCATAACTGCAAAAGTCCCGGAAAGTGAAAATATAAAGGAAGGTTTAAGGGATTTATTTATAATCATATTTTGTCATTGCGATGGGAGTTTATTTGCTTGGAGACAATATAAAACATTTTAAAAGTAAAAATAATAAAATAACTGAATAGAAAGGAAGAGCTTTCTGAATTTTCATTCAAATTCAAAATTGACAAAACAAAAAAGGTAAAATAAAGTGTATAGATTTTGAACATAATCAAACATACGCATACACACAATGACAACGTAGCATATTATTGCAATCCAAACCATAAGAAACCTCTTATTTATAAAAATCCATTTTCTAAAGAATTATTGGAATGTAAACAAATTTTCCAGATAAAAGACACTCATCGACTGAAGAAGACTGATGTGCCATCTTTGTTTAAAAAAATGGAAGAAGCCGAATTTCGGGCACTCAACAACTATTGACTATTGTTAGGGATGAGGAAGAAGAAAATGGAGCTCATCCAATTAAAGAACAACAATAAGGACTTCTCATTCTCAGCTCAGCGAGTGTTCTTACTAATGATCATCTATCTCACTGCGAAGGAAAAGTCATCGCTGACATCACAGACAATGGAGAAACTAAATTAATTTATCGAAGATGATGCATGTTTAAATGAAGGTTGCGTCACCTGGTAACAATTGCGAAGGAGAAATTTCTTTTACTTTTTTTCATAACTTAATGTACTTTTCCTTACTCTTATTACTTTTTTTTGAATTAATTTAAAATAATATTAAATAAAACGAGAAGCTGAAAAATCATCGTTATAATCAAATTCAACTGAATAGATGCAGAAACATTTATAGTAGTCGAACTACTTACAGATAATGGAGAAATTAATTAACGCATCGAAGATGATGCATGTTTTTAAGAAGGTTGAGTCACTTGGTAACAATTGTGAAGGAGTACATTTTTTTGCTTCTCCAAATAATTGAATGTACTTTTCCCTTATTGCCCTTTGAATCAAATTAAAATAATGAAAAAAAAACCCAAGAAGCTGCAAAATCCATTTTACAGTCAAATTTAACTGAACAGAGTACTCAAAAATATTTATACTGGTCGAGCCACTTATTTTCTATTATACTTCAAGCTACTTATTTTATGAGGTTATTTATTCGGAGATAGGGCTAGAGAAAGTCATGCAGTGAGTCTCCCGAGAGAAAGCAGTCGACCTTGGATCAGTTGATTTCTGAATAGGTGGAAAATTGCGTTAGGAGAACGGTGCCGCACTTAAAATCACGAATGGCGATCGGCTTGGATATTTTACTCAAGTCAACTTGTTATCAATGCTATCACTTTCGATATCAAACGATAAACTCAGGACCAGAAACCACGACGCTAAAGACGCCAATTGTGGAAGGGATTTTTTACGTTACCGCCAGTACTCCTAATTTAACTAATAAATTCATTCAAAACCACGCGGCTCAACTGCCTTCGCACTATAGTTAGCACAATCCATACAAAACACAACTCCCCAAAATAAATTTTGTTACCTAGGAAAAGTTTTATATGAATAGATAATTGTCATCATTCCTCCTAGAAAATGATTCCCAATCTGTAGTGGGGCCACGGTAGCCCGGTTGGTAGAGTAGCGGAATAGCAACCGAATGGCTGCGAGATCGAAACTCGATCCAGCCAAAGACCGTCGTGTACGTGCAGCTGGTGCACGTTAAGTCTATCGTGGCTTAAAATGTCCTTACGTTGGCGTGGTGTGGAAGTTTGGAGAGTGGGGTGCCAGCTCAGGTGCTGTTCTCGTCATCTGACCACGGTTCAAAATTACGAGGCGTTGTCTTTGGATCTTTCCCTTCGGGATTGATCCCGACTAGTCACCAATAGCCCGTTGTGTTGCTGCAATGTGATGTTAATTACCTACCTACCCAATCTGTAGTACTGTAGAACCGAAGTCTACGACAAACGGTCCGTTAAAGTCAGGTTATAAATGCAAGACCAGAATAAATAAAATTATTTTAACTGTTTTCTTACATAGTGTTATAAACTTTTGAAAAGGAAGATATAAGAATGCTGGAGAAATAAGAAAAAGATGTCAGCTCAGTCCTAAGACGTCGGCAGGGCATTACATTATATGTAAGAGAAAGCCAAGTTTCTTTTCTTAGGATTAAGGACTAATGTTTCTTGAACAAGGTGTGTATGCACCGATCTCCAATTTGAGAGAACTTCAATGTTCAAGTATATAAGTCAAAATTCAAAGAATTTTGCTTAATTGATTTCTACGAAAGTCTTAAAAACGGTAAGTTTAAAAATTTGATTGCGATTGCCAAGAAAATGTAAGCATCTTTGTGAGCAAAATTTTTCATTTATGAATAAAAAAAAGTGTAAATTGCGGGCAAAATAAAAAAACAAGAATTCGGGGATATTTTTAGAAATTATACTTTAAGATTAACGCCTGACTACAAGTTTCGTTAAAGAATAAATATGTAATGTCACAATGATATTTAATAACCTATTTCCCTTAAAAATAGATTATTATTGTCAGTCAATCCAAATTCAATTCCTTAAGTTAAAGTGATTTACAAACCTATATATAAGTTATTTTTATGTTTCTCAAAAAAAATATTGCATTTATTTGTCACACTCTAGAGAGCATTCTGATACTGAATGTGATATATTTCTCATTCGTGCTAAGATAAAATGTCCATAGTCCATAAAGTCTCCATAGAAAGATACTGTCCGACTACAGGTTTAGCCATGCCTATAGATGCAAACGCGCATGCAGTAACAAAACGCTTCCAGTGGCAAAATAGGGGTTCAAATCGAAAAGGTGTGTAACAAGTTGTACCATGTATCACGATTTGTACATGATGCAAAATCGAGGAACAATAATATGTAACGGATATCGAAAGAGAAAACAAAAACATAGAAAAGAAATACCAGACTAAGAAGTCAAGCCACACATTGATCGGACTTGCGACAAAGAGAAACGTATGCGTATTCCGCTTCTGTAGAGAAAACACGTCGGTACGCATGCGTGATTCGATCTATTTAGTACTGTAGGACTGATGTACCAATGTGCGGCTTGCCTAAAATCTCAAATCGAAGTTGCTAGCAGTTTTGTGACACATTTCTCTCACTCCCCTTTTCGTATCTGAATTTGTCTACTAGGGTTAGTCATGTCTTAGTGGTTAAGTTTCAAAAAGCACATCATGGCATTTAAAAATTTCGGTAACTAACTCTATTATATAGCTAATTGAAGAAGACGAAATTTTAAGCCCTAAGAACGGGATTGTTTCGAGACTGAGTAGCTGAATATTCAATAGAAACTTTTTTTTCTCAATAGATTCCAGAATGATGTAGAAAAAAAGACTTCCAAGCGATAAAAAAAAATTCGTCGTCTGAAAATTTTTCTCAAGAGAAACATAATAGGGTCTCATGACTAACTTATCACACAGTAAGTTCACACGATTTGTCTCAAATTACCGAGAAATAATTTATTTTCCAGTCAAGCATGACACCCTAACTGTCGTTCACAAGTATAAATAGGTTCAAATGAGCTCATTTTGACGTTAACGACCGTTAAAAATAATTCATTGGCGAAGTTCTGAACTTTCACATAGACGAATACGATGTCCTCTAAAAATAATTTAGAATTTATTTCATTATGGGATACTATTGTATCCTCATTGGAAACTACAAGGGAGAACAATTCAAACATAAAATAAGAATCTTAATAATGAATCTCGTATCAAAATAATGGGAAGAAATGTCGTTTTTCATGCAACATGTAACAAGAGTACATTTGAAATAATGTTTCACGTTCGAAATAAATTAGTTTTCACTTCATTTTGCTTCAAATCAATTCCACTGCTTTATTAAACATTTGAAAATTTACGGTCTATTTCCCTATTGTAGTACGTACGTATTTCGGTAGCACGAATCATCTTATATCAATTTAATTGATACTCCATGTACTTGTACTGGTGTTAATTTCGTATTTCCTATAAAATATAGAGCAAAAAGCGTACAACTCAGTCATGTTATCACAATTAGTTTCTGAATGCCCACCAGTTATATTCCATCCACTTTTTCAAAGGCGATTCGTTATTTTGTGACGTTTAAACCTATTTTAGCGTTCACTCACATTTTTTTTCTACTGCGATTTCTATCTTCCAGATTTATCATTACCTGTAATCAGACTGCTGAAAAATTTTGGGCTTTTCCGTGAAGGCATTAGCAATAAATTGCAGCTCCATAGATCAAATGAAGTATATTTAAATTAAGCGGTAAAATTAGCGAACGAATCCCCTAGCGGTCGAATTTGCATTATTTATATTCGTTTGTTGCCATTCACCAGAATACAAATAATGTCGATTTTTGTGGTACGTACGTAGTAAAATAGATATTATAAATTACAGAAAATCTATTTAATATTGCTGCAGATTAATTGTAACGACGAAAAAAAAACAGAACAAATACAACCTCAGGAGAAGAAATCGTTTTATGTGATGCAGTAAAGAGACTCTTATTCAGAGTAAACGTAAGAACAGCATAAGCACAGATATACGTAACAATTGGCAAATATTAGCACTTACCTTAACAGCAATATCTTATATGCTGTACCAGAGAGACTTTTAATCATTGCCGAAGCGTTAAGATGGCATCTTCCATACACAACAACACCGTTAACCTACAGGAAAATAATTAAAATGAATACACCATACATGCAAATATATTAAAAACCATTTAGTCATGTCTTGCTGTAAGTACATTAGACACAAATAGCAAATGTAATAACTTTAATAGGAAATAGAAATGGCAAATGTATAAATTAACATTTATTTACGTAGATAGATGAAAGATTTTTTTTAATGATTTTTCTAGCGTAGGTGAAGCAGATGAATATTTACTTGTTACAACCTATTGGCGTCCAGATTTGTTTCTTCCCTTGCATATAGGTAGTTAATTAACGTCGCAGTGGAGCAACACAACGGGCTATTGGCGGCAGTTCGGGATCAATCCCGAAGGGAAAGATACAAGGACAATGTCTCTTAATTTTGAACCACGGTCAGATGACGAGGTCAACACCTGAGCTGGGGCCACAACACTCTCCAAACTTCCACACCACGCCAACGTGAGGACATTTGAGGCCACGACAGATTTAACGTGCCCCAACCCCAGTATACACGACGGTGTTAGGCTGGATCGAGTTCCGAACTCGTAACCCTCTAGTTGCTAATCCGTTTCTTTCCACTGGGCTACTGTGGCCTCTTCCCTTGTATGATGCATTGTACTTTGACCATATATTGCGTGTTGTTTCAAAACAGTAAAAAAAATCATATGGCTATGGTTTTACCAACACTTAATTTTTTATTACAAATAAATAATTTATATATTTTCGGAGCGGACACGGTCTATTTATTTGCAAATTCAAAATTAACCCTCTTGGTGGTTTTCTCGACGAGGTATCTCGTCATTAGAAAAAAAACGACCAGATCTTGATGCACGAGATATCTCGTCATAAGAAAAACTGACTAGATCTTGATCTCGACATCATAAAAAATCGGCAATATCTTGATGACGAAATAACTCGTCATTAATAAAATTAGTCAGATTTTGATGGACGAAATATCTCGTCGAAACCACTTGGAGGTTAATAAAATTATATATTTAAAACTTATTCGTGGCCATATGTTGTCATGAACTCATTCATGCTATATACTTATTCATGTCATGCTTTTGGACACTCCTATCCGCGCGGGACAAGGCAGGCGACCTTGATCACTATGTTTTCGCCTTTGCTTTCTCTAAAGAATTTCACTTGGTTAAACTATCCACTGATAATCAATCACAATGGATAACTAAAATGTAATCAATAATAAAGAATCCCTATGGTGAATACGTGAGTGTCCGGGTCGCTTCCATTAAGGCTGGCAGGGTGGATTGATTCGATCCTATTCACGTTTTGTTTGCTGTACTTAAATATCTGTACTTAAATTGTATCTTTCTTTCTATTGCTGCAGGATACATGCACTTTGTATTTTTTCTGTTTTTTTAATAAATTCATCCCGGTTACCTCTTTAACTTAAAAACATATTAAGGTGAATAATTCAACTTCGGAAGAGTTTACAAAATTGCATTTAAAATAGCACTTAGTAAAAAGGAACATGCAAAATCATCAACATGTGCAGAAAAAGCAACAAATATAGATTTATAGGTTAAAATCTGTTTTTTTTTATCTCATCATGGACAGTAACATTTAATTAAATAAATAATTATAAATCAATTAGGCAGTCTGCAATACAAATGAGGAAAATATGAAAGAAAGGCAAAAAATGTAGGCCGCGTAAAAAAATTTGGTTGCAGGCAAATTTTACTTGAAGCAACGAAGGGGTGAAATTCAATGACTTTTCAAACTAAATGGAATTTTGGTGTTTTTCAAGTATTTGCTGGGCATCGAGTTAGAAAAATAAAATAAAAATACTTTTTAAGGACTTTCAAGAATCTTAGTAATTTTAAAGTGCACATGTATGATAGAACAAAATATTCAAAAACTTTATGAACCGAGTAGTTGAGATCTTACCTCAAGCAGCTCATCGCCAATTTTGATCCGTCCATCTTTTGCGGCCACACCCTTCGGGTGCATGCCGCAAACGAAGACACTCATTTTTGTGCGATCTTTGTTACCAGCTAAACTAAGGCCTAATTTGTTGGACCCCTTGACCATATTGACAAAAATCAAATCGCCTTTCATGTCACCATATTTCTTCTGGACTTTTTCTGAAAAAGAAAGTTCAAATATAACCAGATATATTAGCATCAAAATGAGAAATATACATTCATAAAGTACATTACATATCAATGGCATAACAACGCATTTGACTATCTGTAATATTTTGAAACACCATGCTTAAAAATAAGAACACAGATATAAATGATATTGTTAGTTCGGATATTTTCGTTTCAGAGATTCAGAAAATAAAAATCAACGCATCACAAAGTTTAGTTTATGAACCCATATCCTGAAAAAGGTAACTGCTTTTATTTATAGTTCGATAGACCCCCATACATACTTTCCGAGTCCCAGAACCAAGTTAAGACGAACTTTAATATCAGGTTAGATGACGGAACCTCATGAAAAACAAATATGCATTCAAAGTACTCGAAGTTTAATTTGCACAAATGTATACAATTTATCTTTGTTCATATATACACTTATACAGATTTACTATTACAAATACAATGAAAATATTTATTTTTTTAGACTTAAACAGATTATACACATTAATGCACGAAAAAAATTTCCTTCCCATTTCCGGATTCCATGGTAGTAGCGATCAACCTATGCATAAATCTCAATCTGTTTTGCAGGATGACAAAAACAGAGTTCAAGACACGTGAAAAGATTACAATTTGCCCGGATTTTTCTCAACCTTGCGTAGAGTGTTTTCTTCCATTTGTGGAGTGCTCAAACTTCTCGGTCGAGCCATATCATGCCTGCTGAGATAAAATGTTCCAGTTTTCACACAGCTGGCGGTGCAAATTCTGAAATGTTTTACGATTCCGCAATCGCCTTCTGTGGAAGCTTTCACCGTACAGCAGCTCTTTAGTTCAATCCTGTCAGCCCCATACTTTGGGTACATGCCGGCCATTTCGGATTTCATGTAATGCTCCAGCACGTGTGAAATACGAGTTGCGAATGATGGAGAAAAAAAATTGCGAACGTGCCAAACATCGCACACTAGAATCTACGCCAACTGTCGCAGGGACATACATTTTTGACAAAGACTTTATTTTTGTTTACCCTACACCCTTTACAGTTTGGTCAAGGAATTTCGAATCACCCTATATTTTCTATGTTCCAAATGCTCCATGTGATGGGATTATTTGGTTTAAAATGCAAAATTCTGTATGTCCGTAAAAGTTTCAAAACCAAACGAATTTACTGAAAGAAATACACCAGCAAGGACTCGGGAAATATATATTCCCATAGAAATTCTTAGAAATAAACCAGATACTCCAACTTCCCCCTTCTATGACCTATTTTTACTCGAAGTTGTCTGTCTTGTGTTTGGCGCAGCTTGACCAAATATGGCCTTTGCGGCATAAAACCCCAAAACAACCAACCAAGCAATTTTCACTTAAAAGCCAGAGGTATCTGAAGATACCTCGAGTACCGGAAGGCTAAGAAGAAATTATTCATAATCAATTAATGAGTGATGAAGAGAACCATAGGAAAATATTTCACGAATGAAAACAATGAAAAATATCAAATGTCACAAAAAATGGTAAACTGTTTTGAATTAAGGTTTTGAATACCTGTCGGAGAAAGTGATTTCGATATAAAAGGAGGTGAAAATTGCTTTCAAACCACATATTTTCCATATAAAATATTGATATCAAGTGTTTGCAAAGGCGAAAAATTATAGAAAATAGCTGAATAGAAAATGAAAAATTGTCTATCGCGACATAAAGATATTTTATTTAACCTGTGATGTGGGTTAAAATGATGAATATTATATCCTTAAAATTTCGATTACAGCGGCAATATCTTTTTCGATTGTTTTTGAGTTTGTTTATTTTGCCGTTTTATGTAGCTCTTTAGATTTCTATTGATTCTTTATATCCTAAAAATGCTTATTTTCAATCTAACCAATTGCAAATTGTTGCTATTTTAACTTCTATTCCGAACTTACACTATTTGATTATAGCTTTACTTCTTTACGCACTTTTCAAGGCAGGTAAATCCTATATTTTACCCTCGTTTGAATAATTTACATCAAGTAGAAAATATTTAAAAGAAATTCAGCTTCAGAAAGTCGGAGTACTTAATTCTTTGAATTTAAAATAATTCTTCACAGATAAATTTAGTTATAAATGTTTAGAAACAGCATCATACCAAATGTCCAATTAAAAGGGTCACCATAATTCAACGTGAAATTACATTACTTGGTGCGTTCTAATACAAAAAAATGCTTCATAATATTGAAAATTTTCTAACGGAAATTTTCATTATATCTTTTACTTTAGCTTATTACAAATGAACAAATTGGTTTTCTGTCTTGTTTTTTCACCACAAAATCCAATTTGCCCAAACTCATTTCGTAACATCCGTTTCTGCAAGTACTTTTATTGCAGTTCTTAAAAAGTTCTGCGTTATCATATAATTCATAACAGTTTGGGTTGGCTAAGTTCCTAAAGCAAGCTCTGCTTCATCTGCAAAACCAACATAGCAGTCAGAACTCAATTCTCAAAACAAACAATGCTATCTTCGTAGCACATGCACTTCAACGGCTTATTTCAGATAAACCATTTCCGCCTTTAGGCTTTAAGACTTCCTTTTTAAGCCTCCTCAGGGCTGAAGGCTATGAAGTGGAGTCACATTTTAGGCTCGGCGACCACCAATAAGTCAATAATCAATTTCCTAAGGCGTTAAGTTTAGTGATGGGCAGAATCGAGTACTTTTGAAAATCGAATACTTGGTATTCGAGTACTTTTAAGTATCGAGTAAGTATTCGAATACATATACAAAAACGATTAATCGATAGTAAGAATAAGAGAACTACGATATATGGTACTTATTTAAAAATAATAGCTAATTAACGTGTCGTTCTTGGTATAGTGGTTAGAGCACTGGATATGTAACATACAAATTCACGGTTCGAATCCGCTACAAGAGGAATTTGACAGATTGTTGTCTTAAATGTAAGTGATAATTTTTGATAAGACAATCAAATTTATATTTTAAAATATTTTAATCAAGCTGGTGATTAAAAAAGTAATTTATTTTTCACAAAACTCAAATTTTTTTCTGAATTATATTTAATTTTTTTCTTTTCCGAATTATTTATATATATATTTTTAAAGATTTAAATATAACTACTATTATCAATCTATTTAAACTAGACAAATTGTATTTTGAAGAACACAACAAAAATTAATCTCATGTACAAATTGCTGAATTTTCTGGTCCGCATATATTTTCTGCAATTATAAATATGTGTCAAGTATTTTTTATCTTAATTTTTAAATTTTAGTTTTCGTAGGAAAGATTTGATTTTCTACCATATTCTGAGGAAATCGTTAATAATCACTTTTAACAGGGAACATAGCCAGAATTTTATTTTGGAGGGAGCCCCAAAGATAAGAATGAAACTTTTTATACAAAACTCTTTAAAGACACTTTTAAAAAGTTTGTATGAATGTAAAAAATATTTTGTTTCTTTTGATACCAGGACTGAAACTTCAAAATTATTTCTCTAAATTTATAAATAGTGACACATCTCGGTTGATCTAAGTATAAGAATGGTTCCGTAAATATTTACAAAATAAATTACATTAAATAATCAAATCTTGTTCCTGGAAATTTACTTTTTATTTTTGCAACCACTGTTTGGAGTACGAAGATGTGAGAAGAGGCAGAGTCAAAGCAGAAAAAATATTCATAATCATTTTACTATGGTAATAAAGATTTTGTCAAATATTTTTAAAGAGAATTTTAGTTATTGTCAGATATTTTAAAGAAAATAACAGCCATCTTAAGGAATGAAATAACGTTATTTTACTTGAAGAAAAGAAAAGCATATCAAGCATTATGTATTTTATTTGCAGATAAATTTTAAATGTCAGAAATAAAAAAGCTTGAAAATTAAATTAAAAAAAATTAAGTGTGAATAATTAAAATTAAAAATATAGTTGAAATTAAAATTGAAAAATTAAAAAAACCTTTCAGCTTGATTTTCAAAAATAAAAGGCAAACCATTGTATAATTAACTGATAATTAAGTCTGCCTGTTCGGGAAATTGCTTCCAGAAAATTTCAAACCCAATCCCTTAATCGATGGAATTTTTTGACATTTCACGTGCATTTTCAGGACATGTAAAATTGGAAAAAGCAAAATCAAGATAAGAAACATAACACTAACGAGAACCATGGATACCCCCCATGCAATGAGTACTTTTGGCATCCAAATACTTAGGATGGGTACTCTTGTAACCGAATACCTTGGATCCGATTACTTACGCATTCGAATATTTTGCATCCAACTACTCTTGTATCCGAGTACTTTTGTAACGAATACTTGTATCTGAATACTCTTGTATTCGAATACGGATCCGACTACTTTGGAAAAGAATCGAGTACAACGATTACTTTTAAGTATCGAGTACTTGAGTACTTTTGTATTCGAATACTCCCATCACTAGTTAAGTTGTAGTAGGTTTATTCCTACCGGTAGGTTTATTCCTACCTATTAGTAGGTTTATTCCTATACCGGCGACCCCTGTATAAGGGGTCGCCGGTATCTCGGTTTGAGGGATCCGGTAGAAATGTAAAACTTTTCTTATACTGTAATGTTCAGTCTATTTTCTAAATTTAACTCTCTGAGAGGTTCACACGCATACATCCGTACTGCACAACCTTTACTCTTCCCTGTATGATTTGTAACCAGTTTTGACTTTCTTTCCGAATAGAATCTTTTCTACGATTCCTTCAAACAATAGATGTGGTTATTTAATCATTATGCGGGTTAAGAGGAACACTACACTACTCGGAAATATAGGGACGTTCTAAGGGTTAAATGCTATTTTTAATGTATTTATAATAGCAAAACTTTAGGAGTGTCCAAAGGCATGACATGAATAAATATATAGCATGAATGAATACATGACAACACATGGCATGAATAAGTTTTAAATATATAATTTTATTAACCTCCAAGTGGTTTCGACGAGATATCTCGTCCGTCAAGATCTGACCCATTTTGTTAATGACGAGATATGTCACTAGCAAAACCGTACTGTCGCGAAGTCAAGCCACTAACTGCAGTCAAGCCTCTAATTGTAGCCGAACCTTTTGAAAGGAAATATGAACCAAAACCCAAACTATTCGAACTGACTTCGCGCAGACTGTATGCTGATTCCGATTGCATGTCTCCTTTAATTTGCTGTCTTAAACTGTATATTTTGCTTAATAAATCTGTTTAACCCTCCAAGTGATTTCGACGAGATATCTCGTCCATCCAGATCTGACTAATTATATTAATGACGAGTTACTTCATCATCAAGATATTGCAGATTTTTTTTAAGATGACGAGATTAAGATCAGGTAAATTTTCTTTTAATGACGAGATATCTCGTCCATCAAGATTTGTTAATAGTTTTGCTAATGACAAGATACCTCGTCACGACCAGGAAGGTTAAAGAAATTAGTTTTTCAGTCGTCGGTCGAAAAAAGAAATGTGGGTGCACTTGTATCAGACATGTACTAAGAATGCCCACAAAGGAACATCTAAGAATAGTACTAACTTCGAACCCAGATGGTTACATTGAGTTCTATGGCTCAAAGGCCATATTTGGCTAAGCTGCGCCAATCACAAGACAGACAACATCAGTAATGAACGAAAACACACACACTGAAAGTTTTTACTGACACAGAAGAGAGAAATACCCTCTAGTAGGGCAAAGGTTCGGAAGCATTGTTCTAAAAGAAATGATATAATCGGTTAAAACTAATGTTTATATGAAACATTGTAATGAAAAATTGTTCCCGATAACAAAAAATGGACTGATTTACCCAAACACTACCCGCGGGGAACATCCCAACTCAAAATCGTCTTTAAATTACACATTAAAATGTAATTTAATAAGGTGAAAACTAGTTAAGTAAACTAAAAACTTATGTTTCAGGCCAGATTTCTTTATTCATTTGATAATTTTCATTCTCTCAATAAATGAGCTGTCATTTTCAAATTACTTGGTTTTAGAGTCAGATAAGGGAATTCAATTTAATTTATTAAACAAGAAAAATTAAGAGAATGTATTAGAAAGAGGTGATATTGTTTTAATGCAAAATTTTGCATTTATATATGCATTCTCCTCGTTTTCTTAATGAGATGTTACCAGTTGAATTCCCAATGGTCCACATAGTACTCTGCGAGTTTGACGAGATTATTGCAGATAGACGATATAAACATCTACACATTTTGTGAAAACAAATATATGCTTTTCACGCAAATACATGCAACGAAAGTAGATTAAAAATCCATTTGCAACAATATTTCTTAAAGTAAACTTCTCAGTCCCACGAGTTTATTTTCGTGTTAGAGAATAAATGATTAGATTATACGGAAGCAATTTTCTGTACAACTAGGGAGAATTATCTCCTACGTATCAAAATGTTTATGCTGCAACAAAATTGCCTAAGCTGTAAGCTGAGCTATAGGAACGAATTTATGAATATGCAAAATAGGCAATTTAATACGATCGCATAGGAGCCTTGTATAGATCGATCTTAGTCCCTAAATTCAAGTGTTGTCTAATTTCACTGAGGATGGGTATAGTTTTAGAAATTACTTAGGGGTTTTAAAGTCCCTTATTTGTATGAAGCATAATTGATCAATGATGAATTATTATTTCGTGTTGTTTTGGAATAAATAAAAAATAATTTTATTACCTTTCACGATGAGAAATATTTTTAGCGTGTGTGCCATTGGTAATAGATTTATAGCAACAAAACATGAAAGTCAATGATAACACAAGGTTAACACATGCGATATTATTTGTGTGAGACAACCACTGACAACATTGCACGTTATAGTTGAAGGGGATTAATCCTCAACAATCAGCTTGTACAACAGTCAAACATGGAGGATATGTATAGTCGTGGTGAATCTTACAATGAAACAATGTTTATCAAAGGTATTTTGAATGCCACAATACGACATAGAAATAGAATTTGTTCGTGAGAATCAATAAATAGGCTATTGAAGTTACATGTTTCAAAAAGATAATAATCCGAAATACACTGCATGCATTTCACGGGAATGGTTGCTCTGTATGGCATAGAAACCACCGATTATTCCTTCTCAATCACCGGGGCCGTCGTGGCTCAGTGAGTATACCCACAGCGATAGCAACGTGTGAGTTGTAGGCGGCACAGATTCGATTCCTCCCTGGGCGTATTTCTCTCTTCTGTGTCAGTAAAACTTCCTTTGCGTGTGCATGTCCATTACTTGATATTATATATCTTGTGTCTGGCGCAGAATGGTCAAATGTGGGCCCTTGCGCAAATAAAAACCCAACCAATCACCTGGCATTGTCTTTGAAAAATTTGGGGATAAAACAGAATTAGGAACCCATAAACTTCACATCTCCAGAAAAATAAATTGTAAAGAATGGCCAAAAATTAGTGTGCAAACTACTTAAAACCTTGTTTCATCAGTGTTTTAGAAACTTCAGGCCATAATCGACAACCATGATGCCATACGAAAAAAGCACTTGAACAAAAAGTATTTAAAAGAAAGACTGCAGAAGACTCCTCTGGCAAGACTTAAAAGCGGGCACATACGATACATGGCTTTTGTGTGTGTGAGAGGAGTTAAGAACCATCTAACTTAAACATGCTTCACAATCCTAACAACTTCATGTATTTTGGAGACAATCGAGTACGTGGCGCTGGTGAACATTAAATCTACCATGGCCTCAAATGTCCTCATGTGGCGTGGTGTGGAAGTTTGGAGAGTGGGGTGCATGAGGTGTTGCATCTTTCCCTTCGGGATTGATTCCAGACCGTAGACGAAAGCCCATTGCTGCAGTGCGAAGTTAATTTAACTACCTGCCTACATACCCATATTTTTGATTGTATCCGTGTCTCTGTGGGAAAGTTTCCTGGATGATCAAGGTAAGTAGGTAGGTATTTTAATTAACGTCACACTGGAACAACACAACGAGTCGGGATCAAACCCGAAGGGAAAGATCCGAAGACACCACCACGTAATTTTGAACCAAGGTCAGATGATGAGGTCACACCTGAGCTGGGAGTCCACTCTCCAAACTTTCACACCACGCCAATGTGAGGACATTTGAGGCACGGAAGATTTAACTTGCACCAGCCCCCTTTGTACACGACGGTCTTTGGTTGGAATCGAACTCGCAGCCCTCCGGTTGCTAATCCGTTACTCTTCCAACCGGGCTACTGCGGCCCACTGGATGATCAAGAATTGGTCATCGACTTTTCGGTATTTTGGACTTAATCAAAGGGATTAGTAACATCAATGCTTAAAATAAATGTATTTTAGTAATCACAGTTGTACAAATCAAATGCTTTTTGCTCTCTGAAAATATCTCATTCTTTCGTAATAACAATATGTATTTCATTTTTAAATTTGTATCCCAATATAGTTTGATGCAAGCAATACAATAACGTGAAGTTGTTTGTTTTGAGATCGTTTTATGCAGATTATGTTAAAAACATCAGGTCTGCAAATACTTTTGCACACACTGTATGGAATACACAAACATAGAGAAAATCGCAGAAAATATTTTCCTCAAAATAAAATGCAGTTCTTCCTTTAAGATAAAATACAGAAGACAAATATAAAGAAATACAAATTTGTGAACCAGTTTTTGAAGTAAGGCAATGCAAGTGATCTCATTATATACACTATATTGAACAATAAAAAGTTAAATAAAGTAATCTTTCCTTCCGCAACAATCCAAATTTTCCGAATGGAAAAAAGAAAGATGCATTCGAACATTTCAAGATAAAAATCCTTCCGCTTTAAAAGTTTTGTCTTAAATCTCCTTAAATTAATAAGCGTTCTCTTCAAACTATCGCATCTAAAAAAATAACGAAATCATAAAATGACTCCCTCTTTTGATAAGGAATATACCCCACGTAAAATGCCTTCCAAAAGCCGATTCGGAAGCAAATCTATTTTAACGATGTTTCTCTTCAAAGTTCACTTAGATTTGATGCTGCTACTTTTCTGAAAGAAGCGAAGTCATCAAGAACGGTTTCAAAAAATATACAGTATAAGCTCAAGAAAATGATTGGTACATGTTTCGGCAGGAATATATGAAATACCTTATTTTAAGGAAGTACTTTCTGTGTCAGGTTTCTAAAACGTAGTTTGGGGAGAGAAATATAACATTGGTAGATGCCGACTTTGTAAAGAGCATATGATGTACCCACATATGCTACCATTACATTTAAACAATTTTAGTGTGCTGATAAAGTACATATTCTATAACAGACTGAATGAATAACTGATTTAACAGTTACTTGTGATCATTTTGGCTTTCTGATGACACAAATTTGGTACATACGTTCTAAGGAATGTAACATATAGAGATCACACACGTTAAAACACTTAATGATTTAATTACAAGTTGTGTTGTTTCAACAAAAATTTAGAATTTATTTAAAATGCATATGAAAAAAACCCAGAAAAATTCCTATCATTAACAAACTCTTCAATACAAAGTCGTGTTTCCAACATCAAACTGAAAAAAGTGTTGTTAACAAATGTCGGTCGTTTGGTAGCTAGTTCATTAGACCACGTGCTCTCCAATATCTTTTTACAAACTGAAAAAGTTCGATAAGAGCAATTACAGATATTTTTTTGTTGGAACTAAACAAAGTTCGAACAAGAAAATATCTGTAACTTGGCTTCAATTCTTTGTGTTATCAGGTAGCCTTTTAAGTCGCCCAGTTCGAAAAGATGATCGTAAAGAAATATTCCACCAGTTGCCTCGATATCATTTATTATTCGATTCATCAAAGAATACTAAAAGTCTTAAAGTTATACAAATTCCTTGAGTAATCTAAAATTGAACATGGGTTTGCAAAAGAAACGCCATATTTGCTTTGTGTGAACCTAACTGGAAAAACTAGGACTTTAGTTCGTTTTATGAACTGACTTTTTTTGGGTTGGATGATTTATGGGATTCTTTTTAGGAAATGAAAAGAAACATGAAAGAGTATTTAACGTTAGTTGGCTTAACCCTCTTAACATAGAATAACGGATAACAGTTTCTAAACGAATTGAAAATTTGAGATTCTCATTCGCAAAATGTTTGATTTCAGAACACGTTGCTCAAATAAAATATACCCAGTTAAGCCAAGTGTGAGACACCTTCCTGGCACCACAAAAAGTGCATATCTCAGTCACATGCTATACCATTTAACTACTAAACGCCTATTTCAAATGCATCCCATTCATTTCACTTCTTCAAAGGCGATTCGGTATTTTCTGACGTCTAAACTGATTTTCGCGTTCGTTTCCATTTCCTTTTAAGTGCTGATTTCAACAATCAATATTTCTCATTTTCTTCTATAATAAGACTGCAGAAGAATTTCATTAAAGGAGTGAGCTCTTCCGTGTAGTTTTAGCAATATTACGCAGCTCCGTAGTTCAAATTAAACATAGTCAAACTAAGCGACAAAATTGGCGAATGAATCCCGTAGATTTTATATTGTGAAAATCCAATTGTTGCCGGGGCACGGTAGCCCAGTTGGAAGAGCAACGGATCAGCAGCAGGAGGCTTGCGAGTTCAAAACTTGGTCCAGCCAAAGGCCGTCGTGAACACGGGGAATGGTGCAAGTTAAACCTATCGTGGCCTCAAATCTCCTCACGTTGGCGTGATGTGGAAATTTGGAAAGTGGGGTGCCAGTTCAGGTGTTGACCTCGTCATCTGACCGTGGTTCAAAATTACGAAGGGTTGTCATCAGATCTTTCCCATCGGGATGGATCCCAGACTGTCGCCAATAGCCCGTTGTGCTACTCTAGTGCGACGTTAATTAACTACCTACAAATTGCCATTTGCCAGTATACAAATAATATTGATCCCTGCATCACGTACGTTAGTGCACAGATTTGAATTTGGCTTGTCTATTGAAAATTTGTACTCGAGTTTCCTTAGGTAGTGATGCATAAGGTAACGGGTAGTTTGGGGTAACGCTACTCAAATCTAAAAAAATCGTAGCACCATATGTGGATCCCCAAAATGAGCAGAAGCGATTTAAAAGAATCACAAAAAAAATTTGCTGATGCACGAAAATAACGGCCCAATAAATCGGATGTCTTTTAGATACGGGCAGAACGCTGCTCCCTTTCCACGCGAGGCAGCAGAAACGACTTCCGCAAAATGACATTCATTTCCACTGCTTTTGTAATGCCACGAGAAATGCGATAAATATTCTTCAGTTATTCAGGTAACCATAGAAACGAAACGAGTCTTCCATCAAATCCCGAACTTCATTCACACTTTTATGGAGGGAAGTCGCACAGAAGTATCTTGTGCATCGCGTGTGGGCCTGCTTCCGAAGTTTCCGTCGATGAAAGATGAAGAGAGGCTTAATCTGTTCGGGGAGTTTATATTGAATGGAAATGGAAATGCGAGCAAATTACGGAAGCTGTTGTTCGCCAGATCCAAAAAGTTTACACTTCGATATTGAAATATACGGAGTTTCTGGCATCGGTTTTGAGAGGATTATGAAGCGGATATCTGTGATCATGGGTTGCATTACAGAGATAGAAAGAGAGGCTACGCTACAGAGATAAAAAATAAGGAAATAAACGAAACTATCATCGTTCAACATAGTTGGGAATTTTCTCACCAGTTTGATTTCAAACAAGCGAAAGTGGTCCAATCTTCGAGATCTATTTTCGAGTTAAACATCAAAGAAGCCGTATCAAAACACTAGCGAATGAAGCTAGTGATTCCCTTAACACGTTGCCTGGAAAGACTTAGTTAAAAGGTGAGATGGCTTCAACACTATTCAGAACAACATTTCTAAACTCGCGTTTTCCTTTTCTGTTAGGCCGCAGTAGCCCAGTTGGAAGAGTAAATGATTAGCATCCGGAGGGTTGCGAGTTCGAAACTAGGACCAACCAAAGACCGTTGTGTACGCGGGGGCTGATGCACGTTAGATGTGTCGTGGTCTTGAATAACTTGACGTTGGTATGGTGTAAAAGTTTGTAGAGTGGGGTGCCAGCTCAGGTGTTGACCTCGTCATCTGACCGTGGTTCAAAATTAAGAGACATTGTCCTTGTATCTTTCCCTTCGGGATTGATCCCGGATCGTCGCCAACAGACCGTTGTGTTGCTTCAGTGCGACGTTGATTAAACTACCTACCTACATTTTCTGTTCTGATGATGGTGTATGTCGAAATGGCCACTGGCGATCAATCTTCGTAGGTCGTTGTTTTATAGTTTTGCATTTTTTACTACATCAAAGAGATCAGCTATCTCACGGGGTCTCATCCTATTTCACGGTAAGTAGGTAGGTAGTTGA
Source organism: Meta bourneti (assembly GCA_933210815.1). Lineage (NCBI taxonomy): Eukaryota > Metazoa > Arthropoda > Arachnida > Araneae > Tetragnathidae > Meta > Meta bourneti. The sequence continues at coordinate 33,560,181 of OW119924.1, forward strand.
ATTTACGTCGCACTGGAGCAACCAACGGGCTGTGGGCGGTGATCCGGGATCAATACCAAAGGGAAAGATCCGAAGACAACACCTCGTAATTTTAAACCACGGTCAGGAGGCGAAGTCAACACCTGAGCTGACCAGCCTTCTCCACATTTCCCAAATACCAGTTTAAATGACAAACTTTTTATGAAATAAAATTTTTAGTACTCTGTATAACTTACAGAAATGTAAATTAATTTTTTCCCTTAATTTTCCTGAATACAAGTTATACACTTTTATTATAAACACAATAAAAATATTAGTAATGGGCTACTTATATAAGGACCGACTATTCCAGTGTTTTGTATAATAGTTTGTGGTCTAATGAGAACTCATACTAATGGAAAACTGCAAGTAATGAAAACTCATACCAGTGGAAAACTACTAGTGATAACTCATGTGTATATTACGAAAGATACGTTTGATTAGATGGTTTGCTCTCTTGGAAAATAAAAGGATTCCCTAATTGAATTTTCGGGCTCTAAGACAGATATTCCAATTATGTTTTGATTAGGTTTTAAAAAGGGTATCCAATTTTATGTGAGAACGCGATTTGATTTTTAGAGCTGGATTATCTACTGAACTTTTATAGGATTTATGTTATACGAATAATCCTCCGACGTCTGACATACATGCGTTACTATGGATATACCAGGCTTGGAAGAGCTAGACCTTGAAGGTTGGAAGTCTTGGAACAAAAAGTCTTTGGATATATAATGTCAGAAAAAGTGTACAGTTTTTATTTTATAAGTAACCATTACTTACTTTTAAAAGTTCCCTTCACAATATCCATATGCATTTTATTGGTTGGAACTGCAAACGAATAGTGACACATCTAAATTTAACCATAGAAGAGCTTTTAAATAGACATGGATTAAAATACCAATTGGTACCAAAAGTTTCATTTGAAAGTAATTATCAGAATTTTTGAGTTGAAAATTATTAACTCTAATATATTTCCCCATGTATTTTTATTTTCGCATGTTTAATGAGAATACCAATTATAAGAATATGAAATTTATAAAGAAGCCTAGCAAAAAGAATGACAACAAAAGCACGCAAGAAAAAATCTTACTCAACTGTTAAAGTCAAAAACAGATAACGTAAAACATGTTACTTTGTCCAGCGATGGAGGAGACAGATGAACAATTGAAACGAATAAAAGAAGGAAGATACAAAAACAACTCAAGTATCACAAAGTAAATAATAGGACATCACTTGATTTTCCTACAGAGTAATCCTATCTTTTAGGTGATAGCGATAAGCGAAATATCTGATGTGCCGCAGTTAAATCTGGAGTAGTATTTCTCTTTCTCCTAGGACTTCTCTTTCTCCAACATGACATATCATTCAACATCAGTAAAGCCACGCAAGAAAATTTTCCTTCATCAATGGGTTGGTTTTGGAGTTTTATGGTACAAGAGCCATACTTGGCCAAGCTGCGCCAAACATTAATTAAAATGTCGTGAATTAAAAAAAAGAGAGATTCGGGAACACACCGAAAGGAGAAAAAGATCACTTGGGCATCCCGGGAGCGCGACTCCCGTGTTTAGCGAAGACAGTAAACCCCATGGGAGAAGAAAAGATCACTAGAGTATCTCGGGACCGTGAAGCCCGTACACATCTAAAGGAGATGTGCCCTTGAGGGCTCATGAATGGGAAAACATCTTTGTGCTCAGCACTGAGGTAAAATCAGATGCTGTAAATTACAAACCTTGTTACGGAAGTGAAGATCACCCAGTGAAGTCAATGAAAGCAAGTTATAAGATAATTTGTTTAATATAATTTTCTTGCTGATCAGAGAGTGCACCTTTCTTTGTCCACGGTGAATGAGTAATTCGCCACTCAACAATAGTCACTCGTCTGTTTAACAGAACAATGTTACGTACACTATAAATTGCTGTTGTGATCAGTTGCAATATCGGACTGTGGTCCGGCTTTTTCATGGATAAAACTTGCGTGTTCATTTCTGAACTTTTAAATTCATTCGCAGTTATTCCTTAGTGGCAAAACGCCGTTTCCTTGTTTTGCCGCTGCACATAAATCTAAAACTATGCTGAGCCATTTAAGACGAAACTGTGTTGATCCATCCAAGACTTCAGTCTTCATTGGATTTTGGTCCCTGATACAATTTAAGACCACACTGAGCGCTGCTCTTCTTTTGGTGCAAACGGAAATTGTAGAGGCCATGGTTAACATCGCTGCAGACAATGGAACAGACCCAGCAAATTCAAACAAGGCAGCAGTAATATGACAAAAATTTAACGTAGAGATGCACACGAAAACGACAACTGCCAACAGAAACACAAATAAAACTGTAATTGTGGTAAAAAATTTGCACAAATTTAATTCAAGAAATGGAAAACAAACTGCATATACCTGTCAACGGATATTAGAATTCAACTTGGAAAAAGCATTTATCCTTAAATTTTAATTTTCAACACTCATTTATCCTTGCATGGAAGACTTTTCCACGAATACTCCCACTTATTCATTGCTTGTTAAAGCTTATCCTCCAGGAAATATCGCCAAAATCGACAGAGGTTCAAAATTACGAGATGTTGTCCTCGAATCATTTCTTTAGGGGTTGATCCAGGATTGTCGCCAATAGCCAGTTTGTGTTGCTCCAGTGCGACGTAAATTAAGCTACCTACCTACCTACCGCAAGTAAATATCTTATATCAAGAACACAGAAAGTTTTGCCCGATTGCCTTTTTGTGCCTATTATCAACCGTTTTTCACAATATTTATTTGTAAAATGTTTGAAATCAATAAAACAGTGTCACTAAAATAACCGAAGAAAGTAAACTCAAGATGAATATGAAACAAAATAAACCGAGCACATTTCAAACCTCAAAACCTATCCTTGAATTTAGGTCAGAATGTTCAATAGAATTATTAATTTACTATTGATTACAAGAATAGTTATTAATCGTTCGCTACATATGACAACGAAACTAAAAAATACGAGAGGTATGAACTTTAAATTGCAACTACTCATCCAGGCCTTCATGGTAAGTCATCGAGCATTTCGAAAAACAATGTCAGAGGTAGACTAAAAAACATCTTTTATACTAAATAGAAGAGGTACTCAGAGAAATGGTTAAAATAAATGTCAATATAACAGTTGAGAGCAATTTTCATTTATGCAGGTAAAAATTAAAATGTATCAAAAGTACTATCTCATATTGATTCAAAAAACATGAAAATAATAAATATTTTTCTGCACCAAAAAATGTTTTCAATTTTTAACTTGGAAGCTTTTCAGCCCCCACGTGGAATTTCCTTTTAGCACACAATCGTATTAGTCAGAATGACCGTTAAGTTTAAGATTTTAATTATTCGACAACTTTCTTCCAATTTTATTTAATATTCTATTGAATGAAAAACAATTGGGAGACCTCAACACATACTCAGAACTGCCTTTAACAACAAATAAAGCTATTACTGTATGAAAATTATTCCAATTTTATTTGTGCAAGAAATTTAAGGATAATTTTATTTAAATTACTTGTAACCCCAATAAAAAATAGTAATTTAAATATTCATCGTACGCATAAAAAATCGCATTTCTTTGTACTTTAAACCGTCTTCTATGATCCAGAAACAGATCCCCTCATTTTAGACAAAATGTATTCACACAAAACAGTTACAATGGTTTTTTTTAACTAAATAAGTTTAATGTATACAAAGCAAACAACAATCGGAGTATAAAAAGTAGTTTTTCAAGGTGGACAACCTTAATAAAATGAAGAATAGTAGAGATGAGGTAGGACTTTTTTCGAAACAGTTTTAATTAACTTATACGATTTGTTTTACTTCGGTTCAATTCCATTTATTTTCCCTGCCCAAAAGTTTGCTTAGTATCTCCCATTCTGTGTTCTTTCAATTTTTCCCCTCTCAAACTACTCTTTTATGCTTTTTATTTCTTAATTACCTCTTTTTAAGGTATCATTGAATTGTTAAAATTAGAGTTTTTTCTTGTTTGACTTTATTGATGTATTATTTTAAGTGAAAGGCAAAAGTCCTATTATTTCATTTTTTCTTTAGAATTGTGTGAGGGAACTAGATTTTTGATAATGCATATTTCCGATACCTCCCTACTTGCATTTTAGAGGATATATAAGAGCTATAAATTATCAAACTTTTTTAGTATGAAAAAAAGTAAAGAGAAAACTCTTTCTTAACCAACAATTTTATTGCATAAGGATATCTAACTTGCACCTGACTTTACGTACACAGGCATACTTCCTCTTTTAATATAAAAAGTATTTAATGAAGTAAACACATAATACAAATAGAATAAACACCGTTTATATCTTTAAAATATGGTGTTTACGTCCATTCACACAGTGTGTGATTAGTTACTATAACACAAATTATACATATAGTAAAGAAAATGAAAGTGAACATTTTACGAATATAGTACTTAATTTTAGACGCATACATTCTTAGGGTGATTGTACAATTTTATAAAAATGAACTGAATCCTAAAATAAAATGGAAGTTATCATCGGCATAAAAGGCTTGAACTGACTCTAAATTGTATCCAACAAGTTGTCCCAAAAGAAACCAGAGTAAGGAAGTCTATTGTTTAGTTTCCTGTTTTTGACGAGTTCTTATTTTTTGTTAAGTTTAATTCCAATTATGGTTATTGAGAAATAGAAACCTATTTCAGATTTTTAAGTGGAATTTTTAGAACGTTGAAGAATTTGGTGTGCTCTGTTTTAATGTACTTTATCCACATTTTCTGTCATTTTTTGTTCATAATGATTTGAAGCTATTAATCGAAGGTTGTAGCATTCTAGGGAATTTGAAATAACACTGTAGGCATGAAATATATCCTTGGAAATCTAATTTCAATTATGGTCACTGATTTCCATTTGAAATCATATATTTAAACAATCTCATAACAATAATTATGAGAGGTTTTTATAAAGCTAAACACAGAGGGCGCTAGTGTTTTGGCAACCTTTTTCTAATTTGTGGCGTTATTTCACATGCTACTCGAATGCAGTTCCAGCATGTCACATTAAAAATTTCGCCAAACATCGCCAAAACGGCAATAAGTCAGTTCGCAATCGGGAGTATTGTTTTCTTTTAAAGTTGTTTGTTTCGTTAACATTGCGTCAGTATGCGCTTTCATAATTCTTCACACAAAAATACAAAACGAGGACTAATTATATTTATTGACATTGATTCAAATTGCTGTATTATCCTAAGGATACCCACATTTTGTGTATTTAGCATAGTACACAAAATTACTCTACTATTCTAAGTATACAAAAGTTGGTCTCCGAAAAGAGACTCTGGTGATATCCTATCGCTTCAAGAGATCAGACATTTACTGAGAAGTTGGCAACATTCTTGGCGCTTGCCAAGAACATGAAAAGTCACGCCAATTAGAAAAAGGCGCCACAACTATCACGGAGATACGCACGGCGCGAACAACTCCAAATGACATAAATTTTTAATATCTAAACCTATTTCCACGTTTGCTCGTATTTTCTTTTCTACGGTGATTTCCATCTCCCAGATTTCGCTCTCTTTCTGTAATCAGACTGGAGGAGAATTTCACCAGAGCGACGAGTTTTTCCCGCAGTTTTAGCACTATTATGCAGCTCTGTAGCCGAACCGATTATTTAAAGCAACCGTCAAAATCCAGTAGTGATTGATTTAACATGGTTCATATCCGTTTGCTGCCATTAGTGAAATATGTAAAGAGATAGTAAGATTATCTGAGGATTTTTTGAGGAACAGTTAAAAAGTAAAAAAAGCATAACCATGGTTACTCTCCTGCTCCGTTTAAGTCAAAATAAAGTCAATGTGAGGGATTCCTAAATCATCTCCATGGCCATTTGTTCCAGCAGAACGTATCTGGAGCTCCTCCCCTATGGAGTGAGGATAAAATTATACTCTATCAGTTAGTCAACGGCGAATCGATCGGCGTCTCCAGGGGAATGTATTTTATTTTATAATCTTGCTCTCGGCGTTTTCAGCTATGTCGGATTTAGTAGCATTCCTTGGGGAGAGATAGGTGAAATTTGTGGTCCACTGACTGATTGATGTCTCCGCTGGAAATTCAGAAGTCAGACAGAAATTGAATGAGGATGCATTGTGAATTATTGAAATTGGAACAAGGTATGGCAGAGTTTTCTTCGCTGCCATAGAAGTGACACTATCAATTTTGTACAACAGTGGAATTTTTGTTCAGATAGACTTTAGTTTTAGTATATGAGCGCTGAATTTAACCATCACCAATACCTGTTCTTGAACCTAAGGCCCAAAGGACCTTCTACATGTTTGAGATTTGAATTAAAGATTCAAATTGAATTTAGATTCCAATACATACAGGATGCGTTAGTGATTTGAAAAAGAATTGACTATAGGAAAAATAGCAATATTCAGTAAGGAACCAATATATATTCATATATTGTTGTGACTCTGTCCCCGTCAATGCACCAATCGTTCCACACGATTTCCCGGAGAACTTGTCTGAGATAATCGAAAGGAACGGAAATATTTAAAATGGTCATAACTGATAAAATTATTAATTGAAAGAGTAAAAATATATTTCAAGGCTTTATATGTGGTTATAAATTCGGTAGTAAAAATAGAAATGAAAGATGGTAATGAAAGGCAAAAAGTATTTGAACCATAAAATAAAAGCATAGCCAGTATAAGATTTAGATTCATCAGTGTACATGACTGAGTGATCTCTAAAATAATGACGATGAACCATCAAATGCTGCTGGTAAATGATTAAGCTTGTATTAGATCTCTCATAACCAGAGAATAAGTTTAAAAAGGATCATGTATGAGATTTTCAGGATGAAATAGTCAAAAGAGGTTGTTCTGCCATTGATATGGAATAGAACAAAGCGGGGGTGTGAAGTCCACGAAGTCATTCTTTCTTTGCATGAAGGTTAGATATCTTCTTGAGAAACATTGTTCGTGAGTTTAGCTAGTTGAGTGAGTATAATATTTTCTACTTCGTTTTCTCAGAACTATGTTTTTTGACTTTATATGTTTCACTTGTAAGCCGACTATATTGGTTTCTCTACTGGATATTTTTTATTCTTCTCAAAGTCAAATTTTATTCTCAAATAGCTGGCGCATCCTGTATTTACACAAAGTAGACAACCCTCCATGCTTGGAAAGGTGTCTCTAAGAATTCGGAATCAATGAACAATTAACAATTATTATTTTGTCCTGTAGAATGATCTTAATATAACTCTTTTCATTAACCTCATATTTTGTATGTACTAATGCATAAAAACGGATTTATATTGAAGTTCAAATTACACCACCCACTGGACACTACACATTCATGAACCAAATTACATGCATATACGTTTTGTAGAATTTACCATTTTTAAACGAAACCCCCCCCATTTCATTCATTAATACATTATACAACTTATATTGTTTCTCGTATCCAACCAAAATATTATTTTATACAATGCGAATCAATGATACTGATTAATATGAAAGTTAAGTGATTCAAAATATAGGGACAACCTATATCTATGACTAATGTTGAGGTAGGTAGGTAGGTATTTTAATTAACGTCACACTGGAGCAACACAACGGTCTATTGGTGACGGTCCGGGATCAATCCCAAAGGGAAAGATCGAGGACAGCACCACGTAATTTTGAACCACGGTCAGATGAGGCAACACCTGAGTTGGCACCCCACTCTCCAAACTTCCACACCACGCCAACGTGAGGACATTTGAGGCCACGACGGATTTAACATGCACCAGCCACGAATGTCTTTGGCTGGATTCGAACTCGCAACCCTCCGGTTGCTAATCCGTTGCTTTTCCAACCGGGCTACCGAGGCCCCTAATGTTGAGGAAAGAAAAATCGCGTAAGGACTTTCTGGAACACACCAGAGTAGTAGAATTTACAATAGATTCTAGTAAAAAGCAAAAGTTACGGTAGAATAGTTCCGATTTGCTTGAGTTCAGGCAGAGCGGTAACCATTATGAATTAGATAAACATTTTCTTCCGGAAGGAAAAACACCAAGTGAGTCGGCAGATATATTCCCACTTAAAAGGATAGATTACTTTCTCTAAGGGACAACAGTAACACTCCAATCTTCCATGAAAAGGATACATCAGCAAACATCACATGTCCATCCCCGAAGGAATGTGAGGGGAACCGTTATTGCAGCCGCGTCCAAAACCGTGGACAGCATTGGTAATAAGATATCGGCCATCCTTATCAGAGTCGTTATTGAGAGATTAATAACGTACCTCTCACCCCTCCGCACTGGGAACCTATTTTCTACGTATGAAGTTCATAACAGTGGAGGAATAGTTGCAATTGCATCGCGACATGTGAATAATTATGGCTTAAAATTTATCCGGTAGTGCGGTGATTATTTAACGCCCACATAACAGTCGATCCGATCTTTTAACCACCCTGTTTCAGATCGAGTTAATACTGGAGATGATAGAATGGCAAAAATATATGCTTTTAACGGGAAGAGCAACCGAATTGGTTGTGCAACCTTTTAGATATTGTTTTTGTAAATTAAAACACATTCCCAAAGGAGCTCCTGCTTTAATTAACAAAAAGGTAGAGATTGTGAAATAAAACATCAGATTTGCCAGTCGTTGAACACTAAAATTCAAATAAACAGAAAAACATATCACACGCATATCTCATTTTGCATGCGTCCCGTCACATCAAAATAGGTTCACGTTTTGTATATAATTTCAATAGCTCTGTCTCATGGTCGTAAACATATTACAACATACATGTAATGTTAGATGACTGCAACTTCGATCGTTTCAAACTCTTGAGCAAACCTATCTTTTAAATTTCGATTATAAGTTTTTGATTCATTTGTAACACTAAGAATATGTTTGGACATACTTTTGCCGGACTTACAACAACAATATACATTTTAAACGGAGACAACTTTTAACAGGTGACCCGTATTTGTTACACTACTTGGTTTTAAGTTATATAAGTAACGTTAGAGTTCTTATGTAACTAAGAAGTAAGTTATTTATACTAACGTTAGAGTTCATTATTTTTTAAGCTGAAGGTCTACATTCTCAAGTTGGTGACAGCAAATCTCTGCCTCGACATGTCCCCTCTTATATTTTGAAATTTTATTCGTTTCAACAACACCTATTTAAACTGATACCATTTTGTTCAACGTTCACTGGTCTGTCAGAACCGACTGTTCTCAAAATAGTATTTTTTCAAGCTTACAAGAACGCATTAAGAAAGAGGAAAGAGCGAGATATTTAATGAATGCAAAGCCAAACGAGGCACTAGATTTATTTTTAAAAGCATTATCTTGTTAACCATAGTTTATTTTACACTTCACATTAAGATACCTAATAAGAGTTATGATCATATATTTATCACTGTAATTACGATTAACTTGCAGTATGCCATATGAAGCTTTTCTTCACTTTCTCTGTTTTCTGCTACTAGTGCTGTGTCATGAACACTAGGTTCTAGGCCTACTTAGTAACTAGCAAATTACACTCTGAACCATCTTCGATTGTGGATAGAAGTACTCGCGGAGCAAGAGAAATGGGACATTCTATTTGATGCTTTTTCATTGCAGTTTTCGAATGTCTGATTTTTATTGTAAAACTTCGCAGAGCAAATGTCTCTACTAAGAACTCGTGTTTAAAAGTATTTCTCACGTGATCGCAACTGCAACATTGATACCACGTGCGTGATCTGAACGCGAGGAATGTGCAAAAATCTCTATACCAAGATGATAATTCCTGGTTTCTGACGTAAGTATTTTGAGTCTTTTAAGGGTAGAACGATATCATTAAAGCAGCCAAAGTGTTGTTAAGTGACTTTTCCCAGTCTGATTACAGAAGGCAACGAGAAATCTGGATGGTAGAAATCAACGCGGAAAAGAAACTTGAAAGACGTTTTAAAATACTAAATCAGCTGTGGACAAGCGAATAGGTATGTAGGTATTTTAATTAACGTCGCACTGGAGCAACACAACGGGCTATTGGCAAGGGTCTGGGATCAAATCCGAAGGGAAAGATCCGAGGACAACACCATGTAATTTTGAACACGGTCAGATGACGAGAACAAGCGAATAGGATGCAAGTGAAATGGATGTTCAGAAGCTAATTGTGGTAACATGACTGAGGTGTGCGCATTTTACCGTGTACCGTCTTAGAAATAAGAATTAACACCAGTAAGAAGAATACGAAATGTAGATATATATTTTTTGACTAGCTAGATATTTCATTTGGAGGTGTGAAATGTGCATGTGAATGTTAATATTAATTATAAATGGATTCTAATGACACATCAAATGCGAATAATGACATTACCATAAGTAGTCAAAAAAATTTGAAATAGTACAGATCCTATGCACGGGTCTACTAGTACTTATTAGACATTGCAAGTTAAAATAATTATAAAAACTGGCCTTAAGAAAAGTGCATCCCCCAATTTTTACAGTTTGTCATTATTTAACACTAGGTAGAGCGATCAAGATATTTAAATATTAAAATATAAAGCGTTAAATAAAACATAAAATACAGCGATCTATTTAAAGGCAAGAGACAACTTTTCTACCTATTCCAAACGCGGTTTGTAAAAACGTTTTGTCCACCCTATTTGTACAATTGTGTGTGATAAGATACTTTTACAACCAGATATTCCTGCGTTTGCAGAGATTACTTAATCAAACAGCATTTGAAATTTAAGATATACCTCTCTACTTCCACCCTTAATTTAACTTAATTTATTTTTATTACAAGCGCGGAAAAAGAAATGAGATTAAGCGAGCATCAATTTTTTTAAATCTCTAACTGAAATGGAAGTTCGCTCTTTGCTGTAAGGGAATTCAGTCTCTCTCCTTCATTCCATCCACCTCTTCCATCCTAATCTTTACGCCCTCTCAATATCGGCTAAGAGGAGTGATTTCTTTTAATTACCTAAGGGATAATAGAAGAGGACAGCAATGCAGCAAGACAACCAGATTACTTAGAACTAAAGGTGAAGGGAGCAGCAATTAAGTTCAACAAACGTTAAAATACTCAGTGGAACTTGTATAGACCACAGCGAAGAATTACAGGATTTGGGGTTTTTGCTAGTTTTAAATATTATTCGCTAGTATTAACCATCCTGGTGGTTGTCACGACGAGATATCTCGTCATTAGCAAAACTGATATGATCTTAACGACGAGATATATCGTCATTGAAACATAAATTGGTCAGATCTTGATGGACGAGATATCCCGTCGAAAGTACTTGGAGGGTTAAATACAACAGTATGAATGAAAATCCCAGGTTGTACTTAAAACGATGTAAAAATATCTAGATATATTTTAGTATTTCACGAAAATTAAACAACGTAAAATGCATTTTCCAGAAAAAGTTCGTTCGGCAGATCTTTTTAAAAACTTCTAGATCTCATGAATGAGAAAAATTATATGTTTACATATTTTATTCCTCTTGAGATTACCAAATTCTTTAAGTAATGTATGATTCATCTGATATCATTGCAATTTTAAACTTCAGCGTAATCTTTTGTTATGAGCGTTTTGCTCACGAAGTTGATTCTTTTCAACGAACTCACAACAGACACTTCATTTTACATTTCAAGGAAACATCTATAAATGTATGCTACATCATGTGTTAATACATCACTTAGCATTTACAATATTTTGAATGTTCTCATTTACTAATGAATGATAATTTGTTTTAATTTATTCATTTGGCATTCAAGATTTCGACTTCGTTTTCCGGAGCTTTTCCTTGTCATTGTTTCACTCGATTCATTCATGTTCTTTGTAGAGGATAAAGATAACTTGTTTCATTACGCATCCAAAATGTAAGATATAAGTATTGATGTGTGTAAGAATTGAATTGAGAATTCATTCCTTTACTAAAATATTAAACACTGGATATATATTCATGTAATATGAATCGTAATTACATTTCAATACCTATGCCAGAAGAAAAAATGGAAATACAATGTGAAACGAAAAATCAGACAAGAAATTTAGAAAATTTAACAGTTATAAATTGTTTACATAAACTAAAACAATAGACCGTCGTAGTGTCTCAGTGATTAGAGCACACGTTTGGAGAGCGATAGACTGAAGTATTTGTGCGTTCGATGCTAGGCCGATATCAAACTGGCGGGTTTCTCGGATTCAAGTCAACATGTAAATGTTGACTAGCTTCCAACAAGACCTTGAAGAAGGAATCAGAAATACTTGTGTTAGGAAGTGACCAAGTCAGTTCGAGGAAGGCATAAGCAACTGGTGATAGTAGTCTGATTCGGTATTCAGCCCAGTTTAAATAGTTTTTTAGTTCGAGAAAAGAGGTACTAGCGTTTCTTTCAACGCGTGCAGCAATATCGCGATACGACAAACTGCCTTCTCTGTAATCCAATAATTCTTCCTATCTTCCACTCCGAAAACTGTTTACAGAAATGTTTTGTTTTGAGACGAGGCATGTTTACGTACCTAACAGGGCAATAACAATCGAATTCACCTTCACAATGTTTGGGATTTGCTTTTCGAAGCCTTTTATATGTTACGAGTTAAATTCCAGCCTGTATTGCTCGCACATCTTATTTGCAAACTCAGCTGAGATTATAATATTTGCATTTACTATGACAAACTACCCGTCAGTCAAATTTCCAGTCAATGCTACAAATCTTTCTTGGTGTTGCCTTTTCAATGAATAGCAGAATATATAATCTTATTTTATGTATGTACTCGTATATTCAGATTTGTTTATGATAGTATTTGAAAACTATATTCTCCTATGTTTCAGTTTGGCTAAATCTACTCTTTGTGCCATGAAAATAAAAACCAACTAAATACTTTGTTTGATAAAATAAATCGTTATAAAATAAAGTTATAGACTTTACTAAAAATTGGGCTCATTGCTTATATAAAAGGAGGGGTTGGTGGTATAAAGTTTGGAATCAACTGAGGTCAGAGCACGGATAGCATGTGTTTTCCACATGTACCAAGAGATAGAGAGGTGAGTACCAAGACAAAAATAATATGTAGGCATAGAATGAACACATGTTTCATGTTAACCATGTTAGCATATAATTTCTTTGGATAATATGATAAATCAGCTTAGCCAACAATTCTGTAATGAGATATTTTGAACTTCCAATACCTTCCTATCTAGCTAAAACATAGGAAAGTGGAAAGTGTGTCCGAGACACGTGAATAATGAACGTTTTTTCAATGAATCGTGCACGTATGAGCATCAAACCACTTAGCTATTGTTATTGGAACAACGAAGTGTATAGGAGTCCATTCCGTGGGCGAATCACAACTTTAATAAAGGAAGTTGTATTGAATACAAGACAACCAGAAAATGGAGATGGAATAATAGAAAAAGGAAGGATTTCAAATGTGTTATGGCAGGAATAAGTCACTACCTCCAAAAATTCTATTTGAAAAAAAAAAGCATGTCAGAGAGAAAAAACCTCCGGGTATTGTAATAACTTAGATTTTTCATTCATGCAGTTACATATATTTTTTCTTTCATCCAGTACGTGTGCCTATTTGCTTGCATTTTTTTGCCGTTATGAGCACGAATTTGAATTATTAATCTTTCTTTCCTGTGCTTTCATGCAAAAGTAAAAAAAAAAAGAAACATTCAAAATATTTTTCAAATGCCGAAAAATAAATTGGAATCCATTGTAGCTATCATTTTCAAAATTTATTATAAAATTTAAATTGAGGTAAACACTTATTCGCGTATTTTTTACTATTTTCAAAAACAATCACATTTTTTTTCTTAAATTCTTTAGATAGATTTTCTCCATTCAGAGACATTCGTATCTTAAAACTTAGTTTAATTCAAGCATACGTGATAATTGCTTTTAAGAGTATCATGCCCGTTTGGTGACAAATTTGGTTTGGTAAAAAAAAGCTTTATTGAATTTCAAAATTAATTAATAAAAATTACAAATATTTTGGTTTTGTGCACACTAAAAAGTTATTTTAGTTTATATTCGAATTTTAGAAAAATGATTTACAAGAGAATAAACTTATTTTTAATGTCCCCAGAGATAAATTTTTATTCATTAATTACAAAGCATTACATATTTCCATACATTTTTTGTAACTGTAGGTGCAAGATCGTTTATGGCATGTATATTTTCACAATTCACAAGTTCAGAATTGCATGGACAATTCTTCTTGTAAATGGAAAAATGTACAGCATTTCATTAAACATGATCTGTCAACTTTTTAGAGAAAACAATCAGGACTAAAACTATTGCGTGCATTATTTTCACTTCTCTACCATTTCAGAAGCATTTTGTTAATATATTACCATTTAGTTATGAAAGGCAAAAGACGAAGTTTTCATAAAACATTCCTCATATTCAACTACTGTTTCACGTACTTAAACGTAAACAGATAAGGAAGGAAGCTTTAAAAGAATTGTTACTCACATATAAAAAAATTAAAGGAAGGAAAATATCATCACGATAGATATTTTGTTCCGTAGAAATGAAATTTAATATTCTTCGAAAGGCAGTCTCTTTACCTTGAGTGAAATGTTAACAAAGTTACCTTAATTTCAGTTAACTGATGATCTTTACCTAACTGTGTTAATAAAGGGGAAAATGGATTGAATTTTGTCGGTATTATTATGGCCAAATGGATACGGTAAATGTCTTAATAGATATTTGATCAACGAAAGTGTTGTTAAAGGAGGTGAACCTAGATAAAATCATATAGCCTTTTTTAGCCTTCTAAAAGATTTTCAGCTGAATTGCGACCACAATTAAGAATAGATAGAAACACCAGCCTATTTTGCCTTCAAGATTAAAAAAGGAACCCAGCGGAATTGGGGTCACAATTGGGATGTGCAAATTTTTGTTTTATCGCTCTGTAAATTTGATCGCTTATTTAAACCATTATAATACGTGGAATAAATTTCATTTATTTCTGATGATTCTTTCATAGTGTTGCAATTTTCACAAACAGTAGTGTATATTCTACACATTTCCACATGAAGACGCATAAGACTGAAATCATATAGTATATTTCGATTCGTAAAATTAAAATATAGCTTGATGGCCTACCACTATCAAATAGATTATTCCTATCCTAGTTAGACAATCCTTCCACATCCTAGATCAGAATATCTATTAACAATTAAATAAGTGAATATACACACATTAATAAATATATACAAAGCCGGACTTATACTCAATTACCAAAAATATTAGCTAACCTAAAATTTGCCACTCCCTTTTCCAGATTTTATTAAAAGTGAGTTGCGCCCATTATGATTTTACGACATGTGTTTATTTGCTAAATTATTTAGAGAGTTAAATCCTCTATTTTTGATAGACTATTGCAATGAGCTAATTAGTAATATTAGTAAATTGCAAGCAAACAACGAATACTTTTAAGTTTATATTTAAACGTATTCTAGCTCTAAAAAGCTGTTTGGAAACACGGCACTGACTGAAAAATATAAAAAGGTGACAGGTTTCACACACAAGAAAAAATAATTTTCGTCAGGTTCTACAGGAAAACTTGTCCATTTATTGTCTAAAATAGCCATCTAACTTGTATAGTGGTCATGGAATTTATTTGCCACCTAGTAGGTCCTGGGTTCCAATCCCAGTATGTATGCGCATGCATGTTAGTGATTGTCTCTGTTAGGATTAACGGTGGCTTGTCCAGTGGAAGCTTTCACAAATAACCACCAGTGCACCCCTTGTGAAAATGGCCACGAAGGCAGAAGAGGTCAGTGGTAGGGTATTAAATGAAATTGTATAAAATAATTTGGGATGTGTTTTTTTCGTAGGTAAGGAGGTAGGTAGTTGAATTAACGTCGCACTGGAGCAATACAACGAAATATTGACGACGGATAGGTATCAATCGCGAAGGAAATGATCCGAAGACAACTGGCACACCACTCTCCAAATTTCCACACACACCAACGGGAGACAATTGAAGCCACGACAGATCGAACGTGCACCATCGCCTACGTACACGACGTCTTTGGTTGGAACGAGTTTCGAACTCGCAATCCGCCGGTTGCTAATGCGTTGCTTTTTCAACCGGACGTTTTGTCGGAAAACAGCAAACATTTGGTTGGTTATTTCGGGGTTTTATTGCGTAAGCTGACCACACAAAACAATGTAAAGTAAAAAATATCACGAAAGGGAATAAAAGAGAGATTGAGGAATAGAGTAGTGGAATAAAAAAAAGATCGCTTGTGTATCCCGCGAGCGCGACCCCCTCCATGTTTATCAAAGACACCCCATGAGAAAAGAAAAGATCACTCGGATACCTCGGGTCCGTGAAGGCTACACACCTAAACAACAAACATTTGACCGGGAAAGGAGAATGCAAGTATTCAAAACTCTACAACATGAAAACGGGCCAAAATATGTACCTAATAACCATGATCACTGCTGCGTACATTGAAGAAATCCCTATTCCCGGCAATCACGTAATATGTGAAGCCCTCCTACCTACTTATCAATACCACTCTCACGCTCGCAGGAACGAAATTTCATCAAGGAAGAAGGAAACTTCTAATCAAACCACCTCGTGACATCAGATACGAATTTTGAATGTACGATAGCCGAGAAGATTGACCGAGACATTCACTATAATAATCGATTGTCCCTCTGGTTGTCTCACTACACAAATCACCCATTCCCCACCCGAAATGAATTATGAATGGTATTTCGAGATTAGCCTTCAATAAAGCATTGTATGCAGTTCTATTAAACAGCGCTCTTAAAACTACGCAAACAACAAATAACTGCATACTAGAGAACAAAATTAGAAGCATGCGCGTTAATTATTTGTAATTCAAATCAAAAATAGTATTCATGCCAAGGAACTGATATTTGTATGATATTGAATATATGATTGAACATACTAATATTTGTATAATATAAAATATATGATTGAACATACTAATATTTGTATGATATTGAATATGATTGAACATACTGATATTTGTATAATACTGAATATATGGTTGAACATACTGATTTATGATACTAAATATGACTGAACATACTGATATATGATGCTGAATATCTGATTGAACACATTGATATGATACTAAATATGACTGAACATACTGATATATGATACTGAATATCTGACTGAACATTGATAGACTGAATATCTGACTGAACATTGATATACTGAATTATGAATGGCATTTTGAGATTAGCCTTCAATAAAGCATTGGAAATGAAATGCTATTAAACCGTGTTGCAGCTCTTTAAACTATGCAAGCAATTAAATAACTACATACATACTGGAGAATAAAATTGGTAGCATGCGCGTTAATTATTTGTAATCCAAATCAAAAATAGTATTCATGTCAAGGAACTGATCTTTTTAGATTTGTATTTCTTGTTTATAAAACTTACGTTTGGTCATTAAAAAGAGAAAACTATTTGGACTATGTGCTGTTTAGTATTCGATAGAAAAGAATTAAGGAAAGTAGGCTCGTAAAATTAAAACTTCAACAATAGACGATGTTAAAATAACCATATTTCAAAAGCATTCGTTCTAGAAGAAAGAAAAAGAAAGTCTATGCACGCTTGAGATTTAAAATTATATAAACGAAATTGAACATATTTTATTCATTTTTAAACATACGAGTACTTTGTTCTTTAAAGCAAGAAATTTCAAATAGGTTTTATAATGGTACATTAAAAAAGGAATCATAGCTTAACTTGACTAAAAAAGGGGGCAGCATTAATCAACAAACAGCAATTATTCTAACATTAAATATCCTACATACTCACATTTTTAATAACATATCTATGTACTTTTACGTATTGAAAAACACATAAAAATAAAATGTTTCAGAACTGTTTACTCATAAAGCAAACATACTATAACATTTAGGATCATTCCTTGAGAAACAAATACAAGTAGTTCTCGTATCAAATTACTTAAAAATTTGATAAATTTTTGGAGTAATTTTGCATAGCTACATAAAATAATTGGTCGGCTACAGCTAATCACTCCTTTTTGAGATTATTAAATGTAAACTTCACTTAACAAAATACAATAGTATCGAAAAATATTCAGAGCTTTAAACCCATGTACTAAATACAATTAAATTTTCACCCTCCTCCAATGACAACTTATGGATTGAATTTCCCTTCAAGCTTTAATTGGCGAGAAAACGGAAATCTCTGCGTTACCTCGGGCTACACGGAAGGTGGTGTCACATAGCACCCACTGTGAACTGGATGGAGAGGGGAAGTAATTTAATTGTATTTAGTAAACATTTGAAGCATTAAATATTTTTCGATTGGGGAGGGAAGGGGACATACCTTCCATTTTTAATATATTATTGGAGATAGAGGAAGCTGGCGATCATTTATGTATCATCCTGAAGGAACCAAGAAAATTCAAGCAGCCAACTCGATCGGCACATACGAAATTGAATTAAAATAAAAATAAATTTAGCACCAGTTACTTCTTTTCACAATCATACAGAAGAGTAAAAGCATCATTCTACTCTGTTCAAAATGTTTTACTATTTGGCTAAATATAATCGCCTATGTACTCATTCTATAAACAGTTATCTGCTTATATAAATATCTACAATCATAACAAACTAGTATCAAACGCCACACGTAACAAAATTCCTCCATAAAGGAATGCATATGATAATGTAAAATAATTTACAGGTGGTAACCAGATTTTTCATTATATTCTTTTAATTTAATTTCAAAGCATTGAAAAATATCTTAAGAATGACGAAAATAATATCGAATGCAAAATGTTACAAAGAAACATTTTTCAATTTTTATTTTAAAACATTTCCCCGGTGATCAAGTTCCCAAGTCCACTTTACAGTTTTTACAAATTATTACAGTAAAATGTAGGAAAAATAATATTTTAGAGCTGTCGAAAGCCCCTTTTTACTTCTACTGATCACAGGAACTGACTCTTTAAATAAATTACGTGACTTTGTAGTCTCTTGAAATTTCACTAAGGATGTAAAGTTTTTCCTTGATAGATAAAAAAATGGGAATTTAGGGAAATTCACCCAATAATGCCCTTTTTTTAAATACAGTAAAATATGCAAAATAATGCCCTTAAAAGTAACGAAAATCCCACTTTGATTAAAAATCCCGAAAGATGCATGAAAGACTCGTGCATCAACAAAAGAATTCGAATCAGCTTAGTTATTTACGTTCATTTGACGAACGCCTGTCTTTCCAAAGAATAGAATAATAAAAATCCGAGCCCAGATCATTATAAACTACATCGATACATCTATAAAAGATTGAAGGTAATATTTTATTTCCGCCAACATATCATGTTGAAAATTATACATAGATCAAATCATTAACTAAAAATATCAGAAAAAGTAATTGAAGGTTACGTAAATGTTTTAATACACTCTGATGGATAATGTATTTCAGTATAGTATTTCAAGTAATCGAACCAAACGCTTCCACGAATTATAATCTAAATTTTTGCATGATACATTTTATAGCTGGCAATTGGATACTTTGAAAGCTAACATGGAAGAAGCTTTGAAGTAATTGAAAATATTTTGCAATATTCTTGAAAAGGTATCACTTAATTATTTTCAAGGAATTGCAATTTTATCTCGAGTAAAGAGGCATTTCATTACGACGGATTCTAATACAGTGTATATTGGGCAATATTTGTCTATATTCTGTTCTATGCCATTAAATATCCTCCAATATATTTTATTTGATTAATTTAAGTTTTTGACCAAGAGATTTTTTCATATATTCGCGTTAAAGTATGATAGTTCAGTTACACGAAACATAGTTAAACTAAAATAGTTACTCGAAACAAACTTAAAATGAGTTTGAAATCATGTTTGCATCCAAACAGGATTCTAAATATTCAACTGAAAGATCAAAACGAAGAGGAGAAATTGATTTTTAACATAAATAGTTTCCCTGGTATATCAAATCTATCACGGAACTAAGAAAAAAATACATCTTTATATACATATAAAGCAGAGTTGGGATCTGTTTGCCTGTTCTCTATACAAATCTATACCGTTTGACCAATCCATACCAAATTTGGTACACTTATTCTTTGGAACCCTGCGGGTAACTTTATATTAACCCCTGTTCTATTTGATGTGCAGAAGGATGTAACGTCCAGTCATCCTGGACAGAGAACTTGTTAGGGGCGCCCCGGTCTAGTTGTGCAGAAGACGTCAGAGTTTACATCTACAGGAGTTGCCTCTTAAGATGACCTTGGAGGTTTTTTTTAGAATCTTAGAGTATGGTGCAATCGCAGATGGGTGCGGTTGCGCTGAAAATCGCTCAGTATCACATCGTCTATAGGGTAACGTAGGCTACATATTAACAACCCGAGCAACGCCGGGTAAATTCAGCTAGTAATTTTATAAATTAATTCATTAAAGTATTGTTAAAATTTTATTATTATATGAATAGTGTGATGTCGCAAATATGTCATCCATAACTATCTGGTCCTGTTAGGTTTAAGGGAATTCACACGCCGTTCTTCAACCTGCAATCTTTCCGACATGAATTCATGAATTCTAACCAGTTTTCACCTCGACCAGGATTCGTTTAACCAATAAATGTGGTTATTTAGTCATCATGTGTGTTGCGGGGAAAAAGCAATACGACACTACTTGGAAACTGATTGGAAACGGATTTACATGAAATCTTATACAGGGGTTGTTTATGCCTAAACAGCGATATTCAAAACATTTTGGTTCAAAATTAAATATTTTGTAAGTTTCAGGCATTTAAAGGGCTTGCAACTTTGAAGAGCAGTTGTGAAATCGCTTAATGCTGCATGTTTGAATATCTGTTTCTCAAAAACTGCTTAACGTAGACAAAAATATTTTATATTTTGTAATCTGGGAAAACTTTATTTTAATCTACTTGGATATAACAATTTAAGCATCATATTTAATCTAAAAATTAGTAACAAAAATGAAAGATTATTGATTTTGATCGAATAAATATGTTTCTATTAACTACAGGAATTTAAAAACATCGTTTGGCAATTCATGCCAGTTACAGTGCTAAGTATGATAAAATTACTATTGAAGTTTGGAAGTCGGCGTTTATTTTATTCATCTTCAAAATAAGGTAAGGAAAATTACAAAATGACAATTTTCCACTTTAAATAGGCATATAAAATCAAATGAAGGAAATCTCTGACAAAAATATTATAGAGGAACATAGTTTAATATATCTTTTTCTTATAAAAAGATCAGAATTGCATTTTGAACAAAGTAAACAGTAACAGAATTGGTAACACTCAAGAACACAGTACCGGCCTATCACCAAATTGGCGACTGACATTTTAGTCGCCAAACGACTATTTAGCCCTACGACGGGTTACCATATTCCATAACTGGCTATATTTACTATCGCCCCATTATAACCATTTGTTTCTCATTCTATACAAAAAAATGCGTTTCAAGTGACTACAGTGAAATTAAATACACAATGAATCCCAAACCAACAATAAAATACCAAATAACTTTTTACTTAAAAAGTAACTTATAAAAGCAGAACATCAATTTGACTATTAATGATTGTGATTAATATGAAACTAAGATTCGTGAGTGCAATTGGGGAGTTGGGATCGGGACGGAGGGAGTAAAAAACAATAGCTACCTGTTCCCATACTAGCTGCTAATGGGGATTTAATGGAAACTAATTTTATTAAACCTTTGTCGAAGCTGTTACTCAATTAGAATAACACCAGTTGAAAGCACATAAAAGAATTTAATGTTTATTTATCAAGCAATAAAAATCTTAATTTTTGTCTGTCACAGATACATTGTCAATTTAATTGGGGTTTACTTGCAAAACAGTAGCAAATTTACTTTTGCAGTAGATACAATCGGACCTTTTTGACTACTATTGAGTTTCTCGTACAGCTTGTCTGATGTTTCCATTTGTTAAGTGAAGACAAATTTTTTCAAACTTCCTACCCTATCCCAAATACAATAATTCTCTGGCTTTATCTGTTTGCTCATAAAGTTATTTTAAACAGGTTGTTTTTACATAATGGACCGTGTTACAGCTTCTCAAAAAGACGAAATTTCTCCCACGTCAATGTATGAAAAAAGGGTTTACATAAGTAATTTTATGTGAAATTTTCACATGACTAAAATTTTTTCATTCTCATATCGCATTTATATACTATCGAAGCTTATAACTATGTTATCAGCTACGGTAAAAAAAGTTGAATTACCATTTAGTTAAATATATTTCTAGAGCAAAAATAAGCAAAAGGTAAAAATGAAATTTTCAGGACATACAATAGACATCTTGGTTATAATGTTGAAAAGTTTTGATGTTTTCAGTGTTTTCCTTCACAGTTAAATATGTATTTTTAAAATACTGAAGAATCGCATTTTTCAATAACTTTACTTAAATATTTTTTATTAGGAAATAAAAATGCAATCAATAAATTGCACCACGTTAATTTTTATAAAAAGCTATTCATCAAGAATACTTTTTACATTGTCTTTTCATTTCTAGATACCACCAAAAGAATTTGAAATTTGGTGCAAATTAGGAATATGGAATGACCCTTAGAAGGTTAAATTGTTTTGCGAATAGTCAGTAATCTCGTGAAGAAAAAATATACTTATTAAATTTTAAACACGTAGAGAACACGTATTAAATGAGCACTAATAAAATCTGTCAACTAATTCCTTTACAGCGGATAATAACATACAATTTCTGTAAATTTCAAACGCCTTTAAGCATTCTAAGTTCTGATTGACAATTCGTATTAAGAAGTTGCGTTTCGTAGCAATATAAAAATGAAATTATGTTGTGTGTACAATTATCTTCCGAGAGATTTTAAAAAAATTGTAAAGATAAGTTATAGGTGTGGGCAATACGTTTCTGAACATAATAATGAGATCGTTTTGAAGTAGAGGAAGTCATTACTTGAAATAAATGGAGTTACATGCGCTTTCATGTACTGTCTGTTGTCATACCTTTTGATGTAAAGTGAAATAAACCATAACAAGAAATTAAAAAAAGGTTTAATTACTTTAAGGAGTTTTAAATATAGTTTTTAAAAACATTAAAAATCATTATGAATTGTTTTTCATCATGATGAACTTTACTCTCTCTCTCCGACCTCTTACATATACAGCATTACAAAATTAAGTTCCATAAAATAACTTTGTTATTTATCTTATTGATACAAAATGCAAAACTTTGCTGCAGTTTGAGTAAAGGCCATTTATTTAGAGTACAAAAAGTTATATTTATAGTGGTAATCTGGATTCCATCGATAATGAAGTCTATCAAACTATAGATAGAACAAAAGTATCTCATAGCATAAAGAATGTGACCTTCCAAACACAAATACTTTTTACTTTTCAAAATGAGCACTGAAAATTAGAGTAAAGATAAAGTAAAGATTAGATAATAGAGTAAAGCAAACTGGCATTTAATAATATAAAAGGCTCAATAAGTGATTAATAAAAGTGATAAAATTGATCTTTAGCTATTTTGGGGAACCAAACCTCCATCTCCATCATCGAAATAGAGAGATACAGACCAGTTTTAACATCATCTTTATTAGTCATATTTTGTATCTTTTACATTATTAACCATTGAAAAATTACTTTTTATTTCATAAGATGAAGCAAAAAATAACTCAATATTACAATCTTACTCGCCAATGGGTGCAGGGTATACAAAAAACTATCTGAGCTGAGAATAAAATCTAGGAAAAGCACATGTCATTAAATCAAACGTACTAAAATTTTGAAAATATTTTATCACTTGGAGATCCGTCATTGAAATCTCTATTTTGCTTAAAATTGCAATGACTGAAAATTTTATCCATCACGATCACCTTCTGAAAAAAATTTATTTAGAAAAAAGAAAATGAAAATAATTTATAAGTGAATGAGAAAAAACATGGAAAAAATGGAGATTCGTGCAACAATACACGTTTTATTTGTTCTTTGCTGTAATAAATTTTTTAGTCTAATAATTCTTACTTGATAACGTAAAATATACACTCTGCAAAAAAATAATAAAAAAAACTTAACATCCAGAGACATTAATTGATAACCATGAAATTCGGTATGCAAAATCTTCTGCATCAGACATGCAAATGATTAAAGTTCGGACACCTCAAAGGGTATGTTCCCTGGCACAAGTGCAGTGCGCATCCTGAGGCTTATTGAACAGGTTGGTTGGTTTGGGGTTTTATGGCGCAAGGGCCATATTTGGTCAAGCTGCGTCAAACACAAGACAATGTCAAGTAATTGTGAAAAGAAAGGATGGAGAGGAGAGAGAAAGATCGCTTGGGCATCCTAGGGTTGCTTCCCTCATGTTTACCAGAGGCAGTAAACCCCATGGGAAAAGATCTCTAGGGAATCTCCTGTTCGTGTAGCCCGTACACTCCTAAAGATGGGCCCCCTGAGGGGAATTAAACAGGTGTCACAGTCTGAATTTTCTGATTTGGAGTTGCCATTGAATTGTCATCAGTCCGGACCTGGACGTATTGTGGGAATGGGCAAGCAGGTTGGTCTTGTCGATCGACAGATCGTCCGTCATCTTGGACGTACACCGTGCTATACTGCCGTGACAAGGTGCTGGCAGCAGTGGGTCAGTGAAGCTACCCATGCACATCAGAGAACTCGGGCAGGATTGAAAGCACGTCCCCGGTGAGACGTCCGCATTTGACTACCGAACATCGTCAATTTATTACATAATTTGTCCTTGCATAATTGTCAGTACAATTTGCCACAGGATAGCACACGGACTCTATTTGACTTCATGCCACGCCAAATATCGCCATTCGTTTTCATAGAAAGGCTTTACTACAACTTTTTAATTCATGATATTTCTGATGCAATTCTGGCTTCGAGGTGTTTCGTTTTTTGGCAGAGTGCATTTTCGAAACTTTGAACAGTTTTCTAAAAAATTACCAAGACTCTTTTATGAATAATTCTTTAATTTACAAGTGATATAATCTGAAGCATGAAAATCATAACATTTTGCCCTATTCATTTTCTAAAAGTATAATTTGTTTTATTCTTTGCCATATAAAAATTTCATGTGCTAAAATTCTAGAAACAAGTACAAAAATTAATGTACCGAGTTGGATTAACATTTAATATAAAATTAAAAAGAAACAAATATTTAAAAATTTTCCACTGATAATATGTTGATTTTGAGAATACTTAAAAATGAGAAAGGAAATTTAAATATACGGAACTAGACAATAAAATAGACAGGTAGTTAAATAGGAAAGAAAAAGAAAACGCCTTGAGTTAAAGTGAAACCTGGACAACAGAATGAATTTGATTAATAAAATCGGTAAACTCGGAGCTTTTCTTAATTTTATTATTCCTTTTATACATTAGGTGGGTGGATTACTAAGAATAATTTTATTTATAAATTTATAGTTCAAACCTTTTTTCACTTTTATAAAGCATCTGAGATATATTATAGGCTCACGAATATAAATACTGATAATCCATTAAAAGCGAAGAGTTAATCCTAGAAAATAAACTTCGCAGGAACATTAAAATGTATACATGTTTTAAAATCTACGTATACTTATTTTTTAGGTCTAATACGCCTAAATATCTACAAGAAACAATCTAATAAACATGCTCTTATTTGCCCTGTACTATAAATAAATCTTACAACCAATCAATGTAAATATCAGGTATTCTAAAAAAATGGACGATTATTCGATTTTCATATTGAGATTGTTGGAACGATAAAAGGTTTTTATTTATAAACTAAAATTAAAACGATCTCTGACAGCATTTTAGCAATTTTCATAGATAAATGCTCTTTAAGATATTTATTTTAAAGCATCGCAGTTTTTTGATAATTTCCAGTGAAGATATCGTGTCGTATTCGTCGTAAATTCTAATTAAAAGTGTTTATAAAAGGCCGAAGGATCAGGTCATTAGAGGCAGTGTTTATTGTCAGATTACAATTTCTACTTACGGACTACTTATTAATAAGACTATGAATAAAATAATTCTGTTTATAAAAAGCTGTTAAACAAAAATAAAATTAGATACTTTGCAAATCATGCAAATTTCTTTCATCAGATTTCATGTACAAGATAATGTTGTCAAATACAATCCTAACGCAAGGGCATAGTAGGCAGTTGCACAGATTATTATATTGTATTTAAGGGGCTCCTGGTATTATTAATATTGGGATTATCAGTTTAAACTCGTCATTTCCAAAGTGCATATAGTTTAAAATTATAATAATTGTATTTTTTCAGATGGATTAAATAAAGATTATTTCAAATTATTCTTTTTGTTTCATTATCCACGGAGGTCCTTAAGAGTTATTAAAATTGTTCTCAACAGTTAAAGTTGTCAAATTCACATCAATTAAAGAGCTCCGGGCAATATAGTGATAATCCAGAAATATGCTCGGCAATGAAAACAATTTTTAACGTAATATTCAAGGTTGGTAGGTAGTTGAATTTACGTCGCACTGTAGGCAACCCAACGGGTCATTACATATTATTCAAGATAAAAAAGATCTGATTGTTTGAGAGCTTAATACTTGAAAGTTTAAGATAGACAACATGACCACTTGAGTAGTGGATAAACCATTACAATTTAGGAAATTTTTAAAACTTGAAAATGGCTCTCCTGAAAAACGTGAAAAGTGGCTTATGTTACTCGAAGCCCTATTATAAAAAAGTAATCTGTACTGTTCAGTTTACCAATCATTTATCATTTGTATATTGAAATATCTTAGATTTTAGATCTTAAATTTCCGTGTGGTTGACATGATTTAAATAATTGATTTTATTGAATTTATCAAAACCTTTTAAAGTTTATCATCGATCGTTTATATTTTTATACATCTGAACGAATGAATGGCCCCAGTGAACTGCTCTGCCCAACGTCTATAATGCCCTTCAGACAGCCGTGATTTTTTCAAAAAGTAATTTTTGACCCAAAGAGAAAGAGGGGGTTGGGTTGAGTCCCAGTAACTTTCTCCCTCTGTCTGACCTGGTAAAAAATTCCAATTTTGACATTTTTGCACGATTTTCAGGGATAAATTATCTGAGCTTTTGTTTATAAATTAAAAATAAAACGAATATCACAAGTAGTCTTTTAAACGAGTGTTTTTTTTCTTCTTCAAATATTTGCTTTGAGAATTTTTATCGCACTTTCGATGAGCATTTCAAGCAAAACTTCCTAGTAGTAAGATCCGTTCAGTACTCACTTCGCGTGACAAAGAAAAGTTAATTATAAGTTAAGTTACTAACTATACACATAATTATAAGAATAAACTGAAAACTAAAATGTGCAGAAATATTTCCTGCATTCTTTAGAATAAAACTCCATTTTCGACAACTTTGGTCGATTTTCGATGGCAATACCCAATCAATAAACCCCCAAAGGAAGAGGAGGTCCCTTACCTAATTCGTTGTCTGTAATAGAGGCGTTAACACTCTCCATGTATGCTGCTGCGTGCTGTTGGGGTATAGCTCACGCGAACTGTCAAACTCTCGCTCAGCGACAACAAACAGAGCCACTGCGAGCGTCAGATTCATATATGAAACGCGGATAACTCCTCTCAATTCGAGTGGTGCAGTGGCGATCCCATTCAATTGTTTTCAGCACATCTCGTCCCACAACAACACACGCACACTAAATCCAAGCGACTCGGTTAGATCCATCGATCAGGAGGAGGCGGTAGTTTTCATGTCTTTGGCCCCAACAATTCTTGGGTTATGTCTGCGGGCTCTTCTCCGGATGGGGTTGGGTCTCAGCTCAGGGGCAGGCCGTAATCCGTGTGGATCGCGAGGCAGGGCAGCATCGCCGTCGGAAGAGCGGAGCGGGACAATGGAGCGAACGTTTGGAGGTCGCGACGGCGGTTCGGATCCACGGACGTCGCCGCATTTTGCCTTCTCGCGGGGAGGAACGCTGCTGTAGTTTTGTGGGGTGGCGCGCGGGTGCCTCTACGAGCGCGAGGAGAGCGAAGGTGCGCCGCGGCGCGGCGTACCTGCGCCAGAGGGGGCTCCGGCACCCTATTGCTTTCTCAAATCTTGAAATTGACCTCAAACCAGAAAAAATAACAAAAACCACAGCTATATGGAAAACCATAGTCCAAAAATGTCATGGGTTCAGCAAGGATGCTTATTTCAAGTTAAAAAAGTATGCTTCCCAATCTTAAGGGAATGTCTGAACAAAATTGCTCTTCATTTTTTTTCTTAACCCTCCAAGTGGTTTCGACGAGATATCTCGTCCAATATTTGACCAATTTTGATAATGACGAGGTACTTCGTCATCAAGATATTACCGATTTTTTGATGATGACGAGATCAAGATCTGGTCAATTTTCTTCTAATGACCAATTCAAGCTATGGTCAGTTTTGATAATGACGAGGTACCTCGTCAAGACATAGCAGACTTTTTGATGATGACGAGATTTTGATGATTACGATGGTTGATTATTTTTTCGTCTAATGACGAGCTATCACGTCCATCAATATCTGGTCAGTTTTGATAATGACGAGATACCCCGTTGAGACAACCACCACGAGGGATAAAGGAGCATTTTTAAATTTAATAAATGCTTAGATTGAAAGTGACTTAAGTGATTGCAACATACTTTAAGGACACAAATACCTTTATGTTGTTCGTTTTAAGGGTTGGGGAAAATATAATAAAAAATGCATTGAATTTATATATATTCAGGTCCTAGATATTTCCGACTTGGTGTACGTGGAGATGCAAAAGAACTTTTTTGAATATTTAGCCGAGTAAAAACGAGTTTCTACAGCTACCAAAGTTGAATTTCATAGGAACGTTTTCATTAAATGTGAGAAATTTGTACTCTAAAATTGTATATTTCTTATGTGACCAATAGGGCCGCAGAAATTATCATGTCAGCCTCCCGTCATTCAGTATGGCATCACAGAGGAAATTTAGGGTTATCTTAAAGGCCTTGGGAAAAGCACTTATGGGGTCCCCATTCACCCATTCACAGAAATAAGATGTAAATGGTATAAAAGATGAAAACCTTAACCAATTCAGAAGCAATAGTCAAGTAATTTACCAATTAGTGCATAAATTCATGGGAAGTTTTCCCTAAGGGAAATTTGTGATTACACTTTAAAGATTGTTTGGACTTAAAATGTGATTAAAGGTGATTAAAATTTGTTACAGCAAATTTCTCCAAATTCAGAAGAGTGATTTGACCAGTAATAGACCAAGACACATCTATTTCAAGTTTCTACACATTAGGTCGATAAGCATTTATTCTAGCTGTTCATTAGCTGTAAGAATACCAGTAGTATTGATTGTTGATAGATTAGAATCGTTTGCTTAAACAAGTTTAAAGGAGAAATATGAGATAATGGTAAATTACAGGTGGTCAAAAAATACTGGTTCATCCTAATAAAGGTGATAAATCTGGTTAATAGCTATTTCGGCGGAAAATGTCGAGCATTACCAGGACCAAAACAAAAAATTAGGATTCATCCTCAAATTATTTTGGTCCTTATAGTGGTGGATGTTTTATTCCACCGAAGAAGCGATAGGTCAGTTTTATAATTTTGTTTTAATTTCCTTTACTAAGTGATTTTTTGAAGCTTTTAAACTGTTGACTATTTGACTTTAATGTTGTCTTTTTAACTTTTTTGCTTTAAGGACCCTTTTACCAAAGCGTAAAGTTTGTATAAAAATTGCTGCTTCGCATAAAAATTGCATTTTAATTAATCATTTAATCGAACTGTATTTCAATTAATTGTAACCATTTAATCATCAAAAATTTTTTTTAAACATTGTATATATATATATATATATATATATATATATATATATATATATATATATATATATATATATATATATATAACTAATGCTTTAGAGAAACAAAGAAAAAAAATTTCGAAACGGTAATAATTCTCTCTCAGAAAGGTATGAATATAAGACCTTACGACGATATATAGTTCGAATACAGCCAATAGTCGGACATACTGATTCCAAAAGAACGAAAACTGCAGAGCAGCGCCAATTTTTTTCCTTCTATAATGGTAATTATTTTTTAACAATCTCTCTTTCCCCCCATCAAAATCGGGGGCGTCTTGGCTCAGTGGGTATGCCCACTGTGCTAACAACCTCCGAGTTGTAGGCGGCGCAGGTTCGATTCCTGTCAGGGACATTCCTCCCTGGATGTATTTCTCTCTTCTGTGTCAGTAAAACTTTCATTGTGTGTGTCTATTACTTGATATTGTATGTCTTGATCTGGCGCAGCATGGCCAAATATGGCCCTTGCGCCATAAAGCTCAAACCAACCAAGCAAACAACCCCATCAAAATCGAAATGAAACATCTCACTGTCAGAACAAGTCATCTTCAGTTTCCAAAGCTGGCGCCTCAGAAATTATCCGTCTCGGTTTATACTGACAAAAACGACATTAGAGAAATAACCAAATGTAGCGTCTGATAAACGCTTTCAACAGAAAAAGATTTATGATTTTTTCTTGTTTTCTTTTACGAAACACAATAACTAATCAATGCTTTATGCAAGGCTTATTATAAAAGTTTATCATCTCGCGGAGCACAGAATTCAGAGCTGAAAAATATCTGCGGATCCCCAGACGGATCCTTCAAGGGCACATCTCCTTCAGGTGTGCACGGGCTTAACGGACATGAGGCAGGTACTCTAGCGATCTTTTCTTTTCCTAAGGAATTTGTTGTCAAGTAAACACGGGGGTTGCGCTCTCGGGATACCCAAGCGATCTTTTCTGTTTTCCTTCCACTACTCTATTACCCAGTGCCTCTTTCACGACATTTTGTACTTGAATTTGTCTGTCTTGAGTTTGACGCAGCTTGGTCAAATATTGCCATTGCGCCATAAAACCCCAAACCAACTCCAGATGGAATTCCACTGCTCCCTTAAAAGCCGGGGCACCAGTTAGTAAGCCTATATTAACCTTTTCATTCGAGAAAAAAAGTCCTTCCTAAAAAGATAATTAATACACTTTGAAACTCAAAAATAATTTTAAAGAATTTTATTTAAAAAGTTTAATAATTAAAAATCATGTCTTCAATGGGTACGTTACCCTATGAGTCAACATATTAAGATGTGACTGAATGGGAACAGCAGGATTTAATGAATATAATAAACGTGTTGAGGTTAAAAGAAGTTATTTTTAATGTACCCAAACGGGTGCTCTAGGAATGAAGAGGTAAAGAGGAATTAAAAGAGTCAATAAGTTATCTGACAATGTAGATTTACCTAATTTACTTCGACATTATTGCTGTCACGTAACGGTGCTAAAATCAAAAACTCGCTTTTTACCTCACAAACACCTAGAGAGCGAATTGTCGCTGAGTGAATGTGACAAATAAATGCTTCAAAAATCCCCTTTTTAAAATGGGCAGTCTCATTTTCACTGCAACAGACAGCCGCAGATATTTGATCAGGAGTAATTCTCTAGGTAGACACATAGATATAGTAGTTTTAACCGTATATTACCAGTGGTTATTTAGAAATTTCCACCAAATAGTGACGGATCATAATTCTATGAAAAAATAAAATTACATAATTAAACAAAAACGCATAGCTTCGTGCAAGCCATTGTAATCTAGCTATATAATTGTGAAATGACATCAAAAAGTTCTGCAATTACGCTGGCTATATCTGTTACCCTTGATATAAAAATAAAGCATAGATTGATATAAAATTCAAGCTAAATTATTTATTAGTATTGAAATTATTTGTTAAATAATTGAAATTGTTACTTTAAAGAGTTTTGTCCTTCGGAAGTGTAAGATATTAAACTTGCATTAAAGTTTAATTACACTGGTGTTCTAAATTATATATATATATATATATAGAAGATGTGTGAGTGCTTTAAAATGAAATATACAAAATGTTTCATGAACATTTTAAAAACTACTAACGATACAAAAACATCATATTTTTTAATAAGATTACACTGAAAAAAATATCGCACATACCTGTCCCAAAATGATTGAAAAATCAACACAATATCAAATAAATTCCAATGAAAAGTTATAGCATGTGGAACTTTCTGTTTTCAGAACAGTGTTGAAGAAATATCGATGAAAGACAAATTATTCGTTTTTCATTTGTTTTCAAACAGCTGTTATATATATATATTCTTATTCCATCTATTTCATTAAAGTCATGCGGGCGCAAAAGTCGTCATTATTTGTCGATTGCCGAATGGCAACAGAAAGATCCAGAGCGTTCCAGACAAATTTGGGCGATTATTGGAAACAATATTCGATTTTATATAATTGTTAATAATTTATATTTTATATTGGTTTGTGTGAAAAACTAGGAACTGAAATTAAGTATATCGATTATTTTTACTCGGCTTTTTCAAAAAATGTCAGGCAAAAATTACTGCAGTGTTTCAGAACTGGGGGCAATAAATCCTATGATGGCGTATTTGCCGTGATTGACATTGAATAAATTCAGCTTTAGTATTATTAGAGAAACAGAAAAAGTATAACACTAAAATTTATAGACTAGAAGCTATCGCGCGATAAGATACGTAAATTTAAAAAAAAAAATGCCATTTTAAGGGGAAATGTGATTTTGGAGAAAGGCGTGAATTTATAGATAGTAAATATGTAAAAAGTATTTGTTGGTAATTAATTAAAGTCGAACTAGAGCAACACAACCGGCTATTGGCGAAAGTCCGGGACCAATCACTAAGAGAAAGATCCAAGGACATCGCCTCGTAATTTTGAACCACGGTCAGATGACGAGGTCAACACCTGAGCTGGAACCCCACTCTTTAAACTTCCACACCACACCAACGTGAGGACATTTGAGACCATGAGAGATTTAAAGTGCACCAGCCTCCGTATATACAACGGACTTTGGATGGACCGAGTTTTTCGAACTCGCAACCCGCCGGTTGTCAATCCGTTGCTCTTCCAACTGGGCTACCGCGGCCCGCAAATTTGTGAGAAAAATCTAATACGATATTTTTAGAGAACCCTACATTTGTAAGAAAACAATACGTTTATCAGAGAAAAGTAAATCTATGTGGAAATGTTGAATATAAAGAAAACGTTAAGTGAAAATATCTAATGCGAAAGAAAACTTTTCGTATTGTAAGATTGAAGGGGAAAAGAGAACATATATTGAAAGTCATACCTCTTTCGTTGTAAAAAAATCACCAGAAAGGATGTATCTCACAATTCAATACTTGGATACATTAAGATAAGAAAAAATGTTATTACGTAATACTTGTAAAAGGATGTAATAGAAGTTCAAAATATCTTTTGTCTTTGTGAGATTTTCGTTTCAAGACTAATTAACATATTTAGGCAACAGAAAAATCAGTATGTTTCATCAATCACTCTATGGCAATTTTCCGAAAAAATGCTGCAACAGAAAATAATTCAAAATATATTAAGAATATAGAAAATTAATTGATTTAGAAAACAATATAAATATTCCTGGTACCCAATCACGAAAACACGAGATAATAATGAAAGGGAAGACACAAATAGGAGAAGAAAAAAATCGAGATACAAACCCCAAAAGTAAAGAAAACATTCGAACAATTCATCTAGGCATCTTCGAGGAAGAAATTGCTACCGAGAATTGGTCTTCGGAAAGCTTTTGTGGTAATACTCCGTTAATGATGTCAAAGCAATGTAAGCGAAGCCCCTGTTATCATGCCTGTTTTAATTTCGACAATAATCCGAAGAAACTACCCGAAAATTCCCAATTATTTGCTCTAAGAACTAATCAGGATCTATATATACATCAAGGATAGAAGGCCTGCTTTTTTTCCTTCGTTTTTATGAAAAGAACTGTTAAGTTCTCCGTAATACGTTGTCACTCAAAAAAGAAAACTTAGGAAAACAACCTCATTATGCTTCGGGTTATTAATTTTATCCTTATTTAATTGAGAAGAATGAAACTAAAATAATGCATCTGGTTGGTTGGTTTTATGGTGCAAGGGCCAAATTTGGCCAAGATGAGTCAAACACAAGACAACAACGAGGGAGGAAAAAGCAGAAGAATAATACATCTGGTATTGTTGATGCTAATTAAGGGCATGGGATAGTTCTTTTGAAAGTTGGAAGAATATAAAACCTGAGAATACAGTTACGGTGTGGGAAGTTCCATAAAAGGAGTAGGCATCAATCGTCGCCGAACACTATAATGCACAAACTGGCGAACTGCCACGCTACAGAACAGCGTCCTCTAGAGCAGTGGTTTTCAACCTTTATGAGACCACGGCCCGCTAGATTTTTTTTACAAGACGAGGGCCCGGTCACAATAAATATTCTCGTAATTAACTTTCCATTTTTTTAAAGTCCATACTTTAACCCTCTAAGTGGGTAACTCTCCAAGCTCGACGAGATATCTCGTCCATCAAGATCTAACCAATTTTGCTAATGACGAGATATCTCGTCACCGAGAATGCCGAGTGAATACTGAATGAAGATATTACCGTTTTTTTGATGACGAGATCAACATCAGGTTAGTTTTTCTCAATGACGAGATATCTTGTTCGTCAAGATCTGATTTGTTTTGTTAATGCCAAGATACCTCGTCGAAACAACCACCAAGATGGAAAAACAAAAAAGTATGAATTATGGAGTAATATATTTATATGTATAAGGTTAAGCATGTTGAAAAGTATTAAATTGGCATTTAAATTAGCTATCACTTACTTGACTAATGAAATCTAGTAGTATATTGTAGTTTCCTCAGACTTATCCTCAGACTCATCATTAAATTAATTTGTGCTTATTTTTAATGACATTTCTCATACTGATCACCAAAAATTTATATTGGTTGCGAGATTTTTTAACATTTAAATTAAACAAAGTCCCGTGTCTCTTATTCCTATTATTTAAATCTGTGGGTCCATTAGTTTTAAAAAGCACGTTATTTGGATTTCGAAACAAGGACTCACAGCAATGCTAACTTGCGAATAAACAGCATTCAGATAAAAAGATTTGAGAACCTTAAACAGAGGGGGATGCCTTGATTTTTACCTTTTTTCAGTGGAAAACTTTTTATACACTGTTGTTGGGTCACACTGACATTTGCTACACTGATGTTATTTAGGCATTCTGGATTTGAACTTTGTGACACTCCGCGAATATTCTCCTCAAAATATATTCTCAGACTAAAACATCATTAAATTAATTTGTGCTTATTTTTAATGACATTTCTTATACTAATCAACAAAAATTTAACTTAAAATAAAAACTTAAAATATTTATTTATAAAAATGTTAAGAAAAATGACAAATTCAAGAACCTCTCACGGCCTGGTACCGGGCCCCACCCTGCAGTTGAGAAAAATTGTTCTAGAATACCCAAAAGGTCATGATCGCCAGTATGAATACGGTTTAATGTTTTGTTCCCAACCTACCTTAACACTAAATTTACTAAGCGGGTCAAATGACCTAGTTTAAAATTTTGGCTTAAAATTACTTTTTAAGTTTCATCGTTTTTCCACAGTTGACTTGTTTACATAAAATTAAAATTAGTAGCATAATTTAGTAGCATATATTTTTCTTCGTCTCTCCCTTCATCTAACATATGTATGAAATATACCTATTTTTACAGTGACGGATCATTTGACTGGTTTAATATTTTATGTATTTTTACACATTGACAACTCTAAAGTCATTCCATATACCACATCATACATTCCATATAAATTCATTCCATATATATAGATACGCAAAATAATAAGCACGCACACTACTGTAAAGAGTTCCAAACGATAACAAAACATCTCAATTTTTTACTTCTAAAATGAAGTAAAGGTATCAATTCCAGATAACAACCGCAAAAATAATGAGCTCCATTCAAAACATTTTGTACACATACACCTGTGCTTATTACTTTGTACAACACTGCACCATAAGGCAACACCGTCTCAATTCTAAAAATAATTTGGGTATTCCAAGGTTATGAGATTACTGAATTTTATTTTGTTCATAATTGTTAAAATATTTAAAGTTAATTTTCTTATTATTTCAAGCACTAATTACATTGTTGCCTTTATCCAAATGAAAAATGGTTCATTTAACCCATTTGAGTGAAAAATAGGTATTTAAAAAGGTCGGTAAATTTAGAGCTAAAGAATGTATAAAACGTTTTGAAACCCTTCAGAGTCAAAATAGCAGACTAGGTAAAACTTTTAACACATAATTTTAATAACGATATGGGTCTAAAAATAAGCAAACTTTTAAACCATAAAAAAGTTTCCATCCCTGCAACACAGTGGATAATAGGGAGTTGTATACCGTAGTTAGATGTAGAAACACTACATTTGAATACACATACCATCAACTACCCAGAATCACTCAAAAAAGAACTACGTGTTCAACACTTTTTAAGGATGTGAATATAGTTCTAAAATGTTTCTTATTCAAGTTACGTTTCTCTTGCTTGAATAGCGTGATGCAGAAAATGTAGAACGAGGGGAAAACTGCGTTTAGCAAGCTTTATAAAACTCGGGATTAAAAAGGAGGAACAGAATAAAAAGTACCTGCATTCCGAAGTCATTTAATATGAGAAGTGTCGGACCCTTTTCATTTCCGAGACGGAGAAACGGCGCATTAATGCAAACACGCACAGGAATACGCAATGTGAGGGGAGAATTACAATGCAAGAAACGGTATGGTAAAACTTCTAGATGAGAGTCAGATGTTGACCTCGTTATTTGACCGTGGTTTAAAACTGCGTGGTGTTATCCTAGAACCTTTCCTTCGGGATACATCCCGGACCGTCGCCAATAGCCCTGTTATGTTGCTCCAGTGGGACGCAATTTCAACTACCTATCAGGATTCTAGATCAGGTGTTGACTTCGTCATCTGACCATGGTACAAAATTACGAGGTATTGTCTTTGGATCTTTCCCTTTGGAAATGATCCCGGACCGTCGCCAATAGACCGTTGTATTGTTCCATTGCCTAGAAAATTCAACTACCTACCTACAAGGATTCAGAACTATCAATTTCCTACCAGGATTCAGAACTATCAATTTCCTACCAGGATTCAGAACTGTTTATTTCTTATCAGGATTCTAGTTCAGGTGTTGACCTCGTCATCTGACAGTGGTTCAAAATTCCGAGGTTGTCTTCGGATCTTTTCCTTCGGGATTGACCCTGAGCCATCGCCAATAGCTCGTCGTGTTGATTCAGTGCGACGAAAATTCAACTACCTACATCTAGTTAGATACTTTCGAACTTCCAATTAGTCTGATAAGTTTTCTAATGAAACATACTGAGATGTTTTCCCCTTTGCTGTGCGCAAACTTAAAATGTATCGGTCAACAAGTAAAAAAGAGCTATATAACCGAATGCGCCATATACAGAGTTGCGGCATAACGAGGGGTTACTTCATAAAAGTTTTAAACATTAAAACATTTGAAATGAATTCAGAAAAGTCTCGCATTTATTTAATTCAAGAACTGCTTATTTATGATTCGTTTTCACAAATGAATGAGTTATTAGATGATCCTATATAGATAGTTGTATCCATTTTTTAAACAAGAAACTTTGATATGTTGATATCATAATTCAAAAGCCACCTCACACTTAATTCAACAGGATTAACTTCGGCTCTGCAACAATCAAAAATAGCATTGATATTATAACGTTCACAGAAACAGCTTTGGGGTCAGGAGTCAATACCGGCAGGTCTTTAACTGACCCCCGGTCGTAAATATGCTACCATGTCCATCTGGAAGATCTCCTTCTCGTCCAGATGGTCTCAAGGGATGCTCGGCAGCCCACTTTAATTCACTGTTCCTCGAATGGAAGGAACGAGAAGAAAGCCCTCGAGCTTTCGAACAGAATGGTGGATTTTGGCACACTCTTGACCGCCACTCCCCTTAACAACTGTAATCCCTTTTTACAGCACCCACTGCCAAAGTACCCAAGTTCATATGTTCTAAAGATCGTAATTTTAAGTCTCCGTAATCAGTTGTAAATAGGATAAAATTGTATAATAAACCGTTGGGGTTAACAAGAATGAAACACACTAAGTCAAAAACTTTCAACATATGAGTTATTTAGCTTTTTTCTAGATCAGAATGTGATGATCTTTAGACTGCTGAAGTGTGGGTGTGTCGACTTAGTTATTTTTTTGTATGAATGTTAGTTTTTTCTTGAGAATCATACTTGGCGAGTAAAGCTTAGGTAGTAGAATTTTCCCCCTTCGTTTTCTCAGAACTGTTTTTGACTCAGTGTGTATCACTTGTAAGCTGACAAAATAATCTCCTTAACTTTGTCGTTCAACACAAACCACTCGGCGTTTGTTCTCTACCTCCCATTAAAGTTTGTACAGGAAGTTTTAAATATTTTGTATATAAAAATATATAGAAATATTTTCTGTATGCCTAATTTCAAGTTTATCTTTAGCACTGTAGTATCAGCTTTATTCATCGACTTGTTGCATTACATTAGATCTTGATACATGAGTCCAGTGTACAAACGCCAATTTCACGATGTCTTCTATAAGCCAGCGAAACAATATGTATAAAATGAACATTAGAAAAACAGTAAGAATAGAAGATGAATCACAAATTTTCTTTAAAATAATTCTAAAAATGTTCTCTCCGGTGCAATCGAACAAGATATGCTTCAGAATGTCTTCCACAGCATATGAAAGCTACTACACTAAACACACACGACTTGTTAACTGCCCACAAGTGTACTTTTTAACTAGAAAAATATAATCTCGCATATCTATCCCTCAAAAGTATATGCACTAAATACACTAGTTGCTGCCCCAAATGTATTAGTATCGATAACTAGACTAATATCGTCTCGGATATCTATAGCCATGAAAGCATATGCAAGTTGTTACACTAATACACTTACACGACTTGTTACTGTCCATAAGTGTACTTAGTATCGATAACTAGACAAATATCAACTCGGATATCCATGGCAACGGAAGCATATGCGAGTCGGCTAAATATAGCCGAGTCCATGCAACGGCACGGAAAAAATAAACATGTAAAATAAACAGGAAAAAACCCTAATGAATCGTCCGCTGAAGACAGTTTTATTTAAGCTCCCCTACGATAGAGTTCTATCAAAAGAGCAACTTCGAACGTCACTTGGAACGAAGAACTGAGGGCAGGGAGCCAAAGGAACAACTGTAGCTGAGCAAGAGCAAGCGGAAAGAAGAGCAAGACGGCGTGGGGAAACACCGCAAGCAAATGGATGGAATTAATAACAAATCCGCGGAAATGTTGGAATAAGTGGAATATTTTTGGAAGTTTTTGCGCGGATATTTCTTCTTTCCAAAAGGATTTTTGGCAACGTGACCGTCAAAATGAAGTCCTTGAGGGATGGCGCTTCAAATTCAGTTTAGCTGGGCGTGTGACAGTGCAATAAGTATGGGTATACATAAACGTCTGTGCAATTTTTATCTCATTTATTTACTCGTTGCTTGAAAGCTATATTTGAGAAAGACAGCACTTTGAATTTTGGATTACTTTCTGTCAAATTTGGGCTTGAATATAATTGTTATTGATACTCAGTGTAACACAAAATGATGACATTCATAGTGAATACGTGATATAAGTATGACTTAATCATGTGTTATTAGATCAGCGATTTTCAATCTTTTTAG
Source organism: Meta bourneti (assembly GCA_933210815.1). Taxonomy (NCBI): domain Eukaryota; kingdom Metazoa; phylum Arthropoda; class Arachnida; order Araneae; family Tetragnathidae; genus Meta; species Meta bourneti. The sequence continues at coordinate 33,599,840 of OW119924.1, forward strand.
TTTGGAGAGTGGGATGCCAGCTCAGGTGTTGTTCTCGTCATCTCGACCATGGTTCAAATATACGAGGCGTTGTCCTTGCATCTTTCCCTTTGGGATTGATTCCGGACCATCGTAAATAGACCGTAGTTGCTCCAGTGTGACGTCAATTTATCTACCTTTTAATCTCACGGCATACAAACTAATTACTAAAATTTTGCCCACACCAAATTTATATTACTTTTTTGCCGATCTGACGAAAAATAGTTATAATTTTGATTGGTTTATAAAAAAATAAAAAGTAATTACCAAACCTTTTTGCTCCAAAGTAGCTTTCTAAAGAATCTTACCGAAACAATTTATTTATCACAACGCTTTTATTTATTTATTAACGATACTTTGCAAAAAAAATAATGCTCAAAATTATTCATGCGGGTATTACTTGAAATTATTCGTGAACATACTTGTCCAAAGTTCAAAATAATTGTTGAAATAAAATAAATCTTATACAGTTTAAACCGCTTCATCACCCGTAAAGAACAGTGCAATTCTTGCGGCACACCTGTTAAAATCACTGTATTAGGTATAAAATGAGTTTTTAAATGCAGTCAATAGATTAAATTTACATATATTCCGGCGTGTCCTTGATATCAAGAATCAGCTTACAAATAGTCACCTTAAGTAATGGAATAACATACAATGACATTTTTACTGACATACAAGACGGAAATACACACAGGTGCTACAGGAATCAAATCTACACACATACACTACTACAATGCGCTGGCTGCCAGCGTAATCATTTTTTTGTCAGTAGATGTCAATGGGGTAGGTAGTTGAATTAACGTTGCACTGGAGCAACGGATTATTGACGAAGGTGTGAGATCAATCCCGAAGGTAAAGGTCCGAGGACAACACCTCGTAATTTTGAACCGAGGTGAACACATGAGCTGGAACACCATTCTCCAAATATCCCCACCAAGCCGTGAGGACATTTGAGCCATGTCGGTCTTTTGTTGTATCGAGTTTGGAACTCATAACTAATCCGCTGCTCTTGGAACCGGGCAACCGCGGCCCCTGTCATGGGGAAAATGATCAAGTTTGTACAAAATTTGATACGAAGACATTCCTTGTGCAAATTTTTTGCATATAAATTTGTAGATAATATAGTCTATTTATTAAATCGCACCGTTTTTAAAATGTGCTTTACTATGGACGATGCGCGAATAAAGAGAAGTGTTTTTTTCCGCAACTGTACACTTTTACACTCATTTCAGTTGTTTTTCAATTTTAAAATAATGATGGTTGTAAGAGCTTCTGGGTATGGCTTTTCTTTAAATAATAGGAGTGAAACCTAAACCTTTGTACCGACAAGTAACCTTTTCTAGAGACAAGGATTGGTTGATTTTTATGGTGTAAGAGCCATATTTGCGAAGCTGCGCCAAACACACTGCGCTTAACACAACTTATAAACAACGTTAGGAAATTGACATACACATAGAAGGAAAGTTTTGGAGAAACAAAATAGAGAAATGCACCCAGGACGGAATCGAACCTGTTGCAATATGGAACGCTAATGATTTCTGAATGAGAAAATTTCCCAGTCCTTTTAGAAATAAATTTATGTTACACTTCAGAAAGTAAAATGTGAATTTTTTATCGAAAACTTTCTGATAACTCGACTATAATTAACTCGACGGTTAGTCTATAGGCGGCATAATACTACTAGCAGTAGTCTTTCTTAGCAGTAGCGGCGGCGGTAGCCCGGTTCCCAGAGTAACGGATTAGTAACCGGAGTGTTATGAGGTCGAAACTCGATCCACCCAAAGATCATCGTGTAAGTGGGGGCTGGTGCACGTTAAATCTGTCGTGGCCACACATGGCTTCACGTTGATGTGGTGTGAAAATTTGGAGTGGGGTGCCAGCTCAGGTGTTGACCTCGTCATCTGAGCGTGGTTCAAAATTACGAGGTGCTGTCTTCGGACCTTTCCCTTCGGGACTGATTCCGGACCGTCGCCAATAGCCCGTTGTGTCGCTCTAGTGTGACGTTAATTTAACTGCCTATCTACCAACCTACCTTCTTAGCTGTAATAATATTTTTGCGATAGGAAATAGGCACCTGACTACTCGGAGAAGTTTTAGAAGTTTCCAAGGAAGAACTGCAAGGACAAATATACGATTTCATACGTAAAAGTAAAATTCAACTAAAGAAAATCATTCAGTTCTTTGCAATTGAATTTACGTCTCACTAGAGCGACACAATGGGTTATTGGCGGCGGTCCGGAATCAATCCCGAAGGGAAAGGTCCGAGACAACGCTTCGTAATTTTGAACCACGGTGACAAAAAACTCATTCGATTTGGTACGCAAAAAAATTTAATCTTCCACATATAACATCTGATATAAGATATACACTGCTGGCCACCCAAATTGCAACACCAAGAAAAACAAGAGATATCACAACAAAATTTATTTTGTAGATAACATGTTGACCAAGTATCAAATGATTAAATTTATAGACTTCTGTGAAGTGTGGTTCCTGCCAAAATCAGTAGCCAGAGTAGCCGCCATTGTTGGAGATCACCGCTGCCACACGCCTCGGCATTGATTCAAAGAGACTTTGGATGTGTTCTTGGGGTACAGCAGACCAAGCAGCTTCCACACGTTGCCAAAGTTGATCTGGTGTGGCAGCTGGGGATGTATTCTGGGTCAATCGTTGAGCAACCATGGACCACATGTTTTCTATCGGCGAAAGATCCGGAGAGCGAGCTGGCCAGGGAAGCAATTCAATCTGGCGATTGACGAAGAACCCTTGGACAATGCGTGCCACGTGTGGTCGCGCATTATCCTGTTGAAATATGGCTGTGGGCAAGCCCTGAAGGTAAGGAAGGACAACTGGCTCCAACACCGCGGAATGTAGCGCTGGCTGTTTAAATGCGTACTAGAGGAGTGCGAGAGTGATATCCAATACCGCCCCATACCATAATACCCGGTGCAGGACCAGTGTGGCGGTGCATAACGCAGCTGTTCAGCATCCTCTCTCCACGGTGTCTTCAGACTCGAATCCGACCATCGTGGTGTTGCAGACAGAAGCGTGACTCGTCAGTAAAGACAATTTCATTCCATTCTGCCGTCCACATCCTTCTTTCATCGCACCATTGGCGGCGGAAACGTCTGTGGTTCTGCGTCAAGGGTAGACGAAGCAATGGACGTCTTGCGGACAGACCACTCTGCTGTAAACGGCGTCGAATGGTACGCGCAGACACTGGATGATGCGGTACAGACTGAATGTGCTGTGCTATGGTTCGTGATGTGGCTGAGCGATCCGTCACTGCCATACGCACAATATGCCTGTCATCACGTGAAGTGGTGCACTGAGGTGGATGCGATCGAACACGTCGGTCCGTCGTACCCTCCTGCATCCAACGATCACATATCCGCATTACAGTTGTTTGGTTTCGTCCAACACGACTACCGATTTCCCTGAAAGATAATCCACAATCTCGGTAGGCCACTATCCTTCCTCTGTCGAACTCGGATACTTGATCAAAAGATGATCGCTGTTTTCTACGAGGCATAATTGATCGTTTTTTTTGAAAAAACCACAAGAAAAACACAATTGCCGTACTTGAAATCGTCGAAATCTCCAAGCCTTAAATAGCGCTTTGAAGTGGCGCCACAGGCGCGCGTGATGTGCGTCTGCGCTGAAATTCTAATCATTTGCATATCTCACCTCCGCTAATGCATGTTGTAAATTTCATATTATTTGCATGCTTCCTTCAGGGTGTTGCATTTACGGTGGCCAGCAGTGTATAAAACGCTTTATTTATGTGAGATTATCTTTTACAATAGGGCCGCAATAGCCCGGTTGGAAGGATAATGGATTAGCAACTGGAGGGTTGCGAGTTCAAATCCAACCAAAGACCGTCGTGTAAAAAGGGGGCTAGTGCACGTTAAATCTGTCGTGGCCTCAAGTGTCCTCACTGTAGTGTGGATGTTTGGAGAGTGGGGTGCCAGCTCAGTGTAACTTCGTCATCTGACCGTGGTTCAAAATTACGTGGTACTGCCCTAGGATCTTTCTTTTGGGGTTTGAACCCGATCGTCGCCTATAGCTCGTTGTGTTGCTCCAGCGCGACGTTAATTAAGTACCTACCTTTCCCAATAGACGGATGGCGTGCATATCGATGTAGCATAAACTGAAATTGAAACAAAACTTTAAACTACACAAAATCCATAATATCCAATCCAAATGTATCACCTTCATTATTCATTCAAGGCTCACAGGTAATATTTGCACTGAACCAATATATGTGTTAGTCACGTTCCCGCTCTTCCCATCTCTTCGTTCTGTTTAATCTGAAGTTCCTACGATATCTTTAGTCTCGTGCAATTAAGTCTAGTAGACCGTTCGCTGGTCCATTTACAAATCAAATGTTTGCGCAGAGTGGAATTTTCCTTCTGTTTAAACAAAACACATATTGAATGTTGAAGAAAACGAAAAAAATTATTTTTCTATACAAAAATAATCTTCTTTACTCAATTGATATTAAATAATTTAATACGAAGCAAAAAGCCGTATTTGTTTTGCGAAAATTTAGCTGCGCTTTTGTCAAACATCAAACCTAATTTTTTTCAATAGATTTTTATAATTAATTCAGGTGAGGCGTATTCGCTTTGAAAAATTTTACTCAAACAAACAACTAACATATCTCTTCTGTAAACAATATGAAAAACAAATAGCTTGGAATACGTTTTGTTATAAACTAGGATAGTCTATCAGCATAAGTAATGAATTTTCTAAGCCAACGGTGCTTAAACTTTAAGTGCGTATACACGTATTCCGTGTATACGCACTTAAAGTTTGGTACGTCTACCCAATACGGTACGTACCCAAAAAATTCAGGGGTACACAAAAAATATAGGAAAAGTAACGGCAGAAGCTAAAGTTTCTGTTTGAATTTGATAATTTTTTGTAAGCAAGTACAGTTCTTTAAATTTTATAAAAATAAAAAATTTAGTAAGCTGGATTCAGGTGCAGATATTTGTTAATCTTATGTCACTTGAATTTCATTAAAAAAATTGTGTCTGAGAGCACACACACAAGTCAAAGTGTAGCATAGTTTTAAAAAGTGATTTCAATTAAAAAATAAAGTTATTCATAAATGAAATGCTCGTTACTTATGGAAAAGATCATAAGTCTGATAATCATAATTGTAAGATCATCGTAAATCTTCATTTCAAACATTTTTGCTTTAAGTTGAATTGTGTTTGATTCCATTCTTATTTGTAACATTTGTCAAATCTAATCTTTACATTGCTGTTTCTTGAAATCTTGTGCTTGACAATTTGTTTTTGGACAGTGGGCCACAAAATACAATTCATAAATGAAACGGGGCCGCGGTAGTCCAGTTGACATAGTCGCAAATTAGCAACAGGACCGTTGCGAGTTCGAGACTCGATACAAAGATCGTCGTGTACGTGGAGACTGGTGCACGTTAAATTTGTCGTGGCCTCCTCACGTGAGCGTGGTGTGGAAGTTTGGAGTGCCAGCTCAGATTTTGACTCGTCATTTGACCGAGGTTCAAAATTAAGAGATGTTTTCCCTCGGATCTTTCCCTTCGGGATTGATCCCAGATCATAGAAAATGCCGTTGTGTTGTTCCATGGTAACGTAAATTCAACTACCTAACATAAATAAAATGTGTTAAATACTTTTCGTATAACTTCTGATTTACTTTTGAAAAGTACATGCACAGTTCCAACTTTTTGATGACATTATTTACAAATCTATTTTCTGTCTTTCACATCTACATGGCGTGGCTCAGTGTGTTTTTCCACTGCGCTAGCAACCAGCGAGTTGTAGGCGGGGAAGATTCAATTCTTGTAACATACCCTGGGTGTACTTTTCTCTTTTGTGTCAGTTAAACATTGCTTGCGTGTGTATGTTCATTACTTGACATTATCTACCTTGTGTTTGGCGCAGTTTGGCCAAATATGACCTTTGCGCCATAAAACCCAACCAGTAAACCACAATAACTTAACAATTTGAGGGGTTGCTGAACGGTAGAGTAGAGTAGACTGTGTCTCCTAGTTACACAAAAATGATCTCTATATGCGTATTATTAACCCTCCTGGTGGTTGACTCGACGAGATATCTCGTCATTATAAAACTGACCAGATCTTGATCTCATCATCGTGAAAAAATCGGCTATATCTTAATAATGAGATATCTCGTCATTAGCAAAATTGGTCAGATCTTGATAGACGCGATATCTCATCGAAACTACTTGGAGGGTTAATAACATCTTGTGTCTAGTTTTAAATAAATTGAAGGAATATGATTTATTATAAGCTATTTATTCACTTTCATCCAAAATAAGATGCGATCAAGGCCAGATCCAGAAAATGCGGAGTTGGAGGTTTGCGTCAGATTGGGCGGAGCGGCGGCTTTTCATATGGCGATGCGGCGAATGTCTGCTGCTCTTCAAAAGACAGTAATGAAAGATCGCAGGCGTCTCTAAGTCGAAATGTCTTTGGTTAACTTATCAGGAAAGAGTATTGAATTTTGTTTACTATTTTGCTTGGTTTTTGCATGGCCCTCTTTTTTGTAAAGGGAATGGTAATGCCAAGAAAAGTTGATAGAATGATGACGAAATGGAGATACTATGTGAAACCAAAATTATTAACCCAATTTTGAATGAAATGGCTAAAATTCTAATATAAAATAAAGAGAAACCTAAATAACAAATAGATATGCTACATTGATATTAGACGTTATCGCATCACACACGACAAGTTTGTATTAAAAATTGACGAGTTTTCCTAGAACACAGGACGTCATCTGACCGTGGTTCAAAATTACGTGGTATTGTATTCGGATTTTTTCCTTCGGGTTTGATCCCGGACCGTCGCCAATTGCCCGAAGTGTTGCTCCGATGCGACGTTAATTAAAATACCTACCTACCTCCTAGAACGCAGGATTGGCTTCCACATCGAATAGACGCCATAGGCATAAACAAATTATAACTTATAACGGAAAAGATACCTCGTCGAAACTACTTAGAGAGTTAAACATCATATATGAACGAAAGGTCTCAACCAGTTGGAAATTTCATCATCTTTTCATAAAAGAGAATAGCAGCTTTGATTACCGACACAGGAAAACATAGCGTACAATACTTTTTCTCTTTCTTCATTAAGGCCATTATCGAAATCTGCCTGCACTAACAAGAGTCTGCATCTGTTATTTCCTGGCAGGTCCCAAGGAGTAATCTACGCACCGCAGCAGGAAACTGGGAGCATGTTTATAAGAAACCTTCTCGCCTTTATCGCAAATCTCAATGAAGTCAAGGCTGTCTGTCATGCTGTATTGTTTGCCTCGTTCAAGTTTCACGAGTGAATGAATGGACGAAATAAAAGTTGGGCTAGAAACCTACAAAAAGGAAATTATCCGCAATAGTTTCAGGTAGTGGGGAGTGGTTCGCAATCATTTCACCTTCCTGGTGGAATTACATTACTGATTACCATGTTCCGGACTTAGTCGACTCTCGCAATTGGTTGCGTTTAGATGATTTTTCTGTTTGGGGACACATTTTTGTTTTTTAATTCTTTTTATGAAAAATAAACTTTGATTTGATAATGATTTCAAATTGCAACACATAAAATTAGGATTTCCAGGTGACGATAGTAAAAACCCTTCAAAAGGGCTGATTGTGTTCAAGGTAATATTCACGGCAATCCGCGTAGGTAAGAGAATCCTCATTTCAAAGGAAATCAAGGGGCAAGTAAAAATAATTGTGTTTTTTTTTACCTTGAACTGAATGATTCTATTCATGGCACTGTTTAGTGCAATCTTGTTTGGAGGAAAGAGAAACTATTGTTCACTTCTGAAAAGGAATTAGAGTGGATATAAAAAATGAAGAGTGTCTACCTTGCCTTGTTTTTGACTTACCAAAATCGTTATGTAGTACCTGAAATAATAGGTTATAACAACTGGCGCAGATTACAGAAGTTATTACACCTCTATACACCTGAATTAAATCTGTAAGGAGTCTTTCTGGATATATAACGGGATTGAACTAATACAGAAATCATATCTACATTTTGAACATAGAAAATTTCTACAAGACTCTCTAGACTGGTATTCTTAATCTACAAGTCAGTCCAAAATTTGGATATAAAAAGATTGTGAAGAGTACACCAATTTGTTTTACTTTCTTCAGTTAATTGAATATTTAAATTGATTTATAAACAATTAGCATTGAATATGCGACAAAATAATGGTTTTGCAGTTGAAAATTCGGTATTTCTCATAAATTACTCAATCGATTAATTTTATTAAACTGTTAACCCTCTTGGTGGTTGTTTCGACGAGGCATCTCGTCATTAGAAGAAAACTGACCCGATCTTGATCTTGTTACCATACAAAATCGGCAATATCTTAATGACGAGATATCTCGTTATTAACAAAATTGCTTTGATCTTGATGAAAGAGATATATCGTCGAAACCACTGGGAGAGATAATAAAAAAATTCTTAAAAAGGAGGTTCGGTATAAAACAATTATGAATGCAGTGCACAGGTTTTTTGGATCTGTAATATCGGGAAGACATCACAACGATCTAAGATGAAGAATCACGACTTCGTACACCCATGTTAAAAGTAAACACGCGCAATCCTGAAATAGAACAGAAATATTCCATTCGAAATCGGCGGAACAGCGCCCTCGAGAAATGATGCCATTTCACTTTGGAACGAAGCGCGAAATGATCGTCTCCGCATCTCCTCTTCCTCCAAGCTGATGAATCCGGAAAATCTCCCGATTTACCACCACGAGAAGTAGCGGAATATGGAGAGAGCTGCAGGAATGACAAGGGTCGATGAAAAATGAGGCAATATCTGCGGCAACTCCTCCAGGAGGGTGCCATTGGACAACGAAAAGTTGACTTTCGACAGAATTGAAAATGATGCATGGCGCACCCCTCTCCGTTGACGTTTTGACAAAGCGATAAAAATGCTTGTTTCGAGAACCATTCCACCGACAATTGCGCAACAGTCGCACTCTTAAGCAGAGAAACCCGATCGATTCCAGAGCGAAGGCATAATTAATTGTGTACTCTCGCTCTTAACTGAAGTGGCTGTTTAAGGATGCGTAGAATAGAAAGCACTTGCAAGTTTCTATGCAAGAGAGGTTGTATCATTCCAAGAGAAAATAACGACGTTTCACCAAGGCCATGTCTGGCTTATTGAAATAGTTTCAAAACTGATAAAAACTGGTTTGAGGAATAGATAAAAGGTCCCCACTACCAATACATTATATTGCTGGTTTTTTTATCGGTTTTATTAGTTATGATATTTTATTAATATTTATTTTATACACTGCTGGCCATCGAAAATAAAACATCATGAAGGGAGCATCCAATTGTATCGAAATTTGGACGATGCGTAGATCATGGAAGGATATGTAAAATGATTAGCACTGCAGCACATATATGCAAATTACGTACGCAAGTAACGTTACCTGTAAGCACTATAAAAAGAAAAGGGATAAAGAGCCGGTTTTGGATACTGGAATTTTGTGTTTTCTCGCTGTTCCTGTGAGTAGGCATCGTAGAAAAATACTGAGTTTCTGAATTCGACAGAGGATGAATTGTGTGTCTTATCGAGACTGCGGATTATCCTTCCGAGAATCTGTGCTCATGTTGAACGAAATCAAAGTCACAGTAATGCGAATATGGAATCGGTGAGAGCAGGAGGGACGAACTGGCCGATGTGAACGATTACAGCAGCCTTGTCACTACACCGAAACGAGAGGATAGACCTTGTGCGCATGGCAATTACGGATCGCATTGGAATATCAGGAACTCTAAGAATTAGGGTGTGTTGCACAAAACCTATGTCAGCAAGTACGATTAGACGTCGTCTGCAGCAACGAGGAATTTTTTCAAGGTGTCTATTACTGTGATTACCTTTGACTATACACTATAAACATACTATTCATCTGCAATGGTACATGGACAAACGAATGACATGACATCGTCTTTTCAGACGAATCTCGATTATGTCTACAGCACCACGATGGTCGCATCCGAGTCTAGCGGCACCTCGGCGACAGACTTCATGACTTGCATTATGCATCAAAAGCCACTGCTACATTTCTGAAGTTTTGGAGCCGTATTTTCAGGACTTCAGGAATGTAACGTATAATTCCTTAATGTCCACCAGGTTTCACTTCTTCCATATCCCGCCAGTTCACCAAATATGTCTCACATCGAACACGTCTGGTCGATGATCGCCAAACGACTGGCACAAAATAGACCACCCGCGACTACTGCATATGAACTTTGGCAATGTGTGGAAGCAACATGGACTGACATACCCTAAACATACATTCAAAGACTCTTTTTTTCAATGCCAAGACGTAGCACCAATTATTGCCGCCCATGGCGGCTACACCAAATACTGATTTCATCGCATTCCGCAAGTCGAAAGGAGCTATAATTTCATTCATTTCACTCTCTGTGCCTTATGTTACTCGTATAATAAATATGGCTTAATATCTCTTGTCTTTCATGGTGTTGCATTTTTGATGGCCTGCAGTGTATGTTACGATCCCGCTTCAGATAATTTTTAAATCAAGTGACATCATGGAGTGGGTGAAGTTTGAACCTGCTGTCCCTTAGCAGAGGCGGGGCACTTGCTGTAACAGTATGACTTTTCCCAAAAGAATGACCTTTTCTAACACGGAGAAAAGTCGCCAGGTTTGGAATAAGAGTTTACGTCTCTTAGATTACTCACTTGGTCTGGCCCCTACCGCACGAAGATCTGTCCAGATTGAGACACTCTACAGGTAGTAAACCACCGTCAGCACAGCTCTCGATTATCGGGGTATGCAAGCTTCATCATCCCGGTCGAGATATAATGGAAAAACACACCTCAGAGATCAATTTATACTATAGTAGCAAAGGCAAATGCAGTCAATATGGGACATAAGGTCACTAAAAATCTAATCGAAACAGCAATTTTTGTCGTGAGGTCGCAGGGGTGTCCAACCCATGCTGCGGCGCTGGACTTTTTATTGGTTAGTAATTTTGACCCTACGTCGCTACTACTAAAGTCTAGCCGGAGAGGTTAGATTTCATATTATTTTCCTGCATTCTATTTTTTCGTCTTTAAATTTTGAGTTTGTCGGGGAGGGTAACTTGTGTGTATTATTTGGTCTATTTCCCACACAAATACAGAAAAAACAAACCATTTATCTTAAAAGTGACTCTCCAAGAAAATGTATATAAGTGGCTTACTTTATTTTAATCTGTATTCATTTCTTTTTGATGTTTTCTCATAATTATACTAGTAGTAAAAGCCTTTTTATCTTTCTTATTGTTCCTTGCAGCTCTAGGCGCTGTTCAATAAGTGGCTTGTTACTTTCGTTTCGTAATTTCGAATTATCACATTTGTTTCGAACTTTTTGTTTCGTTATTTTTCTATTTGTTTCTTTGTGCGGTAGCTTATATATAGTACAATAGAAAGTTCCTAAAAGAGAATCTATATGTATGAAAATATTCCAAAAATAGAATACTCTTTATATTCGTAGATAAGTGCTTTAAAATATTTCTTTTAGAAAATTATGTACACAGTTAATGGTTAAAAGAAATTAGATGACAGTTAGCATAAATCAAAATTTCATTTAACTACTACGTTAATACAAAAAGTATATTTAAGAATACCTTTCAGACCAAAATCCCCAGAATGTGGCACTGGACTGGTAAGCCTAACCCATCATTGACGACTGATTTGTCGTCTTAATCCCCTCCCCTTTAGGTAACAGAAGTCTGCCACTTTTCTACAAAAGTTTTTGTTTTTCTAAAAAGAATGTTCTAACGGGTTAGAAAAATAAAATGAAAAGTAACTTTAATAATCGCCGTTCCCAACACATGGTAAATAGTTGCCATGTTTGGAATGAGAGTTTACTTCTTCTAGATTACTCACTTGGTCTGGCCCTACCTCGCGAAGATCTGTCCGTTTGGGAGATTCTACAGATAATAAACCATAGCTGGGATAGATCTCGGGGTAATCGGGGCATGTAAGCTCCACCAAAAAGTAATAAAGTGAAAAGATTTCTGGGCAGGACTGGATGAATGCTAGTAAAATTAGAGGGGTTCATTAAAAAGAGCATCTACTGTATTTGCGTACAAAATACCAGGATAATTACAGGAAAGCTACAAGATTCTTGAAAAATTAAGACTTGAAAAATTAATGTAATAAAATCCAATGATAGATAAAATATGATAAATAAAATCAATGTAAAACATAAAATCAAAGGTGGTAAGGATTATAGATAGCTATACCATTTTTCTCAAAACAAATCAGTTTTATGTGCTCAAGAATTCAAACACACACAAATATTCTTTCTCCATCTAGGGGCAGCGGTAGCGCGGTTAGACGAGTTGCGGATAAGGCGTTTTTTACAAGCGATTTTTATTAATGTTTTAATTATTTTAGTATCAGTCTCGTAGCTTAGTGGGTATGCCCACTGCGCTAGCAAACTTCGAGTTGCAGATTCCTGCCAAGTGCATTCCTCCCTGGGTGTATTCTTCCTCTTTTCTGTAAGACTTTCATTGTGAGTGTATGTCTATTACTTGATATTGTAAGTCTTGTGTCTGGCACAGCATGGCCCTTGCTGCATAAAACTCCAACCAACCAAAACATTTGCCAATAATTTCATTCTTGTAATCAAAAGATTTTTGTCTTCCTCTGATAAAGCAAAATTTAAAAAAATCTCCATCCCTGAAGTCCACCCCCAATCGCAGGTAGCCCACTATCCTTGACCTCTCCATTCAGCGGCGAAGTGGAGAATTGAGAAGAAAAATTGTGGCAACGAGCCAAAAGAGCCGCCGCAGCGACATCTTGCGGGTTACGTCTCAAGCAGTAAACTGTCATTAGTTCAAGCCAAGCACACCTACAGAAGCGATCGATGGCAAAACCTTGCGCCGTCCGCATGGCGAACGGGCTATCGCGTTTCATTCAGCTGTTTCAATGCTAACGAGGTGCACCTCGTTCTACTGCACTCGGACAATGGTCCTGAACAGAGATGGACGATAGACGCAGTCACTGTCAAGTAATGCGAATGATATTTGCGAAATGTTGAAAGAAAAGCAGATCACAGACTGTAAAATACGAGATCCGATAAAAAAAAGTACCAGGATGTGATTTAAAAATATGACAAAAAGAAATAGACAACCCTCCTGGTGGTAGTCTTGACGAGGTAAATCGTCATTAGAAAAAACTGACAAGATCTTGAAGGGCGAGATATCTCGTCATAAGAAAAAACTGACCAGATCTTAATCTCGTCATCATAAAAAAATCGGCAATATATTGATGACGAGGTATCTCGTCAGTAGTAAAATTGGTCAGATCTTGATGGACGATATATCTCGCCGAAACCACTTGGAGGGTTAAAATTTGATCATCTTCGAAATGTATTGTGCTGGCAAACAGCTCTGAGCTGATTGCGTGACCAGATCTTGAAGGACGAGATATCTCGTCATTAGACAAAACTGACCAGATCTTGATCTCGTGAATATAAAAAAATCGGTAATATCCTTGATGATTTCGGAAGTACAATATTTCGAAGATGACTATATTTTAACTCCAAAAGGAGAGGGGGCCGCGGTGGCCCGGTTGGAAGAGTAACGAACTAGCAACCGAAGGGTTGCGAGTTCGAATCCAGCCAAACACCGTCGTGTACAAAGGGGGCTGGTGCACGTTAAATCTGTCGTGGCCTCAAATGTCCTCACGTTGGCGTGGTGTGGAAGTTTGGAGAGTGGGGTGCCAGCTCAGGTGTTGCCTCGTCATCTGACCGTGGTTCAAAATTACGTGGTGTTGTCCTCGGATCTTTCCCTTTGGGATTGATCCCGGACCGTCACCAATAGCCCATTGTGTTGCTCCAGTGTGACGTTAATTGAAATACCCCCCCCCCAAAAGGAGAGGTTTCGATGAGATAGGTAGTAGTTAATTAACGTCACACTGGAGCAGCACAACGGGCTATTGGTGACGGTCTGCGATCAATCCCCAAGGAAAGATCAGTGGACAACACCACGTGATTTTAAACCATAGTCAGATGACGAGGTCAACCCCTGAGCTGGCACACCCAGCTCTCCTAACTTGCACACCACACAAATGTGAGAATATTTGAAGCCACGTCCGATTTAAAGTGCACCAGCCCCCATGTACACGACGGTCTTAGGTTGGACCTAGTTTCGAACTCGAAACCCTCCGATTGCTAATCCGTTACTTTTCTAACCGGAGTGGTTTCGGAAGGAGCGTATTTCGAAGATTGTTAAGTTTTAACCCTCCAAGTAGTTTTGACAAAAACTTCGTGCAGCAAAACCGCCCAGATCTTGATGGACGAGATATCTCGTCATTAGAAGAAAACTGACAAGATCTTGATCTCGTCATCATAAAAAATTGGCAATATCTTGATGACGAGATATCTCGTAACTAGCAAAATTGGTCAGATCTTGATGGACGAGATATCTCGTCGTAACCACTTGGAGAGTTAAGATGAAGGACCTTTCTTAAAATTCCAATACCCAAGCACTCATTATTTAACTTGAACAAATGTATATTTTTCTCTGTTAGTTCTAGCTGTAAATACTATACATTTTGTGAGTAACAATAAAAATATTATCCTACAGTGAATACTGGGACATTGGCATTCAAAGAAATTATCGATTTCTGATTATTAACTGAGTTATACTAATTAAGAGAACAATTTTTTTTAACATTCTTTTTCCCAGGCCTTTTCAGACAGAAAATGCCAAACATTGTGGCGGAATAGCATTTCTTAGACCCTGATGTGGCCAAGACAAAAAGCTGTAGCTGTATTCCGTCTTAACACGAGTCACGACTGCCTCTTTGAACTTCTATAGCAAATTCCCAAACGTTTTTGGCTCAACGCTTCCTTTTCAGACATTTTTTACGCTCCATGGAAAATTCTATATCAACAAATAACAAAATATTTATGTAGTTGTGTGGGTAATTTCAGAATTTCAAAAAAATAGTTCGGAAATAAAACAACTTCAAATGAAATAATGAAAAATACATTTCTCAGGAACACACGATTGCATACTATTATTAGAAATTAATATCAATCAAACCAGTAAATTTTAAAATAATCACTTAAGTGAAGGTCGATTTTCGGGTTTTATGGCGCAAGGGTTATATTTGGTCATACTGCGCCAAACATGAAGTGATAGAGATACACACAAGGAAAGTTTTACCAACTCAGAAGAGAGAAATACACCTAGGTAAGAATCGAACCTGCGCCGCCTACAACTCGCATGTTGCTAAATCAGTGGCATACCCACTGAGCCACGACGGCCCATAAAAGAGAAGAATGAGTCTGGTGTTGTGTGCTATCAATTCGCCTGAGGTTCCATTTCCGACAATAGCATCCTGAATTTTCCAGAATCACCTATTTGCAGTTGGTTCCTTTTTTAGTTTAAAGACTTGTTACTACACTAAATCCACGTTCAACTAAATAGGATGACGGAAATTCGATCAAAAATATTCCTGCCACAGTTCAGGATAAAGTGTGGGTGCCTGCTTTTGCAACCAGAACTCTTGGTACCCCGATTTAGACTTTCAATTTTATAGCTTCTTTTGTTGATGTTTCAGTTGTTACATATTGCTCTTAAACGTCCCTTATTTTCCCTGGGGCCAGAATTTCCTCCCCGCAAGATTACTTTAGCGCCCACAAAGGGGTGGCAGTGGCCACTTTGGGAAACTACGATCTACACGGTATTAACTTGGATATTGACCCCATATGCAAGCTCTGCGATCTGTGGTAGGAGTTGGACGCGGCCCACCTTGTTCACAGTTTTACCCAACACTCTTCTTCACTGCGAGAGAGGAACTGGAACAAATCCCGACCCAGAGCATCTATGGTTATGGGAAATTAAAACCCCGAGTTGCAACATTAAATTTGCATACTTAAATCTTACAATCAATCTGAATGAAAGAGTAGACCAGTGAATCGGAAGATTCGAGACACTGGACTTTGATTGGACGTAAGAAATCACTATCTTTGAGGCCTTTTAAAAGGCTGCATCCGGACACAGGCGGCACTTGGGAGGGAGAACCGAACGAGTACGGGTGAATCCGTTCAAATTCTGGCAATAAAAAATAAAATGTTAGCCTCATACCTTCGATTTTTAAAAAAAATTTAGTATATGGTGGCCAGTGGTATATGCTAAACTATGCCATGTTTACTTTTTGCAAAATAATTTTTTTTCCATGGAAATAAGATCTTTTAAAAGGCGATCAAAAATATTCAATTTTACTTTTTAAGAATGTCGCGTAGCACTTAAAATTTCGCTAAGCTTAAACTACACTGCTGGCCACCCAAATTGCAACACCAAGAAAGACAAGAGATATCACAACAAAATTTATTTTGTAGATAACATGTTGACCAAGTATCAAATGATTAAATTTATAGACTTCTGTGAAGTGTGGTTCCTGCCAAAATCAGTAGCCAGAGTAGCCGCCATTGTTGGAGATCACCGCTGCCACACGCCTCGGCATTGATTCAAAGAGACTTTGGATGTGTTCTTGGGGGGTACAGCAGACCAAGCAGCTTCCACACGTTGCCAAAGTTGATCTGGTGTGGCAGCTGGGGATGTATTCTGGGTCAATCGTTGAGCAACCATGGACCACATGTTTTCTATCGGCGAAAGATCCGGAGAGCGAGCTGGCCAGGGAAGCAATTCAATCTGGCGATTGACGAAGAACCCTTGGACAATGCGTGCCACGTGTGGTCGCGCATTATCCTGTTGAAATATGGCTGTGGGCAAGCCCTGAAGGTAAGGAAGGACAACTGGCTCCAACACCTCGGAGATGTAGCGCTGGCTGTTTAAAGTACCGGCAATGCGTACTAGAGGAGTGCGAGAGTGATATCCAATACCGCCCCATACCATAATACCCGGTGCAGGACCAGTGTGGCGGTGCATAGCGCAGCTGTTCAGCATCCTCTCTCCACGGTGTCTCCAGACTCGAATCCGACCATCGTGGTGTTGCAGACAGAAGCGGGACTCGTCAGTAAAGACAATTTCATTCCATTCTGCCGTCCACATCCTTCTTTCATCGCACCATTGGCGGCGGAAACGTCTGTGGTTCTGCGTCAAGGATAGACGAAGCAATGGACGTCTTGCGGACAGACCACTCTGCTGTAAACGGCGTCGAATGGTACGCGCAGACACTGGATGATGCGGTACAGACTGAATGTGCTGTGCTATGGTTCGTGATGTGGCTGAGCGATCCGTCACTGCCATACGCACAATATGCCTGACATCACGTGAAGTGGTGCACTGAGGTGGATGCGATCGAACACGTCGGTCCGTCGTACCCTCCTGCATCCAACGATCACATATCCGCATTACAGTTGTTTGGTTTCGTCCAACACGACTACCGATTTCCCTGAAAGATAATCCACAATCTCGGTAGGCCACTATCCTTCCTCTGTCGAACTCGGATACTTGATCAAAAGATGATCGCTGTTTTCTACTAGGCATAATTGATCGTTTTTTTGAAAAAACCACAAGAAAAACACAATTGCCGTACTTGAAATCGTCGAAATCTCCAAGCCCTAAATAGCGCTTTGAAGTGGCGCCACAGGCGCGCGTGATGTGCGTCTGCGCTGAAATTCTAATCATTTGCATATCTCACCTCCGCTAATGCATGTTGTAAATTTCATATTATTTGCATGCTTCCTTCAGGGTGTTGCATTTACGGTGGCCAGCAGTGTATTAGAGATAAACTTGTTTTGTCTTTTTTTGCTAGTGATACCTAAATGTACTGTTCGTAATAATAAATGAAAATATTTTTTTAATTGGATTAGTTTTTTAACAGTTTGGCACGGAACTTGATGAAGTTTGGTTAAGATTAAAAAAAAATCATCTTTAAAATTTTTGAAACTTTTTGTGTTCATTAGAATGTTGTTAATGTAGTACTCTACAGCTAATGCAGTTACTCAAAGATTGATTTTTAAGAGCCTTCATTCAACGTAAGATATCGAAATTTCAACCTCTGACGCGAGCTCAACGAGCGGGGCCAACTAGTAAGTGAGCGCTCGAATCTCAACCAGAAGCTTAAGCTCCTTTTTCGATGCGATATGTTAACATGATTCATTATTTCTATACACATATCAATAAAGTGTATGGAACTAAGATTTTTGATAATTCTACAATATAATTCTACAGTTAATAGTTTCAAAAAAGAAATCACACGCACAGTCAAACTAATTATTTACCACGGAACTTATTAACTAACATCTAATTATTTACCGCGGAAATATTTGGGCTGCATATTGCTTCAGGACTTAGCATTAAAATGTTCACTTGCTAATAAATTGCACACATGGTTTCATTTGCACCTGCTGCAACAAATTATAAAATAAAGTTACAAGATATACTATTCTGAGGGCTCTAGGAGTGTTGATTGTTTATATTCTACAAACAGCTGCTTTTTATCCACCCAGATGCTCACATGGGGAAGATTATTTATATAGTGAAAAAGTAGATTTTTATCGTACCAATCATCGTCATGATTGGTACATTAAAAACCCTTTACCTTTGTCTGATTACACCTATACATTTTAAATCGTTTAATATATAATACTCATTTACTCCCAATTCATTCTTGGATTTGGGTATAATTCATTCTGTGATTTTTTGTGAAATTAATCTCTCGAACAAATCAATATATTAAGTTAAAAGCAATTTCATGGTTTCAGAAGAGACAAATAAATTTAATTTTGTATTTTTATGGAGGAAGTTTTTTGCAAATTTTCTTGCAACATCAAAAAATAGTTTTTAAATAACTAACAAGTTCTTCTCTCGTTGAAAGTTTTACAATGATGCGTTCATATGACAAAGTCGGCCTCTTGTTATGCACGAAAATCCGATATCCTAGTATTGTGACATGAGAGTGCAACTTTTCAAGAATCGAGGATGATTGAAAGTAAGTTTATTTACTTATGAAGCTGTATTTAGTTATGAATTGCATTCATGAAATTCAACTTTGAAATAGTCATTTATTGAAGTATCCGTTGAGTACTTTCTTGGAGTTTTATGTGGCAGAAAGGACAGATTAAACACTTTCGCCGAATTTAACGAATCTCTCAATTTATTTTAATTAATATTTTATTTAATGTAACTAATATTCGAATTAGTAACTTTTCTTATTGTTTTAAGTAAATAAAAATTTATATCATTATTTTATCTGCGATGTTAAATACATTATTGAGCTTCGTAATTTTTCTTATCTATGCAAATTTAAAACTGTTTTATGAGGATTTATAGGGTATTACATTTTGTGCTACTACTTTCAATACTGTTTAAATGTTTTAATTCAGTTATAGGAATTTGTTAATATTTTAAATACGTAGTTTATTACTCTGATCCTTTCTATCAAAACAATTACAGTGTATTTTTTTAATTTGGTTTTGTAGTGAGATGAACAGCAAAATTATATGTTCGTGAAATTCTGCGTACATGTTTAACATGTAATTTTAGGATAGATATTTATTGAAATTAAGTAAATACTGTAAATTATAATTCAATTTATTCTGTTACCGTTGAATAAAAAGTATTTTTAAGCAAATACAGAAAGCGTAGTTCCCACTGGCTGAAAGGGAATCTCGATTTAATTTAGGGATTTCGAAAACCTTTTTGTAATTTTTTTAGGGAATTTGACATGCACTTAGGGATTTTTCGTACTTCGAAAGGGAATTTGACGATATTTCATTATTTTTTGATCGCGTCGGGTTTTCCGATCAGGGTCATTACACAAAATAATTTATTTAAGCTTAATTATTCAAAAACTGCAAAAAGTGCTCACACAGTCTAATAGAATATTTATATAGGAATACTTAGAAAAAATAATCAGATTTTTAAAAGATGGCTTTGAGGAAAATGAATTTAAAATTGATCAAATTGGAAAAATTCATATTTCCAATACTATTTACGTACCACTAATGAAATTAACATCAATATTTGCTCTAAAGTCTTACAATTGTTTTGAAAAAAAATTGGATTATCTTAAATACTTTAGGAGATAGCGTACATCACCTAGTTAAAAATCGCATAAGAAAAATAAATTTTAATTTGTGACGTCACTTTCACAGCCCTGTATCTCGATGAACAAATTTTTTTCGAGATTATAAAATTTGTTGATTCAAGGTGGCCCAAAATGTACCTGTATGCAGAATATCATTCGATTCGAAGATGGTGAGGCGAATAGCCTTCTGGATTTGAATGGATTCACCCGTACGCAAAGATGGATGACTGTCCAGAGCTAATCCTAATCTTACTCATTCAGCTGCCATACCTATTGAGATAGGTAGATATTTTAATTAACGTCGCACAGGAGCCACACAACGGGCTATTGGCGACGGTCCGGGATCAAACCCGAAGGGAAAGATCCAAGGACACCACGTAATTTTGAACCGCGGTCAGATGACGAGGTCATATCTGTGTGTGTGAGCTGGCACTCCACTTTTCAAACTTCCACACCTCGCCAACGTGAGGACATTTGAAGCCACGACAGATTTAACGCGCACCAGCCCCCTTTGTACACGATAGTTGGTTGGATTCGAACTCGCAACCCTCCGGTTGCTAATCCGTTACTCTTCCAACCGGGATACCGCGGCCCGCCATACCCATTAAAATCTTCTTAAGTATATAAAATATTCATGGATTCTATCACTATTCTCAATAACTCAACCATTAATTTATAACCTGAACCAAATGAACCATAAACCTTTTATCATATTAAGGAGATTAAGGCACCTGCGGGGCAAAGAGCTCGAATAATATCAAGAAACAGCCAGGGAGAGGTACTGGGAGGAGAGGGTACCGAATGGATTTATAGATTATACTTTTGTTTCTTATTTTATCGTATATTTTATGTTTCGTTTACAGCTGTCCTACGCATCCCGACATTTGAAAATTTTAAGAAAAAAATACAACGCAAACCAATGAAATAGACGGAGCATGGGGCGCATCTTCATGTCATCCCTGCCGATCGTTGGTTTGAAGATCTGTCACTTGTTTTTTGTGAAAAAGCATGAATCCTAATGTGGGACAAATTATTGATTGGTTAAAGTGATTATCCAGCCTGTTTATAAACACTAGTCTGCACTTCGATAGCCACTTTGCTCCAGTTGATCCGTAAGCCCACGTGACTTACCCTTCTGAGATCTTACGACAGAGCATGTGGGAGGAGTGTCCATATGCTCTATTTCATTGGAAGATCGATGAGTATAGCATGCCTTACGAGATTAGAACGCAGTAAGAGCATCCAATCAAAAATTGATTGAAAAATTGATTAAAATATCTTTACATGAAGTATATCTTTTTATCAAAACTTTACGCATCAGTTTTAAGAATACCCGAACCCGGAGAACATGCTAAATAAAACATCTAACTTCCATTTCTATTTTAAAACACTGGGTTCAACCCGTGTTCTCTTTAAGAGAAATTGTAATGAATACTATTCACATACACATACGCTCACACGCGCAGACACAATAAAAATGCGAAGAAAAAGTAACTAAGCCAAGAAAAATTAAACTGCATTTTCATCAGTTTCTGTCTTACACAATAAAAAAAAATTAAATTGTGGTTTCAATTCATATTTTTGGTACCTTGAACACGCAGAAACTATTTTCTTATTCGAGGAAATATTTCATTTAATCTCGAATCAACTTAGATCTATAAAATTCACTTCGCTCGAGTTCAATTTCTTGAAAAGAAAAAATATTCCCAACTTTTGAGACAAACGATATATAAATAACAAGTCGAATTTCCTCCGAGACAGCAGAAAAAAAAGGCGGGGCATTGGAATGTTTACGAACGCAGAGGACGAGCTCAAAAAATCGTTATAAGAGACCAAGGAGCGTAAAGAATCAGAGTACAAAGAATCCCGTCGCAATATTCTCACTTTTTGTTCACTTTATTTACGGATTCATTTGGAGGAATGAAAGATAAAAGAAAAACCGAAAAGAAATTTCAGTTGGCGATATATCGTTTGACTCATTATTTTTCTCACGAAGCCGATGATTTTTATCGCTCAATAGCGGATTAACTTCCAAGCCTTAAGGTTTCAGGAGCAAAGAGCGGGCAGAGTGTGTGTGGGGGGGGAGGTAAAAAGTTATCGTTTGCGAAAAAGAAGAGAAAACAGACATTTCTCACGCGTTACCTTTCTGATTCCTTCACATTTTTATCCAGCTAAAAATTCTTTTCAATTTCCTCGTTCAGAAAAACATCGTTCTTTTAGGACACAATTTTTAAGGAGGATCGGATTAATAATGGAGTAAAGGATTGACAGAATCAAGATATAGTTACAGCTACAATTACCCATTTAATTACTCATACCGTTCCGGCATACGTTGCCACTCTCACGCAAAGAAACTTTGTGAGAAAACGTTTTGGAGTGTTTGGATCATTTCCTTATTTATTGGGGCTACGGTAGCCCGGTCGGAAGAGTAACGGATTAGCATCCGGAGGGTTGCGAATTCAAATCCAACCAAAGACCATCGTGTACAAAGGGGGCTGGTGCACGTTAAATCTGTCATGGCCTCAAATTGGCATGATGAGGAAGTTTGAAGAGTGGGGTACCAACTCAGATGTGACCTCGTCATCTGACCGTGGTAAAAATTACGTGGTGTTGTCCTCGGGTCTTTCTTTCCCTTCGGGTTTGATCCCGGACTATCGCCCGTTGTGTTGCTCCAGTGTGACGTTTAATTAAAATAGCTATCTTCCTTATTTATTGGTTGCTCTATAGTAGAATTTAGAAGACTTGGCAATAATTACATTCGTGTGGGTCGAAAGTAGTGCTAAATTCTAAGAGGGTATAAAAGTTGCACTTTACTTCTCAGAACCAGGATGAAACTATATATTTTGGAATGATTTTAACATTTAAAACTTTTCTGAAATTTTGAAAAACATAAGTAACCTGTTTTTGATAAGATTAATTTTGCGAAAAGTAAAAAGTGTAAAATTTCAGAATACAAAAATATTTTCTGCTGATACCAACAGCAATCAGGACTACGGTAGCTCGGTTGGAAGAGTAGCGGATCAGCAACCGGAGGTTGCGAATTTCTAAACCAAAGACCGTCGTGTACATGGGAGCTGGCGCAAGTTAAATCTGTCGTGGTCTCAAATGTCTTCACGTTGGCCTAGTGTGGAAGTTAGGAGAGTGGAGTGCCATCTTAGGTATTGACCTCGTCATCTGACCGTGATTCAAAATTACAAGGTGTTGGCCTCGGATCTTTCGCTTCGGAATTGATCCCGGACCGTCGCCAATAGCCCGTTGTGTTGCCCCAGTGCAAAATTTTAAAAGCGTGCAAAATTTGCTTTCTACTCCGGAATCCAGATCGTTTATCATAACAAAAATATCCATCTCACTATTTTCGTATAATTGAGACGCTGTTTTGAAAATACTTGCATACTTTGAAAACATTAATTTGTTTTCAATTTTAAAAGATAAACACCAACTTTTTCTTCTATTTGAAATATTTCGTCAAACATTTGCTATTCTATAGTACGCCTCCAGAATTTACACGCATCCGAATTTTTACCTCGAATATTACGTGGTAATTGGTACACATACAAAGGAAACTTCGAAAAACGTTTTCGTGTTATTTCTATGGTAGAAAAAACAGAAACAAATTCATACAGCTCATAAACCAAACTCAACTTAGGATTTGATTTGGCTTGACACTATATTCTTTTTCTGCCTAGATCTAATTATACCAAGACCTACTGTTTAAAATAACTCAATTCGAGATCATTGGCGGAAAACATGACATTGAGAAGGGGAACAACTTGAACACGTATGAGAACATTGCTGCTACTCTCATTCTAACAGGTACCTCTTATACTGACCACCAAAACTAAATTGCAGACTAGGCAGAACAGGTAAAATTCGCTGGAGAAAAAGTCAAAATTTTGAGACACATTTCTAATAATTTAAACCTTACCACTTTCCCCGAATTCCTTCAAAAAGTACACTACACACATAAAAAAGAAAAGTATGTTATTGCCTCCGCATAATATTATTCCGACACTACATCATAATCTGATCAGTGCCCTGCAAGGTGATAAATGTTTATTTTCCCAACACCGACCGAAACACGATCCATCGGATGTGGAAAAAAAACCAGTACAAAGTCGAATCGGACAGGAAAAACAAACACAACGAAACTTCTTTATTTACTCCAAGTCGAAGGGAAAAGGAAGTACATGAGGGTCTATTTGCACACATGATTCCACCAATCGATTCCTCAGAAGGAGAAGGGAATCGAAAGTATATAAAAGACAAGTTGAAATAGAACCGAATCCTGTGCGAAACTAGGCACCGCGATCTCCTGGTTGTCCCTTTCCCCGATGTTTATCAGCAAGAAAAACATCCACAGGAAGAAACGCAGAACCTCGGATATATGGATTGCGGGCTTATTTTAAAAAGTGGGCTGGTAGAGAAAGGGGTATTGGGGAATGTAAGAAACTGATCTTTTTTTCTTCTGGGGAAGTGAAAGAGGAAGGAAAACTCGGAGTGGGAGACAACATCAGAAGAACGGGAAATTGGAAAAGTGCTTTGAAAGGAAAAAAGCGCGGTTTCGGAAGAAGTGGCAATAATCGCCAGCCACCTGACGGCAGGGGAAGCTTTTGGGGGTTTTGTTGGAATCGGTCTCAAACCTCCAATTATAGTGCCGTGTGGGGCACATAAATTTGAAGAATGTAAATCTTTGAATGTATAAAAGTGAAGAAAGATTGGGGATCATGATCTGATCAGACTTCTTGTTTTCTAAAATGTATGTTTTTAAACTATAAGACTTGGTTACGTAATAAAATTTATTTTTAATGTATAAAACTCTGTCTTCAATCGATAAAACCCAACAATTGGTTATGGGCCACAGACCTTAAGCTGAACCTGAATTCTGCCACTACCGGTTTCCAGTATGATGGGTATTCAAGAAATGTCCATGTTTTCCTTCCCGAAGTTATCGGATTTCAACTATGCCACGTGGAAGACGGACATGAAGGTATTGCTAATTGACCGGAACTGCTGGGAATTTATCACTAAAACGGAACCTCTATTATTGGAAGATGCTCCAGAACAAAAAAAAAAGAGACTATCGTTATAGGAAGCAGAGGACATATACAACTATCTACCAGGGCATAGACAGAAAATATCAAGTCTTAATTTCATCTACTGAAGACGGTAAGGAAGCCTGGGATATATTAAAGACCAACTTTGAACCAGCATCTAGAGCACGATTGGCAGGCCTTGTGGACGAGTTCTTTTCAATCCGCTACCAGCCGGAGGACGAATCCATTGGACTCTTCTGCAAACGAGTGCATGAGAAGCTGTTACAGATAAAAGAAGGTGGATTCGAAATCCCAGACCTCTTAGTTTGCTTTCAACTAATAAGACATTTACCTCACGAATACGATAATCTGGTACAACTGCTATACAGGATCGATGACAACGAGTTCACGCTAGACAATTTGTCTAAACATTTAATAACAGAATCCAGCCGGATCGACCTGAAGCGGAAGGACGAAGACACAAAATTAAGTATCGTGGCCGATGCTTATGCTACAAGAAACGAGTCATCTAGATACAAGGAGACACGGGCGTCTACTCCTGATCACAACAGATGCGTACTGGACCCTGAATTAATTCCTTCAAGCCCAAGAAAGTCGACAGTTTGTCGTATGGGGCCGCGACCATTCTGCAACTACTGCAAAAAGTCGGGACATTACGAATCGAAGTGCTTCAAGAAATGCAATCGGCAGAAACCTGGTGGTGAATTATTTTATATGGAGGACAATCCAAAAACTGATCTTCAACGTGCCTATGCAGTTTCAAATTTTCCAAATGAAAGACCGAGGGAATTTCTCATTGATTCTGCTGCAACTGCTCACTTCTGTAAAGAACGTGATATGTTTACGACATTCAGAAAACTACCACCACAGAAGATCCTAGTCGGAGACAAGGACAGCACCTCGGAAGTATTAGGTATGGGTGATATTCAATTTACAGTGTTAGATAGAAACAGAAATTATGATATAACTTTAAAAGATGTGTTATACTCGCCTAATATGAGAAGAAATTTAATTAGTGGTGCTCGTATTGACCTTGTGGGAAACCAAATTAAATGGGGAAATAACAAAATGATTATTTATAATAGTTATAATAAATATTTGTTTACTGTTCCCAGAATTGGAAAATTGTATATCTTGAAAGGTTATCCCAAGATTAAAAATTATACATATGTAACTGGTTTAGATCTAGAAAAAGCCCACCGTAGGTTTTGTCATGTTAACATACCCTTAATTGAAAATATGAGTAAAATTAATTGTGTAAAAGGAATTGAAAAACTTAATTGTAAAAATATAGATAAAAATTGTAAGATTTGTGCTATTGCTAAATCCACTAGAATATCCTTAAAAAGAAACTATATGTACGAAAGGAAAACTAAAAATGTTTTGGAAAGGATCCATATGGATTTGTGGGGTCCTGCTCCAGTTAACTCTCTAGGTGGAAACAAATACTTTTATCTATTATTGATGATTTTTCACGTAAAGTAACTGTTTATATTATTCAAAATAAGAATGAAGTTTTTGATTACTTTAAAAAATACTTGGTTAGAGCTGAAAGACAGCTAAATGTTAAGTTAAAATGTGTCCGAACTGACAATGGTTTAGAATTTTGTCACAAAGAATTTAAAAAGTTTTTAAATGATCTAGGAATAAAAATCGAAAGAACTTCAACTTATACCCCTGAACAAAATGGCATTGCAGAAAGGTTCAATAGAACAGCCATGGATTGTGTCAGAGCTATGCTTCAAGACAGTGGTTTACAACCACAATTTTGGTCAGAAGCACTTTTAGCATTTATTCATACTAAAAATAGATGCGAACACAAATTAACTGAGGGTATATCTCCTAACGAAATATGGACTGGTTTCAAACCATCAGTAAAACATTTTAGAATTTTTGGCTCTTTGGCATATGTTCATATTCCTAAAATACAGAGAAATAAATTACAACCCAGAGCTAAACTTGGTATTTTGACAGGATATGGTTTGAAAACTAAAGGTTACAGAATATATGTACCAAACGAGAAGAGAATAGTTGAAACAGTCCATGTTCATATCGACGAAAGTAAGAAAGCTGTTGATGTACTATTTGGTAAAAACTTTGAGTACGTTTCTTTTGATCTTAATTCTGATATTCCTATTTATCAATCGAATGAAAATATAAAAGTAAAATCGGAAAGTGAAACTCAAGTTTTAGATTCTAAAGATATAGTTAAAACTGAGGACTTAAAAAGTCTTAACATTTCAAATTGGCGAAGAATCGAAAAACCTAGAAATAAAAGCAATAGGATAGATGTATACTATTATTCTCCTGAAAATTTGAGAATGAGATCTTTAAATGATATTAAAAAATACTGTACTAAAAATAAGATTAGGTTTGATCCTGTAAATTTCAATTTTAAGCCAGAAACTGAACATCCTAATGTGGATATTTCTAATGTGCCATCTACTTCTAGTGATGAATCTAATTTTTTGGACCAACAGATGTACGACATGTATGATCAGTGTTACAATGTCGAAATCCCCAAAAGTTATGAAGAAACGCAAACAAGTAAGGATAAAATTAAATGGAATACTGCCATGAATGAAGAAATTCAGATAATGAAGGATAGGCAAGTATGGAAATTAGTGGACACCCCCCCCCCCAAATACAACCATAATTGGAAGTAAGTGGGTGTACAGCATAAAAATGGACGAAAACAATATACCTAAAAGGTATAAAGCTCGTCTTGTTGCTCAAGGTTTTAAGCAAAAACCCGGCATTGATTTTAAAGATATTTTTTCACCAGTTGTGAATTTTTCTATTGTTAGATTATTGTTTGTACTATTGATTTCTATGTTGGGTTGGTATCACTGTCAAGTTGACGTGAAAAGTGCATATTTATATGGACACCTTAAGGATACTATATACATGAAACAGCCAAAAGGATTTGTGCTGAAAGGATCCGAAAACAAAGTATGTCTATTGGAAAAGGCTATATATGGTCTGCATCAAAGTGGTAGAGAATGGAATTTGGAATTAGACGGTATTTTAACTAAATTAGGATTTTCTCAGTTAAATTGGTGTAATTGTGTCTACAAATTTAAAGATGTAATTTTAATTGTTTATGTAGATGATATGGTTTTGTTTTCAAAAAGAGAACATTTGATAAATGACGTAATCGAATTATTGGACAAAAAATTGGATCTTACAGTCCTAGGTAAAACTAAATATTTGTTAGGCGTAAACTTTCAAGAAATTGAAAATTCGATTTATTTATATCAAATTACCTACATTGAAAAATTAATGTCAAAATTCAAAGATCTTCCTAAAAGTTTTGTGAATTTACCTTTTAAAATTGGTTGTAACTTACCTGATAAGGTTAAAGAGGAAGAAATAATTGAAAATGATTTAATGAGGAAATTTCCCTATCGTTCCTTAATAGGATGTTTATCGTTTTTGTCAGATAGATCCAGACCAGATATTGCATTTGCCGTTAATATAATGTCTCAGTTTTGTAATGGTTATACTTACAAACACTGGTCTTGCGTTGTTGATATTATGAACTATGTTTTTCTTACAAAGGATTTTAAAATAAATCTTTCCAATGTAGAAAGTTCAAATTTGATTGCTTTTTCTGATGCAAATTGGGGATGTGGTCTCACAAACAGACATTCAAGCAGTGGCTATTTAATTTATTTGGGTAACATCCCAATATCATGGAAATCTTCTAAACAAAAGTGCATAGCTCTTAGCTCAATGGAATCTGAATTTTATTGCACTAACCGATTGCACTAAAGAAGTTATTTGGTTTAGTAGAATTATAAATGAATTAAGTTTGTGTGATTACATAAGACCCCAAGTATATTGTGATAATCAATCTGCTATCTATTTTTCAAAAAATAGTCAGGAAAATCAGAAAACTAAACAGGTTTACCAGATGCAAAAGCAGCGCTACGACGAAGCAACTTACCCATCACAACAGTGGCATATAAATCAGAATAACAGATCCTACCGCGAAGGATACATTAAATTCTAAGGTTCTATGCTTTCCCTATATTGATGACCCGGACGTGATCCACGCGCTCTTAAGACGCTAGATGGAGCTCTTCACATAAGAATAATCGCAATTTCGATAAATGATCAACGATGAAAAGTTTAGATAAAGTTCAGTACGACCACACGAGATGAGACTTTGCCCTTCTACGTCATGTGGCACACGACGATGTGATTACTTTACTTGAAATCCCCGAGTGTCATGAGACAGAGTAGTTTTCTTTATATTTATTTCTACATGCACACCACAAAAGTATGTACACACATGTATGGAATTAAATAATCATTCTAAGCTGACTAGTCTACCAGCTATCGTCTTTTCTCAAAATAAAAAGGCTTAACATTTAGTCTAATATCTGAATCTTTGATCGCTGCTTTCTAAAGATTTTAATTCGCAGTCAGCACGACTGAAATAAAAAAACTAATTTAATTTGATCCCTTACCAGAGCCACGCGACTAATTTTTATGCGTGGACCGATGCCGCCACGCATGTATAGATCGTATTAATTAAAACAAAATTATGAACATTGAAATACTTTTTAAAAGAGTTATTTTAGAAACAAAGTTCTTAAGTGTAGCAAAGTAATTATCAGTAAGGAGTGGGTTATATTGAAATGGCCAAGGATCTCCAACAGAAACAATTAAGTGAACACCAAGTTGAAAAAAATCTGACAACAGAATCAAAACATGGGTAGTTAGGTAAGTGAATCAATGACGCACTGGAGCAAAATGAGGGCTATTGACAACGGTCCGGGATCAACCCCGAAGGGAAAAGATCTAAGGACAACGCCTCGTCATTTTAAACCACGGTCAGATGACGATGCCAACACCTGAGCTGGCACTCCACTCTCTAAACTTCCACACGACGCCAACGTGAAGACATTTGAGGCGACAGCAGATTTAACTTGCAATAGCACCCATGTAACCGACGGTCTGATTGGATCAAGTTTCGAACTTGCAACCCTCCCGTTGCTAATCCGCAACTCTTCCAACTAGGATACCACGGCCCCAACTGCAGAATGGTGAATCGATAAGGTGGAAACGACGAAAGTAGTAATTTATTCTGGCATGACCGGAAAAAATTTGAGCGAGTTTGTAGCATTGCTCAAAACTTCTTTCAAGATTCATATGTATCGACGGAAATAATTTTTCTGTATTTAGAGCAGTGCATTATTGTTTTTCCCTACAGCACAATGAAAAAATAGCCAAATCTATTGGTTGAATGAATCCTGGAAAGGATTCTATTGTTCAAGTAGTCTAAGACTGATTAGAAGCCATGTATTGTCATGGAGAATCATTGTGTGCATGTCCCTCACAGGGTTAAGCAAGTGACAACTGAACTTGGACGGGATAGGTTGTTCTTATAAAGTCTCTAGCGTTCTCAGCGTCTTATTTAGTCTCGAATGAGACTGTTAGGCTAAAAATGCTTGTAACCAGAATATTGAAAGACCTTTTGATTAGAATGACTGTTCACATTAACTAGTCTAGTAGCAGACAGGCAAAACAGAAAATGTTGGCGGAGTTCTCTCATTTGCAACCTTGTTAAGACACACATTGGTCCAACATCAGTCCTGCGACACTAAATTGACTGAAATATGCATGCGCACCGACATGTTTTATGTATAGAAACGGAGAAAGCATGCGCATGTTTTGTCGCATTATTTTAGTGTGTAGCCGGGCTTAGAGGGATATCTACTCGGAGTGAAATGAACTCTACCTAAGACATGCCGACGTCTGTTCACGTGATGACCACCTTCCACTGTTTTCACCTATTTGTGAAGCCTTGTGATATGAAATTCTACGCCTCTGTTAGTGTAACGACATTTTTCCATGCTGCTACACAGACTTCGCGTTCACATTGGACGCTTTTGTGGAGTAGTCGGATGGTAAGTGTAAAATTTCGACACACTTAACATAAAAGTTACTATACTTTAAAAAGGTTTTTCTCCCCAATACCACCTTGAATGGATAATCCTTCAAGGCACTAATTGGCGAGAGCATTCTAGACTGCGTTACTCCAGGGCATGATGCGAGGTTGTACCGGTTGATCTCGCGTTCCCACATCTGGGATTCAGACCTCCCTCGACTACCAAACAAGTTGTCAACACCTAAATTATCTTGGGCCTTCCATGAGAAAAATGCAGTCGGCCACCCCAGGCAAACACTTGTTTACAGTTCTGTGGAAACCCGGGCCAGAAAGACATTGAATCTGTCTTCGGGTCGGGCAGCTGTGGAGGTTCTCATCACCTTCCGTTGCAGGTGGCGTTGAGACCACCGGTATGAGCATTCTAAGACTGAGACGGACTCCCCCCAAAGATGAGAGCAAAGTAGATTGAAACCACGAAAGGAGGAGACGCATCCTTCAGACTCAGATTTTGGCGAGCCTCCTGGCTCTTTGGCAAATTCGATGGTTAATAGCTGTGCTCATACTTTTAAATGACTCCTCATGACTTGTAAAAAAATATTCAAATCTCTCTTTTTTAAATAAATATTTTATTGTACTGTAACTAGTGTCACGTCTAGGGACCGGAAACGTTACAAGGTGCAATCATATCACACCCACCGTGAACTGAGAGGAGGTCTGAAGGAAAGGACCTGGAGGTCTTTGTGGAAGCTGACCCGCATTTACGTATCGTCTTCAAGAAACCAGGAAACTTCTAAGCCGCCAACCCTGCTGCTGCATATACAAGATTGAACTCGTAACCAAGTACTTTCAGTCACCAGTTTTAAAGATTCCTGCCTTTATCCGCTCGGTCACTGTTGGGTCTTAACTCTCCCGATGGTTGTCTTGACGAGGTATCTTGTCATTAGCAAAACTGTCCAGATCTTGATGGGCGAGATATCTCATCCTTAGAAAATAACTGACCAGATCTTGATCTCGTCATCATAAAAAAATCGACAATATCCTGATGACGAGATATCTCCTCATTAGAAAAATTCGTCAGTTCTTTATTGACGAGATATCTCGTCGAAACCACTTTGAGAGGAGGGTAAATGGTCAGTAAGAAGTACGCAATGGCTATTTATATTTATATGACAGGGAAAGTCCCATTTGGACGTTTGAATGCATAATTGCTTGCCTTAAGCTCTAATTTCTAGAACGAAAAGAAAATGGTGTAGGTAATCAGAGCATCTGCTTGATATTGTATATCGTGTCTGGCGCAGCATGGCCAAATATGTCCCTTGCGCCATAAAACCCCAAAACCAAACCAACCAGAACATCTGCTCTCAATTTGCTAGTTCGATCACCATCGGACCACGGTTTCTTTGAATTTGACAAATATTGTAAGGCGCTAACTTATCTTCCCTACTGCTTTCCTCAGTGGTCTAGTCTTTCATCTCGCTTTGACTCGCCGTTTTCATTTCCCAGTGCACTAGGGTCTATGGAAACCCAAGATGCCCGGCATCACCTAATAAAAATATTAAAATTAGGGGGAAAAAGAAAAAATTGATGCAACATGAAGCAAAATCGACGAATATTTTAAAAATAAGCCTGAGTGTGTCGTGTGAGCGGTAATGGTAATTAATTAACGCCGCAGTAAAACAACACAACGGGCTATTGGCAACGGTCCGGGATCTATCTCGAAAGGAAAGGTCCGAGGACAACACCACGTAATTTTGAACCACGGTCAGATGACGAGGCAACACCTGAGCTGGCACCCCACTCTTTAAACTTCCATACCACGTCAACGTGAGGACATTTGAGGCCACGACACCAGCGTGCACCAGCCTCCTTGAAAGTTTAGGCAAAATATTAAATTTCATTCTGTACGACGGTTTTTTGGTTGGATTTGAACTCGCAACCCTCCGGTTGCTAGTCCGTTACTCTTCCAACTGTGCCGTGTCAGCTTCTATATGAAAGTCATTGATTTCCACCGCAGAAAGTCAATCAAGGGCTGCAGATGCCTTATCCTTTCAGTCTCAAAACGTAATTTAAACACTATAAAATTGTAATTAATAATAATAATTGACCATAAATAATAAAATACTAAGCTAAAAATTATATGGATTTATGTAGAATTTTCTGAAAAATGTTTATGTGATCACTATTCTTCCGTTTTGAGTCCTACATCAGAAACATCCGCCACTGACATTTCCAACTAAAAACCCAGAAATCGCCAATAACTTCTAATGCCGCGATAAACGTCATCCAGAGTGATAGATACGGAGAGCAGGATAAAGAGATGGAGATTAATTGCGACGATTCCCCATCCGGCGACACCAGTCAGCGCGTCTTTTCGCTTCATACGTAAGAGCGCTTCCTCACAAATGGAAGCAGTTGAAACGAGGTCAAGAGTAATCGACGGCAAACGCAACTTCAAATACTATTTTGCGGTCGTTTCGGGTAATATGAGAGGGCGATAAATTCAAAGCGGCCCTCCAAGATGAAATCGTCGGGAGATTTATGGGGGAGGGGTAATAAGTAATTTATGTGCCGAAATTTCCATCAGGGGATGAAAGCTACTATGATATACCGCGTGCGATGAAGACGTTAATAACGGTCGAGTTAATCTTGTAGAGCGTTGAATGGTTGCTGATCCTTGAAAGTTTAGGCAAAATATTAAATTTCATTCTGTATATTAAGGTCTCTGAATTTATTGAACGGAAGGTCACATTAGGTTGGTTGGTTTTGGGGTTTTATGGCGCAAGGGCCATATTTGGCCATGCTTCGCCAGACACAATACAATATCAAGTAATTGGCACAAGAAATATGAAATAGTTGACACACAGTGAAAGATTTAATGACACAGTAGAGAGAAATACACCCAGGGAGGAATGCACCTGGCAGGAATCGAACCTGCGCCGCCTACAACTCGAAGGTGGGTCACATTAGGGGGGGGGGGTATTTCAATTAACGTCACACTGGAGCTACACAATGGGCTATTGGTGACGGTCCGGGATCAATCCCAAAGGGAAAGATCCGAGGACAACACCACGTAATTTTGAACCACGGTCAGATGACGAGGCAACACCTGAGCTGGCACCCCACTCTCCAAACTTCCACACCACGCCAACGTGAGGACATTTGAGGCCACGACAGATTTAACGTGCACCAGCCCCCTTTGTACACGACGGTGTTTGGTTGGATTCGAACTTGCAACCCTTCGGTTGCTAGTCCGTTACTCTTCCAATCGGGCCACCGCGGCCCGGTCACATTAGGATATTGCAAAAGTGGGACGGACAAAAACATCACTCCAATTATACTGCCAGGGCCGCGGTGGCCCGGTTGGAAGAGTAACGGACTAGCAACCGAAGGGTTGCGAGTTCGAATCCAGCCAAACACCGTCGTGTACAAAGGGGGCTGGTGCATGTTAAATCTGTCGTGGCCTCAAATGTCCTCACGTTGGCGTGGTGTGGAAGTTTGGAGAGTGGGGTGCCAGCTCAGGTGTTGCCTCGTCATCTGACCGTGGTTCAAAATTACGTGGTGTTGTCCTCGGATATTTCCCTTTGGGATTGATCCCGGACCGTCACCAATAGCCCGTTTGTGTTGCTCCAGTGTGACGTTAATTGAAATACCCCCCAATTATACTGCCGTGCTGATAAAGTAAGCATTTTCTCCAAATTTTGTTTTTAGAGTTAAGGGGAGTTGAGATACAAAGAATAAAATTATCTCATAACACTATAAATCAGGTAGTTAATTAACGTTGCACTGGAGCAGCACGACGGGCTATTGGAGACGGTCCGGGATCAATCCCGAAGGGAAAGATACGAGGGCAACACCACGTAATTTTGAACCAGATGACGAGGTCAACACCTGAGCTGTGGCACACCGCTCTCCAAATTTCTACACCTCGCCAACGTGAGTATATTTGAGGCCACGACAGATTTAACGCGCACCAGCCCCAATGTACACGATGGTCTTTGGTTGGATCGAGTTTCAAACTCACAACACTCCGGTTGATAATCCGTTACTCTTCCAACTGGGTTACCGCGGCCCACTATAAAACAGAGTATAATTTAATCAACAGTTGCGAATATTCACTCATTATTTTTGGGGATCCAAATTTAGTTTGTCTTCTCTAGAATGCTAGGTCTTTCGCTTCGGGATTGATTTCGAACCATCGCCAATAGCCCGCTGTGCTGCTCCACTGCGAGACATCTATTCAACTATCTACCTATTCATCTATCTATTTTGCATGAAAAAATTAATTGTTCTAGTAAACTCAGTGAGATAAATATTAATGTGCCCTTATATATAATACTCGCGATACAATTGTTTTTCAAGATACTTTTTCCAAAAATATCAATCCAAAAACAAACAAATAGCCGAGTATGTCAATACAAACATTTTCCTCAACCATATTCTCCAACCATTAATATTTTCTTTAACGGTTTTTAAAATTTCTAATACCCAACCACTGGCCTCTTCGATTTTCATCACTACAAATGGCGACATGACGGCTACTTGCGAAAGGTCGCACAGTGAGCCGCCGTTACTCCTAACAGGAACAATTACCAAACACACCAATCGGCATTCGAACCTGGGATCTGGGTGGCAGACAAACCAGACGTGAAATTTTTAGTGTACTGAGCATTGTTATTGAGAGAAGCTTTAAAAAGTTTGACCAACATGTCGACTAGTAGTCACGTGATTGCTCTGTGAAAAATTGACTAAGTTGGCCTATTTAGCATCTTATTGCCTCGTTTGGCGATAGATCATCTTACGACAGGAAAGATGTATGAATGCGCATTTCTATAATGTCGTCAAAAGAGGTAAAACATCCAAAATCTACTGCGTCACACGGACGAATCACATGCTAAAGCAATGGAAGGACGTCTTATCCCGTCCCTTGTACCAATCAAATAATGAATGTTCGTTTCCACTCGGCAGACGAAAGTAATCTAACGGTTACGTTACTACTAGTTTTGGTCACATGATCCTGGGCACATAAAATGGTTACCACTACTCACTCTACTTTTATATTTTCCCTATGAGACAAACGCTAACGATCATTATACCAGCTAGGTAACCGACTTGACGATTTAGTACTTTTTAAGTGTTGCATTCCTTCATCTTTAGAAAACTGACTGCTTTCTCTGTTATTGTTTGTTTGGATTATGATTTTCTTTTGACCGTCATTTTTGTTCCACGTAATTAGTTGCTTTGTGTTTATATTTATATAATGTAGTTTATTGTTGTATAATTATATTGTGCTTTGTTTTATTGTTTCTGGTTCTGTACGTCCGATCTTTTCTCTGCATCATGTAATTGGAGTAATCGGTTTGATAAATAATGTTTTCTTTGTACTTCCAGAAAAGCGCTCTTGGAAAGGAGCTTCCATTACTATTGTCTCCCGCACCCAGTGGTTTCACTTACACAAGCCCGTTGCGAAACCAAGAGTGAAAATAACCGCTTAAGCGGGCGGCAGTTAAAAACAAGAAAAGCGGAGGAACGGGAAGGCGACTTAATTTATGTTGCGCTCCCACTAAATAAATGCATTGGCTTGCATCAGCGGCAAAGTCAATAAAGAGAAGATAAAGACAGCGGACTGCAAACTATGTCGTTCGGTCTATTGGCCAGCGGGACGGCCAACTAACAAGACAAGATACCTACCAACAGACAAGATAAACGAGCCACTTAGATGCAAACACGAAAAGTCAGCCCTATTCACCAAATGCAAGGAGGGAGCGGTGGGAACAAAAGGAAGAGAAGACACTCGCCAACAGTTGCACTCGGAGAACTTGGCACCAGTTGGATCATTATAAGGATCACAGCATTACGACAATGTTTGTTGTGACAGAGGAACATGCTGGGTGATACGGATCGGTGTGGGATGATAAAAAAGCTCACAATACCACTTCTATTTGTATTCGTTACTTTTAATGTGTGGTCCAAATTATCACTAAGGATATAAGTTGGACACACAAATGTTTGTTTTTAATCCCGATCACTCAAAGGTGCGATGTGATAGCTACTTGTGAAAGAGCACCCAATGTTCGTGCTGTCGCTACTCCCTAACAAGGACAATCACTAACATCCATGCGCTTACAAACCGGTATTCGAACCCACGATCTACTGGGTGGAAGACAAGTGATATGATCATTATACCAGCTAGGTTGGTTGGTTTATTGGGTTTTTTATGGCGCAAGGGCCATATTTGTCCATGCTGCGCCAGACACTAGACATGCAATATCAGTAGACAAACACACAAAATGAGTCTACTGAACCAGAATAGAGAAATATACACAGGGAGAAATGTACTTAACAGGAATCTAACCTGTACAGCAGCTAGGAGGCATGGATCCACTAGTTTGGTAGTCCTTTTATGGCGCAAGAGCCAGATTTGGTCAAGCGAAACAATATTTTTCCGTCAAGTAATGGACACACACACAAAGAAATATTTTACTAAAACAGAAGAGAGAAACTCAAATTTGTGCCGTCTACAACTCGTAAGATGCTAGGGTTGTGGGCAACTGCACTGAGCTCCCCCGCATATTCGAAAGTGTTAAATTGGCAATAAAAATGAATGATCTCTCAAAGATGTAGGTAGTTAATTAACGTTTCACTGGAGAAACAAAACGGGCTATTGGCGACGGTCCGGGACCAATCCCCTAAAGAAAGATCCGAGGACAGCACCAGATAATTTTGAATCACAGTAAGTGGTTCTACTATGTCACATGAAATGGCCCCAAAAGGTTGCAATTATGGTGTAAAAATATTAAAATAAAGTTCCCCAAATTTCAAAATATTAAAGTTTGACAGGAAATTTAAATGAATTAATATAAATATGTTCATAATGATAGGGTAGGTAGATATTTTAGTTAACGTCACACTGGAGCAACACAACGGGCTACTGGCGACGGTCCGGAATCAATCTTATGATAGGGTTTTTCAGTGAAAATCTTCACGTTTGTGTGGTGTGGAAGTTTGCAGATTGGGGTGCCAGCATCTTTCTCTTCGGGATTCAACCGTCGCCAATAGTACGTTGTTGCTCCTGTGTGGCGTAAATGCAACTACTTACCTACCTTTTTTCAGTGAAAACAAAGAAACTATAGAAGAAAAAAACAAGGTCAAGAAGCAATTTGATTTTCCGCCGTTTTGATGATGGGTGAACGGGCCAAGCTTACCGTAAATCCTCCAAGAAGGCATGCTCCACCCCATTCAGTTCAAGGTGAGTGCGTTGTGGCAGCACCAACCATGATATCTCGGAGAAAAGAAAACTGCTACGTTCTTGCCAATTAGGGCTTGAAGGATCACACGATTAGTTGGTAGTGGGAGATAAGTATGTGGACAATATTTCATCTCATGCAGCATTACAAAAATTATTTTCGGTTTGGTTTGGGTTGTCGCTCATGGTCATTTTTGATAGAGCAAAAATTATTTTCCAAAATAATGTAAGTAATATTTGCTGTTTATACGTTTGATACATAGTGGTGGTTATGGTAATTAATTAACGTCACACTGGAGCAACACAATGGGCTATTCGCGATTGTCCGGGATGAATCCCGAAGATCCGAGGACAACACGACGTAATTTTTAACCACGGTCAGTTGACGAGGTCATTACATTAACTGGCACCTCACTCTCCAAACTTTCATAACACCACGCCAACGTGAATACATTTGAGGCCACGACAGATTTAACGTGCACCAGTCCCCGTGTACACGACGGTCTTTGGTTGAACCTAGTTTCGAACTTGCAACCCTCCGATTGCTAATCCGTTACTCTTCCAACCGGGCTACCGCGGCCACCTTTAGATACAATTGCTAACTACACACAAAATGAAAACGGGTGGAATATTTAAAAAAATTGCTGATAGTTCTTTTGTCTTGATCCCGGTGTTCGTCATCTGACCATGATTCAAAATTACTAGGTATTGTCTTCGGATCTTTTTCTTCGGGATTGATCCCGTCGCCAATAGCCTGTTGTATTGTTGCAGCGCGACGCTTTTTCAACTACCTACCTTACCTAACCCGTTTGACACCTTCGCACTGTGAATCAAAGAACCTGATTCGCGCAGTTTATAATTTTGATTCGGTGAATGTAACAGTTTCTGGTCAGTATTGTCCGAAGAATGCTTATGACGTCACGGTGCAAATTAATGACGTAATATCTGACTGCAGTTCTAAAATTAGACTTTCGAACCAGTATCTCAGTAAAATAACGCTTAGAAGATTAAATTCCATCCATTAGCCAGTTTAATTTAAAGTACTAACTGAAATGCGAAGACCATAAGATAATATTTTTTTATCAAAGTTAAGAGAACGTTAGAATGTTTGAGACGTGGTAAATTGAATACTTTTGAGTCGTAATTGAACTTAGACGGATTGCCTGAAACCCAATATACTCGCTGACGACCACCAAATATTGCAAATGGGAAAATTAAAAAATAAGGCTGACAAGAAAAAAATACGCGAAATAAAGGTCATGGAATAAGAAATGTTCAAACGAGGCGAAAAATATCTAAGTACTTTAAATAAGGAATAGCGTTTCTATTGCACTGCACAGGAATATACAGAAGCAATATTTCAAGGTGTTTTATGTTACTAGAAATGGCTGCAGTAAAGTATACTGATAGTTTAAAACATAATGACAAATTTAGCGTATTTAAGAACCCGTTCCTCATCACACCAATTGTGTAAGTAAATTTAATTCCTTATTAAATAACATATCAGCTGAAGGACTTAAGTTGACTGGAGTAAAGAAATACTACGAATAAATATTAGATGAGATAGACAGGGAATGTGAGTCTACAAAAGGAAAGGAAAATTTAGATTAGTTGTAGAAGTTTTGATTGCTTTTCCAAAGACAGACGGACTTTTAAGGAATATATTTCCATCGAAGACGTAGGTAGGTAGATATTTTAATTAACTTTGCAGTTAATGGGCTATTGGCAACGGTCCGGCATCAAACCTGAAGGGAAAGATCCCAGGACAATACAACGTAATTTCCTTCGAAGATAAAACTCCATTTTAACTAATAAATTCCTATGCTTCTATGGTGGTTCAAAATTACGTGGTGGTGTTCTCGGATCTTTCCCTTTGGGATTGATCCCGGACAGTCGCCAATAGCCCGTTGTGTTGCCCCAGTGTGACGTTAATTAAAATACCTACCTGTGCTTCTATGACTTTAAATCTTACTGTAATATCAGCAAACTATAAAGTCGTAATAAAAATGGTAAAAAAGGGAGCTATACTCCAGACTATTAGAAACCCAGATAGACAAGAAAGAAACAACTAGAAGTAACACTATAATGCCAAGTCATATTGAAGGCAAAAGTCGAAATGAGATCAAGTTGGTTGCTAATAACATAGTATAGTGAAACACCTCCTAGTCCTGGTCAGTATTTGGGAGGGTAACCGGCCCGGCTGGAGCATGAAATTAACTTTTTCACCTAATAACATTTTTTTAATTAGTAAATTTTTTACTGCTTTTTTCTTGTTCCCAGATTTACTTTTGTAATTACTTGAATTATTTTATTTAAATTTTTCTGAATTTCTGCAGTCACTTGTTACTCCGGAACTCTAGTTGTATTGCCACTGTCTCTTTTATTGCATCTCCCCTTGCCTTTCTCACCACATTTTCCTTTAGCCCTTGGCACCCTTTTCACCAACTCGACTTCCAACTCCCAGGTTACACTAATAATCAAACTTCAGAAACACAATCTCATAGCTATGCTCAAGAATTTGTTGACCTGGAGATAGAGGGCCTTCGGGCCAAATGCTTAAAAAAACACCACCCCACGTCTTGTATAAAAAAATAATATGGTATAAACATTTTTGTTACATTAAACGTTAAAAGCAGTTAGTGCCTTAAGATCAAAGTATACCAAACACATAAACTAAACTATCTTTCAGTATTACATTAAGGATATTGAAACTTTAGTGGAGGTGGGAAACACAAAATTAAACCACATTAACACATATACATCGAAAGCGCCACCAAGATCTTCTGGAGCAGTGGTTCCCAAACTGTGGTACACGAACATCCAGGGGTCCGCGAAGAAGTTCCAGGGGATCACGGAAATTGCAATATTTTACTAGCCAAAAAACCAGAACTTCCAAGAAAACAAAATATTCCGTTACCTTCCTTCGATTTCACCGATTATTTAGTATTCTAAAATCTAAATTTTAGAACCCAAAAGAATTAGTTGGAGATTTTTGTAATCCAGTATTTATTAATTTGAAATAGACTTGAAGTTGAGAATGACTTAATATTGAAATTATCAAACTTTAAACCAAACATTGCTGAGCTAATTGCTAAAAAGCAGTTTCACACCGAGATTAAAGAACAAATTTGATGCCACTAATACAATTTTACAAGTGAAGACACTTTGATTTTAATACATTTTGATTAAATAATAGTTCGGATATTTACAGTTCATTTTTTTTTCAGAACTCTAGATTTTTCTGTTTCAAAAATTTAAATTGCCATCACTAATCCTTAATGTGAAATTTTAAAGTTTTATAATCCATGTAACAGAATGATAAATATTTTATTCTCAATTTTAATGTGAAAAATATTAATTACTCTGGTCTTATGTAGGTCTGCATGTGCCCTTCATTTTATAATCTGAAGTGGCCGGCGAAAGTTTTTAATTTTCTATCGAATCCGTGGACTGAAAAGTTTGGTAGGTAGGTATTTAATTAACATCACACTGGAGCAACACAACTGGCTATTGGCGACGGTCCGGGATCAAACCCGAAGGGAAAGATCCAAGGACAACACCACGTAATTTTGAACCACGGTAAGGTGACGACTGAAAGTTTGGAAATCACTAAGTTGTAGAAATGAAGAACAGACATCATATGTGTGAACATTTTACAAGCCCTAATTTTACCTCTACATGTACAAGAAGTTTTGAAATACCTCGTAGGTGTGGTTTGTCGCTCTACAGGCGTTTTTTGACGAGAATGTCTTTCCAACATCCTGAAGATAAAACATAGCGTCGTGTAGACAAAGGACGTCCATACCTCACATGACCTTCGGACCGAGTGCGCAGGTACACTGAGCACGGGAAGGGGGTCCGTAATATGCCGCAATTCTACGATGCTGGGCGAGCTTTGGGCCAGTGTAGCTTTGGATTGCGTGATGTAAGGACTACATAAGTGGTGCTATTCGAAAGCTACCAAACTACGCTACAACAGGACTAACTAGTCAAAACTAGTTCCTGTCCTCGAGCACCAGCCATACGAATACGACGGTCTTCGGTTGGACCTAGTTTCGAACTCACAGCTCCCCAATTGCTAATCCGCTACTCTCCGGTTGCTAACCGCTGCCCCAATACGCAATACCGGAAATACCATCACATATTTGACTCATTACAGCAATAAAGATTTGCATGATTTGAGTAATCCCCACACATAACATCCAATTACCTCAGGCAGTACTTTTATTAAACGATCCGAGATAGGACAAAGAGAAACGAAGGGGGAAATAATTCTGATTGGGATATCGTATTCGAGTGACATGTGCGAGTCTTGTATTCGATGTAATCATTACGAATGAATTAGATTTATTTTAGGATACTGTAGAAGCAAGAGGATTTATTTAAAGGTTGACAAGGTTACCTTTCGTAAGTTGGTATTTCGATATGAACAATACAGAAGTTCATAAATGAAAGGTAGGTGGAATATTATATCAGTCTGGAATCGGCAGAAGCGTTTTTTGTTTAATGCCATTTTTTTTTAGATTCTTGTTCTTAAGTCTTATTTTATTACATTCGTGTGATATATTCTGAAATTTATTGTCTATTATGTACATTCCTACAATCCATTCTTTCCTCCCCTTTGTAGAACAGTTCATTTTTGACTAAACAAATAAAAAAATTACTTTTAGACCCGCAATGAATTCTACAATTTATATTGGATGTCCGTTCTCAGCTATGTAATAAAAAAA
The DNA here is from genome assembly GCA_933210815.1 of Meta bourneti. Classification (NCBI taxonomy): domain Eukaryota; kingdom Metazoa; phylum Arthropoda; class Arachnida; order Araneae; family Tetragnathidae; genus Meta; species Meta bourneti. The sequence continues at coordinate 33,642,855 of OW119924.1, forward strand.
TTAAATAAAAAACAAATACAAATATGAATATATAAGTAACAGATATATCACCCCTCGCACATAGAGGGCAGTTCAAACATGACATTGACGTATCGACTTTTGCAAACAAGAACAGAAACTAATCAAGTGCACTAGCGTGTGTATGTGTGTGGGCGGTGTAGCATCCGAGATGTCGGTTTTTATATGATTCTGTAAATGTGTGTTGTCCACGTTATTATGTAAAATAGCTTAATAAAGTGTTTGTGAGTGTTAAGAGTGTCACGTATTCTCCCCAGCTTCAAGATATTCTCCAAACCATCACAATAAAATAAATATTTTTTAATATTAAATATTTATTTTCTGCCTTACATAATTTGCATTTATTAACATTCTCAAATTCAGATCGAATTGAGTAAAAATAAATAAATAAAGCAATACACTACATATTTTCGCAAAAAATTCTTCCAAGAGATACGCTTACTGATTATTTGTCTAAAACAGATTCAACCACCCTTAGAATTTTCGTAAACATCACCGTTTTACGACAGTGTTTTCGTAAAATAGAAAAAAAATAAGTTCTAACTTTCGCCTAACGCACTTCGCGTAAATTCCTCAGTTTGCAATTTTTATTTCAAAGCATTTGCCATAAAATCGTATAATTTTCAATCTCACAGGTCTCAACTCCTATCCTGTCCGCCTTCTCGAGCAAGACATGTCCTCAGACACGAGGAGACTTCAATCTCCACTATCTGAAGATTGCGTTCTTGAAAATAATGAATAAAAAGGAAGACAAATGAAGGGAGACACAAAAGAAACTGAATTATTCAACTTCAGAAATGCATAAACATGCACGAGTATCCACGCCACTCATTTATTAGCCTCAATAGAAGTGCTTTTTTATTATTCTTCTCTTCCCGTCTCTCAGACTTCTCATTACTTATTTATTTATTAGCTCAGTAATTTTTTTGCTGTTGTCCAATGCGTAATAGCGCATACTTGAGGGAGAATTCAATTCGCTCAACCCAAAGTGAAGATATCGATGTCTTCAGAGAGTGGAGGGTTTCGTAATAGGTACTTTCACAATGGCGTACATTAGCTCATCCGGGTAATGAATCGGACTGGAGACATATGACAGGTCGGTCTATAATTTATGTACGCTGCAGAAAAATGAGGATTGTGTTTGGGGTTGTATGTATTCTAATAAACCCCACTGTCATCAAACTCTAAAGAGAAGGATAATTATCTGACACGGAAACGCCATTAATTAAAGCGCATTGCTCTTATGTAGATATTTTCTTTCGGTATAGTTTCTCCTAGATCCCGGACTAATTGGCCCTAGTGTAGCAAAATATGACACTGAAGTGACAAACAAAACAGGTACAGTTCCTCAGTACATGTTCCAAGATTCCATCCAGGGTCCACACGTAAGGGGTTTCCTTGGTACTATGGTACCAGGACAAGACGGATCAAGAAATACCAGAAAATGTTTGTACGGTAATGGGCATGTATTAAAGCGCACAGCTTTTATGTAGATATTTTCCTTCGGTACAGCTTCTCATAGGTCCACAGTCATGGCATTCCCTTCCAGCATCATGGCATATGAGGACACTTGCCAACCATCTTAAAATTGCATGGCTCAGGAACATTGCCATTAACAAGGGCTCGAGGGTTAAAATTATTGGCAGGATGAGATTCATATACAATCATCAGGTCTTGATAAACCCAAAAGACTAATTTATATATAGTGTAACATAGTATGATTATATTAATTACTGCATAGATGTAACAATGTACAGATGTAATAATGTATAGATGTAATATGCTTTAACATTTAGATAGACATGCCACCTCGGTGGCATGCTCTATTCATCCTAACAACACTTATTTAAACAAGTAGTGTCTCGCGACACTAGACAAGGGAGTATGTGATGGTGTTAGTTCTCGTAGGTCCCGGTCTACCAGAGGTACCCAAGTGATCTGTTCTCCCTTCTCTTTTACCTAGCCTACCCTTCTACTTTTTGCTTTTCTACCTTGTTGTCTTGTGTTTGGCGCAGCTTGGCCAAAACCCTAAACCAACCAACCAACCTGATCTAATTAGCCCTACGTGTAGCAAAATATGACCTTGGAGCAACAAAGCAAACAGGTAGTTTCTCAGTGTATATTCCAAGATTCCATACAGGGCACACACACAAAGGGTTTCACTGGTACTATGGTACGATAAATCTATTTCCGCTCTTATTTTCTTTTCTGCGCTGATTTCTATCTTCCAAATTTCTTATTGCCTTCTATAATCAGAAGAGTTCCATTAGTAGTGATCTCTTCCGTGCAGTTTCAACAATATTATACAGCTCCATAGCTCAAATGAAGCATATGTAAACTATGTGACTAAATTGGCGAATCAGTCCCGTAACGGTCGATTTTATATTGTTTATACCCGTCGTTGCCACTAGACAATAAAAAATAACGTAGATTCCTGTGAAACGTACGTTAGTGAAATATATACACTGTACTGAAAAAAGTCACGGGACACCTGGAGTAGAAACAAAACATTGCATTTACGGACATATATTGGTAAGTTGTTGGTCCACCTTTGACCCTAATACAAGCATTGACTCTTCTAGACAAGCTTCTGACTAAATTTTGGAATACAACAATAGGTATGTGCTTCCATTCAGTACATAATTCCACTGTTAACTGTTGCTTTGTAGGCCTTGGTTCCAAACTTCGTATTCTGGCATCATTCATCCCATAGGTGCTCGATGGGATTTAAATCAGGGCTCTGTGCTGACCAGTTCAAAAACGATGCGGCATTACCGTCAAACCACTGCGCAACGGCCTTTGCTTTGTGGCTGGGTGAGTTATTTTGAATGGGTGTCCTGTGACTTGTGAGTACAGTGTATGTACTTTAGTGAAATATATATGCACTTTAGTTATACATTGATATTCGGGGGAGGTTAGGGTCCTCAGAGCTGCCCATCTGGCTACGCCAATGATTTGTCCACTTAATTTACACTGAGAAAATATCTCACAGAACGAAAAGAAACAGTATAGAACAGGGATGCACAGACTTGTTAAGACCAAAGACCACATAGATTTACTGTGACTTATGGGAGGGAAGCCAAAAAAGCATGAAAGTTATCTATCATATATTATTTATTCGATTTCTTGATATTTATTATTTATATTTTATGTTATAAAAAAGGAAAGATAATAAAAAGTAAATAATTTAATTTGCGTGACATTGCATTGATTTAACAATTGTTTTAATATTTGGTTCGATTTGTGTAGTAGCCAAGCGCAAAATTGATTCTAAATGTTCATTAGTCCAGCGGTTCTTACTTTTCGCTTTGTTAATATCATGACTGAAAACGTTTGTTCACAGATGTGTTGACCCAAAGAGGCCTTGCGCATTTGAATGCATTATCTAGCAATGAAGTTTTAACCTAAATTACTATCCTGCGACTTGTTAAATCTAAAATAGCACATGGTGAGGCCACGCCAGCAGATCAACAGAGGGCCGCGGTCTGTGCATTCCTGGTATAGAATAAAAAGGAACCAAGTTAAACAAAATGGCGTAACTAATCGAATCCACCGAAAGACGAAAAGAGGAAGTTCAACGAGTAAAATTCTAACATATTTGAAAAGAAACTCCTATTCCGGAGAAACGCATATTTCACTCCCCAAATTCATAATACGCAGGGAAAAGGTATTTGTTGAACTCTCTCTGCTCAAAGTACTTTTATTTATAAAACGCGATGCCGCTGTAGCAGCAGTTACTTCGGCCGGGAAGAACTTCTTTTCATACGGTAATGGTTTTACTGCACTTACCTTCTGAAAATGACGTGTCGGTTAGCCTTTGTTAATGCTCCAGGTGGCACCGACAGTCACGCCTTGCTCCGTGATAGATTCAAAAGATTCGCCGAAAGAAAAAGATGTTTTATTCTTCCAACACCAGAAAATTCTTCCAAAAGATGGGAGAACTTTTTCCCGCTTCTTTCATTTAATATTTTCCTCGTCCTGCACATTGTCTTCGGTGGAGGTTGTACAGGTACAGCGAAAAGTCATTGTTGGAAAAATATTGATGGGGGATTACGCCAGCACAAACATAATCAACTTGATCCGAACCAACTGTTGGGTGGGGTAGATGGAATAAGCCTAGAAGATGGGATTTATGTGGACGCACACGTGCTGTGATTGAATTAGAAAATTTATTTTCCCTCCAACATTTCCCACATCTAAGATTCGCCGTATTTACCTCGACTTTTTTTGTGGAACATCTATTAATTCTTTGTTTTTATCTCCTTGTTGCCACATAACAAAATAGGAGAAATAAATTAATTATGAAACTAAAGAAATTAAAACATTAATAAAAATCGCTTGCAAAAAAACATACATCATATTTATACCTTGAAAAAATATCGTCTGATGAAATAAAAATTACAATTTTCATTTTTGAACTAATATCGTAGTATGGTATAATATTAACATATCGCACCCCGGCTGCAATACCGCCATAAGTAAACATAAATTTTTATGCATATAAAGATTGCAAAAGCTGGTTCTTCATGCTGCAAAACTGCCATAACTCTAAGTTAAAAAGAAATTTCATTGAAATAATGATGAGAGATTTCTGATTTAGGCTTTTCAATGTCATTAAAACTTTCACAAGCTCTCCTGTAAAATTATACATTTTTGACTTATGGCGGTATTGCAGCCGGGGTGCGATAAAGTCATCGAAAATGCAACACCACGAAGGAAGCATTCAATAGCTTTGAAATTTATACAATGCCTAGATCATGGAAGGATATGCAAATGATTAGCATTGCAACGTACAGTATATGCAAATAATGTAATCCCTTGTAATCAATGTACAAAGGGATAATAGAGATCTGGTTTTGAGTATTGGAATTGTGTTTTCTTGCTGTTCTTGTATATAAGAAGCTTAATTATGCCTCGTCGAAAAATACGGAACTCAAAAGAACACGTTTCTGTTTGAGAGGAAGAGTTGCGGCTTGCCAAGACTGCGGATTATCCTTCCGAGAAATCGGTGCTCGTGTTGGACGAAACCAAGTCACACTAATGCGAATATGGAATAGGTGGATGTAGGAGGGACGAACTGGTCCAAGTGAATGATTGCAGCACCCATCAAAACGAGAGGACAGACATCTTGTGCGCATGATAATTACGTATTGCAACATCAAGAACTCTAGCTCAAGAATTTTTGCTAGCTTTTGTCCGTCATGGTGTATTTTCGATTGCCAGCAGCGTATTTTTGGTATTTTACTCACACTTATTTTTGTGCAGTTCGATAAATATCGCCTTACTAGTTGAATAATACTTTTAAAATGAGAATGGTGGCATATCACTTATGCTATATTTCAAGTTCTTCAAACAGAATATTTCGTCGACGGAGAGAAGATTTTTGGTATTTGTTGGCTTTGATCCATTGGGGCAAGACCGATTCCAACAGTATTGCTTCAAAGTAAAATTATTTCTAAAGAAACCATTAAGATAGATTATCTGTTAATTACAAGCAATATCATTCCATCCAAGTAATAAGTCAACGCGCATAACAACTTGAGTGTGTTGACATTCTCTACACGACTAGCGTCGTTAAGGAGATCAATTGAATCACTCACTCTCTGAACTACCTTCTACTAATTCCCAGTATTGTGCTGACTCGCGGAGCGACGCATTTCGAAACCGTATCGCGCACTGTTTTATTTGCTTTCCGAAACAATGGGACGGGGGAAGAACGCCTTTTAAAAATAAACAAAGCGTAAATAAAGGCAGTTCTCGTTTGGCAAGCGTTCAAGTCGTTTCGTTATTATACAGCCATGCACCGGTGCTACTTACAAACGCCATTGTTTTACAGCAACAGATGCGACATTTGCACCAGTCGTTTTCCCCATTCGCCTCAGTATAAATTCACTTCGTTTGCTTGTTGCTCGGTAGTAATGGTCTTCAGACTTTTAACACCATGGAAATTGGTTTGTCGCTCTACGGTCATTTCTTGACACCACTGCGGACACACATCTGTTATAGAGGCGTGCAATGCGTTGTAAATGTGGGTATTAATTTAGTTAATCATTTGCAGATTATGGAAGAACATATACTGTACTGACAAAAGTCACTAGACACCTGGAGTAGAAACAAAACAGTATTTATTTTGGGGTCTGACTATAAATTTAAATTTTCCACATCCACATGAGTAAATACAGAGCTACCTACTAGTGAGTAAACACTGAAATTCAAGGAAGGAATGTCGTATAGAAATGTGCAAATGTTTTATTTCAAAATCTAAACGCTGAAGTAGCCAGTCACACTTTATTATCCCTAAATATACATATTTAGAATTTTAAATACGTACCATCATGAGCACGATTGAACCATTTTGGCTAGTCGATAATTTTATGAAGGGGCGCCAGCACAGTTCAGCCTCCTAGGACTTGTGCTCATGATGGTATGTATTTAACATTCTAAGTATGAATATTTAGGGATAATAAGAGACTGCTACTTCAGTTTTTAGATTTTGATATAAAACATTTGCACATTTCTATTTCTTCCTTAAATTTCAGTCTATACTCACTAATAGCCAGCTCTCTAGTTAACCATGTGGATGTGGGCTCTGAAACTGAAAATGTAAATTTATAGTCAGACCCCAAAATAAAAGCTTTTTTTCTACTCCAGGTGTCCGGTGACTTTTGTCAGTACAGTGCATATGTACGGAAAATTATTACATCGAATAAAGATGTCGTATATATACAAATCTGATTCGAGTTCCACACTGATCATACAAAAACTAAGTTAGTGAATAATTCATGTAATATGTAGTATTGGTGTGGAGATAGTATCATCGTTATAGACAGCTATGGTGAGGGGTCAAATATGTGTGGATGGGAAGTTCAAGAGAATGGTACTCACCGACTGGTTTTTGGCATTGAGCACTGGGGTGTCCCTGATGCAGGGCACGCCGAGATGAGAACGATACTGGAGGCAAGGAATCAGTTTTTCAGCTTTAACATTGGTTTGTCGAGGACTTTGTCCTTTTACCGTTATCCACTCTCAGCATTTATCAGATCTCAGCATTTATCAAAAACTGAGAATATCTCTCCCCCAGATATTCTCAATTTTGCTCTCTGTCAGTTGCTCCACCCCCAATAGAATCCAGCTTCATACCCAATGCCAGGAAGTCCACTCATTCTATATTAAATAAGTGTGACTGCTTGACCCCTCCCAATTCACTATGCTGCAAATCGTTCCACTTCGTATTGTTTGTTGTTTTTCAACCTGTCGCACTATGGTGACATCACTGAATGAAGAGCTTAATTTTGTGTTCCATACCTTCCCTTAAAGTTTGGACAGGAAGTTTTGAGACACCTGGTTCTGTCCAATGTGGACTAATATTAATATTTTGTTAAATTTTATTGTGAACAAGGATGCTGCACGATAATTGTAAAGTACTTGTACATGTACACTGAGGAATTGCAGTGCACGATTCGATCAATCCTTCGCTTACAATGTCAACAAATGAAACATTTCCCACATTTTGGGTTCAAAAATGTATTTTTCAATTTTGGTATAGTTATTTATTCTTTTAATATGCATTTTTAAAACAAAAATGTTAATTAATAATTATTTTAATAAATATTTTAATTGATAGTTATTAAATAGTGCAAATTGTGATTAATATATTGCATTCTAAGATTTAAACTTTTTAATCGGTTTGTATTTTTACTTAATAAAATACAAAATTTAAAATTTTTTAAATACATTTTACCTGATTGCTTTGATTAAAAGGATTTACTTAAAATTGGCTATATAACTTCAAGCGGAATATCACTTTTTATTTAAAAAATTTATGTATCGTGATTTTTCAATAGAATACCTTTTGTTTGCGGGACCATCGTGGCTCAGTGGGTATGCCCACTGTTCTAGCAACGTGCGAGTTGTAGGCAACGCAGGTTCGATTCGGCACGATGTGAATAAAAGTCTACGAACTCAATTTTTTCAGTTCCCGACAATTGTTCTCGTCTGTGAAGGACGAATTATTAGCACTAATTACCTTTCCTTGGATACAGCAATGTTGACGTGGTGTAGAAGTTTGGAGAGTAGGGTGCCAATCAGGTGTTGACCTCGTTATCTGACCGTGGTTATAAATTACGTGGTGTTGTTCTAGGATCTTTCCCTTCGGGATTGATCCTGGACCGTCGCCAATAGCCCGTTGTATTTCTCCAGTGCGACGTTAATTAATTAACTACCTACCTACCTTGGAGACAGCAGAAAATTTTGGCCATATATTATTACTAGGTTTCCCGCAATTTTCGAGTGACTTTTTCTTTTTCGCATACGAAACATTAAACTGTAACGCAAATGTAATAGTAATACACATATTCCATTATCAATACTTATCTTTAGTGATTAAAAATAGGCGCTGTAAAATTATACAGAACAGCCCCCATTTGGTCAATTCCAACAGTAAAGGTGTTTACAAAAAACTTCTAAACTCCAGCTGAAGAAGACCTTAAGATTTTAAGGGACACTTCGGAATGTCTCGAACGTGTTGACCGTAGCACTTATTGATCGTCAGGGAAAGAGATAAAAGAACATTCTTTTTCGAGGATGACAAACGATGTTCTGTAAAATGAGAGAGGAGCGAAGCGAGGGAAAACCGTTTGCATTTCCTTCAGTCCACAGATAGATGGGAAAGGAAAGTATTGATGAAACGATTTCATCGATTTTTTTTATTTATTTAATTCGATAGAAATCGATTCAGCACCGCAGCGTTAAGGGGACTAATATGACGTTATCCAATGCCCTCATGAATGGACATCGATGGTACGCTCTTTTTCCTAGTAGTTTCGTATGAAAGAAAAAACTTTAAATCGCTCATGCAGAAAAATCTGAACACATAGTGGCAATTTGTTGATTACATACAAGAAAATTAATTTGCATTCTCAAGACTTATCACAGAAAATAACACTGTCACTGACAAGATTCCTGTCAGGTTTGATTCCTCCCTGGGTGTATTTCTCTCTTCTGTGCCAGTAAAACTTTCATTGTGTGTATATTCATTTACGTGATGTCATCTGTCTTGTGTATGGCGCAGCATGGCCAAATATGGCCTGGTCGTGTTGACTCAGTTCGATACACGCAGAATAGTAATTTATACATACAAAGTCAGTTTCAGATCAATCCATCATCACTAAATAATTAATTTTAATCTCTTAATCCCTGGGTGTATTTCTCTCTTCTGTGCCAGTAAAACTTTCATTGTGTGTATATTCATTTACGTGATGTCATCTGTCTTGTGTATGGCGCAGCATGGCCAAATATGGCCTGGTCGTGTTGACCCAGTTCGATACACGCAGAATAGTAATTTATACATACAAAGTCAGTTCCAGATCAATCCATCATCACTAAATAATTAATTTTAATCTCTTAAAATGAATTTACAAAGCTTTTATTTACAAAAAGGTTGCATTATTATTCGAAGATGAAATTATTTTTAAATTAACGGAACAGGAGAACGAGCGTCTTGCTAGTGCGTGCGAAAAGTGAAGGGTGAGGCTCGTAAGGTAGCTCGCAAATGGTACTCGTGTTATAAAGAGTGAGATACCAACATAGCCATCAGCTCTACGAGAGTTTGGTGGTGACTAGTAGAAGGTGCTACAAAATCCACCATGGCCCTTGCACCATAAAAATCGGAACCAACCAACCAAGACCCGGTGCACATATCCGATTTTTAAACGTACGGCGCCGCTGCGTAGCCGCTACGTCGCCGTAGCCAACTATACCCTCACAACCGTGAAATGACGCCTATACTCATTTGGCCGCCAGTTGCGATGGATGTCTATCGAAGGAAACGCGTTTGTTTCGCTTGGTGTACGAAAAATATATTTTGAAACAAAATAGACGTTACTGGATACATCCATTATTTGATTTAAGACTTACAAGAGGTAGATTTTATACATCTTTTGTAGAGGTAGATTTTATACATCATTTATCAGAAAACCCCTATAATTTTTTTAATTACTTCCGAATGAGTGTTTGATCATTTGACGAGCTTGCGGGAAAAATTACTGACAAGATTATGTCTCAAAATACCTGGATGAGACTCTCCCTACCTTCATTGGAAACAAAACACCAGACAAACACAAACCCACGCTCCTCTTTTCTTTGTTCGATCATGAGTTTTCTGCAGCGGTATTCCCTATTTCACACAGGATACCTTTTTACTTCGCCAATAAACAATTCTATATCCAAATCATCAAAATTTACCGCCATTGCTATAAAAATATTAATTTATGTAAAATAATATGCCCCATTTACTTTAAAAATAACGGATGTGTGCACCGCTCAATAGTGAACAAGGTACTGAAAAATTGCGGAGGAGCGTGCGCGGCTACCGTGCGGCGACGTGGGGAACTACCGCACAAATTGCACGCAAGGTGGACGTACGTCGCCGCAACGTCACTGGAGGTATGCGTGCACTACACTATCTGATCTCCCGTATCTCAGACCGCACTTACGGTGCCGCAGCGGCACCGTACGTTTAAAAATCGAATATGTTCATCGGGCCTAACATGTTGCTAGCAGTTTTAGTTACTTTTTAAAATTTTTTATCAGATTAATCCCACTTTTTAGAATATCAGAACAATCTTGTAATTTTGGAAGTACTTCCCCATCTTGATAGCGCACTTCGAGTAATTTTATAAAACATTCTCCGTACAGTGCATAGGAATAACGTATTTTGAATGAAAGTAATATTTGATAGCACGACTTAATTTGATTTAAATACGAACTTGTAACTACCTATCGAATTTGTTTTGATTTAAATACGGTGAAAAAGTAATTTATTACGATTGATTGGCCAGTGGAATCACATGATGCTCTATCGTGTTTATAAAATGCTACGTTGTAGTCTAAAAGACTGCCTCTGAAATGTAAAACATGTTTCACAGTTTTGACATTAGAAACTGGATGAATGACAACTGAAAGAACGTTGAAAACGATGGAAATTTAAAGAACCTCAAACGTTTCCACACTACAAAAAAAATCATAAAGGGAACACATTCGTATAATGGTATAGAATTTTCTTCACATTTCATTAAAAAATTTAATCCTTGTTTGAATTGTGTGTGAAGTTTATCATTCATACATTTATTATTGTACATAATTTGTAATGGCGCAGCTTGTCGGTTTTTGGACATTGCTCCATAAATCCCAAACCAATCCCAACCATAATTTGTAATAATCATAAATAAAAATTTTGTAATATATGTAAAAACGAAAAGAAGTGTGCTTAAATTGTAATCTCTTTTAAGAGCTCCTTTTAATATAATTTCCCTGTTATTCTTTAATGGTGCTAAAAAACAGACGCAAACTGTTTAGAATTTCCTGAAGATTTATCACACAAGCGTACCCCAACCGCCAATTCAAGAGTAAAAATAATTTTTTCCTTTTACAAAATTCAATTAATCCACAGTTGGCTAGCTCGCAGCAAAACTGCGCCTGAAAGGAGTTTTTTTCCTCCTTAAATTTTTTTTTGCTGTCCTTTTTTGCTTTATGTACTCTCCTAAACCATAAGAGGCAAATGAGGCAGAATCCCCTAAATTAGAAATGCTGTGACTGACAGGAAAAACTTTTTTTGTTTGCCATAAAGGTTATCAGCTACTCCTTAGAACCATTTTCTAATACTGAAAGAGAAATGAGAAATTTGTAAATGTGCGTTTTTACATCGACCCATTTTTTGTTCTCCCGCAATGTAAAATGTAACACTTGATTACCCTTGGATGTTATGCCTTTTAATATCATAGACATGTTTTTAAAATAAATAATTTGGTGTATCGATACACAGCAAATTGATGTGTCGAAGAATTTTTTAAATTTACTGTAATTAGGGATTGCTTCTTATTTGTATCACGCGATAAACCCATGAAACAGATTACTTTGATTAAATATGAGTAGATGTATTTGTTTATGCATATTGTCATAAGATTACTCCAATTGCATAACAAGACAAATAAAAAACAGTACAATTAAGTAGTATAAACTACATTATGTAAATACAAAACAAAATTACCTGGAAAAAAAGTGACACATGAAAGAAAAAACACAATTAATACATAACCACAAAGAAAAAAAGTGAAACTCACTATTTAAAGTTATAAGATATTATACCGATAAAGTTATAATATTAATCAAATGTATCGCCAAAGAAAACATTCCACAAGGGTTGCGGGAAACTAATGATCGTTTTGAGAAATTGGGCGATTGGTTAATTTTTAAAATAATTTTTGCTGAAAAAATTTTCCTGAAAAATAATTTTACTGCGACTTTTATTACAATCCCACCTCTCAACCAGTACTTTCACAATGCCGATCTTTCCAAAATACATTATACGGGGGCTGGTGCACATTAAATCTATCGTGGCCTCAAATGTCCTCACGTTGGAGTAGTGTGGAAGTTTGGACAGTGGGGTGCCAGTTCAGGTGTTGTTCTCGTCATCTGACCGTTATTCAAAATTACGAGGCGTAGTCTTTGGATCTTTCCCTTCGGAATTGATCCCGGACCGTCGCCAATAGCCCGTTGTGTTGCTCCAGTGCGACGTTAATTAACTATCTATACCTATCTATCTCCTAAATACATTATATCTATCATCAAAGATATCGCTCTTAGCAAATTCGTCATTTAACCAGGTTTCGGATGAGCACATAACATTATACTCAGTCAAAAAAGAAGAGAAGAGATCACCTGTTTTACATTACCAATATTTAAAATTCAAAGTCGTAAATTTAATTTTTGAAGTAATTGCAAGATTGCGAGAGTATAAAGTGGATATTGTATCGTTAGGTGATGACAAGGTTGTGTATAAGTTTTAGGGTTCAGCATTCTGACAATCAAAATTGTGATTGATGAATGCACACTAATACAGCGGCTCTCAAACAATGGGGCAGACTGCTACCCTTCGCCCTTATCCTAGGAGCGCAGAACAGTCATAATGGGTCACCACAATATTTTAATTAGCAAAACCTTAAAAATCTTACCTTTAAGAAAAGAAAACTGTCTTTGAAAAAGATAAGTAAACTCAACTAATTTAAAAATTAATCGATCAAATTCTCAATTTAAGTTTTGAGATTTTTAAAGTGTAAAACGAATACGGTAAAATATACTAAAATGACATACGTTTATCTCTGTGGTGTCTAACAAAAGCAGAAGCCACAACACAACTCATCTGGCAGATGAACTTTTCCAGATACAAAATCATGACATGGCATATATCTCGATTTAAAGCAGATTGGGAATAGGGGTGGCAAGTTTAAGGGTAGCCCCTACAGGAGCAAAAGTATACGTACAGCTTTGACGACATAACAAAAACAAAAACCGACAAAAGCGTAAAGAAAAATATGACATTCTAGGTTTCTTTTCTTATTTTATATACTATAACGAGCGATAAATAACTAGAAATATAAGTGGAAAGCCTTTCAAGTTAGCTTTGGCAAAGATTGAAATTAAAGTAAAGATAAATGTTTTAATGGTTCCACTAAATCTTGCTATCGTGGTAGCTGAGTGTTAGCGATATAGCACTCGGTTCAACAGGCTCTGGGTTCGAATCTCGGTCATGTTCGTGGTGGTTTTGCATCATATTAATACGTGCCCTCATTAGCCCTAGCGTCAAAAATAGCCGTAGATCGACAAACCGTATCTAGAAAATATCTTTTCAATTGTAACTAATTAACCCTCCCAGCGGCTTACGTGGTGTTGCCCTCGGATCTATCCCTTCGGGTTTGATCCCGGATCGTCGCCAATAGCACGTTGTGTTGCTCCAGTGCGACGTTAATTAAAATTACCCATACCAATATCCTCCCAGCGGCACGTTTGAAAATTCAATTCGAATGCAACCCGGAAATTTCCCGCAAGGAAAGCAGTAGCCCCATAGAAGAAATATAAAAGTAGAGTGAGTAATGGTTACCTTTTGTGCCTTATGCCCAGGATTATGTGACCAAAACTAGTATTAGCGTGACCCTTTGACTATACTTTCATCTCCCGGATGGAAACGAACATTCATCACTTGATTGGCCCACGGGACGAGAGAAGACGCCCATCATCATCTGATTGGTCCGCGCGATATAGTGGACTTTGACGATTTCACTATGTTGTCGCCACTCTATAGGAATGTGCATTCGCGCATCTACCCCGTCATAAGATGTTATATCGCCAAACGAGAAGATAAGATGCCAAATCGGTCAAACGAGGCGATTCTTCACACAGCAGTCACGGGACTACTTGTCGATATGTTGGTCACTTTTTGGAGCTTCTCTCAATAACAATGTTCACTCTAATTACATTTTACGTCTATGGGTGAACTCGAAATATTCGGGCATCTCGCCCGAATCCCGGGGTACTGCTCGAATTATTTCGGGTCTGCAGCCGGTCGTACAGAAATCTCTTGGAACTGTACTCGGCCTGCTGCTTGGAGAGCTTTGATTAGTAATTGGTAGTTTATTAACATCGCACTGGAGTAACACAACGGGCGATTGGTGACGATCCGGGATCAATCTCCAAAGGAAAGATCCGAGGATAGCACCACGTAGTTTTGAACTAGTTAGATGACGAGATCGACCTGGTCATTTTTTTTTCTAATGACGAGATACCTCAACGAAGCAACCACCAGGAGGTTTATTTCAAGCGAGACCGTCGTGACTCAGCGCTTGTCCATTGCGCTAGCAACATGTCAGTTGTGCGTGGTACATGTTCGATTCCTGTAACTTATCTCGTGTGCATTGCTCTTCTGTATCAGTAAAGCTTTTCTTGTGTCTCCATTACTTGACGTTGCCTGCCTAGTGTTTGGTACAGCATGGCCAAATATGGTCTTGCGCCATAAAAACCCAACCAACCTCAATTCATCTCGGAAAAAATAATTTCCAAATGCGAATATCGAAAGAAAAAAAACAGCCAAAAGCACGAAACTAAAACCCAAAAATTCTGGACCATCTCCCGTAACTCCAAAGCGCCATCGTCTTTCTGTTCCCCCTTCAGCGTTTGGACTCGCCCACTCAGCGGTCGAACGGGAGTTTGAATAAAGCTTTTCTCCCGCATGTATGGACGAGAACTTTTCTTGCACTCAAGCGTTCGAATAAATTAAGAATTAAACGACTCTTCAACCATCTCCTACCCTGAAATTTAAATGAAACGATCGAATCAGTTCCTTGTGCGGCATTATTTTTTCTTTACGTTTAAGTCGTCGATGCCTCCCTCAAAAATTCACTTATTTTATTTCATTTCTTTCTTGCTTCCAACGTAGCTCTAGCCAATTTACATCCATTAATGATTCCGTTCTTTCTTGTACGCTCCATTCGCAGGGCCTGTACTGTCTAATCATTTAATTATTTACTGCCTGCCCTGGAAGTTATCGAGTTTATCTTTCCATTAGTGTCCGCATTTCGGGGGAGAGGGAAGTTCTCGAGTTCTTTTCAACCCCCTTCTCTTTCGATATTTTTTTTTGCAAACTATTTCTCTTCGAATTTTCGGAAGTATCGCAGGTGATATACAAGCCGAATTTTCCTTTCGTTCTTGAATTTCCCTCCTGCCGGAATGGGTGCGTTCGAGAAGTTGGTCCGAGAGAGTTAAAAATTAAATCCAATTATCTTCGGGAGCGTTGTAAACGAGCGAGTAAAAAAATTGCGAAGTATTTTGTCCTGTGAGCGCAAAATTGGGTTTTAGTTTTGGTTAGCAATTGTTTTGTCGTCGCGCCTGAATGATTGATGAACGGCTTCGTGAAGTATTTTGGCCAAATTTCTTTTGCGAATTCATTTCAATAGGCGGCTTTTATATGAGATTGAGTTAAAACGGGTTTTTTTACGTGATCCATTGTTTACAGGAGCTTTTGTTCGAATTGCGTATGTTTTGGGATACTTAAAGTTTGCTAAACAACCGGTATTCTTTAGAACCAAACAGCTGCGGGAAAAATATCGATCCAACCCTTTATTCGAAGTGAAGCAAATAAGGTATATTCAATGGGGAATATCGTCTTCAAAAATTGCTATGCATAAAATGTGTATAACCCTCCACGTGATTTTGGCGAGATATCTCGTCCAAGTTCTCATCAATTTTGCTAATGACGAAATATCTCGTTCATCAAGATCTGATCAATTTTGCTAATGATTTGATACCTCGTCGAGACAAAATAGGTAAGTGGAGAGGTAAATTAATGTCGCACTAGAACAACACAACGGGCTATTGGCGATCCGAGATCAATCCCGAAGGGAAAGATTCGAACGAGACAAAATATACCTACTATTACTCCAAGGGGAATTATGATCCAAGCAGGAAAAACGAATTGTCCCTTGAACAGTGACAGTTTGGAATAGATTTTTACATCAGGTTGGCCACTACAGGGTGGTTCTCAACGCGAAGGTAAGCCACCAGAAGGGTTAAGGGGTCTTTTTCATATTAAACAACACTTCGTGTCAGCTTCAAAATTCTTACGACGAAGCCGAATTTCGAATCTATATCAAAATTTAATTACAGATACCAAGTTTCAAGCCAATTGGTTCGGACGTTTCAAGACACTATTTCTATTTTCCCATCATGAAATTTTTTATTCTGTTACTTTAAAAAAAATAACCCCAATAAATCTACGTAATGTTCATTCTAACTTAATTTTTATTATACAACATTAGTTATAAAATTAATATTCGGAAAAATTACGTTTACAAGTTTCATATACTTTGATAGAAATCGATTCAGGACTTTGATTAAGTCATGCATCAAGTGGCTCTGTAAACAGTATAAAATCTATTGATTCGAGATTCATTCGCTAACGTTGTCACTTATTTTAAGTATGCTTTACTTGAGCTATGGATCTCCATAAGATTGCTAAAGTTATATGAAAGAGCTCGCCACTCCAATAAAATTCATGGTTAAGATTATAGTGGACGTTTTTTGTAATCGTTGATTCCAAGTCCGGGTTTACGAAAGTAAAATCGTGAACTATAGAACATTATAGCAATAATACTTTGTAACAGTTGATTCAAATCACGTGTTTACAAAAGTAAAAACATGAACTATGCACCAATATAGTAATTATACTTTTGTAATCGTTGATTCCAATTCCATATTCGAAGAAGTAAAACTGTGGATTATACAACACCACGGCAATTATAGTGCGGTTCTGATGAAAAGGCCCGTGTCCTAGGGGAAGTCCATTTGTACAAAATCAGTTAAGATCGCAGGAGGTGGGCTGCCATACTATGAGCATACTATAATAAAATCATTTATGACGATCGTCATAGGTGATTATTCCTTTCGCCAACCGTAATCACTAATGGCCTTTGGCATCGAACGAACTGGGAGCCAGAAACCACACTGAAGACGCCAACAGAGGGAAAGTTTAGCATACGTTTAACTTTCCCCTGAATTTAATAAATAGACTCGTCCAAAACCACATGACTCAAATACCAACTCGCCGGAACCGGTCAATGTACTTTATAATCGTTGATTCCAACTCCGTGATTTCGAAAGTTAAAACGTGGACTATACAACAATAGTCAATTATAGTGGTGCAGTTCCACCATTTGTGCAAAGGTGATCGCAGGGGAAGGGCTGCTATACTCACAACCATGTATAACGATCGTCATAGGTAATTATTTGTCTCGCCAACTCGCTGTGGCTTTGGGCATCGAACTATCAACTCGAAGCCAAAAATCGTGCTGAAGACGCCAATGAGGGAACGCATTGCGTACGTTTAACCTATCTCTAATGAAACGAATCGACCCGTCCAAACCTACGTGAATCAAATGCCAACAATCCGGATTATACACTTTTTAATCGTTGATTCCAACAGCATGATTTCGTGTTAACACGTGGACTATACAACAATAGCAATTATAATGGTGCGGCTCCTACATTTGTACACTTTATGACATAAAACCCCAACACCCAATCCAATCTCCCATTTGTACAAAGATGATTAACCCTCCTTGTGGTTGTCTCGACGATGTATCTCGTCGTTACAAAAAGGACCAGATCTTGATGGACGAGGTATCTCGTTCATCAAGCATGAAAAACTGACCAAATCTTGATCTCGTCATCATAAACAAATAGACAATATCTTGATGAAGGGATATCTCGTCATAACAAAATTGGTCAGATATTGATGGACGAGATATCTAGTCTGTACAGTCAGATGAACTATTAAATCCCTTAAGAGTCCTCCATAAACAACCCTCACTCCAACAAGTGGAAGATTTGAAACGATTTCATAGACTTGGAAATCAAATACGGAGCAGATGAGGTGAAAGCAAACCTCCAAATCTAGAGCACCAAACAGTTAGACGTCAGCGAAATTAAATACGCATCTTTAGAACATGTTTTGTAATGAACTTGTGGTGTAATACACTTTTTTGGGTTAAAAACGTCTCTCTCAAACACAATATTCCTTTCCTTTTGAATGCGGGGACGAAAGGAAGATGACTTAGTCGAAGCCACTTGAAGGGTTAAGATCACAGGGGAGGGCTGCTACTCACAATCATGTATAACAATCACCATGGGTGATTATTTGTCTCGCCAACTGGCTGTGGCTTCCGGCACGAGCGACCAACTCGAAGCCAGAAATCGTGCTGAAGACGCCAATTGAGGGGACGCATCACGTACGTTTAACCTGCCCCCTAATGAAACAAATCGACCCGTTCAAAACTACGTGACCCAAATGCCAACAATCCGGATTATACACCTTTGTAATCGTTGATTCCAACTCCGTGGATACTGAAGTGAAACCGTGGACAAAACAACACCATAGCAATTACACTTTCGACCTAATATAGCATCCACCGCAAGGAGGGGATCTTAACGATATCCCCCCAGCCCCTACTCGTGTAATGGTCACTCCTGGCCTCGTCCCTTCTGCCGCCACAATAACTATCTTCCAGATACTCTTATCGAGAGGGAGAGTAATGGGGTGAGAGCGAGGGTATGGGAGAATTTTGTGCCCAGGGTTTTATCCGGGCGTAAATGACTGTCCATTAATCAATGCGATACGCAGCCAGAGCGTGGCAAATCCCCCCGTCTCTGATAATGAGATACACAACGGCAGCACACCCCGGAACAACGGCACAAGTCCCTGTATCGAACGGATGGGCGTTTTGTATCCGAAATAGGGGTGATAAATACTTTGAGAGTAGGTGCCCTTGAAAATGAAATTACAGTTGGAGACTGGAATAGTGATGAATCGAAAAGAGATGGTGGGGATATCTGAACCTTTTAGTGACGTAGTAGCGACTTTGGTCCAATAATTAAACAGCTTAAAACTAAATTTACATCACTTTAACCCTCCTGGTGGATATTTCGACGAAGTATCTCGTCATTAGAGAAACTGACCAGATCTTGATGAACGAGACATCTAGTTACTAGAAGAAAACTGATCAGATTTTGATCGCGTCATCATAAAAAAAATTGCAATATCTTGATGAGATATATCGTCATTAGCAAAATTTACTAGATCTTGATGGGCGAGATATCTCGTCACTAGAAGAAAATTGACCAGATCTTGATCTCGCCATCATAAAAAAAAATCGACAGTATCTTGATGACGAAATATCTCGTCGTTAGTACAATTGGTCAGATCTTGATGAATGAAATATCTTGTCAAAACCACTTAGTGCCCTTGAAAATAAAATTGCTGTTGGAGACTGGAACAGGGATGAATCGAAAAGATGGTGGATATCAGGACCTTTTGTGCCGTAGTAGCGTCTTTGGCCACCGTAATTAAACAGACATAACAAAAATTACAGCCTGGTGATTGTTTCGAAGAATTCGAAGTATCTTGTCATTAGCAAAACTTCTTGAAGGGCGAAAGATCTTGAAGGGCGAACATATCTCGTCACTAGAAGAAAACTGACTAGGTCTTGATCTCGTCGTCATAAAAAAAGCGGCAATATCTTGATGACGAGGTATCTCGTCATTAGCAAAGTTGGTCAGATCTTGATGGATGAGATATCTCGTCGAAATCACTTAAAGGATCGATATGGAATGATAATTTACACTTATGTACAATGAAGAATTAAGTTTCACATGGATGGTAACTCATTTTCTTCCACCCCATGGCTAAAATGTTAAAGTACATTTTTTCCAATGGTAGGGTTGATAAATACAAATGAACACAAAGACAAGAATGAAAACGTATCTAAATACAGAAGGAAAAAATAAGTCTGCCTCAATTGGCTTCTTCCTTTGCAGTGGCGCTCAACTTGGGAAGCTCTTGGAATGTCTAGCAGTGGAGAATGGTCTTCACCTATCTCAGATAAAATTTCCTCTTCAGAGAGGATAATAGGAGCTAGCCTGGACAATAATGCGAAAGGTGTCTTGCAAACGTTTCCGGTGAGAAGGCGGAATATTTACAATGCAGTGTTCCATAACAGCGTCATGGAGAGGCCAATAAAGCATAGTTATCTTCAAATCTATTTACATAAAAATGGAGTGCTTGTTTATACATTGAATATTTTCGTCCCATTTCAAGTTATTTTTCGTTGTGTGCCATTGCAATGCAACATAAGAAGTTTCGTGTCTGTGTACCTGTCTTTTTGTATGAGGAACTACACGACGTACAAACTACTGGATATATATTTCACATGAACCTCGGAAGTGCTCAAATACTCTGGAGGCGAGGGTGATGAAAAATTCTCAAAAGCTTCTTTTTTGGAGAAATGAGAGACATATAAATGAATGTTAAAATACTACTTTTATTATGTTATGGTGCAAGGGCCATGTTTGGCGATGCTTCGCCCAACACAAGACAAGTAATGGACATATACACAAGAAAAGCTTTACTAACACAGAAGAGAGATATACACCCAGGGAGCAATCGAAGCTGCGTCACCTACAACTCACAGGTTGATAGTGCAGTGGGCATAGCCATTGAGCTACAACTTCGCCGTGAAATAAAAAGAATGCAAACTGACCGAACATAATACGGTTCTCCATGCTCTGCAATTTCTGAGGATATTAAGTGAACAATGACAAATAACTATATAGTCAATGTATACACGCAGGCAGCCAAAGCCCTAGAGACAACAAATTAGATAATCTAAAAGTCATTTAAAAGAATATTGGGGCTAATAAAGACCACGTGGAACTGAACTGGGGTCACATGTGCACAATAGCTAATGCGATAGTTGACCAGAAGGGACAACCTCACTCTATACCAATCCCTTATATACTCATACTTGAAAATCTATCAAACTTGAAACCGTAAAGAACTGGAAAGCCGCTAACTTCTAAATTCTCTGGCAATGTGGGCCATTTGTATTGTTGGCAGGCTGGATGGTTTGGGTCATGAAAGATGCGAAACGAAGGCTACATACAGAAAGGTCTCTAAGCCCTGGTAACAAGAGTTTGTCCTTCCAAGCAAAGGATTTTTAAACTAAAAGAATTTAGTAGTAAAGTGGGTGGTAATTTCGAAAAACATGTAAGCTGTGAGTGTCGTGTACAAAACGTTGGTATAGCACTGTTGTTTGCATCAATTTTATATCCATAATGGGAATATTTTTCTGCCACCTCGACTTCAGGTAATTCTATTTCATGGAGTTTACTGCTTATTTAATACAGTGGGAATCAGTGTATATAGAAGCATGTGGTACAGATTCAGGGGAATATGTCTACGTATTGTAAACTGTGAGCGCACAGAAAGTTTGTGTATACCAATTTTGTTAGAATTAACTTTATATCCATAATGGGAACACTTTTACTCTACCTCGTCACCAGGCAATTCCATTTCATAGAGTTTGAAAAGTTTCCTTACCAATTTAGTTCAGTGGCAATCAACGTATATGGAAGCATGTGGGACAGATTCAGGGAAATATGTCTACATATTGTATTGACACATCGTTACAAGCAATTCCCTAGATACTAGATTTTTAAGCGAAAACTATGATCCTGGTTTTGGTAAAACTGTTCAAGAAACTCTCATTTCCACTTGGGAAATTTCAGTGCAGCTCGTGTAAGTTTAATTGACCTGACCATCACCAGTGTCAAGGAAACCTTTCAATATTTCGATTTCCTTTAACAGTATTTCCACCGTGACATTTAAATGCAGGTGAAGGTTTAAACTTATTTTCTATCCGTGCCGTTGCCAAGTATCTAATACAACGTGTCAGCAACATATTCCAAGGAAAATTGAAGAGCAATAATAACGTGCCCTTATTTTATTGTCCATCATGCATCTAAGGCAGCCTTGCAAGAAGTATACGATGTCAGGAAAAACCAAGAGCAGCGAGGATAACTTTCTCGTCCTCATACGGTTACCATGACAAGAGTCTCATTCATTACTGTCAATCCATCGAGGGTTTACCTGTCACGATCTTTGTTTACTTCCTGAATCAACTATGAATCGATTGATCTTCATAGCACTTCTTTTGATAAGAGTGGGGGACCGGTCGCAAACTGCATCGTTGAGCGAGGAGTTGAAGCTGAGTACATATATGGAACCACAGCAGTTGGAAATTTGTGCACGTCCCCTTGTGGGAGGAATGAAGCGACGAAAAGCGGATGCTTTAAAATATTAAAATCTCACGTGGGAGATTTAGAACGATGATTAACAATGCTGTAAGCTTCTCCAGTTGCTTCGGTTGCATGAATCTTTAAAAGGGATATTTCTCTCGAACGTTAATAATCCATCAACGTGATTATTTGGAATTTCAGAATTAAACGCCGTCAATCATCTGTTTTTGGAAAGATAGATTTCTTATTTTTTTCTTCAGTACATCAATTTGCGTCGGCTGAGGTGAGTTTCTCTTATTTCAATGCAGCGTTTTAAAACTTCCTGTACAAATTTTAAGGAGAGAGACCAAATGGTTGGTTGGTTGATTTGGGTTTTCTGGCGCAAGATCCAAAGGAGGATAAGCTGGGCCAAACACAAGATAGTAAAATTAGGAAGTGTACTTAGAAAATTTAAACTAATAACCAGATCAACATTAAAACAAAAATGCAATGAATAAAACCAAGTGATAAAAATTGAATATGAAGGTAAAATTTTAAACACAAGAAATATTAAAACGTATTTTTTAAAAAATAGAACTAAGATGGGGTATCCCCATCTTAGTTGATAAAACTTTATGGAATTCAATTTAAAATCTTATTAATTATATATGTGTGGTAAAAATCCTGAATGAAGAAATCTAAAAAGTAATGGATGGGGAAGTTGACCCAATAGGTTTGATAAAACTGGTAATGAAGTTTTAAAAAATTGTCGATAAAAATGTCTAAGACCTGTGCAAGAAGTTAAAATAGGATTTATGGAGAGATTCTTGGCAATGCTGGCACGATGGAGCGGTTTCCCCGATCAATAAAAATCTATGAGTGACTTGTGAATGGCCAATGCGAAGACGTGTTAAAATAACGTCGAACCGTCGAGATGTTAATGACGAGAAACCAAATGGAACCGTATTCACCAGGGATGCATGTCTGCAAGCATGATCCGGATGTTCCAGATGGTGCGAAGTATTTGAGAGAAGCACCTCAAATTACAAATGAATATTCCACAAGCAATGTGGAACAAAATAAGAACATCCACATGCTTCGTGGTGCTAATAATGAAAAATAAAAAATTAAAGAAGAAATTAAAGTAGAACTAAAGAAATGAAAAATAAAAAATGCTTAGGTGAACACTTTGTAAGTTTCAGATTTCGAAGAAAATATATTTACTCAGTTACAATAAAGCTAACAGGGAATGTGCTAGCCCTTGACCCTAATGAAGCTGCAAGGCTACTCTGAGAGCATTCCGAACATGCTCTATTGGATTCAGATCAGGTGACTGCATGATATGAATTCAGAATTATCCTTAATTTTTGGACACGTGTGTGCTCCTATGCATTCAGATGTTGGCGTACTGGCGTCATTACAGAAGATAATTTTATTGATCATAGTGCAAAAGGTTAACTGAAATATCTTTAAAATACACGACAATAACAAATTAGTCCTTTGTTTAATGTAGTGATTTTCAACCGATGTGCCGCAAAAATGACACTGTGCTTTACGGATGGTGAAGTGGTCATTTCATAGGTTTAGTAAAGAGTTTTTGATAAATGTGTTCATAAATAATTTAAATACCCATATTAATAATTTTGGGCATTATTTTTATTACAAAGCATCACACATAAATTATTTCAAAAAGATCTTTTGAAAAATCACTTTGGAGCAAAAAGGGTAGGTAATTATTTTTATTTTCGTAACTCAATCAAAATTATACTTATTTTTTGTCGGATCGGCAAAAGAAATTTTTTTGTGCCTCAGAATATTTTAGTAATTAGTTTGTGTGGTACGAAATGAAAAAGGTTGAAATAATTAGATGAGGATCTAATGAAATGATTAATTGACGTCTCACCAAAGCAGAGGACGATAAGTGATTTAGCAGATTAAAATGGATGAAATCCGCCCGATAGATTAACACACATCTTTTGGTTGTGATCCGATTGGATATAAGGAGAGGCTGGCAGGAAGTATGACCCTGTATGTAGGAATTGCCAGGAGTATCCAACGCCATACACGATATCCGAAACAAATATATCCATTCATTCCGTTCCTTTCACCATAAAAGAGGTTGATTCTGAATCCACACGGGCTGTGGTACAGTTGGTTGTCACTCCTCTGCTGGCTTCACTTAATAGCCTCTTCCCCACCCCGTAAAAATTCCGAGTAATAAAATAGCCGTAATTTCGATTTAGGGTGCAGCGCTGGTCTGCTTTTCCAATAGCCTTTTCCAAGCTACTTCGACATGCAGCAAAATCGTCAAACGGTAGAAAATACTACACATAGTCCTTCCATTCTTTCTTTCGGCCTCTCACTGGGACACTTATATCAGTTATCGATGAAGCGGTATCGATTCACGGCAATCGATGAGATGGTGGCGCCTCGCGTCAGAGGAACACTGGGGCTCGGAATCAACACATGGGATTCAAATTACTGCGGAGGATTCTGGCATCAGATACGCGTCACGATGTGCGTGGAGAGAGCCTGGAGAACACGGGAATATCGAAATGAGCATTTTGAACACAGACAGATAATGCAGAGTTCGATATCCTGTTACTCGTGATAGTACGCGTAGAATCTCAATCTCTATTCTAAACTGACAATATCCGATGCAAAGTTTTGCTTGAGAATACTAAAAAGGTTTCTATTTACTTTTCTTCAAAGATTTGGATTAAACGGTGGTTGGAAAACTTGGTTAAGTGTCGTATTTACTGATATCAAACTTAATGTCTGGCTTTCTTCCCCAGACTTCCAGGAAAGCATTTAAACCACGTTTCGGACACGATTAACCCAGTTCGAATAGATGGTCTCTGGGTCTCATAAACATGGCGATACGAATCCTTTTCAGTTGATATCAAATCAGGAATACTATAGAAGGGAAGGTTTAGCTTACTTAGCTATTGCGCTTGGTAAGAGTCGAATCTCGTATGTACTGATGTCGGACTAGGTGCTGGGTAATTCAAGTTAACACGTAATTACTGGCTTTCTTTCCCAGACATCCAGGAAGGCAGTGGGACCCCTTTTCGGACACGATTAACCCAGTTCGAATAGATGGTCTCTGGGTCTCATAAACATGGCGATACGAATCCTTTTCAGTTGATATCAAATCAGGAATACTATAGAAGGGAAGGTTTAGCTTACTTAGCTATTGCGCTTGGTAAGAGTCGAATCTCGTATGTACTGATGTCGGACTAGGTGCTTGGTAATTCAAGTTAACACGTAATTACTGGCTTTCTTTCCCAGACATCCAGGAAGGCAGTGGGACCCCTTTTCGGACACGATTAACCCAGTTCGAATAGATGGTCTCTGGGTCTCATAAACATGGCGATACGAATCCTTTTCAGTTGATATCAAATCAGGAATACTATAGAAGGGAAGGTTTAGCTTACTTAGCTATTGCGCTTGGTAAGAGTCGAATCTCGTATGTACTGATGTCGGACTAGGTGCTTGGTAATTCAAGTTAACACGTAATTACTGGCTTTCTTTCCCAGACATCCAGGAAGGCAGTGGGACCCCTTTTCGGACACGATTAACCCAGTTCGAATAGATGGTCTCTGGGTCTCATAAACATGGCGATACGAATCCTTTTCAGTTGATATCAAATCAGGAATACTATAGAAGGGAAGGTTTAGCTTACTTAGCTATTGCGCTTGGTAAGAGTCGAATCTCGTATGTACTGATGTCGGACTAGGTGCTTGGTAATTCAAGTTAACACGTAATTACTGGCTTTCTTTCCCAGACATCCAGGAAGGCAGTGGGACCCCTTTTCGGACACGATTAACCCAGTTCGAATAGATGGTCTCTGGGTCTCATAAACATGGCGATACGAATCCTTTTCAGTTGATATCAAATCAGGAATACTATAGAAGGGAAGGTTTAGCTTACTTAGCTATTGCGCTTGGTAAGAGTCGAATCTCGTATGTACTGATGTCGGACTAGGTGCTGGGTAATTCAAGTTAACACGTAATTACTGGCTTTCTTTCCCAGACATCCAGGAAGGCAGTGGGACCCCTTTTCGGACACGATTAACCCAGTTCGAATAGATGGTCTCTGGGTCTCATAAACATGGCGATACGAATCCTTTTCAGTTGATATCAAATCAGGAATACTATAGAAGGGAAGGTTTAGCTTACTTAGCTATTGCGCTTGGTAAGAGTCGAATCTCGTATGTACTGATGTCGGACTAGGTGCTTGGTAATTCAAGTTAACACGTAATTACTGGCTTTCTTTCCCAGACATCCAGGAAGGCAGTGGGACCCCTTTTCGGACACGATTAACCCAGTTCGAATAGATGGTCTCTGGGTCTCATAAACATGGCGATACGAATCCTTTTCAGTTGATATCAAATCAGGAATACTATAGAAGGGAAGGTTTAGCTTACTTAGCTATTGCGCTTGGTAAGAGTCGAATCTCGTATGTACTGATGTCGGACTAGGTGCTTGGTAATTCAAGTTAACACGTAATTACTGGCTTTCTTTCCCAGACATCCAGGAAGGCAGTGGGACCCCTTTTCGGACACGATTAACCCAGTTCGAATAGATGGTCTCTGGGTCTCATAAACATGGCGATACGAATCCTTTTCAGTTGATATCAAATCAGGAATACTATAGAAGGGAAGGTTTAGCTTACTTAGCTATTGCGCTTGGTAAGAGTCGAATCTCGTATGTACTGATGTCGGACTAGGTGCTTGGTAATTCAAGTTAACACGTAATTACTGGCTTTCTTTCCCAGACATCCAGGAAGGCAGTGGGACCCCTTTTCGGACACGATTAACCCAGTTCGAATAGATGGTCTCTGGGTCTCATAAACATGGCGATACGAATCCTTTTCAGTTGATATCAAATCAGGAATACTATAGAAGGGAAGGTTTAGCTTACTTAGCTATTGCGCTTGGTAAGAGTCGAATCTCGTATGTACTGATGTCGGACTAGGTGCTTGGTAATTCAAGTTAACACGTAATTACTGGCTTTCTTTCCCAGACATCCAGGAAGGCAGTGGGACCCCTTTTCGGACACGATTAACCCAGTTCGAATAGATGGTCTCTGGGTCTCATAAACATGGCGATACGAATCCTTTTCAGTTGATATCAAATCAGGAATACTATAGAAGGGAAGGTTTAGCTTACTTAGCTATTGCGCTTGGTAAGAGTCGAATCTCGTATGTACTGATGTCGGACTAGGTGCTTGGTAATTCAAGTTAACACGTAATTACTGGCTTTCTTTCCCAGACATCCAGGAAGGCAGTGGGACCCCTTTTCGGACACGATTAACCCAGTTCGAATAGATGGTCTCTGGGTCTCATAAACATGGCGATACGAATCCTTTTCAGTTGATATCAAATCAGGAATACTATAGAAGGGAAGGTTTAGCTTACTTAGCTATTGCGCTTGGTAAGAGTCGAATCTCGTATGTACTGATGTCGGACTAGGTGCTGGGTAATTCAAGTTAACACGTAATTACTGGCTTTCTTTCCCAGACATCCAGGAAGGCAGTGGGACCCCTTTTCGGACACGATTAACCCAGTTCGAATAGATGGTCTCTGGGTCTCATAAACATGGCGATACGAATCCTTTTCAGTTGATATCAAATCAGGAATACTATAGAAGGGAAGGTTTAGCTTACTTAGCTATTGCGCTTGGTAAGAGTCGAATCTCGTATGTACTGATGTCGGACTAGGTGCTTGGTAATTCAAGTTAACACGTAATTACTGGCTTTCTTTCCCAGACATCCAGGAAGGCAGTGGGACCCCTTTTCGGACACGATTAACCCAGTTCGAATAGATGGTCTCTGGGTCTCATAAACATGGCGATACGAATCCTTTTCAGTTGATATCAAATCAGGAATACTATAGAAGGGAAGGTTTAGCTTACTTAGCTATTGCGCTTGGTAAGAGTCGAATCTCGTATGTACTGATGTCGGACTAGGTGCTTGGTAATTCAAGTTAACACGTAATTACTGGCTTTCTTTCCCAGACATCCAGGAAGGCAGTGGGACCCCTTTTCGGACACGATTAACCCAGTTCGAATAGATGGTCTCTGGGTCTCATAAACATGGCGATACGAATCCTTTTCAGTTGATATCAAATCAGGAATACTATAGAAGGGAAGGTTTAGCTTACTTAGCTATTGCGCTTGGTAAGAGTCGAATCTCGTATGTACTGATGTCGGACTAGGTGCTTGGTAATTCAAGTTAACACGTAATTACTGGCTTTCTTTCCCAGACATCCAGGAAGGCAGTGGGACCCCTTTTCGGACACGATTAACCCAGTTCGAATAGATGGTCTCTGGGTCTCATAAACATGGCGATACGAATCCTTTTCAGTTGATATCAAATCAGGAATACTATAGAAGGGAAGGTTTAGCTTACTTAGCTATTGCGCTTGGTAAGAGTCGAATCTCGTATGTACTGATGTCGGACTAGGTGCTTGGTAATTCAAGTTAACACGTAATTACTGGCTTTCTTTCCCAGACATCCAGGAAGGCAGTGGGACCCCTTTTCGGACACGATTAACCCAGTTCGAATAGATGGTCTCTGGGTCTCATAAACATGGCGATACGAATCCTTTTCAGTTGATATCAAATCAGGAATACTATAGAAGGGAAGGTTTAGCTTACTTAGCTATTGCGCTTGGTAAGAGTCGAATCTCGTATGTACTGATGTCGGACTAGGTGCTTGGTAATTCAAGTTAACACGTAATTACTGGCTTTCTTCCCCAGACTTCCAGGAAAGCATTTAAACCACGTTTCGGACACGATTAACCCAGTTCGAATAGATGGTCTCTGGGTCTCATAAACATGGCGATACGAATCCTTTTCAGTTGATATCAAATCAGGAATACTATAGAAGGGAAGGTTTAGCTTACTTAGCTATTGCGCTTGGTAAGAGTCGAATCTCGTATGTACTGATGTCGGACTAGGTGCTGGGTAATTCAAGTTAACACGTAATTACTGGCTTTCTTTCCCAGACATCCAGGAAGGCAGTGGGACCCCTTTTCGGACACGATTAACCCAGTTCGAATAGATGGTCTCTGGGTCTCATAAACATGGCGATACGAATCCTTTTCAGTTGATATCAAATCAGGAATACTATAGAAGGGAAGGTTTAGCTTACTTAGCTATTGCGCTTGGTAAGAGTCGAATCTCGTATGTACTGATGTCGGACTAGGTGCTTGGTAATTCAAGTTAACACGTAATTACTGGCTTTCTTTCCCAGACATCTAGGAAGGCAGTGGGACCCCTTTTCGGACACGATTAAGCCAGTTGGAATAGATGGTCTCCAGGTCTTATAAACATGGCAATTCTAATCGGATTCAGCTGATATCAAATTGGGAATATTATAGAAGGGAAAGTTAGGCATGTTGTAGACTGCATAGACAGTGCATCATCAATAAAAAGTACTTAATTGTTTTGATTTCGTACTGCTATATTAATATTATATTGTAAGTTAATTTTTGTAGTGGTGGCTAAGCTCACCACATAGACCTTTTTTTTAAACGGTAAATCCCAATTGGCGCGTGATGGAGATATGATATAGTTCTATTATCTAAGAATAACCCTGAAAAAATACATAGACAATAAGTAGATTCCTCTGTTTTATCTTGTTACTCTTCAACATAATAATAATTGAATGAAACTATAAAATCATGACTGGTTGGTTGGATTTTATGGCGTAATAGTCATATTTGGCCAAGCTGCGTCAAACAGATAGATCGGTTCTGCAACCTGCAGACTTCGCTATACGACTACTAACCAGTTTTGACCTTTTTAACCAATAGAATCTTTCATGTGATTCTTTCAACCACATGGATGTGGATATTTAGTCATTAATTGCGTTGTGGGTAAAAGCAATACGACACTACCCAGAATCGCATGGCACTCAGAGGTTTAACGTAGAGGTCTTTGTGGTTTGTTTCATTGCTAATTTCAGGTATTGATTCATATATGTACATCCCTTTTTCACTTACTTCCCATCTGTTTTTTCATACTTCAGCAATTCATTTATTGATTTCCGGGCCAAGGTAGACCAAATGGTAGAGTCGCAGATTTGCAATTGGAGGGTTGCGAGTTCGAAATTCAATCCAACCAAAGACAATCGTGTACGTGGGGGTTGGTACGTGTTAAAACTCTCGTGGCCTCAAATGTTATCACGTTGGACTGGTGTGGAAAAATTTGGAGAGTGGGGTGCCAGCTTAAGTGTTGACCTCGTCATCTGACCGTGGTTCAAAATATAGAGGAGTTGTCTTTGGATCTTTACCTTCGGGATTTCACCATCGTCAACAACCTGTTGTGTTGCTCCTAAGAGACGTAAATTAAATTACCTACCAACCTACCTTTAGTGATTTCGAAATTTATAAGCATAAGCAGGAAATTTCAAAAGTTCAGAACGGAAGCACATGTCTGTCTTACTTTTTTCATCGTAAAAAAATCCGTTTTCCTGCTTTTAACTAAATACGGAAATATGCAAGTTCGCCGAGTGATATTAATTTTCTTATTAAACGCACAAGCGTTATTACGAATCTAATATCGTCATGTCAGAATATATTGGAACGTCCATAGCAAAAGCACGGGATCAGGAATCAACATCGGTAGGTTTTCCACTGATCACTGGTCATAAATCTCGCTGTATTTATAGGGATCTTCCCGTTCGAATGGTTTTAAGGAACTACGGCCCTGTCTTTAACCATTCCGATCGGTAGGTTTTCCACTGATCACTGGTCATAAATCTCGCTGTATTTATAGGGAAGATCTTCCCGTTCGAATGGTTTTAAGGAACTACGGCCCTGTCTTTAACCAATCCGTGATTTCGATGGGATATCTCTTCCATCAAGATCTGACCAATTTCGCTAATGACGATATATCTCGTCATTATTGATGACGACGAGATCAAGATCTGGTTGGTTTTCTTCTAATGACGAGATATCTCGTCTAAGAACTGGTCAGTTTTACTAATGACGAGACACCTCTTCCAGACAACCACCAGTAAGGTTAATTACCTGTCTTTGAGTGTCAATTGGAGGGACGAGAGAATGGAGAAGGCTTCAATCTCACGAACTGGACGGAGGTCATTTCGAGTTGATCCCATAAAATCTTAATTCTCCTGGTGTTTGTCTGGACGAGGTATCTCGTCAGTAATAAAACTAGCCAGATCTTGATGGACTAGATATCTCGTCATTAAAAAAAAACTGACCTGATCTTGGTCTCGTCATCATCAAAAACCGGCAATATCTTCATTCGGAATTCAATCGGCATTATTGATGACAAGATATCTCGTCATTGACATAATTCGTCAGGTCTTGGCGGACGAGATATCTCTTCGAAACCACTTGGAGGGTCAATCCCTTTTTACAGAGTCCACACACGAGGGACCCAGATCCCTGTATTTCTAGAGCATAATATTAAAATTCAAATGTAGATAGTATAAATTCCGTCTAATAAATAGGTATCTTAATTGCATTTTGCCTGTGGCGTTTTTAGCACACCACTACCTACGTTACATCATATCTAATATTACTATCACAACTGTACCACCGCTTGACAGAATCAATTCCGTACTTCATTTTTCTTCCGTACTTCTTTTTTCAGTCGGCAATTTATCGAATGCTATTACAGAAGTAATTTTTTCAGAGCTGCTCACAATACCTGAGCTCTTAATGAAGAACAAAGACTTCTGAGGGAAAGGCGCTGCAAACATAGAACCCAGAATAGGATAGAGAAGGCCTGAAAGAATGTTCTATCTTCGGCAAACCAGGAACGTTTGCACGGTGGTTTGTCAGGGAGGGCAAAAAAGGGCGGCTTCACGTAATTACCGAAACAAGAAGCTCTTGAAGTTTGCAAGTTTGACAAATTGAAGAGGCTCAAAGTCAGATTTCGAAGTTTAGGGTCCTTCAACACCGGGTGGACTAATGAATCTTCACTCTCTTGGCACGGGAAAGTTTTTCGGATGGTCGTAGCAATTATGACTCCTTAAGTGTGAGAGAATGGACAGTTTTAATGAAACGCCATTGCAGCTCTCAATGTGAATTCTTTTACATTACGATCCAGTTTTTATCGAGGTTTCAAGGTAAAGGACAATATTCAGTTATGTTTGAAACTAATCACATTTCAAAGAATAAAGAATGGAAAGATTATGCAGGAATAACGAAGAGAACATTTTTCATAACGATGCATTAAAACAGTCTCAATGACTTTCTGCAACTGATATTTTCCATTGCATTCTAAAGTAATATCTATAAACAACAATTTTCTTACCCTTTATCGACCAAAATAATTAATTTAAAAAATATTTTAAAGTCTTTATTTGCATATATAATTGAGTCCGTAATAAAGAAAAATGCGAAAAACAGTATAAAAAATGCTTTAATGTTGGTGGTCTTTTTAATCAGTATCTAATAACCAGTTTCAAAGTACAAATATTGAAAACCAATCTTAAATCTTTACTTCCATATTAGTATCACATTAAAGATAAAAAGTAGTACCTGAGTCACCAAATAACGAACTTTCTACCTCAACGTGAATATATTATGGTATTGTAAGGAGCAAATGGGCTTTTGGTCCTTTTCTTATACATGCTGTCAAAGATGAACAAAAACTCCTTCGGATGTTTAAAAATTTCAACGAGTGAGCAGCTGAATGAAGTATTAAATGGATTTAGTAGAAAAATTCATGTATATAATCGCTTTTACTATATTTTTTAAAGCAAATGATTCCTTTATTATGATAAAGCAACCCATTAAAGACCCTTGACAACTTTGCCTCTATCTGTAGCTTTATCCCCTTGCCAGTCTATAAAAACTACTGCTGAAACTCCATTACCAATTTCTCGAGTGTCATATTTTGGGGGGCAGATGGTTCCACTAGGATTAATAAACCATCCTAATTAACCTAGTTTAACAAACTAGATTAACATAACAATCTTCCCCTCGTTATCAGACTTAAAAGTACCGTTGTTAAATAAAAAATTTAAGAAATAGTTCGAATATTTACTGTCAACATTCAGACCTAGGAATCATAATACCGATACTTCTTAACGATACATATTCCCTGATTGTAGAAGCATAATAATGAACGGTTAAACATAACAGTAATATTAAATGAAAATTAGTACGATTTGATTTGAGAAACAATGGTTTCCCATCACATTTTCAATCCTGGTTAAGCGAAATTCTTATACTGTGAACTTCTGTTCAACGTTGAATTTAACCAAAGATGTGTTAAAGTTAGTGCCGTAACTCACCTACAAAACTAAAAGCTATCGCAGGCTCAGTATTTTGGCAATTAGAATTTTTCTAATGCTTCTCTTCAGAAAATACCTTCCTTGCATATTTATTGGTCATATCTTATTCACTTCTTTAATAGAGGTATTTGCGTATTTATGTATTTCACAAACGAAAGAAAGCACACACTGACATATTTTATCTAAATTTTCTAAAGCACGCTCGAACATAATAATCCACAACAGGCGATTCCAATGGAAATGCAAATAGAACGTCATCGTATTTCTCATCTTCCTTCCTCGATGGTTTTCTTCTACCCCACCGGATACCAACTGGAACTTTTTTTAAAAAATCGGGGACTCCACCGAAGCGGTTCGTATTGGAACATTACTCGTAAATTCCAAAGGGACTTTTGAGCATAAAAAAATACCGCTCTGTGTTTAAAAATAACATTTACATCTAATGAATAAATTGAAGGCTCCAGTATTGAATTGAATTCAAAGCAGCACCATTAACTGAAAGGCGCAGCAGAAAGCAACTGTAACGCCAAACGGTGCTCTAGGATTTTCTGTTATATTCACATGACTTGAATCGTTTGTATCGATCTATTAGATCAGGCCTCTTCGCCTTTTGATTCAGAAAGCGTGTTATGATGAATTCGAAGCCTAAAAGGAATTGCAGGACCAAAGCCACCCAATGATAATCGACAAGATTACCTTAGAATGACAATACTGCGATGCTGGTCACAAAGGTGGTATCTCTAACTTAGTCTTCTTGAGCTGAGGTGGGCTACAAGCTGCGTATGAAGCTACTATACTCAGCATTTTAACTCTCCGAGGGTTTCACACTGTGAGGTAGCAATTTTTGGAATTCAGACGCAATAATCCTCTCGGACATTTTCTTTATGTTCGTGCACAAACACCGCACTATATTACAACACAAAACATTTAAGTTTGTAACATGTGTTTGTGTTGTAATTAAGTATTACAACACAAACATTTACAACACAAAACATTAACAAGTTCGACATAAAATCAATCGAATATGTCCGGCACACCTCGTCTCGAGGTACTCACACAAAAAAATTCTCTGCATAAAACAAGTTCTAACTGGTCTGGTAAATCTGGCGCAAAAGAATGGTCAGTTCGGGACGCCATCTGTCG
Organism: Meta bourneti; assembly: GCA_933210815.1. Lineage (NCBI taxonomy): Eukaryota > Metazoa > Arthropoda > Arachnida > Araneae > Tetragnathidae > Meta > Meta bourneti. The sequence goes on from OW119924.1 coordinate 33,677,732, forward strand.
CTCTCAATCGTCATGAACTGTTAAATAGTTACAACACTCATAGATCCGTTTTGCAACCTGCAGACTTCCTTGCACCAATCAGTTTTGACCTTCTTGACTAATAGAATCTTTACCAGGATTCCTTCAACCAACAGATGAGGTTATTTAGTCATTTAATGAGAAGTGGATAAAACTACACTATTCAAAAATCTCATGACGTTATAATAATGGTTAATCCTAAAGTCAAAAAGGTGGTGATATTGCTCTCTTGAGTAGCACAAAGGAATACAATAAGTTGTTGACAAAATAAATGGATTTAGATGGCGTATGATAACAGAACAGTCCCCTTTCAGCTCCGGACAAGACCTTTTGGGTTTCATCAGTGGATCAGTATCAACTCAAGTAAAGAGAACTACGATGTCTACCGGACGCCAAATTATATATATATATATATCCTTCACTATATAGACCTCCAACAAGTGTCTAATCTACTGAGGTGCACCGATTTGTCCTACATTAGGATTCGTGTTTTCTCCTAACACTGAATTACCTTCATAGATATTCGTAACAAGCGATCGCGAGAAATAATATGAAGCTGCAAGCACAAGCGCTACCACTAGACTACCGGGCCTCTGTTTTTCTTAGTCCATGCTATTGTGGACAAGGGCTTTCGGCGTGAATACGCTTTAAATTCGGTCTGGTATAGGGTCTGCAAAACTCTAGCGATAAGAAAAAGGGCCAGATTTGTAGCGCTTACATCTTGTAAACTTAAATTTTGTTGGATAGAGGGTTTGTTTGCATCTAAAATGGTAAGTGGTGGAGGGTGCAGCGGTGAGGGGAGAGGTGTCGCTTGAGCGTAAACTCTGAAAATGTCGACACTGCGCGGCATTTGGGCAATGTAACTTTGGATTACAAAGAAATAGGACGTTGAAATCAGTGTCGATTTGTGGAGAATAACAGAATCTATGATAATATTTAGCAATAATAATCGGTAAAATAAAATTTGTAAAGTTATAAGCCGATAAGTGGGCTGAAATGAAGAAAATTTTCACAATGCCAAACACATTGTAAAGAAAATATGAACAGAGAATGTAAGAAACAAATATCATTGAAAAGAAAAATGAAAAAAAAAATCAGAAAAGCCCAAACTGACTAATGCGGAACGATGCAAATTGTATAGAGATGGTAAGAAAGCAGAAAGCTTCAATGCCAGTGCTAGTACTTCGAGTTCTTCGCAGCCGGAACCGATGGATATTGACTTAGAATGTGATAACTGGGTCATTCCATGTGAATGAGCAAAAATCAGAAAAACCTGTGGCCGTAGCGGGACGGATGAAATTTGCTACAGGGGTTAAGTTTATGCATAAATAACGATATCCAAAATATTTTGGCTCAAAATGAAATATTCTAGAAGTTTCAGGCATTTTAAGGACTTGCAACCTTGAAGAGCAGTTGTGAAATCGCTTGATGTTGCACACACACACATGTTTGAAGATATCTTTCTCAAAAACTACTAAACGTAGACAACAATATTTCATATTTTTGTAATTTATGAAAAATTATTTTTTATCTATTTGGAAACAACAATTTTAAACATCATTTTTAAGCTAAAAAATAATATCGAAAAATGGAAAATAGTCGATTTTGATGGAATTAAAAAGTTTTCTATGGGCTAAATGCATCGTTGAAATTCATACCAGATACAGTGCTACGTATGATAAAACTACTGCTCAAATTTGGAAGTCGGCTTTTATTTCTTTCATCTTCCAAACAGCAAAGGAAAATTATAAAATGACGGTTTTCCACTTAAAATAGGCACACAAAATGAAATAAAGGACAGCTCTCACGAAAACTATATTTTGTAAATATAGTTTAATATGTTTATCCGAAAAAATTCAGGAATATATTTTGAGTCCCCAAGCAACAATAACAAAATTAGTAAAACGCAAAAACACGTTCTTACATTTCCAATCAATTGGCGACTGAAAGTTTCGTCGCCAAACGACTATTCGGATGTTTTACGACGGGTTACCATATTCCATGAGTATCGCACTAACTCGCAATGTTCATTATCGCCAATCATAGCAATTCCTTCCCATTCTATGCATATTACTCGTTTCAAATGGAAACAATGAAACCCCAAATCAACAATGAAATACCAAATTATTTTTAACTTTTGAAGGAAATTTTAAAAGCAGGACACACACACACATACACATCAACTCACAATTAAAATAGCTTAAACATTTAAAACCTTTACTTGATATCTTCAAATTCACTTTCAATCTGATAAAGGTCTCTTGTTCAATTTCATAGTTGCTTAAATTGAAATTTCCCTAGTGCTGCCGAATCTTGAAATCATTACTTATTTCACTAGTGATTGTGATAAATATGGAAAAAGGATTCATGAGTTATGTACATTTGGGAGAATCAAGTTTAACAACGATGTTTAATTTTTTTACCCTCAAAATTAGTGTTTACCTGACTAATAATGCTTAATATTTACAAAAAGCATTTAATATTCACTAGTAGTATTTAATATTTACGTTTCCGAAGGAAAAGCAAATCGAAAAGACTTCTCTAACAAAATTAACTTTCCACCTAATTATTTCACTGATGGAAACACTCCTTGGATTAAGCAAAAGACTTTAAAAGAAATTCCATGTAAAATTTGCACGTGCACCATAATAATAGTTATATTTCATTCTTATATCGCACTTTTTATATTATTGGAGGTTATAACTCATTATCAGTTGCGATAAAAAAAAAAGTAAAATTTACGTCTAGTTAAAAAAATTTCCTGACAAAAATAATCGAATTACAATTATGAAAATTTCAGTATATATAATAGACATATTGCTCTTTTATGTTGAAAAGTTTTGATGCTCTTGGAGTAAAGATTGAAATATGCATTTTAAAAAATTGAAAAATCGTATTTTTCCATAATTTTTACTTTTAAATGTTTTTTTCTTTATAAAGGAGTAGAAATATATACAATCACCAAATTAAGCCACGCTATTTGTTAGGAAAGTATCTTCATTAAGAATAATTTTTAATATTGTCTTTCCATTTCTAGAGATACCAGAGTAATTTGAAATTTCTAGCAAATTGTCAAAATTTCTATTTTCATCAACCCCTCAGATTCAGTAATGACGGCCATTATATTATATTCTGACGTTTCCTAAGAGACCCTTTTCTGAAGAATGCAACAATATAAAAAATTTAAATTTATGTCAATAACTTATTGAAATATAGGATCGCAAACAGGCCACTTTTAGTGCCAGAATATCTAAATTTGTGACATTGAACCTTTAGATGTCAATAATTAACAAAATATAGATTTCTGAAACCTAATATTTTGCAGTTGGTCATTACTATATGTGACCTTCAAAAACTGATTTTCATTAAAATCTGTGATACGTCAGCCACAGCCGATTTGCTCATTTTACGTGGAATGACCCAACTCTGAAACATTAAACGATGTAATGAGAAGAAATGGCACTTTAATTGTCGCAGTTCGTTCAGAAGAATTTGTAAAGAGATGGCAGTGGGCCGATATCCATTACCAGTTGGCGTTTGCCAAGAATGACTTAAATTACGTTTGTAATGCATCCGACAAGATCGTCACAGTTAAACAGACAGCTCGTGGTGTAGCTATCTACAGAAACATAAAAAGTATCAGACTGCCGATCTCTCACTCGTGCGGTCAACACTAGGATGATGATTGAAGATGATTATGTTGATGATATGTGTCTAATTGATGTGATGGTGCGCGGTGAATCTCATTTCATACTAGGTGCTGTCTACTTACATCCCAATGTATCGCAAACTTCGATTGAAGTGTTTCTATTTCAAATGCTATGTAAATATTTTATCAGAAAAATTGTGCCCAATATGATTCCAGATACCAATGTACCCATTATGCTTACGGGTGATTTCAATGGCAATGTTACTCGAAACAAATCGCTTATAAATTACATGCAACGCGAGTTCAACTTGAAGGACAGTTTTATATCGCCCACTAATCTAGAATACACTTGTGTACATTTAAACTATAAGAAACATCAATGCAAATACTATGTCATATATGTTTTACTTCTATCATCGGCTTTTGAAAATGAAAATTATATTTCAGTTATAGCCACCAAGATTTTGTACATTTACATCTTACTCTTCATATTACTACTCTTCCTTGTTATTACAAAAAGACATTCAGGCCTTAAGTGATTGCGGTTTTGTTCCCGTACGCAATCCACCCCAATTTTTATGTATTGTTATGAATAAATAAATGCTGTCTGGCCGGGTCAATGGCCTGTTGAACCTCATGCTGGCAATCACTTCTCACCACCCCCGCATGGGTGCTTGACCAGATCTGACCCTATGATGCTTCATTGAAGAATTTTTTACGGAAATTGTAAGACAGTTAAAAAATGACGCATGGATGTTTAATAAAGAAAAAGAAAAAGCTTGAAAATTTTTCTACTCCGATCATTAAGAAATGTATTATGCATTTGCATACTCGATACACAGTTAAATAGAAATACGAATATTCATTTTTTGCCAAATTTGTCGCTTGGCCAGATTCGGCTCTTGCGCCATAAAAAACAACCAAAGAAGCCATACAGGGGCTCTTAACCACTAGTGAGCTGGCAGGTGTGGGTACGGTAAATCAAAAACACATTGGCCAACAACATGAATAAAATAAAAGGTATGGTAAAAACATGTTCGAATGTGTGCAAGAAAGACTGGGCACTCTTAAAACAGGGTGTTTTTTATGTAAATGCACCTTTTTTTTATTAGAAATAACTTTTAAATACAAAATTTTTTATTATTTCTTTTCTACATATTGTTAACTCAATTAATGGTATTCCTTATGGAATGACATCGGTCAAATAATTGCCTCCGGCCACGCTGCAAATATGAACTCATTCGACTACATTTTCAAAAAACGTTCGAACACATTTCCGGAGTGATTTGATAAATATATTCACGAATGTTTTGCTTAAGATGTATGCTGAATCGTTATCGGCATGTTAGCGTAGACTCGTTCCTTCAAGTTGTCTTATAGAAAAAATCTGAGCGGTCAAATCAGGAGAACAAGGGGGTCAATCGACATTTTCAGATTTTGGCATTATTTGGCCAAGAAATATGACCTTTAGAATTCGCATAGTTGCCCGAGCTATGCAATACGTTCCTTCTTTTTCAAGCCATATATGCTGGAAACCTTTTGTCGATCAATTTAAAATAGAAAGACATTATACAACATACACTGCTGGCCACCGTAAATGCAACACCCTGAAGGAAGCATGCAAATAATATGAAATTTACAACATGCATTAGCGGAGGTGAGATATGCAAATGATTAGAATTTCAGCGCAGACGCACATCACGCGCGCCTGTGGCGCCACTTCAAAGCGCTATTTAAAGCTTGGAGATTTAGACGATTTCAAGTACGGCAATTGTGTTTTTCTTGTGGTTTTTTCAAAAAAACGATCAATTATGCCTCGTAGAAAACAGCGATCATCTTTTGATCAAGTATCCGAGTTCGACAGAGGAAGGATAGTGGCCTACCGAGATTGTGGATTATCTTTCAGGGAAATCGGTAGTCGTGTTGGACGAAACCAAACAACTGTAATGCGGATATGTGATCGTTGGATGAAGGAGAGTACGACGGACCGACGTGTTCGATCGCATCCACCTCAGTGCACCACTTCACGTGATGACAGGCATATTGTGCGCATGGCAGTGACGGATCGCTCAGCCACATCACGAACCATAGCACAGCACATTCAGTCTGTACCGCATCATCCAGTGTCTGACGCGTACCATTCGACGCCGTTTACAGCAGAGTGGTCTGTCCGCAAGACGTCCATTGCTTCGTCTACCCTTGACGCAGAACCACAGACGTTTCCGCCGCCAATGGTGCGATGAAAGAAGGATGTGGACGGCAGAATGGAATGAAATTGTCTTTACTGACGAGTCACGCTTCTGTCTGCAACACCACGATGGTCGGATTCGAGTCTGGAGACACCGTGAAGAGAGGATGCTTAACAGCTGCGTTATGCACCGCCACACTGGTCCTGCACCGGGTATTGTGGTATGGGGCGGTATTGGATATCACTCTCGCACTCCTCTAGTACGCATTGCTGGTACTTTAATCAGCCAGCGCTACATCTCCGAGGTGTTGGAGCCAGTTGTCCTTCCTTACCTTCAGGGCTTGCCCACAGCCATATTTCAACAGGATAATGCGCGACCACACGTGGCACGCATTGTCCAAGGGTTCTTCGTCAATCGCCAGATTGAATTGCTTCCCTGGCCAGCTCGCTCTCCGGATCTTTCGCCGATAGAAAACATGTGGTCCATGGTTGCTCAACGATTGACCCAGAATACATCCCCAGCTGCCACACCAGATCAACTTTGGCAACGTGTGGAAGCTGCTTGGTCTGCTGTACCCCAAGAACACATCCAAAGTCTCTTTGAATCAATGCCGAGGCGTGTGGCAGCGGTGATCTCCAACAATGGCGGCTACTCTGGCTACTGATTTTGGCAGGAACCACACTTCACAGAAGTCTATAAATTTAATCATTTGATACTTGGTCAACATGTTATCTACAAAATAAATTTTGTTGTGATATCTCTTGTCTTTCTTGGTGTTGCAATTTGGGTGGCCAGCAGTGTAGCACAAAATCTTCCATAATTGACAGTAACCACATTTTCATTAACATCCTTTGTTTAAATGGTTCAATAATGCCTCTACTCCAAATTGCACACCAAACAGTTGCTTTATCGGGATAAAAAGAGGTCGTTCATGAATTTACATTGAATTTTCTTATCCCCAATAACGGCTGTTCTGTTTAATTACATATCCACTGATGTCGAAATGAATCGCGAAGAAATTGAATAAATCACGTCGAACCGTATTTGCAACGCGATTAGAGGTGGTTATTTGACCAATGCCATAAATTGCCATTAATTGAGTAAACAATATGTACAAAAAATTAATAAAAATGTTATATTTAAAAGTTATTCCTAAACAAAATGGTGCCCAAACATAAAAACACCCTGTAGAAAAGATCTTGAAATTGTACGATTGAGGTTAAGAAATGCACAATGTAGGAAATCGTTCCTACTTGTGAACCAAGCATTCACAGCACATGAAAAATGTGAATGGAATAATCGAATGAAAACATTTGAGAAGGGCAGGAAGAGATTTGGGGAAGAGAAGACATTTCCTGGGGCTGATGACGGATAAAAATGCTCGACGACAAAATAAAGCCGCCCGTGGGATCGGATGTTTAGTGAAGTATCACATTGCTCCGGATTCTCTGTTAAAGTCGTTTACCTCTGAGGGAGATCGAATTTTATGGCCAATTTGTTTTATGGCTGGTATTTGTCGGCCAAAGTGAAAGTTTCGTCCCCTTTCGATACGTGATCCCTTTGTTAAGCCTAGCCTCAACAGCAATGTCAGTAGTCTAAAGATCTTCAGCGATGGTACACCAAATCCCTCCCTGAAAGTGTTGGGTTTCTTGTTTTTGAAATGCTTTAAATATGCCAAAAATGCTCGAAGCATATTATATATTTAAAAAAATTATTTTAATAAATTGATAATTTAGTAGAAAGATGAGTAAGGAATGGATTTTTTTATCTGCACAGATACAAACATCTTAACCATCCAAGTGGTTTCGACGGTATTTCTCGTGCATCAAGATTTGACCAATTTTGCGAATGACGAGATATATCGTCCATCAAGATCTGGTCAGTTTTGCTAATAATATGTATCGTCCATCAAGATATGGTCAGTTTTGTAAATGACAAAATACCTCGTCGATACAACCACCAGGAGGGTTAATATTTTCTGGTTTTAAGTCTAGAGGTTTGTTAAATGAGATCATCAGGGGCGGCATTCTTGTCTTTCCGTCTAAACTAAAACCGAAATAAAAATTAAGACAATTTATTTAATTTTCACGTATTTCTGTACTGATATCAGAGTAAGATAGCGGAGGTTCATAGATGTGGAAATAAAAATTAAGACAATTTATTTAATTTTCACGTATTTCTGTACTGATATCACAGTAAGATAGCGGAGGTTCATAGATGTGCGGTTCAGACCAATGGTTCACAGCAATCCCCTTTCTCGAAGAACAATGCCGGATTTAAGGACGCTTGGTGCCGTCGCCTACTCCGAAATATCGACCCTCATGAAAGAGATGGAGTATGTATGATGGCGCTGTCGTAAGATCAAAAAATTGTTGGTCACGTGGCCTTGGGAATCGACTCGAGCATATTAGCTATCGAAGCACACTCGTGATCACGCTCGTCAATTAGTCCTACACGAGGACTCGCGCTTTCATCCACGTGACTGTCACCCGGAGATCTTCAAACCGAGCGATCAGCAGAAATGACATGCAACCTCATCCGTCTATTTCATTGGAATGCCAAAGCTCCAAAGTGGGTAGGACCAGTCGGATAGAGCCTTTCTCTCGACTACCTTCTATACTCGTCAGACATTTTATAGTCAAGGTTTGGGGTTGAGCTCGCAGAGCTTGTGAAATAACTTTTATATCATATATGCAAGTTCAATGAACATGTCAATAAATGAATTCGTGTTTACAACAAAGAATGCTGACCTTAGTTGGATTTCAAGAAAAACCAAAGGTCTCATATGCGGACCTACGGAAAAGAGAGAACAGTAATTACAGAATTCGCTACGATTTGTCATCGCATAAATTGCACTGTATTATTGCACTTGTACGGTGAAAAGTTTTCGTTTTAATTTTTGCCATCAATAAGAATTTAAAAATTTTGTTTCTAAACCAAATAATATTATTTTAAATTTTGATAGATGAATGTGAAATTTTATTAGACATTAGCAGATGACCATTTGCAAACTTTCGGTAATCATTTCTAGCTTCCTTTACTATCAGCAGCAATTTATCACAAGTCATTTCTAATTAAACATAAGTGCCAGAAAGAACGATTCTGTGAATAATGGATACAAGAACGTATGGAAAAATCCATGGTTATATACGAGTATATCAGTTTCTTCGAATCACTCACTCACCACAAAATTAAATTACATAATTTCCTTTTTTTCTTTTGCCAGATTTTTTAACTTTTCATTTTTCTTGGGAGTTAAATTGAAGGATTGATCTATTCAGTTAATAAAAAGGTTTCATGAGAATCTGCGAGGTACCAATTATAAATTCTTTTAAAGTACACGATAAATTCATTTTTAGAAACACATAAAAACATATTACACATACATAACAACATAAAAACATAAAAATCTGCGCATTCGTTGACAAATAACAATGACAAAAAAATTCTTCCCGTTACTTTTTTTGGTGTTTCTAATATATATATATTTGATTTTTCATCATCACCCACCAATTTTAAGGAAGCCAAGGAATTAAATATTCCGTGTCAGGGCAAAAGGAGTTTAGTCAAAATGGCTACTTCTCGGAATCTTAAGTTGAACATTTCATTCATTCTAAGGATTCTATTCAGGAAGAAAAACAAGCATGCCATGATACAAAAAACTGTAATTTAGATTCGTATATTCATATAGTTTTGTGATTTTAAGCATATTATATCATTTTTCAAACTGTAATTGATTCACTTGACTCCTTTGGCCCATCAAAAGACAGACAAACCCTTTTGCCCTGACACAGATGACATGTGTACACGTGGTTAAATAATTACTTAAAATTGTGTTTTTCATTCTTGTACAAAGAAAAATTCTAAACGTGAGTCTTTTTAAACTGATATTTATGTACGATTACGTAAATCGAATTAAAATTAAACACCTTCATTTGTGTTCTTTTCTTTTATGGGCATCAATATCGTAAGGACCATTGCCATAGCCGAGCAAATATATATTTACTTCTGCTTTTCAGCAAATGTAATAGTTTTGCAACAAAAATATTTGATAGAAAGGTAAATTTACTTATGAGTTACTTTGGTTCTCTAGAAATAACACCAAATTGTTTGATTAAGAATAGTTTTATTGATGCAGACCAAACAATCGTCTAGCAAAAGTTTAAATGGAGGCTTCGCAAATATTACTATTTAATTGCTAACTAAATTGCTTGTCTTTGTATCATGAAGAGGAGTTTATTGGAAGGAAAAAACGCTAATTAGAATATCGAACTGTTAATTTTTTAATTGGAAACAGGAATTTTGTGAAAACTCCGAACAATTCCTTCCAATAAAGCGAAATACGAACGAGTAAAAACTTCCTAATGAGTTTTTCTTCTTATTCTTTATTCAAGAGAATCATAGAATTTATTTAAATTTAAAGCATAAGCATTTTTTCTAACAGATGCTTTAGTTTATAAGCTAAAGGGATATTTTTTATTGTCTACTTAATTTTTTTTATCAAAAGTAATTTATTAATTTGTATAAAAATGGAGTGAAAGGATGCGATATGATGTTTTATTGAAGATTTTTTTATGGAAATCGTGAGACAGTTTAAAAAATGGCGCATGGAAGTTTAGTAAAGAAAAATAATAAGTTTGAAGAACTTTTAATAAAAACTGAAAACAAGAAACTTTTTTCTAATATTTTTATTAAGAAATATTTTATACTATGCATTTGCGTACTCGGTATTTCAATACATAGGTTAATAGAAATTCGCAAATTAATGTTTTTATCTCCTTTAAGATTGAATCGTCATTTTCAGAATTCGATAAAAAAATATCCATTCATTTTTACCTTCGCAGGTGAAATAAAAAATATTCAAAAGACAGAAAACAAAATAAAATAAATATTAACAGGAAATATAAAATCTCATTCAATCTTTTAACAAGATTGCAGAACAGAATTTTTTTTAAATTTACATAATGCTGACTATTTTATAATCTTTAAAATAGAATAATGCACAAAACGAAACTTTTATATTTAATGTGATAAAATTTATTTTCATTACAAAAATATTTTTATTCAATATAGATTAGAAAATATTCTTTCAAAATTCAGTATCGGAATTTTGCATGCCTAATACAAGACGCGAAAAGAATTTCTTGTAAATAATTTTACAAATAAAAGGGGTAACAATCACATTTCTTTCGTACTATCAATGCGTTTTTAATAAAACTTATGATTTGCAATACTAATATGGGAAACTTGGAAACGAATTTATCAATGCGTGTAATTCAATAGATATTGATAAAAATGAAAAAAAAACAGTATTACTCTAAATTTATGAAATGTAAGACAGCTGAGGGTTTGTTAAATTCGATCGCAAAATATATAGCAAGAGATGCATGCAAAAAAGATGCAATGGTTGAAAATTCCCTTATGAGGTTAAAATTATAATATTTTTATTTTCCTCCTCAAGAAAATTTCCGAATAATTCTTTTAATTTCTTTAATTTTTCAATTGATGAATTTCTGAATTCTCTGGCAATTGTAACTATTTGTTTTTAAAGTAAGCAATTTTCAAGAAAAAAAAGTTCAGTTTCGTGCTTTTGTAGTGCCGCCAGCTATTTAAGGCATACATAATACAGATAATTCTTAATAATACAGATAATCCTTGACGTTGGAAACTTGAACAGCTGTGGAATACAAGCAGAAAACGGATCACAAACTAGGAATTCCTGATCTATAAAGCCATTTTGTTCAATACCTCACCTGATAACAAAACCTGAAACAAAAGAATTCTTTAGGAAAAAATTAAAATAAATAAAAAATAAAACCCATCAGAGAATCGTTTTGAGGGGAAAACTTTCAAGACCAAACAAATTGAGAACGAAATAGGGCCCATAATTCTGCATGGCAAGAATGGCCCTTTGCTTTATACAATGCAGGAAAAAGAATAGATTTACAACAAATTCACCCTCAATTTGTTTTCTCTTAGATACTTACCTTGTTTTTGAATGGAATAAAAAAAAATCCTTAGGATATTTGCTGATGTGCAGAAATCGCAGCCATTTTTTAAATTCAGAGGCAACCTAATCAGTTGTAAGCATGTTTGAATTTCATCTTTACATGACCAAATAGGAATTATACTTATTTTTCTGCTTTGTATTAAAATTTTTATGCCGGTACAAAAATATCTTTCTGTTCCTTTAGATAAAAAGGATTTCAAGAACTTTCAGCAATCCTATTTATTTTTAATGATGCGAAAAGGTTTTTAGTTGAGGTACTCTAACACCAGTGGAGCGATGGTACATGAAATGTATTGACGAAGTATGTATATGTATTTGCGCCCAAAATAAATTGTAGAAATTAGTAAAATGTCGAAACAGTTGTAAAATGATTTTTCGGACATTTATGTTTTTGCATTTTGCTATGAAGGTTAAAAGTGATAGGTTATTCTCTGATCCCTTTTCAATATAGTTAACTAATTCAGTCCGAGGAAGCAAAATAATTCTGCTAGTATTACATAAATCATCCCATAACTTTAATCCTTTGAGAGTCATGATATTTGTGAGTATTGTTTTTCCCGAACAAACATAATCACTAAATAAACCCATCTATTGATAAAAAACCTCAGGAAATATTCTATTGGTCAAGAAGGTCAAAACTGAATAGAAGTCATATAGGGCAGACTGCAAGTAGTCGAAAGGATATATGCGTGTGAACCCCTCAGAGGATTAACATTAGTAACTTTGAATTTCAGCCATTCAAATCATCCCAGGTTTAACTGAAATAAGTGCATTTTACTGTTGTTTTGGGGCTTTATGACACAAGGATCACATTTGGCCAAGCTGCGCCAAATACTACAACACACAATTCGTAGCGAAAATGTTCAGGTTCAAAATTACATGGTGTTGTCCTCGGATCTTTCCCTTCGTGGGTTGATCCCGGACCGTCGCCAATAGTCCGTTATGTTGCTCCAGTCGACGTTAATTAAAATACCTAACCAACTTATCGTAGCCAAAATACGAGCAAGTTGCACGTAACCGTAAAACCTCAACGTTTTATTCTCACGGCATTCCTTCGAAACCCTGGCTTATCTCTGAACTAAATCCCCTCAACAATTCCTTCCCTCAACCCAAAAAGAAGCCTCCAAGGGATCCCGCGGATTAACAGCATGTTGAGAGCGGAGTAATACGTGCCGGGGAAACCGCATCCCTTTTGCAGAAGCCCCCCCCCCTTTCTTTTCGAAAATTCTAATCGATTTCTCGGGGTCACCCTTTCTCTTCTCCACTCACTGTCCTCACCTAGACTGAACTGGCTCCGGGTTTGAATTACTGAAAACTTCTCAAGCACAAATCTGAGGAAGTTAAATAGTCCGCGACCAGAAACCGCTCTTCGGATATTGAAATAAAGGGGCTCTTTTTTTATTTATGGTTCTTTAAGAAAGCCGTTCCGTCTCATGTAGAGGGGGATTTATATCGATAGGGTTCGCTTCGACTTGTGTTGAGAGGCAGCTAATCTTGGAAGGCTTTTCAATAATTTAGTTCCGTAGCGTGGTCGTTTTGTTCGGCTGCATTAAAGTGTCTTTTCTGAGAAGTGTTCTTTTAAGGGGTTCGATTTGTAGTGGATTCACATAAAGTACTTCCTGTTTGAAGCAGGGAAACAAATGTGGACTTGGGCTGGGCAAGATGTGGACACCAAAGGAATTTCGGGAACAGTCTGAGTTGAGAAAAATATTGCAATTTTCAAGACATTTTGAAAAATACTTCATCAAATTCATATTTGTTGATTCAGGCCATCTTGTGGTAATTTGACTAATTTCCACTATAACCTACTTTTATCTCTGGATGTTTCCGTGCGTGCCAAACATGTAATTTTAACGCTATTTACTCATGTTTCTTTGGACTCTTAGTGCTACGGTAGCCCAGTTTCGCTAGCAACGGATTAGCAACCGGAGGGTTGCGAATTCGAAACTTGGTCCAGCCAAAGACCATCGTGTACACGGGGGCTGGTGCACGTTAAATTTGTCGTGGTCTCAAATGTCCTCAAGTTGGCCTGGTGTGGAAGTTTGGAGAGTGGGGTTCTAGCTTAGGTGTTGTGTTCAAAATGACAAAGAGTGTCCTTGGATCTCTCCCTTCGAGATTGATCCCGGACCGTTGCAAATAGCCCGTTGTGTTGTTCCAGTACGACGTTAATCAATTACCTACCTAACTACTTTTTGATTCTTTCTCTTTATAAGAGGGATTTTCAAAGTAAACAAGCCTCACCGTTTTGGTGATGTTTTTCGTTTAATTTAACTGGAGTTGACCAATCAACTATCATATATCGATCCAGAATTCATTCTTTGGCATTTTTATTGGTGAAATGCTGAAATCGTATTCGAGCAAACAAGCCAAGTGAAGTCAGATATGTAGCACAGGAAACAGATTCCTCCGGAGAAACTCTATAACACAACCAAACTAGAACTTTTCAACCAACTAAATACGGCAGTATTATAAGATCAAGTGTAACACAGTTATAGTCGTAGTCAATGCCATACTTTAAAGCGTTGGCAGCAAGGACAATGCACGTGAACGCGAACGCAAGTTCAAAGTGTTGTTTCTTATTGACCAAGACCGTGAGTTCATGCATCTCCAAAAAGTCCAAGATGAGCATCGGATCGATTTACAGATCCTCTCTGAACAGCACCTGACAAGCAAGGAGACCAGGAAAGGCCCTTTTTGTATTGCATTTCAGAGGGGTCGGGAAGACCCTTAATCCATGACCAAATGAAATTGGTCTCAAATGTCCACTGGTCAGTCTAGAGATGGCAGTCTTCTGTCATCAATCATCCTCGAATTTGATGCACTTCTGGGATGTATTCTCTGGTATCAGGAAATTTCCAAGGGATATGGTTCAGAAGTTTCTTTTTCGCAAAAAATTTGTAATAAATAAAATAAGTATTTGATTCCAATGACTCTGAAATGTCCTCCTTTTTCAAGCTATCAGCCGTTTCATTTCCGCTGAGGTCAACATGAAAAGGAATCCATCGTAAATGTATATCATGGAGCACTAACAATTGCCAAAGTCTCGTCTAGAATATCGATTCTAATCCTAATATCGATCTTGTTACAGCTCATTAAATATTGGATGGAGCTACGTTTGGTGGAGTTTTTTGGTTTATGGCGCAAGGGCCATATTTAACCAAACTGCGCCAAATGCAATACAGGCACCGTGAAATAATTGTAGAAAGAAAGGAAAGGGAAGGGGAGGAGCAAGATCGCTTGGGCATCCTGGGGTCGCAACCCCCTTATTTATCAGACAGTTAACCGGATGGGAAAAGAATAGATCAGTAGAGTACCTCAGGTTCGTGAAACCAGTACACATCTAAAGTAGATATGCCCTTGAGGGGTTGCTGAAGCTACAGCTATGTAATAAAAACAGTTACCGTAATAGACGCAAAATGGTCCAGAGCGTTGAGCGTATTAAACTTAAGCATAACGCATGTATCGTATTTTCGATGCACGAAAACGAAACATTGGATACAAGAAAAACGAACTGAAACTGCTTTGCATGAATTTTAGAATCAGGGAATTGCTGTTTAACAAAACGCAATCAAATAATACAACCGCGGAAAATCCCGAACTAGAGAAAAAAGCAAATAGACCAGGTAGAATCCCATTTAAAAGCAATTGCAATTCCTCACAACCCACTGCGAGCCGAAGAACTCAAGAAAAACTACCTTTACAACCGCGTAATATATAGATTAGAAGGGGGGGAATTAAGCACAAAAAGAAATTAGCCATTACGCAATCCTTTAAAGAAGAAACAAAATTGCGAAGGCCATCTATTAACGGAATTTGATTTGGAAAGGAACTTTTCTCAGAATTTTAATGGAGCAGTGTTTTCTATTTTAGCGGACTTTCCCATTCTTTAATTTTGTTTCTAAAAAATTAAGAACAGCTAGCCAAATAAGTTAATTTTCGCTAACAGGTTTGAGAACGATTTGTGCTTTGCGGAGTGTTTTCTAATGCTAATTACTATTGTAGAAAGCGGAAACGCGAAGGCCTTAATAAAACACATATTACAGTTATTTCGGACTTAGAGTAAAACTATTAATTATTTACAAAGCGTTTTATCGGAGCTGGCGAATTGCATATTAATTCTAAGGTTGCAAGTGAGAATAGAGCGCAATTTTAAGTAAATCTGTTCAGGTTTTAAATCAAGAAAATTACACGTACTAATGATGTATGAATATTTATTCTATTAACCAATTTTTGTGTTTACACCGGAAAAGATGCAATGTGCCTTCTACAACGAAAATACAGGAGGAAAATTTGTAGTTAATTATATGAAAATTATATGAAATTATTAATTATTATATGAAATTATTAATTATATGAAAACAAAATATTATCCTAGTTAGCAAACAGAAAATTATTCGATTTCTTAACGTAAGATTTCTTAAAAGATTGCACCAGAAAACGATAGATTATCTTAGTCTTATTAAATTACTTACTAATTGCTCATTCTACTTTTATATTTCCTCTTTGGCCAGATCTAGACAGGCAATGTTTTTTCCGTCAAGTCAATTTATTCAACAAAAAACCTTGATCGTAGTGCGGGCCGATTGTACCGAACACCGTCTGGCTTGTTTGAAAGTACACGTGTTCATCATGTGTACCAGTGGCGGATAAGCTCACCACAGCTTATCCACCACTAAGTGCCAGGTATCTTTCCACAATGTAGAAAGTGTGGAAATGCAGTGTAACTTCCGGCAAAAAAAGGGGTGGATAGATACACCAGATTCCTCAAACAACTTGAAAACAGCACTCTCGATTAATATGTTGAGTGATCCTACCGTTTTCTAGTGTTATAAAGTACTAGATATATGCGTAGCACGCAACTAGTAAATCGAAAAGACCTAACTTTGAGCAGGTTACTGTAACAAAAATGTTTCGAATTTAATATCCTTATCACACAATAATTAACAATTCCATACCAAAAACCAACAATAGCACATATAATTAAATGTATGTCCCTCCCTAATTTGGCCACGTTTTCACTACTATCAATATAGTATAAATTTCACTAACGTAAGTTGCACAAAAATAGATGTTATTTGTTAATTGTCGAATGGCAATAACACTTATAAACAATATATGATCGACCGCTATGTCAAATTTGCTGCTTAATTTCAACAAGCTAGGTTTGAGCTATGGAGCTGCATAACATAGCTAAAACTACACAGAAGAGCTCGCCACTCTAATGAAATTATTCGGCAGTCTGATAACAGAAAACAACGAGAAATCTGGAAAATAGAAATTATCGCAGAAAAGAAATTATGAGCAATAATACAATGAACTACAATTTGAATAAGGAATAAAATGCAATTGAAGTATATTTTTAGAATCCAATTGTGGTAACATGATTGAGGTGTGTTTTTTGCCATGTATGAATAAGAATTAACGCGTGTAAAAGTATACAAAATGCTGTATATTTTTGGATAATTTTATTTCAGTTACAGGTACGAAATATATTTATGTTAACATTGATGCTATATTCGATGTAAAAGGTAGGTGTGTAGGTAGTTAATTAACGTCGCACTGAGGCTACACAACGGTCTATTGGCGAAGGGGATCAATCCTGAAGGGAAAAATCAAGAACGCCTTGTTTTGAACCACGGTCAGTTATAAATGGATTGAAAACATATATGAAATGTAAGTAACGACACTACCATCAATAGACCATAAGCCATTAAGAAAGTTTAGAGCAGAAGTCATGCGCGAGTCTGGAGTAATTTGAAAAGTTCTAAGAACTTGATATATCAATAGAATACTTTCAAATTATTTAGAAAGAAATATTACGTTACAGTACCATGAGCAAAAGAGAAATATACCGCATCCAAACTATTCTCAAATGTATGTTAGTTTAAGGACAATTATCTTTAGCTTGCGAACAGTACATTTACAGACACAAAGCAATACGAAGGAACGGGCACATAAAAGCAGCAAGTATGGTATAAAAAAGACATTTGAACAACACAAGGAACACTGGATTACCCCTCTAGAAATGACACGAACTTTGGAAATGGGCAGGGTAAAAAGAGAACTTTCTCTTACGGACTGTACATGAAAGATTTTTCTGCATTCTGGGACTGCCCAAGTACAAAAAAAATAACGCTATTCTATAGTTAGTACTGAGCGATGGATTACCCATGGCTAGTACATATGTGGCTATAGCGTACAATTCAATCACTTGACGGCAATGCGAATACTGATATTTTATTCCAATGTAAAGGGAATATGAAGAAAAAAATGGTCGAGCTCCCATGATGATATTCTTATCTACCTTTACTGCATAAACTCGATCCAACCAAAGACCTTCGTGTACGCGGGGTCTGGTGCACGTTAAATCTATCGTGGCCTCAAATATCGTCACGTTGGAGTGATGTGGAAATTTGGAGAGAGGTGTCAGCTCAGGTGTTGCACTCGTCATCTGACCGTGGTTTAAAATTACGAGGTGTTGTCCTCGGGTCTTCCTGTTGGGGATTGATCCCGGATCGTCGCCAATAGCCCGTTGTGCTACTCTAGTGCTACGTAAATTCAATTATCTACCTATTTAATAAACTATTGATTTAGTGTGGAATGGCAACACTGGACCCCACATCTGCACTCCGGGTTCAAGGAAAAAATGCTACGTACATATCCAATACTAATAATTGAAAGTAGGTCGCAGTCGCGAAACTTTGCATAATCCATTTTATCTGTATCCAGGGTATGCTGATTTATTAAAAAAATCATTAATTTAAATCACTTTAATTTCCTTTTTTTCTTAAGTTTAATATTGAAGATGAAATACAAAATGGGACGATACAAATCATTTTAAAAGTTTGCTTCTCACTAACCCCGAAATTGATCCTTTATAAAACTGATAATTACTAGCCTTCCTACTTTGAGGACACTAAAAATAATTGCATTGATTGGGATGCAATGGGCTCCAACTTGGAGATATGATTTATTTCATTATAAATATTTTGGAAACCTTTATTTTGTTTACATAAATCATTACCAATATTATCAGTATATTTTTTAATATTATACACTGCTGGCCACCGTAAATGCAACACCCTGAAGGAAGCATGCAAATAATATGAAATTTACAACATGCATTAGCGGAGGTGAGATATGCAAATGATTAGAATTTCAGCGCAGACGCACATCACGCGCGCCTGTGGCGCCACTTCAAAGCGCTATTTAAGGCTTGGAGATTTCGACGATTTCAAGTACGGCAATTGTGTTTTTCTTGTGGTTTTTTCAAAAAAACGATCAATTATGCCTCGTAGAAAACAGCGATCATCTTTTGATCAAGTATCCGAGTTCGACAGAGGAAGGATAGTGGCCTACCGAGATTGTGGATTATCTTTCAGGGAAATCGGTAGTCGTGTTGGACGAAACCAAACAACTGTAATGCGGATATGTGATCGTTGGATGCAGGAGGGTACGACGGACCGACGTGTTCGATCGCATCCACCTCAGTGCACCACTTCACGTGATGACAGGCATATTGTGCGTATGGCAGTGACGGATCGCTCAGCCACATCACGAACCATAGCACAGCACATTCAGTCTGTACCGCATCATCCAGTGTCTGCGCGTACCATTCGACGCCGTTTACAGCAGAGTGGTCTGTCCACAAGACGTCCATTGCTTCGTCTACCCTTGACGCAGAACCACAGACGTTTCCGCCGCCAATGGTGCGATGAAAGAAGGATGTGAACGGCAGAATGGAATGAAATTGTCTTTACTGACGAGTCACGCTTCTGTCTGCAACACCACGATGGTCGGATTCGAGTCTGGAGACACCGTGGAGAGAGGATGCTGAACAGCTGCGTTATGCACCGCCACACTGGTCCTGCACCGGGTATTATGGTATGGGGCGGTATTGGATATCACTCTCGCACTCCTCTAGTACGCATTTAAACAGCCAGCGCTACATCTCTGAGGTGTTGGAGCCAGTTGTCCTTCCTTACCTTCAGGGCTTGCCCACAGCCATATTTCAACAGGATAATGCGCGACCACACGTGGCACGCATTGTCCAAGGGTTCTTCGTCAATCGCCAGATTGAATTGCTTCCATGGCCAGCTCGCTCTCCGGATCTTTCGCCGATAGAAAACATGTGGTCCATGGTTGCTCAACGATTGACCCAGAATACATCCCCAGCTGCCACACCAGATCCACTTTGGCAACGTGTGGAAGCTGCTTGGTCTGCTGTACCCCAAGAACACATCCAAAGTCTCTTTGAATCAATGCCGAGGCGTGTGGCAGCGGTGATCTCCAACAATGGCGGCTACTCTGGCTACTGATTTTGGCAGGAACCACACTTCACAGAAGTCTATAAATTTAATCATTTGATACTTGGTCAACATGTTATCTACAAAATAAATTTTGTTGTGATATCTCTTGTCTTTCTTGGTGTTGCAATTTGGGTGGCCAGCAGTGTATTATGTTGGAGGGAGACTTGGTTCCAACTATAAAAATATTAGGACTCAAAGAGTTTCGGGTCTCTAGAACGCGACCCTTCGATAAGCAACCTAAGATAGATAAAACCACTCTGCATATTTGGTTACTCATTATTTGTATATTTACCCCACATGTTTTGGGTCCTGGGCGCTACCGTAAAAATTTTATAGGATTTCAAGGGGTCGGATATGATTGGTGTAGGTGGATTTTTTAAACAAGTTTAGTTTCTCTCATTGGAAATATTTACCTCTCTCGTTTGGGGACAAAAGGATTCGGGTCCCTAGGGGTTAACTGCTCATGCTGGGGTGACAACTGTCCAACAAATATTTTTCTCTTTGCTCACTTAAATCTGTTTACCAGCAGATGCTGAGTTTTGTACAGATGAGACCAGTCCATACATTGTACAAAATGTTTTCAGATAATTTTGACGTACTCTTCCCATGAAAGGTTGGTAAGACTTAAACTGATACCCTTTAAAGAAGGAATTTATTATTTCAGGTAAGGGAATCTAGAACTCCTAAATCCATGTTTAACATAAATTGATATTATCTAGTAACTACGCTGATTTGCATGTCTCATGTCTAACAAGTTTAAGCACATATAGGAAAAATTAAAATCATTAAAATCCGACAAAATGTCTGATTTGAATTAAAAAAAAAAACAATTTTTTAAAAACATTTTAAAAAAAAGAATCACGATTTTTTCACTGTCTCAGATCTCCTTAGGAATTGGGAACTCTGGATTTTAATATTTGTGTAGAAGACTGGAAAGCCTATATAACATAATACTAACTTGATCCTACACTATGATTTGCATGTCATGTCTGACACGTTTAAACATATAGGCACAACAAATTAATTAAAATTATAAAAATCCGATTTTAATGATTTTTTAAATCATGATTTTTTTTCACTTGCTGTCATAAATCAATGCTATTTAGGATTAACACTGTGATTTGCATGTCGCATATCTAACAAGTTTAAGAGAAAGCAGATAAGTTTCTTGTTTTCCTCTTTGTGAAAACATTGCATTCCATAATGTGAAATTTCCTTTTGAATGGGAAACAATTTGGTTCCCGCGAATTTAAATGAGTTTAAATTTAGATTTTCGTGTCTGTAGCAGACAAGAAATGTGTTCATAAGAAACAAATTGGGTAACAATCGGCCAGAAAATTAAAATTTGTTTAACTTTTATTATGATTTATAAAAATATATTAAGTTTAAAATTAAAATTTCCTCCCCTCATTTAAATGATTTTTTTGTAATTTAGAATTTTAAGAATAATGAATTTGTATCATGAAATACAGTTCAAATGAAAGAATAAAAGTAACAAGACCCAATGACAACTTTTATTGTTTCAGTCTCAAAAATTTGCCGTTAAATTTTCTAAATCTTGATATATATTAATGTTTAACATAAATCTAATTAACATAAAACAATAATCTAGCATCTATACTGTGATTTGCATGTCTCATATCTAACAAGATTAAACATGTAGGGGCAACGAATGAATAAAAATAATTAAAATCCTATTTAAATAAAAAAATCTGATTTAAATCAAATAAAATCCGATTATTATTTTTTTTAAATCATGATTTTTTCATAACCTGATCAGTGTTCAATGAAAATGTTCGACTGTTCTTGACAGCAACAACGGCAAATATCCCCTATCGGTCACTTTTGGAACTAATTTTTTTTCGGGGAATACATCTCTTCATGTGTATGTGTCTTCCAAAGTCTCAATACCAAATTTGATTCCATTCCGTTTGTTTGCTACAAATGCCTCTAAAGAGTGAAAGTTATTTTATAGCCAACCTGTACGTTTGTGCAAGGTATAATAATGTGAAAGAAGAGAAAAATTATAATTTTTTTCTTCCTTACCTTCCACATTGATTGTACATCGTTATTATAAAGCAAGAAACATTTATAAATTTTTAAACTTAAAAAACAAACATTTTTCAGGCAAGTATTCAGAACATAGTTTTGGAGGTGGCCCCAATCTTTTCTCCTAGTTTGTCATTCCAATTGTAAGGTCTTAATGCTTAATGAACAAACGTTTAATGTGTGTATGACAATTTTCAGTCCCGTCTACTTGCGATTTACTTGTTTGATAAACGAAACTTCCGATTTACGCCGATTAAACAAAATTCATTGTGCGTTTTGATTGCTCTTTAACATTTCAAATATTTCAGAAAAGGCTCGACCTCTGTGAGCACTTCCTTTGAATGCTCCTTGGTGACCCATGTAGGGCAGTCAAAGAACTTGTGAAATAGCAGCATTTTTTACTAGCATATATTTTTAAAAATAGCGGCAAAAAAGACTCCTTTTAAATCCTATTTTAGTTGCTACGATACAAAATGAATCGGCTAAAACACTAAATGCGCCAATTAAGTATGAAACACACGTTGAAGATCTAGCCAAGAAATTTAAATTTTGAAATTAAAAACTAAATAGTTTCCATGACTATCAAGCAACCTCGGATTCCGATGTTTTTCTAGTATTGTGGTTGCCCCGGCTTGGCACCAAATCTTCAAAATTGGCGTCCCTTTGAAAATTTTCTCAGTAGAAAAATACGAAATATATTTTTCCGTCCGCAATGAGGGAGGCCGCAGTAGCCCAGTTGAAAGACCAACGGATTAGCAACAGGAGGGTTACGAGTTCGAAGCTCGATCCAGCCAAAGACCATCGTATATGTAGGGGCTGGTGAACATTAAATCTGTCGTGGCCACAAATGTCCTAACGTTGTCGTGGTGTGGAAGTTTGGAGAGTGGGGTTCCAGCTCAGTTGTAGTCGTCATCTGACCGTGGTTCAAAATTAAGTGGTGTTGTCCTTCATCTCTCCCTTCGGGATTAATCCCGGACCATCTCCAACAGCCAGTTGTGTTGCTGCAGTACGACGTTAATTAACTACTTACAATCCACAATGAGACAGACCTAATTTTCATTGACCTTGGATGACTTTTCATAACAAGTCGTCAAAATTTTTAAATTAGTAGCTATGGAGACGGTTTAGCTTAAAAAGAGACCCATATTCGCTAAGGTTGAAAAACAGTAGCAAAAAGTTGGCTTTAAGTCACCTGTGGCAACCCTGCTAATGTATACGCGAATAGACAAGAGATTTTTCTGGACTAGTCCAATTCTCTCCCATTTACGTAATTACCTACCTTATAAATGGATTCTTCCCTTGCTTTAAATCAAATTGTCATAACTCTAATAAGCACTACTTTTAAACCTGCCCTCATCTTTTTTATTGTATTTATGATCTAAAAACCTTCGACTTACGACGATAATACTAATTTCAGCATTTATTTCTGTAACATCAAGAATATTTAGGGGTGCACGCTCCCCTTTCTGAAAACTGTCCTGCCGTTTATGCATTACATAACTAGTCTCCAACCACAGAATTCGCAAGCAAACGCGTTTATAAGTCCACAAAATAATCTGTTTTTTACACGACTCTGAAACTAAACCACGCAATTCTCACTGTATGACAAAGATCGTTCGAAAATCAGCTTAACATATCCACCATTAATTGGATTCTGACTGAAATCGCTTTAGCCAGAGCTTACGCCTTGGAATTCTTTTATTTTTATTTTTAGCACTAGACTTGAAATACATTCATTCACTAGACCCTCCAAGTGGTTTCGACGAGGTACCTCGCCCATCAAGATCTGACCAATTTCGCTAATGAGACGAGATATCTCGTCCATCAAGATCTGGTTAGTTTTGTTAATGACGATATGCCTCATCAAGACAACCATCAGGAGGGTTAAAAAATGCCTTTGATCGTGTTTAGATCAACGATCTACCGAATGAAACGATGAAGCCTGCTTACGTTGAGATTCAGAAGGAATAATGAATGAAACAAATGCAAGGAACTTAACTTTACGTCATTCGCCAAGTCAAGTAAGTGCCTGGCATTTATTTCATTCATTATTCCTTCAGAATCTCGATGTAGGCGAGCTTCATCGTTCCATCATTTGGGCGATCGTCGCAGAGCGATCAAAGGTTTCTTCTTTTAAGCTCTGGATAAAGCCGATTTTAGTCAGATTCCAATCAATGGTGGATAAGTTAAGCCGATTTGCGAGAGATCTCGTTTTGTCATGCAGTGAGACTTGCGTGGTTTAGTTTCAGAATCGTGTGGGAAGCAGATTATTTTCTGCATATAAAAACATAACTACTCACCAACCGAAGAATCCGCAAGTAAAAGCGTTTACCAGAAGGAATACAAAGAACCGATGGCTTGCTTCCTCCAGAGAAAAAAATTGTGATCCAAAGTTGACAAACATTTGAATGACACGAACAAGCCTCCCTCCACACCAATTACGATCAGTCGAAGTCAATAGAACCCGGGGGCATTTCCCCAGAACGGTAAGTGTCAGCGTTTGGAGTTTGCAGCGAAAGTTATAATTCCATTAAGGGTTGGGTGAAGTGACGGAAGGAACATTTGTGGTACTCTGGAAAGGACGGCTCTTTCCACTTGTTACATTACGAGGGATTAGTAACCTCGCATTAAAAGGCTTTTAGAGGAAGAATTTCTATTCCTCTCTCTCTGGAAAAGTTTCAACCGACGACTTGGAGTTGATTAATCTCGTTCCAACTGACAAGGGACGAGGGTTTTCGTTTCAAAGGAATGAACAATGAATACATTCGAATAAAACCGCGGTTTAATTTTTTATTACGTTGAGTTCAAATTTTTCAGTGTCGAGGCAGTAGCTTAGCCAGAATTTTATTCCGGTCGGGGCCTAAAGTTAATGGAAAGAAAATGGAATTTATTTTTAATGCAAAGTTCAGATCTTTCAGACTTTTTAAGGTCTGTGTGTTATATTTAGCAACAGGTTATGAACTTTCTAAGGATTGTTGTTCGCGTATAAAGTGACACGTCGATTGATATAACTACACGAACAGTCTCCGTAAAATTAAAAAAAAAAGAACGTACAACAAATATTCAAATTTGTTTCTGGGAATTCATTTTTTACTTTTTTGTCACCGTTGAAGGACTATTACAACATGTAGATATGCGTGGGGGTTGATTCAGCGCAGATACAACGACGCTCAGTCATTGCTTTCATACTTTACATGTGGATTTGTCTAGAGAGCTAGCAAACTGAGTTGAGGTGGCGGAGGTTCTATTTCTTCCAGGGAGTATATCTTCTGTCAGTAGAAACTTCCATTGCGTGTTCGTCCATTAATTGACGTTGTCGGTCTTGTGTTTGGCACAGCTTGGCCAAATATGGCCCTTGCACCATAAAAATCAATGCAACCAACCATACTTCGTAGTGAATATTACGTCATTAAACTAATGTGGATATAGTATATTATAAAGAACTGTTAATTTAAAGATGATAGTAACTTATCTTTTATTAAGAATATAGAAAGGATTTTGATTTTTTTTATTTATTTTGACCGCCCTACGGAACCGATCCCGGGGGACCAGACCTCCGAAATTTGCACTTCAAGCCCAAGAACCTGAGGTTTGATGTCGGGCCCCGGTACCAGTTCGATCAGTTCCCTAAACTACGACCGAATCGGGCCCTCAGAATAAGTTTCTCAGAATAAGGTTCGCGGACGTGTTAACTAAAAATATAATACCATTGTTTTAAAATTAAAAAAATCAATAATTAAAGTTGTTCGAAAATTAAAATTAAAAAAATAAGTATTATAGTTGATCGAATATTAAAAAACGGAAACAACTTGAGTTGATTAAATTTTGATGCGAAAAACAAAATGCAGCTTGCCGCCCTGAAAGTAGACAAATTTATGTGTAACTGATTAATAATTTGTAGTTCACAGTTTTATTTATTTCTCTATTTGTAATTTTATAGAAATGAAAATATTTTCAATTGGTATTTTTAAAGTGGGAGTGTAACGTTATATCTAGGAAGGAAATCGCAAAGTGCCAACACCAAATGTGTAATATGATCCGAGACCCGGGTCAAGTGAATCCAATGCAGTGAAGAAAATTTATTGTTTGTCCAGCATAAAGGATCAGAAATTGAATCTTCGGCGGTTATACTTTTTCCCAGACGCAGTTTAGTGGCGATCATTCATCATCAGGATAAATCGTGTCCACTTGCAAGTCCCCTGCGTTTTGGCCGCAGGAGTGCCTCGCAGCACGACCATAAAAAGGGAAGCGTGGGCTTGTTAAATAATTCAGTATTTATTATTGGAGTCAGGTTCCGATGGCCGTTTAGTCAGTGTAGTTCAAACACGTATGAGGCGATTTTTCTGTGAAGCTAAATATAGGGGGCGCTAGTGTTTTTATGGTAATACGCATTTCCTGTTTCTTTCCAGAAATGACATCGCTTTGCATGTTACTCGAATGTGTTTCAGAATGTCACTTGAAGAACTGATCATAAATGTTACTTGCTTTTTATCTCGTTCCCTTCGGAGTGTACCGTTTCCAATATACACTGAAAGAATTCATTTTCAGGCCCAGTGATATGATTTTGTTTTGTTTCATTATGTTGTGGGTTTCGGAATTTTTACAGCACAAGGGCCATGTTTGGTCAAGTTGCGCCAAACGCAAGACAGACAACGTCACGTAAATGGACATACACGCATATAAGGAAAGTTTTAATGCCACAGAAGAAATATATCCAGAAAGGAATCGCATCTGAGCCACCCACAACTTGCAGATCGCTAGCGCAGTGGACAAATAATATTTGTTATATATTAGGAATTTTATCGTTTCAATATTTACTCTACTAAGTAAGTTTTCAGCTCACAAAAAGTGAAAAAGTAGATAATTTTTTCATATGAAACTTTATAACCGTGTACCGTTTCCAAAACACATAGCCTAAAAATGATACTCGAAAACTGATGGGTAGGGAACGTGTCAACATAGACGTCAACAAAATAGGAAAGCATGAAATCCAGGCTACGATCACTAATTTTTGTGAACTTGCTTAAACCAATAGGATGTACCAAAATTATAAAATGCAACTATTTCTTTTTTGATTTAAAGATGTTTGGAGAGTTAGGTGCCAGGTCAGGTGTTTTCCTCCTCATCTGAACGAGGTTCAAAATTACCAGGCGTTTTTCTTGGATCTTTTCCTTAGGATTGATCCCGGCCCTTCGCCAATAGCCCGTTGTGTTGCTCCAGTGCGACATAAATTACCTACCTACTTTTAATCTAGATATATGGATTAGGTTTCAAAGTATATTTCATTCGGAACCGAATTTCGCATGCAAGGTAATGAAATCCAATCTCCATAGTATAAACGTTGTGTCGAGAATAACGTGCAAGTTAATTCGACATAAGATATCACTTTATAATTCTTTCACCAATCGAAGCCCCTCAGTTTGAAAAAATGCTCCCAACTGCGAATGAAGGAACCATTCATATTCCTTCCACTTGCAATAAAAAGTCAGAAAACCGGATCCTGGATCGTTGGGAGGATTTCAGACAATTTTCATTCGAAAATATTACAGATCAGTGATCCAGTTTCATAGAAAAGACCTACACTTCAGATTTTTTCGTTTTTCTTGATTTACCTTTTTCCCCACTTTATTCATTTCTTCGATCAAAAGATAATTTTTTCTCGAAGCAGTACTGATACGATGATAAAGTTAAGAACTAGTCATATTTAATGCCGAAACGAAACTTATTTAGCATTTTTCACCTTATGGGACAACGATTTTGGCAAAGTTTGATGCTTGAACTGCAGATTCAAGTTTTTTTTTTGTGCGGAGATTTTAGGTTGATGAGTACTCTAAATTAATTGGTTGCGCATAAAAGTTACGACAGCGTTTCATATGTAATACTTCTAGAAGAATAGTGTTACAACTGAAAAAACGCACAATTTGAGTATAGTTCACAGAAAACTGCCTGAAACGATAACAAACTGGATCTCTTTTGTGTCATAAGAGTAGTTCTGTGTTTCATAACACAAGACGAGAGTTTTTGGCATTTGATTACAAAAGACGCAAGAGGTTTTCATGTTTGATAAAAAAGGACAAGAGTTTTTGATGTTTGATTACACAAGGCACAAGAGTTTTTGTGACTGCTGAGAAAGTGACGTATATTCCAACATCAGAATTTCTACTGCAATAGCTGCTTCATAATTCAATGATGGTAATTTAATTTTGTCTTTCCTCTTTCGCATGTTAATCTAGAGACTGCTTGATATCGTAAGCTTCGGTAGTAATTTCAAATGATTAAATCGTAATCTGAGGGAGATATTTAAATTTCATAATATTTCTTTTTCGTGTAGAACAATTTCAAAGAGAATTAGTCTAGTGACGAATCCAAGACATAAATCTGCATTGAAGGCAAAAAATAGACCAACACTCCTAAATAATAAAAAAAAATTAAATATTTTTAAAGCAAATTAATTTATCTAACTTCTGTAAATAATTAATGGGATAAAGGTCATAAAAATAATGGGCACATATTTGTTGATTGAAAGAGGGAAGAAATGTGAAGATCACCATCTACGAACTACATCTATTACGAATACATCAATTAATTAAATGAGGAAATGTGTTTCTAGGAGGGTCTTAAGTCCCTGTATCCCCCTCCGTAGGTGCGCTCTTGCTCTCTCCTGTACATTTTAAAAGTCATAACTGTTCTAGGATATTTATTGGAATATACTTTTTCTGATCTTTCTTATAGCTACTACTTCCAGTTCGATAATGGCTTTAAACACAAAATTCGATTCTATTAGTTGAATGGTTGATGAGCAATAAAAGTCTCCGTGTACTAAAAATATCACCCTTTACTAGACCGTAAATTTCGGTTTATCCAACCGAAATATTCTAATACAAAATCAATGAAGACGCATGCTTAAATTCTATTGAATGCTTGGATCTACAAGCAATCTTTGAGTGCCCTATATTGTATCAGTTTTATTAAATCTTCCCTTTCTGAACTTCGGGATTGATTCCAGACCGTCGACAATAGGACGTTGTATTGCTTCAGTGCGTAAATTCAACTACCAACCCTTTCTGCAAATTTGACGTTGTCTGTGTTTGACGCAGCTTGGCCAAATATGGCTTTTGCGCCATAAACAGAACCAACCCTTTCTGAAAATAACTCTGGTATAATACAATGTGCAGCCATTTTACATTATGTTCATGTTTTTCTCAATAAATAACAACATATGTCTATAAGCATTGTTTCGTTTTGAAATTAAAGAAATGTACACAAGGGATAAATATACCATAAAAGTTTAATTATTCTCGTGTAGCCTAGGAGTAATACTTTCTCCTTCGCTATACTTCTTTTTAAATACAAATATTTTTCTACGGCCGAACTGAAGTCTACGAAGTGAACCAAACCTGCTGCTAATGAAAATAAATAAACAAAGATATTGTTACTAATTGGTTGTAATCGTTATTTGCTAAGTTGGTTAGGAATATTATTCTGTACTAGCAGAATTAATCGGCGTTGCTCGGGTTGAATTGGTTAAATGTTGATTGAAAAGTGATCAGAATAATCACTTCTATTTCATAGAGAAATGTAAGCATCATTTAAGTGTACGGAAAATAATTTTTTAATATCGTTTTTACTTTTTCATAATTTCTACAATTCATTTTGGACGCAGATATGTATACATGATATATCCATCCATATAATCCATTTCATATTCATCATATAATCCATTTCATATTCATCATATAATCCATTTCATATTCATCATATAATCCATTCATAGTCATCATTTGTAAGACAAACAATAAGGGTTTTTCCTAGGTGGCTACTACAGTAGTCGATTTTGAATTTTGGAGTGATTACGAATATCCCCGTACGTTCATTTTCAGTAAAAATGGCGAATTTTCGACGTAGTCTTGCACTTAGTTTTCCTATGAATATGTTTTATGGCATTCTTGCACCTGGTATGTGATGTTTTCGAGTTTCATGATCATTATGAGAAGATGGTAAATTAAATTGTTACGGCATTCGTGATTAATTTATTTTGAAGCAAACACATTTTTTCTTGAAAATTCCATTCAGCGGCACATGGTATAACGGTAGATAGATAGGCATTTAATTAACATCGCACTGGAACAACACAATGGTCTATTGGCGACGGTCCGGGATCATCCCCCAAAGCGAAAGATCCGAGGACAACACCACGTGGAATAACGGAGCTTGTGTTAAAAATAAATGTCATCGGTGTAGACAAAGCAAACTCAATCGATTACAATTTTTCAAAAAACGGGAGGCCGATTTTAAACGTTTTTTTTTAAAGAAATCACTGCTTTCAACGAATGTTTCACATGTATCTAAGTTGCGCACGAACAGCTTCAATTTGTAGGGTAAGCAACCTCGACCTTCTGTCACTTAAGACAAAAAATTTCAATTTTTCAAAATTTCTCACTCAGTTTTAAATCGAATCCTTATGGTACTTTTTTAAGTTCAGATTTAGTTTCTGAATAGAAACCACGTACCTATTAAATGTAGTTACTTGACTATGGAGTACAGCTTTCATTAACACCCTTGAAAAACAAATGTAAATTTAATTGATTTTAATGTCTTGAAATGAAAATCTAAGTCAAAATTTTAAATTATATTTGAACTACAACGTAAGACTACTGGTTTTAATTTAACGTAACCCATCTTATTTAAAGTGAGTTTTTTAACTTTACTGGTCATTGTAAAATAAGAAATTATACACCTTACTTTAAAATGTTTTTTTTATTATTTATTTTTATGAAAGGGCATTATGCAAACCATTATGTATTCAACCAAAGACAAAGAAAGTTGGCCGAAATATACATATACTGCCAAGAAATTACCCATGTCATGTGATATTTTGCA
This sequence comes from Meta bourneti, assembly GCA_933210815.1. Classification (NCBI taxonomy): domain Eukaryota; kingdom Metazoa; phylum Arthropoda; class Arachnida; order Araneae; family Tetragnathidae; genus Meta; species Meta bourneti. Next base: position 33,708,836 of record OW119924.1, read on the forward strand.
GAAAATAAATAATTCATTGAAATTTAAATCCTGAATAATATATCTTCAATAGGTAAAATACCGGAACATATAAATACAAACAGAAACGAAATTCCGGCCATTCTAAAGTATGAAGTTACGCACCTTACTTGAAAAGGTTTTGTTTTGTATATTTTATTTATTTTTATGAAACAGAATTCTACAAACGATTACTAATTCAATCAAAGATTTAAGGAAAGTTGGTCCAAATATACATATACCGCCAAGAAATTACCCATGTCTGATATTTTGCAGGAAATAAATAAATCATTAAAATTTATCTCCTAAATATATCTGCAATATGTAAAATACTGGAACACGTAAATAGAAACGAACGAAATACCGATCCTTGAAAAAATGCAGAATTCTGAAAAGAAAGATACGTGCAAACGTGTCCAATTTCGAGTTCCTGAATATATTCTGAGAAAGAACAATTCGACAAAATACTTTTGAACAATTTCGATAAAGAGAATAATGATTTATTTACAAAAAGAACACATATTTATAATACTTGTAAATGCTTAAATATGACCACAACATTTCTGTCTTAACTCAAATGCACAAACATGGAATTCTAAATCTAATTTATAAAATAAAACATTAATTCTGGCGTTACCTGATACCGAATTGCAAAATTACACTTTTATGATCAATGATTTTTTTTGTTTTGGCTTTTCGGGTGTTCCATTACAAAATGCAAGTTGTGTAAAATTAAGTATTTTAAATATCCATTTTTCATCATTCAAATATTCCTAAATTATTTATATTGTAGAAAGAAATAAAATATCAGTTCAAACATAATTAGAATTTAAATTGTTGAAATATTACGTTTCAGAAAAAATTGTTTATCGAGCAATAGTGGTAAAACAATTTTATTAGAAAATTTGATTTTCGATCAATACTGGTAAAACAAACTGAGTTGCGTACAGTAATCCTTTAATGCTCAATGTTTTCCTATGGCAATTTCGAATTGATTTAGCCCCCACCTATTTTAAAGAGAAGGGAGTTAATATGTAGCTTGCGTTACTTGCAGAGTTCCAAAGTATAAGTGTACCAAATTTGGTGTGTATTGGTCAAACGGTGTAGATTTGTAGAGAACATACACGCACATCCATTTATATAGTATATATAGATGGAAAAATAAAGCACATTTTACTATTTCAAGAAATCAGATACAAGTGTTGTTTGCTATAGTTATAATATAAAAGCTAATTACGCTTGTGCAATTCAATTAAATTTTAAGTTTGAAAATAAGAATAATCGAATTTTGAGTAGATTATTCGATTTCAAATACTGTTTGTACTCTTGGGTTGTGTTAAATTATATTTGGGTATACAATATTTTTCACGTCAATTTTTTTGTCAATGATCGTATGTTCCCAGGTTCTATAATAGGTAGTATTCATTGGTGTCGATGATTTCATCTAAACCTGATTTACAAACTCATGCATGAGAGTGATGCTGCGGCATGTTGTCCAGCTGAGGACACAGATAACCACACACAAATTCAAATTTGTCTCGAATGGTGACATCTGGGATTAGAAGGACACCAGTGTACCCCTGCTACATTTTCGGTTTAAGTTTTTACTTACAATTTTAAACCCGAGGGGAGGATTCTTCGGCCAGACAGAAAGGGTTGAGTTTTTTTATCGCACAAGGGCCATATTTGGCCATGCTACGCTAAACACAAGACAGGCAGCGTCGAGTAATAAACATACACACAAAAGGAAAGCTTTACTAACACAGAAGAGTTAAATTCACTCGTAGAGGAATCGAACCTGCACCGCTTACAACTCGCAGGTTCCTAGAGCAGAAGACACACCCACTGAGCCACGACGGCCCCATCAGACAAGAAAGAAAATTGGTCGGAAGGAATTATTTGATATTCTAAGAGTGTAGACGGGGTGTTCAGGCACGGTCATCCGGGTCCTGCGAAGAGGGCGCCATAACTCAGTGGATACACTGAGCTAGCAACCTGCGAGTTGTAGGCGGCGCATGTTCGATTTATCCCTGGTGAATTTATCTTTTCTGTGTCAGTAAAACTTTTCTTATGTGTGCGTATGTCTACTACCTGACGTTGTCTGGGTTGTATTCGGCGTAGCTTGGCCATTGTGCCATAAAAAAACTGAATCCTTCTTGTATGACATATCGTGAACGTTAAGATTGTTGTTGGTCTAATTACAAGAACGGAAAGAAAAGCTGAAAACAAAATCTCAAAAGGAACAATACAAAAACAAAAATATCGGAATATCGTTAGCTACTGCTACTCTGCTTCTAGAAAAATGCCCCTGACGAGCAGAAACCCTCAGAAAGTCAATGAAGCAGCGAACCGCAAAAGCCAAACGAGGAAGAAAATAAATTGGAATTTCAAAAGAAACGAACTTTTTAGAGGGAATAAAAATCAAGACAGCGAAAGAACGAAAAAAAGCAGGCCCATCTTTTTTTTGCTATTTATACATTTTAAGGTCATTCTTATATGACTGGACATATTCCCTGAAGGTGAATTATAATAAGAATAACTACGATGCGAAAAATCCATGTTTTTTTCCTTCGCAACAAACGGGAATAATTGAAGGTTGAGTAAGTTTCCCTGCATAAAATGAGCTCATTTAATTTAACGCATTTTTCTTATATCCCCCTTAAAGGTTCAGTTTTGTCCTTGGTCACTTTTTTGATTGAGGATTTTCTAAATAAAAAACCCCACTCCCAACTATCACATTTTTCTTAATATTATTTGAAGACAAGATGGAAGTTCTCTCCAGCAATAATTATACTAATTTGTCACTATAATAAAAAGGATAAAAAGGAAGAACCGGGAGAGAAAGATGTTCCGAGAGCTACCTTTTAAAAGTATTATAAAATCCAAGTACAGATTTATGGAAATTTTTTTAGAAGATACTGGAAAATGATGTATACACAAATCTTGTAGGCTTAAGTGTGAGTTTTAAGCGCTTCGAAAAAACCCTCGTCATTTTTCACGTAATATCCCTAAGCAAAACTAGTGTCATTTGTAACAGAAAGATGACATCTCGAGAGTGCCATTGATATTTTTTTCAAATACTGGATAAAAGTGCCGTTTAGTTAAAGGAGATAAAAAAATCTACACTCTCTGTATACATGATATTCTACGGAAACTATAGAATTCCGTAGTTTCTGTTTCTGATAGCTGACTAAGGAAAAGAGCAAAAATTATGGTTCATTTTCGTCTTAGGAAAGTAAAATAGATCTGTCTTTACAATGCTCTGTACTTTGAATTGTAAAATTATACAATTTAATTACAGAGCTTTTCAAAGTTCGTAAAATAATAAAATGAATAGGTTTGGAACCCTCCATGTATTGATCTGTCTGTCAATCGGCAGACTTCAAACAGATATTCAAAACTAAAAGATGAAGGCCCCAAAACCAAATTAAATGACGGGTCCATCATGAAATAAAAATGTGTTCCAAGTATTCAATGTCTAGCTGGCAAAAATGTATAAGATTTCCTCTTCTCTTTTGTACTGTGGTAGACTAAATTTAAATTATCGTTTCTTTCAGTTGTGCTGAAAGTGCTCTCTGCGAATAAGTCATTTCTTTCAGCAATAAAAAGCTGATGAAGCAATTGTTAGAAGCTGCTGATCAAGCTGTAAGACTTCACTTATTGGTTGCTAATCAGCGCTATGCTGGTAGACTAATAGACTATAATGCATATTTAATGTTTCATACAAAAAAGTCATTGTTTTTACCTACGACGTAAGTTCTTGAACCAGTCCACACATTTATATAGAGTATGAGTATTAACAACTCTTTATACCTATAGTACATTTCTTGCACATGTTTAATTAATGTAAATACAACAAAAACAGTTACAACTTTTTAACTCAGAAAGAAAACCTAACATTGTACAAAAACTGCCACATTCCTCAACCTAAAGTACTGTGGCCATGCTCCCTACAACTACATCCCAGGCTCCAGTACTAAGTTAGACGCCGCACTCCCCAACTAGAACGGGTGGTTTTTACGAATCAAAAAGGTAGCAGGTGTCTCATACACGTTGTGGTAACAGAAACATAGCGAAAATTATGTCGTTATCATATATTTTATGCCACGTGCTGCAAACGCATAGCGTCGTCGTAAAACACTACTAAAGACATCGCAAAGACATCGCAAATACATCGTTACTGTTTCTATCTTAAGGCCAAACTATTAAGATAGCAGCGTTTACCAGTTTCTACTCTGTTCATTAATTGAGCTCCATTGTTCACGAATTGAGCTGTTCGTTTCAAGCGCGATGCAAACAGCGTAAATAGGATAGGGAGAAAAAGGTAGTATGTCATTGATATCCGAGCATTTTATTCGCTATGTGATACCTATCGATTATCGTCAACATATCTTGAATACGAGGCGGTGCTACTCGGTCCATAACCAGTCAAGATGATGGGCCTCTCATAAAATATCAAAATGTATCCCAAATACTCAATGTTTAACTTGTACAAATCCCTTTTCTTCTATATAATTGTTGTAAGCTTTTATACTATAGACGCAAAGAAAATAATTTATCTTTTGAGCCTAAAAAGAGACTAACTATAGTACAAAAACTTCTCACATTTTCAGAGGTCCCTTTAGATCAATATTTTTGTTTTAAAATAGATTCACTAATATTTAATTCTAATGAGACATGAAAAGCTTTTATAAGTTGAATGAACAATAGATGATTTGAAACCATTACACACAAGATAACTATATGATTGTATGTATAAGCCAAAGTTACACGTACGTTCGATTGGATTTTTAAAAATGAAAGATATATAGTGAATCTGTTCGAGCACAATGAATTTCTGTTCTACTGAAACATATTTCTATCCTTCTAAGAGCATGTGTAAAGAGAATAAATAGATAATAGAACGATTTTACAAATCAAGACAGTTCTGTAGTCAAAAGGATGGCTTTATTATTTTATTATAAAAATAACTACCTTGCTAGGAAAAGGGTAATTTTTGATACCTGAATTAGTAATTTTTATTTTTAAAAATTTTAACACAGCGTACAGGAAATACTTTCCAATGTTTTGATACTTTTATAATGTATCGACAGGAAGACATTGGTACTTTCACTATAACTTTCTTAACGAAGTGACTTGTGGACATAACTAAAAATCAGCGAATTTGAACATTGGCCATTTTCTACCAAGGTACAGAATTTTTTTTACCAATGCCAGTCCAATTTTAACTCGTTAGAAGTGCTTTAGATATCATGGCACTAAAAGGGAGGAATTATGAACCACTTGGCGTTCCTTTGGTGCACCACGGGGGAGGAGGTTCGCGTTGCACCTTACCTACACACCACACATTCAAGACAAACCGTTCATAGAGAAGCCACACATTCACTCCAGGCGGACAAACATCCATGCCTTACCTCGGATTCGAACCAGGAACTTTTCGATCTAGAAGACAGTACCCTGACCACCGGCTGGATTGGTCCGTAGGTACAGAATTATGTATTAAGATTTCATTCGCAATTAAATATTCATTATGGAATATGAAATGGTTGTGGAATTCGCTTTTGTGTGTTGTTTAAGTCCCTCAATAGTAACACAAATGCAGAATGTGAATTTTTACAAAGATATATTTGTTGTCAAATGTATGCGGAACCCTTGTAAAATCATTTTTATACTCAAATCAAACGAGATGTGTCACTTTTTATACTTACAGCAATAATTTGCTTTCAAATTCTAAGTTTGGTGACCAAACATTAAAAACAGATACTACTTTTTTAAAATGAAAATAAGGCCCAGATCTTTGGCATAAAATTTACTTCGAAATTTGGGGGCCCGCTCGAACTAAAGGCCAGACATTGCACTAGTGAATCAAAATATAAATTCAACATCTTGCAGAAAAGATATGTATTTAAAATCTCAACATAAATAAACAAAATTAACTGCTTTTTCAAGTTCATCTTAGAAGTTGAAAAATTGTAATGAATGAAGTTTTCGGAATTTTCTACCGAAACAATAAAAATGTTTTCAAAAACAGGAGAAAACAAAATTTGATTTTTTATTCATGATGTATTCTTCGGGATTTTAATATAAACAGTATCCCGAATCTCAGCAACAGAAACAGAACCATGAACGAAGTTAAGTTTAAGGGAAGGTCACTATCACAGAGAGAGGGAGAGACCCGGATGTATACAATGTCAGAGCCACTCTCTGATTGGCTACATCGATTTCCTGCGGCACAGCTGACACTCGATTTTCTAGCTTCTATTTTAATAGTACACATTTAGTGCAGACTTTTCCCATTCAAGAGTTTCCATGACTTGTGCTGCCATCTAATATGCACTACATCAACTAGAAACAGTTGGTGGTTTTAAATTTTAACGGTATTACGAAAAGCAATATCAATCTAAAACAAAAAGACAGGTGGATGAAAGAATAAGTGCAATTATTAAACAAAATTAACGAACCGAATAACTAAACATTTTGCATTAGAAAGAAAAATAAGAGAAAAATTTTCCCCATCAAAAAGTAATCCCGAAGCACCGCAAGACATGTTATTTAAAAAACTAGTTTTAGTTTTCAAACACTCAAACCAAGCGACCAACGTAAAAAAAGTGATGCGCGTACTGAAAATTAAAATATTTTTCTTTAATACATCAGATAAATTTTAGTTTTTTTATGAAGTGACAAATAAAATTTTAATTTTAATTATCTGAAAACTTTTGGCAAGATCGATTGTGTGTGACTTGAAATATACCTAAACACATCATAATACATCTTGAAGTTAGAATTTAAATCATTCCAGAGAGATTTTATTTTTTTGTTGGCTTTTATTTATTCTTTTCAATACACGTGCATTTAACATTGTTAGACGGATTTTAGTTTTGGGAAACTCAATATTGACACTTCCCACTTACTTTCTATTTCTAGTTACAGTTTGAATTACAGAGCGCCGAGTGGTGCGCCAAAGAAAAATTAAATTTCGGTGTCTTTGGCTGTGAACTTTGGCCTGGTCTTTTCCAGTAGTTCTTGTTTACGTTTCATGGTAAATAATAATTGGTAATTCATTTCAATGATATCAGGATAATTACTGCGCATTGCAGCTTGTCTTGTGCAAAGGTCGATTTATCTGGAAATAAATACGCGAAAACAAAATATATGTGCAACTATAACGTCTTCGCATAACTGAAGGGTTGCACGATCTAGAAAAAAAGTCACACAAAAGTGTGCAGAATGCTCCTAGTGCCGCTTGTGTCAAAGTACTCCAATATGCCCGATGCATATAGTTATCGCAATAAAAAACAAGACTAGATACATTTTGATAAAACTTTTCAACAAATGATATAAGAGAGCTGAAAAGATGTACCGATATCCAGCTCTCGAAGAGCAGAAGTTAAAAGATGCCCTCCCGAATGACCATGGGAAGCTCCGTATGTAAATTGCATTAACAGTTTAGAAGCATTCTAAGTTTCAGTTCTATAGATGCAACACTTCTAATCCAACATCTAAATCAGAATACGTTCGGACAAGAATACATATTTTCTTATATTTCTCATTCGACAGCAAGTTTGATTAGAAAAAATAACAACATGCATATTTATATGCATTTCTTATATTTCTCATTCGACAGCAAGTTTGATTAGAAAAAATAACAACATGCATATTTATATGCATTTCTTATATTTCTCATTCGACAGCAAGTTTGATTAGAAAAAATAACAACATGCATATTTATATGCATTTCTTATATTTCTCATTCGACAGCAAGTTTGATTAGAAAAAATAACAACATGCATATTTATAAAAGGCTTACTGTAAGTGTATCCAAACTCGTCCTCGGATTCAGGATCAGAAGCTCTTTCAGGAGGAGTAAGTTTGACATTAGCTGCACTGTCCATGTCAATCTGAAAAATAAAAGTTACCACTTTCATTTATGTTTTTCGTATTACTTCATAGCATTTCATATTTTCTACAGAACACACTTGAAATCCGTTATGGTTTGCTGGGGGGTTAATGGCGCAAGGGACAAATCTGAAATATATTATGATGCATAGTACTTTACAGCACGCAAGTGCATCATAATGCACTAGAAAAGTATGAACTACATAAATCTGATCCGATCATCACCTCGGTTTCCATCAAAGCCGAGAATTCCTGTTCAAGCAGATAAAATCTCCCCGAATCCTGCTTCACCAGTACTTCAACCTCCCTCGAATTCTGATATAATATTAACTAGAATGGACAGCTGTCAGAGACGCAACGAATCCATATACCTCCGAATGGGAACGAGAATCACCAACTTAAAGCTGAAGAATTATTCTGTGTAAACATTTTTAGGGTAATGAATGATAAGCTAGAAATAAAACGTCTTATTTCTCAAATCATATTTACATATAGTCAGCAGCACCGCCCTATGCTCCCTCTAAATATACAAGGGTGAGTCAACAACAATCCGCAATACAGCTACAAACTTATTTCAATAAAAATAACCAACTTGCAATCCCTTTTTCAACATAGACCCCTTGCTTTTAAAGGCATTTGTTCCATCGTTACACAATCTTTTCTTATACCAAAAAAGTTTGTGGATGAGCACACATGCATCGTTTCTTTCAGTTCTTGGTCCGTGGTCAATGACTAATTTAGGTAGGTATATAGTTGAATTAACGTCGCACTGGACAAACATAACGGGTATAGGAAAAGGTCCAGGATCAATCCCTAAGGGAAAGATCCGAGGATATCTCGTCATTTTGAATCAGTCAGATGACGAGGTCACACCTGAGCTGGCACCCCACTCTCCAAACTTCCACAACGTGATAACATTTGAGGCCACAACAGAAAAAACGTACACCAGCCCCCCATGTACACGACGGTATTTGGTTGGATCGAGTTTCGGAACTAGCAACCCTGAGGTTTGCTAATCCGCTACTGTTTCATCCGGGCTACCCGCGGCCCTATTAATTTCCCATTTCATCTACAGTAGTCTATTCTGTAATAGAATTATGTTGCGAACGCTATAAATCGCTGTTGTCAATTGTGATAACGGGTTGCCGTTTGGTTTCGTGCATTACACGTGTGCGACAAATTTTGAAATTTCCATCTATTGGTAGCCACCCCACTGCCGTAAAACACTGTTTTTGTACTGTTCTGAAAGTCTAATGGACTTCAACCCCTGATACACCTTCAGGCAAAAAAAAAAAGATCACTGAAAACTTCTCTTGTTTGACGCAAACGGAAAGGGATCAGTCATAGCTAATGTCATGATAGTGGCAATGCAATGAACGTAGCAATTTCATACCTGGGCAGCAATGACAAGACAGAATCTCGCCTAGCGATGTGCTCGAAAACGTTAGTGCCACCGACAGAAACACAAATACAACTGCGTTGCGGATTATTAGCTCACCCTTGTACTTTTTTTGTTCAAAAGGCCAAGTGACGGCTATTTGTAAGGTGCACCCAGTGGAAAACGACCTAACCATAAATATAAAAGTAGAGTGAGCAAAGGTAACCTTTTTATGTGCCCAGGATCATATGACCAAAACTAGTAGTAACGTGACTGCTAGACTTTCATCTGCCTGGAAGATAAGAACATTCATCATCTGAATGGTCCACGAGACGAGAGAAGACTCCGATCCAATGATTCCTCATGATTGGTCAGCACGACATAGACTTTGGCGACTTCACCATTTTTGTCGCCACTCTATAGAAATGCAAATTCACACATCTACACTGTCATAAAATGTTATATCACCAAACGAAGCGATAAGATGCTAAATCGACCAACCAAGTCAATTTTTCACAGAGCAGTCACGTGACTACTAGTCCACATGTTGGTCACACTTTTTAATACTCTTGTCGATAGCAATACTCAGTCTTCTTACACCACATATGCTCCTAGCAAGGACAATGATCAACATCCATGCGCTTACAAGCCGGTATTCGAATTAAGGACCAACTGCGTGGCAGACCCTCAAACATAAACCTGTATTTCACGAGTATGGATGTACCAAAAGTTCTCACCTGTTTCCCTTTCTTGGACCACACCTTCCCTTCCGCTAGAGGGACGAGTGGTACCTGATCCTCGGCTTCCACCTCTTCTGAGGCCTCGGTTTCGGAACCACCTCCAGGAACTGAGGGAGGCTGGACACTCTTGTCGGACGGAATGCTGGCGGGACTGGTGGGGGACACTGTTTTCGCCTTGATTTCGTTGTTGGGCGACGTCGCCTGTTTGGAAAAGGAACTCTGGCGCTTCGTGGTGGACTCGAGGGTCGAGGAATTCGACGAGGACGCTGATGGCGATCCTGGACTTAGTGACGTAGTGCAAACAGCAAGAACGGACGATAGTTGCTGAGAAAAAAGAAAGCAAATTCACGACTGGCTTTCTTTGAAAATTTGAACATAAAATAAAAGAATAAACGGTTTTGTGATGTTGAGTCTAGTTTATTAGCCGTGAGACTAGAGCACTTTGAGGTTGGCTCGCTGGTTGTTTTCTGGTTTTATGGCGCAAGGGCCATAATTGGCCAAGCTGCGTCAAACACAAGACAGACAACTACAAGAAGAAAATGTCGTGAAAGGGGAATAAAGAGTTGTGGGATGAAAGCAGAAAAATATTGTTGGGTATCTCGGGAGTGTGACCCCCGTTTACTAAAGACAGTAAACCCCATGGGTAAAGAAAAAATCACTAGAGTACCTCGGGTCCGTGAAGACCGTACATACCTAAAGGAGATGTGCCCCTGAGGGCAGAGAATTTCAAGAACCAGCTCAAGATGGTGCACAAGCTGGCCAAAGGGACTATCGAGACAGATGATGCGCTCGCTGGGGCGAAGGCCAGCTAAATTACATTTTGAGCAGTGAAAGGTGCTAGCAACCCAATTCGATCTTCATTTGCTCCAAGTGTCCAAGCGAAGTCTGGAGAGAGCAGCATGGTCTCCTGCTGCTAATTTTACACAGGGAGGCACCGAGCTGACCGTTTCATATGGATATTTCAATATTCTGTCTAGGACAGTATTTTTCACTTCGTATCTATGAAGTAACATTTTCCGTGTTCTATTAACCTGAAGTATCGCCAGTACCTAATATCCGTCAGTTTACAAATGTAAAATATAACTACGGGATGGTATTGTGACTAATAAATATTTAGGCATATTTAAGATGAGATGGTTTTCCTGAAAACCCAAATACCAAGAGGCTAGCGTTTTGGTATCCTGTTTCCTAACTTTTGGCGTAACTTGGCATGTTACTTGAATGCTATTTCAGAACGTCACTTATATTAAAAATTAACGCCAAATATCGTGAAAACACTTGAGAGAGACACATGGCGATAAACCAAATAAGTTCTTAATCGGAAGCATTTTTCTTCTTTCCTATAATTTGTTTTTATCCGAGTTTCTAGTTATCCTAGTTGGCCTCAATCCACATTACCTCGGATAATCACTGTTCTACTGAATATATATTTTTAAGATTTAGACAGTTTGACTTCAACAAAAGGTGAATTTGAAGTTACAATTAGATCTATAGTTACAGGATGTTTAAATAAAAATTAACAAAATTCAGAACGGAGAGGCAATTAGAAAAAAGACAATAGTATTTTTTTTTGGGGGGGGAAGAGGTTGTACTCACTTTTCTGGATATTAAGTTTTACTTGAAATTAAAACTAAGATCCTACTTACAACTGATTTTTAATAAAAACTTCTGTTTGTATTGCTCAGGAACGTAAGCATAAAACACGAGAGCCAACTTGAAAGTACAAATAGAGGGCTTAGTAATTGATTAAATTCTATTTTAGAATAGTAGAATTTAAACTGCAGATTTAATTTGTCGTTGCTTTTAAAGGGTTTGTACATCGGCCTAATCCAAAATTAGTTACCTAAATTTATAACACGGAATCAAACACAATTGAATCAAATCTAATGTTCTAATCTAAATGTTGCTAAAAGTATATACAAACTCAAAATACTATGATCGTAACAAGTACTCCAAATATTTTAATAGAAATTTGAATTAAATGATAATCTATTATAATTTGAAAAATTAATTTGTTATTGCTAAACTTACCATAGAAGAAGCTGTTGGAAGAATGTCGGCGTCTAAATATTTTGGAACATCTTTCGTGATAATCTCAAGAGGGAGAATGGATGGAGATTTGGTAGCAGATGACATTTCTGCTTCTGGCCTTTTTGGCTGCAAAGATTATATTCCTATATTACATTCACGAACATCACACGAATGGTGATATTATGGAATAAACATTCTATCAATCACATACCTGCTTCTGTTTCTCAATCCATTTTAGACAGCGGTGTCTTCAAAATCTTTAGAATTTATTGAAAAACTCCTTACTTAACGTTCGAATTTGTAGATAACACTTTTATCGAGGCCCAGAAGACCCTATTATAGACCGCGGTGTCTTATAAAACCTTTAGAATTTACTAAGAAACTCTTTAACGTCCGAATTTAATATAACATTTTTATGCAGGCGCAGAAGACTCTAATTTAGACCGAGGTGATGTCTTACAAAACCTTTAGAATTTACTGAGAAACTCAAGGTTCAAATTTGTAAGTAAAAATTTGATCCAGGCCCAGAAGACCCTATTTCATACCGCTGTGTCTTACAAAACCTTTAGAATTTACTAAAAAACTTCTTACTTAATGTTCTAATTTGTGGATAACACTTTTATCCAGACCCAGAATTCATCTTTGGAAGGGCCGATAAAGTGATCATAACCATGGCACTGAGATGTGGTTGTTTGATTGGCTTGAAATTTCTTTGACCTCAAACTTTACAGTTGATTCCCTGATTCTTTTTTCACTCCTCCTATTGAGGGCTATGATTGGTGGGTTAAGAAAACTTTAAAAATAAAACGTTGGTTTGTGAAATTTAAATGCAAATTTATGACGGGAATGTTAAAGGATTCGTTCTGGAATTTTAAGACCACCATCTTTATGTATTTGATTGAAGACGTTAGAATTGCATATAATTTGAAATGGTTTCCTGAAATGACCAGGATAGTTCCTGGGTATAAGCTGTCCATGTGCTAACTTCAGCAAGCTGTCCCTCTTTGAAACATTTGATTTTCAAAAAGAACGCCTTTCATTAAGCAAGCATTCAGAAAAATAATTTCGATGGTCGTCTTCTTTCTCCCGGATTTCTAAATGTAATGTTAAATGAGTCTTGCGTTGAACTGTTCTTTTTTTTTCGACTGTTTTCAGTCAGACTATGTAGATATTTTACCTGTGAGACTTACGAAACTGCGAGACTCATCGCTGAGTCCAACAGTGTCCGTGTCTCTACTATATTACTATTGAAATGCTTCATGACGAATAGACGAGTATTTGAACCAAGTTCTTAATTGAACAAATGAAGATTTACAATGACGCGGTTAACTTAAAAAGATTTTGACCCTTCAAAGCGATTTCAGTTATTCTCAGTGAAACTAGATGGTCATTAAAAAAGTGAGTTCTAAGCCTCGTAATTGCCGGACGAAGGAATAATGTAATGTTGCAAAATTTCTTAATACCGCAGCTGCAACAAATCAGGTATCTTTATATTCACACAAAATGGTGCCTCGTCTATCTTGCACCCATCGTTGTCAGCAAAGCAAGCAAATATAGAAATTTATGTACAAACAGGCACGTACACATAAAATAATTTTGGTGGGGGCCAAATCTTCTCTTCCGAATTTCTGTTCCAATCGAAAGGCCGTAATACTAAATAAACATTCCGTTCAACGATTTTTGGCTGTTTTTAGACATAACTACATAGCTGTGAGATAAACATAACTACAAACCTGAGTGATACCTACAATGTGTGATAAACAAAACTTCGATTTTAACTGATTAAATTAGCTTCAGAGCGAATTTTTTATTGTTAAAAAGCATTTAACATATTTCGGGGTTGGTTATTTTGGGGATTTATGGCGCAAAGGTTATATTTGGCCAAGCTGGCCAAGCACAAGATAGACAATTTCAAGCAAACAATATCGTAAAAGAAAGAAAAAAAGGGAATGGTAATAATGGGATGAAAGCAGAAAAATATCGCTTGGGTATTCCAGAAACTCGACATCCGTGTTTACTAAAGACATTGAACCCCATGGGAAAATAAAAGACCACTAAGTACCTCGTGTCCGTGAAGCCTGTACACACCTAAAGATGTACCCCTGCGGGCATATTTCGTGGAGAGGGAGGTTTCTAAGTACGTGCTTGGTTACTCATGGTCTAGGATGATGGACAAAACATTTTTCTCCTCTTGTCCAATCCTTTCCCATTTAGGGTTTGTTCCACGAAAATAGCTTTTTTTAAGCTTTGAATCGTTATTGAATTGTTTTAAATTGTTGAAAGCTCTTACTCGAATTTTAGTTCTGTTCAAGTGTCGAATGAGCGCACAAAAAATACTTCTCGACAGGCCAATTGCAGTTAGAGCTAGAGGACGACCAATGATTAGATGAATTAACTATGTAGACAAGGACTTTGACATTTGTAAAACTAAGAATTGGAGAACTATTGACAAAGGTCAAGATGGAACAGAATCATCAAGAAGCTCAAGACCCACACTAGGCTGTCGAGCCAATGAAGAAAATGTGTCAGTCGTGCCGTCTAATGATACGTTTTGAGACTATTTTTTTCTGGATAAATGGAAAGCGGATCCTTTGAAGTATATAATATCCAAATTACTTCTCATTACGAGTCTTAGAACTCGCTTCAAAGTTCGTTAAGTGGAATACTTATTTTTAATGACCTGGTGTACTAGTTTAATCACTATGGACGAATATGTTTCAAAGGAGAATGAAAATACTTAACAGACAAAACTCCCACGTAGCAGGCTAATAAACAAAAAGAAATAGCTTCTGGCATCCGATTATCTCATCGTAATCGATATGACGTTACAGACTGTGCAAATGAATAAAACGCAACGAACTGTTGCATCCTGGTTCCAGCTATCGTGATTATACTTGACTAAACATTCGCCTTTTTGTAAATCGCACAAGTAGTTTCATTTTCTTAAACGTTATTGTTTATCTTTAACCCTCCTAGCGGTTGTCTCGACGAGGCATCTCGTCATTTGAAAAATATTGATCAGATCTTGATGGTCGAGATATCTCGTCATCAGAAAAAACAGATCAGGTCTTGATCTCGTCATAAAAAAATTGGCAATATCTTGATGACGAGATATCTCGTAATTAGCACAATCGATCAGATCGTGATGGACGAATTATCTCATCGAAATCACTTGTGGGGGTCAAATGAGTGTGGTGTTTTGTAGTAATTAAATGGTGAGACACTTCCAAAAGTACGATACAACACATCACAGTTAAATCGTATTCTCACCAGTGGAACTAAGCTCTGAATGACAAATTTCACAGGATTTGACGCGTTCTTGATGACAGCCACTGCTTCTGTGTGACCAGCATTTCGAATGTCTACCCCGTTTACCTAAAATGAAAAGCAATAAACACAATTGGAACACAAAAGAAATGCAAGTATCAAAAGCAGAAGCAAAATCTGAAAATCTGTTAAACCAACCTCTAGAATTCGATCTCCTCTTTTCAAGGTACCGTCCCATCCGGCTGGACTGTCCGGCAGAACATTCTTGATGAAGATTCCTCCCCGTACTGTGTCCACTTTGGCAGCGTGCAGGATGCTGATGCCCAGGCCCTTGACAAGGTCCCTGTTCAACACGACTGCACTTTCGGGGCCCCACTGACGAGTCACGCTACTGCTGCTACGTTCTCCCAGCATGCTCTCGATTGTCGTGGATTTTGATTTTACTGAAACAGAAAATACGTTAAGAAAGATTGATGGTGGAATCTTAAGCGTAGATTTTGATAACTTTTCATTAACCTCGTTGTGTTTAGTAACATACATTTTGCTTCAAAAATTTTTTTCCCACTATTACGTACACAGAAATAAGGAAAAGTATGATTCGTACAAGTTCTATTACAAGATATAAGCATCAATGCCTTGTTCTGTAATTTGTGCTGCTATTTAGAAATCTTTAAAAACCAATCCAAAGCTTTTTCAACAATGCAGGACCCTTCAGGGGCACATCGTTTTTAACCTTCTAAGGGCTTCTCGAACCCGAGGTACTCTAGTAATTTATTCTTTTCCCATGGGGTTTACCGCGTCTGTAAACATGAGGGTAGTGACCCCAGGATGCCCAAGCTATCTTTCTCAATACTTTCTTTTCACAATTATTTGAATCATCTGTCTTGTATTTGCGCAACGTGGCCAAATATGGCCTTTACGCTATAGAACTCAAAATCAACCAACCACAACGCAGGAAAAGCCAAAAGATGGTGTAGAGTATAAATTCTAAATAGGAATAAATTTCTTTTTCGCTATTAGCCTACTCCGAGCGAGACCAGAGCCAAAAGACCGTTAGTCCTGTGTTCATTGAGAGCCAGCATCAGACTTTTTAAGAAATTGTCCCAAGCGATTCCAATACATGGAAGGAGGTGCTCAAGAGATGCCGGAGTGGTCAAGTACTCGGTGCAAGGTGAAAAAGTGACTTTCCCTCAAGCCCTACTAGGCTGCCTGTCTATGGTCTCAACCATGACGCAATGGGAGAATGTCACTGGGCTAAGTTCGTCAGGAGATTGCTCCAGGTAGGGTCACCCTAGGCGTGAAGGCCATTTTACAATGCCCAGCTGAAGGTAGCAGACAGGCCAAGTCAGACCATCACCTTCGAGTGCCTCAGGTCTTTGACCAAAGAAAGCAACAGTATTTTGTCCATCATAGGCAAATAAATTTTTATCGGTAAAAAGGTCCAATGAGTCATCCATTATATTATTATGAACAGAAGGTTGAGCTTATGTTTGGAGTTCCAGGGAGTGATTTTTGTAGCAGTAAAACAGCATGAAAGTAGTTTTGTGATGATTTAAAGAATTAGTTATCGGTATTTATGTCTGATACTGCTCGTAGAGTGCGTTAAAAATTTTATGCAACTTTTTTCAAAACCATGTTTCCTTACAAATTTGAGTCAGCTCAAAATTTACCAATTACGACTCAAATAAAGAAATTGATTTTTCTCTCGAATTCTTAAAGTTGTGCGAGTGACAAGAAAGATTAATACCTCTGGCAGGAAAGGCATCTTTGGGCGAAAGCGATGTCCTGATTGGCTTGAAAGGCACAGTTGGTTTCACTTTGCTGACCATGCTGCCAACGTCCAGCGGCTTGGCAGTGGCCATCGTCGCGAGTGGTGCAGGCGTCACTCCGATGATGGGTTTCGGTGAGGTAATCGCTGGTTTCGGTGGTAACGTGATGAGAGACAGTTTGCTTTCTGCAGATGGCAGTTTGATTGGAATCGCTGTGTCCGGCAGTGGTGGAGGAAGCGGTTTGACTAACTTGGGTGGCGGCTCGCTCCGATGTGGAGGGGATGGTTTCATTTCAGATGCGAGGGTTTGGGTGTGGCTTAAGGAGGGATCGGGTGGTTCCATTTCAGGAACGTCGAAGTATTCGTCTTCCTCTTCGGATTTTGTTGCCGGTCTGGAACAATGGAGAGAGAATGCATAAAAGCTTCAAAAAATGACTAAAGGAGATACTTAAAAAAAAAACAAAAATAGTAGTTGGTTGTTTTGCGACGGGTCCACACACATCCAATGGTCAGGATAAAAAAAAACCAATTAGGTTTACGTATGATATTTTTCATTATAATTGCCAGCATTCACTTTTTTGATTAAGCCCCTCCAGGCCATGTGCATAAAGTGAAAAAGCAGTATACTTTGGGTCGACTTAACATTCTTTTAAAAAATGACTTTTCTCACGACTTTTTTTTGCATTACATATCTGCCAACTTAAAAAAAAGGAAGGTTTTTTAGGACATAAAAACCTAAGCGCAACTGTCAGAAATGAAAATTCCTAAATAAAAATTATTGAAACGAAAGATGATTAAAAGCGCCGAATTAGGCGATTATTGCGCCAAATTTGGCTTTAAAATAGCAATCCAAAACAGAAAACCCTGCTCATAGGATTGGCGGCAGATCGAGCTCGTCGAAACCAATTTGGCGATATTTTAGACAAAATGGTGCCAAATATTTGGGGGAAATGAGCAATTAAACTTTAAAACATAATGCAAAGAGACAACTTTTACGACAATCTAGCAACCAGATACCGATGTTTTTCTTTCATGATTGCCACGACTGACTTGGCGCCAAAAATTCGAAAAACTGGCGTCTCTTGAATATTTTCTCCCAAAAGAAAAATCACGAAAATACTTTTTTCGTCCGGAAGACCAAGTGTTCTTTGAAAAATTTCAGGAAAACTTATGGATTAGATGAATAGATTGCCATGACGTAGTGCCGAATTTGGCGTCATTTGAAAATGTCTTTCTAAAGGAAAATATGTAACATATTTCACTTTCATTTTTTAAACATTCCGGATAAAAGAACTATCCGGTATAAAAACTACTTATTTCCGTCCGGAAGACCAAAAAAAGTTTATCGAAAGACTCACGGTAGGTATGTAGGAAGGTAGTTAATTAAAATCGTACTGGAGCAACACAACGGGCTATTGGCGACGGTCCGGGATCAATCCCAAAGAGTTGGTTGGTTTTGGGGGTTTTATGGCGCAAGGGCCATATTTAGACATGCTGCGCCAGACACGACATACAATATCAAGCAATAGACACACACAATGAACACACAAGAGAGAAATACACCCAGGGAGGAATGCATTTGACAGGAATCGAACCTGTGCCGCCTATAACTCAAAGGTAACTTTAGGATCCCCACATTTTTCAATTAAGATTAAAAATAACTTCTTATTGGATTATTTAACTTACAATTTCTAGATAAATTCCGAATTCAACACCCGCCGATTTAACTTCAATATTTTAGTCAGATTTTAAACAGAATGCAACATTTCGGTACAATAAAAATGCAAAATTTTAATAAAGTGAATTTTACCTTCGTAAAACATAGAAGGATTCCTGAGTTGAGCTAACAGATTCCTCGGCAGGTAAGTATTGGACCCTAAAAGATTTTAAACATGTCCTATATTGATTGCAAGCAACAGCACAAAAACGTATCAGATAAATGCCATCACATCAAAATACATAAACTAAAATAAATGTCGTTTTCGTAAAGCGTTTTGGAGTTGAAATGTAACTTTTAATACTGTCTTCAAAAACTTGAAAAAAATGTTATTCACAACATTAAGGATACGTTTTAAAGCTGGTTTGAAATGTGATGTATACTTTATAAAAAAATCATTGCACTTGCGTGTGTAAGTATCGAATATTTAAACATTTATCTCACACAAACATTTAGTTACTTAACTTAAAAGTAAAGTAGGAAATAGCTTTACAAGGTTGTTTTTAAGCTGCTGAAATGATTTTTTTTGTCGCCCATTATAATGAGTGGATTGAAAACCTTGAACCAGCAATTCTTAAACTGTAGGCCGCGACACCTATTGGAAGATGCGACAATGTTTACTAAAGTCTCCTCAAATATAGTATATAAAGCAAAGTTGGCGTTTGCCTGTACTCTACAAATCTACACCTGTAGCAAATCGAACTGTTAGCGCGTTGAAAGAAACTGAACTATTGGCGTATTGATAGCAAACTATTGGTGCGTTGATAGCAAACTATTGGCGCGTTGCAAATTACGCCATCGAACAGTCAACCCTTTCTTGGCTCGTTGCCAACTGATCCTTTTGTTATAAAAAGAGAGTTCTGTCAGTTCCTTCCCGGCGCGCGACTGCGCTGTGGTCCTTGTCTTATTACCTACTAAATGTTTTCTCGTAATTTGTAAAACTAAATAAATTGTCAATTTTAACCCCAGATGCTTACTCCACTAAACTCGACTCACCAACTTGTTATACATCGTTTGACCAATCCACATCAAATTCAGTACACTTATTCCTCAGGTAGGTAGTTAATTAACGTCGCACTGGATCAACACAACAGGCTATCCACTTATTCTTCAGAGCCCTGCGGGTACGATAGGCTACATATTGAAACACGTTTGATTTTTCCTGGGTTTGCAGAGGTGTCTTAAGACAATTAGAAATCCCCATAGAAATAAGACTGAGTGTAATTACTATTGCGGTTGAAATTTGGATTTTTACCAGTATTCTAGTCATAGATAAAGCAAGTTTAACGCAGATTCTATGTACGATTTTTCTAGTGTTAGGTAAAACTTAACACAAAATCAATCGCAAACCTTTATAAATAACACTAAGTATGGAAGAATATTTTGAAAATTAATTCTTCCTTGTACACAATTTTGAGATACTTAAATATATTTCTTACCAATTCAGCTTAGGATGACTACTTGAAACATGTGACCTTCGAATTCTCGATTCTAATAAAACAGATTGAGATAGAATGGGACATCTCTGGTTCCCTGGAGATGTCCCATAAGTATACTCTTTGTATAGAAAAAATGACGTATTTCCTAAATATTTGGCATTAGTTTACACGAAGCGAGGCTAGTCTAAACACTAAACAGTTTTTGATTAACTAAGAATAAAAGCAGGCTGCCACAGAGATGAATAAAAGGCGACGTTTTGATACCATGTTTCAACCTCGGCGACTAGGAGTATCTTTTAAAGCAAAATCGTCTCTAAACCCCAATTTTCAAAATTTTGGGTAATTTGTTTTCTAAATTCACCGAAGGTCAAGGGAAAATTTCGACCCTTTTTTTCGATTAACAGCGGACAGGAAAGTATTTTTCGGATTTTTCTCTGAGAAAATTTTTCAAGTTACGCCGATTTTGAAGATTTGGTAACCATGAAAGAAAAACATCGTAATCTGGTTGCTAGATAGACATGAAAACTCTATTAAGAAAATACTTAGTTTTTAAATTTTAAAATTTATTTTTCTTGGCAAGATCTTCAACGTCTGTTTCATACTTTATTCGCACATTTTGTGCTTTAGTCGATCCAATTTTTGTATCTGAGCAGCTAAAGTAGGATTCAAGGAGCCTTTCATTACTATTTTAAAAATTTATACTACTAATGCCAAACATTGTTGTATGTAAGCAATACTGTTTAAAAAATATTTCGTCATAAGTGTTATGTGTGTCAAACTGCAAACTAGCACCTTTTAAAACTTTGATCAAGTGAAATTAATCTACGTTTGATTAAAGCGATTTTTTGTTGCAGAGGAATCTTCCCCCCCTTTTAAGATGTTGGATTGGTTCGAGAAACAAATGTGTGTGAACTATTTCTTATCTCTTCCTTAAATTACTTCATTAACATTTGTATGCATTTTGATGTGAACTAACATTGTGTTTTTCTATACACTATTGGGTTTAATTACATGTTATGTGTCCCCCCTTCCCTTTTTGAAAAATTAATAAATACCGATCTGCTATTTCAGAAAGAAGTTTCGAGAAAAGCGAAGCAAAAAAACAAGCTAAAACGGAAGCCGAAAAAACAGAAAGAGCAACCCTATGTTAAACGTGACTACCTTGTAGAGTGAAATGCTGAACATCCCGAAGAATTCAGGGACTTGCGTCTGCGTACTATCGAAGACGAGATGGCAGAAAGGGCTCTACTTGCTGCACAAGTGCAGATACTGTTACAAGATCTCAACGGAGAAGACGATGAATTTTTTATGAAGAGTAGAATCCCATGTAAAGTAACACCTTCGAATGTCCACAACACAGGATCGTATAACCTTGAAAATATGGTCTGTGGAAACAAAACTTCTGAAAACACCGATGGTAACAGAGGATGAGCCTAATTTCAGATCTGTTGGATGAGACCACCGGAGATTCAGATAATGAAAATCCTGCTTAAATAAAAAGGCTAATAATTGCTCAGCAGTGCTTCTCTCCTTTACGAAACTAGAGTCATTGCAGAGAAAGATCAAATTCTAAGTTAAAAGGACTGCGGATTTTTCGATTTCGACCGAAATTAAATCAACGTTGCGAACAAAGCAGACATGCGATGCATCTTTCTTTTCGATTCTTTCTTGGAATTAGAAATCAAAACAGAGAAAGAATTATGCAAGTCATGGAAAGAGGCTGATTCATTTGGAAAGAATGTCTATTAAAAATAGTTTCAGCACTCCAAATCTATATGAATCAGAATCAACAAACCTAAATTAACGTTACAATATTCTATCGAAACTGCATACAGAACTTTTTCAAAAAAATCCGAAAAGCTGACTTTTGAAAAATTGGACGATCAACTGGACGAGCATTTCACATCCTTTTTTATAGTTGTAATTTGAAAAAATAAATAAATTCACAGTATTTAAAATTAAAGGGAGCAATAAAAATTTTAACTTTTCTTTTTGTGTATATTTCAATTATAACATATTTATGACACATTTGAGATTTATCACAGTTGTCCAACTTTTGTGTAGGATTCACCAAACTGTCCATTTTCCGTTGCAGCAGGAATATTACAATACTTTCTATCTTCAATTCAAATAAAGTATTAAATGTTCCCCCATTCAATTGGATATTATTCGTGCGTGTGTTTGCAAATGAAACTTTTATTACATGAATTCACTCACTATTTGCCTTAACACTCCAAGTGGTTTCGACGAGATATCACGTCCATCAAAATCTGACCAATTTTGTTACTGACGAGACATCTCGTCACCAAGATATTACTAATTGTTTCCTGATGACGAGATCAAGATCTGGTCAGTTTTTTTGTTATGACGAGATATCTCATCCATCAAGATCTGGTCAGTTTTGCTAATGACGAAATACCTCGTCGAGTTACCCCCCTATTTGGCGTATATTTCGATATTCTCAACTAGTTTAATTAAAGATATACCATAAAGCTGAGACAGTTATGTCGCCAGAAAGATGAAATACTAGAAAAATAATGTTAATGAATTTAATTAAGTATTTTACAATGTAAGGTTGTAGGCAATATGAAGATTAAGGGGCTTGGAAGCAAAACAACTGAGAATTGATTTGAAGGGGTCAAGTTTCTCCACAAATTTATCTTTCAAACATAAAAACTATTAAGAAATATAGCATACGTGACATCCGAAGTACTCTTATCCACGCTTCTCAAAACGTTTCCGACAGTTCTGGCATCAGCGTTGGCCAAAGAATGACCGTTTACCGAGACCAGGATGTCACCCGACTTCAGGTGTCCGTCTAGTTCACACGCACTGCCTGGCGTCACAGATGTCACCATCACACCAACAGAGTCCACTATATTGACACTCAGACCTGAAACACAATTTTTCATTTCAATCGTGTGTACCAAGTTGCTATACACGGTGTTTCGAAACTTTCTGTGCAAACTTTAAGGGAGAAGGTATGCAACATACAATTATACCGTATAAACACAGGGGATGTTTGCATGGGTACTTTTGGAGTTCGATGGATTGGCTGGGATGGTTGGTTTAGGTTTTACGGCGCAAGGTCCGATAGCGGACAAGATGCACTAAACGCAAGATAAAATACGACCCAGTAAAATTTATAAAATACTCAGATTTTTTGCCTACTTAGCAGTAAATGTAGATTTAATATAAGCAGGTTCGGTATTTTAAATACTTAGAACATACACACATTAAAAAGAAAATAACATTTGAACACTGAATCACAAAAACAAACAGGGAAATACAATATTGCAGTCGTCATCGAGGTAAAAAAAGAGTGATAATTAAAAAGTGTCGATGAAGTGATGTAGTTTAAGACATGAGAGATAAAAACACTAAGTGGAATTTAAAAATTTTATGTTTTGTAAAAATCTAAAAAGATTTGGGTGGGAGTATTTTCCCCTACCAAATCTTGAAAGTTTAAATTTAATTTATTAAAAGTATTCGCGGTGATGATTAAATATAGGACAAAATCACTTAAAATATGGCGAATTGTAAAAGGAATCACACCCAAGTAACACACAGGGGCATTCTCTCCTAATTAAAAATATACCTGTGACTGGTCGGATGGACCTGCAGTTGGCCACCACGATATCACTTGATTTATCATGCATTGGTATCTTTTTCTGAGGAAAAGTCTTGAGGTATCTTTAAGGTACCGCGTCCTTCCTTACCCTCCAGATGGTTTCGATGACATCTTGTCCATCAAAATATGAAATTTTGCTAATGACGATTTCTTTGTCAAGATATTATCAATTTTTTGGTGATGACGAGAACACATCTGGTCAGTTTTCTTCTAATGACGAAAGACTGAGATCTTGATGGACGAGAAATCTCGTCCATGAAGATCTGATCAGTTTTGCTAATGACGAGATACCTCGTCGAGACAACCACCAGGAGGGTTTTGATTTCCTAAAGGTATCGCTGCAAGGGTTCGCGAAAGGCCAGGAATTTTCGAACGTGTACGAGTCGACGCAGTCAGACAGACATTACCGTTGATAAAAAGCTTATCAACGGTAAAAGCCTATCAACGGTATAACTTTGAGCACCTGATATGAAACTGTGTACAACTAACTATACTGTGAAACTGCAATTAAGGCTAATAAAATTGCTGTTCACATAGTCGCTTTCATTTCTGCACCTTAGTGCACTCTAAAACAATCAGGTGGTACGCCCCTGTGTGAATGCATCTTTATTTTCCCCCTAACCCCTTAAAGTGTGTACAGGTTGTATAAAAAATACCCTGTATAATCGACATTTATCTCTGAATATGTTTCCTATCTTCTTAAGAACAGAGACATTATAAAGTAAATAATCAAACAGAAAATTTTATCAAACTTTGCTCCTTAATTTAGAGAAAATGTAGAATGCGTCCATATATCTTTAAAATGTGCGGCATATTTCCTGATTTGATATACAACCCGAAAATATTAGAAAAATATACGAAAACGTCTCAGGTAAAATTGTCTGAGTATAATCGAGAACTGATTGCAATGATTGGAACTGGAATGCCTCACCGTATTTATCCTATGAAGCATTACCTGTTCATATGGTCGCCTGTGTTCAGAAAGTGGATTCTCTAATAGAACTCTTTTGCAACACTGCTTTGAAGCATAAACTTTGAGACTCAAATTATGTGTATACATATAAGTACACACATAAAATCCGAGCAGTGTTTAACCCTTAGGAATCTTACTTTCTTTAAGTAAACACGGGCATCACAACCCCGAAGTACAGCTAGTGATCTGTCATCACTTTAGTTTTACCCTCTCCTACCCTTTCGCTTCATGCTTTCTTTTCCCCACTCTGGGCGAGTGAATTTTATTTCCTCTTGCGTTTGGTACAGCTTATTCTTTTTTGGAACTTGGATCATAAATTCTAAACCAACCGGGCCGTGCTTCGTAGGAATTAATTACTTGAAGATATTTAAAATTGAAGACTTCTTACACGGACAACTCAACTTCGAAAAATTATATGATCCAAGTCAGAATTTAAAAAAAAATCCTGCAAAACTATCAAAACGTATCATGACATTTTAAGAATATTATACATACCGAAGACCTGTGAACCTTTGTGTATATTAATAACTTCAAAGGGAATTTTCAATGTATCATTTTGTTTTTCTTTTTGAAGGACAGATGGCGCCATGAGTGTACCTCTTGCTTCTGACGATTGAAGTTTCTAAACGATTAAAAAAAAGAAACAAAGATTGAATAAAATAGAATCAAAATGTGGAAATCGCAAACAAATGGGTTGAAATTTTAATATCTTTATGAGAAAGAACATTTTGTCTTCCTGCAATCTTAAACATATTCCAAAATTTTAATTCCTAAAATTAAGATTACAATAGGTTTCATTGAGATATTTATAATTGCTAAATTTATATCTCTCTCATTGTTTCAAATCTTTCATCCACGCAGTTGAAGAGCAAATTATGTTTTTTGTTTAAGCCAACTTGAAAAATAGTTTTGAAAATCTATATGATCCCAAAAGTATGGTTTAGAGTATCGTTGAAAGCTTCTGTGTAAATGCGCCTGAATAGAAAGTATTTAAAAAGATGAATGATCGACAGGCTCATTGTGACTTAATCAAAACACATTCGTCTACATCTACTCGCTGGCTATAAGATTTGCGCATACTAATATTTAAGCTTGTGGCACCATAAGTGGCGGTTGGTACATAGAACCACGGAGCCCTAGGCCATTTTGGAAATAATTAAAAGAATAAAAACATATTTAATAAGGAAACATTTTTACTGCAAAAAATGTTTTAAAATATAGCACACTTCCCACGGTTAAATCAGTAAATAAAAAGCTCGGTTCCGTTCCTGAAACTTTACTCTCATCAGCTTGGAGCACGCGCGAACGAATGGGTGGAGTTAAAGCGAGTTCGAGTCCACAGCCAATGATAGCGTTTGAGACATTTTGACCGACAGCTGGCTCTATGCTAGCTTAATATACCCGTTGTGCACAAGCCACATGGGGACAAAAGGTTATGGGAAACGATACTGTAACATCTGTTTTTCGCTTGTGTATGAAGTACGGTGTGTTCTGCTAAATTGGCACGATAAATATGAGCTAAAAGATTAAAGCCCGAAATTCATTTAGCACAAAATAGACTTCAAGACAAACAGCTTGCTTGGGTTTTATTGCCGCCGTAGATGAGAAGACCTGGTAGTCTAACTAGGATGATAGTCTGTAGCTCTCCCCCACTAGATTACAACACTACACAGCCCGTTCATGCCAAGATATGAGAAGAGTTCCCAAGTTCCCGCTGTGGGTCTCACGAACAGGACTAGCATTCTATGGCGTGGAACTGGTGGCGATGAGGAATGCTTACTTCCTCAGGAACTACCACGGTGCCGATGGATCGCCGCCTTCCCCAGTAAACGGACCTAAGAACGCATGGTATCGTCTCCTACTCCTTTAGATGCTCTTCAGATCGTTCTGAATCGGGACCAGATGTAGGTGGTCGGTCTTTATCTAGGGGTCGGGTAGAGTTTTCCTCTACCCAACCCCCAAGACCGAGACTACTTCATCCTGACAATTTATAGGCTTGGGTAGGGCTTGAGCATGCAGGGCTCGGTTGAAATATCAACAGAGATATTCATGTCTTATTCAGGTGACCATCGAATGTTTCGACTGTTTGAGTCCCATTTTTCCTAGTCCTGGGAGCTGGACTAGGCGTCAACTGCCACACAAATTTACCCAGGCGGCTCATCACCCAGGACATTTTACTGATGTCCCTAGGTCGATATTTTTAGAATTCCAGCCGTAACGTGCAACGTGCTGCATTGCGTCTAAACAATCCAGCATGTAGTAAATGGAATACACAACTTCTCCACAATTACTTATAGTAATTGTGGAGAAGTTAACTATAGTAAACTTAAGTTAACTATACCCATGAATCAAGCCCTTCATTAGATTGATGTAGAATTTTGTAGCAAAGCTACTAAACTTCAATTAAAATGTTATAAAGTTGATGAACATTTAATTTTTCTATTGTTTTAGGGAAGGCTGAAGTCGCAACCCCTGTCTTAACTTCTTTTTCCAACGAGTCGACACTTAGATTTAAGACAGATTCCCGCATTTACATGAGTAAATTCCTTCCACCAGCTGCCAGATGTCATGGCAATCATAGATCAGTACAATGCCATTATAAGCACAGTTACCAACATAAAACGTGACAATAAAAACATACGTATATCAACAACGTAAAGCATCCATGGTTAGTGAATGAATAAGAAGAAATAAAAGCTTAAAAGAGCAAGAATCTCCGGGTTTACTTCCTTCGGCTAATTTTCAGTGGTTATAATTGGACAAGAATTTAATTACTCAGGAAGGAGAAACATAAAAGATATGATACATGAAAGTAATTACGCGGTGTGTTATAAGCCACGAAATAAACGTGAGTAGCCAACAATTCCGAGTGTAACCAAGCATAAAAAACACATGAAAAAGGAGAATGCATATTTTCACATTATACTAACCCAGCAAAGTTTGCAAGAGCAAATTATTTAAAGCACAAAAAACGGGATACATTGTTAAAAAGGACAGTAAGTTAGCCCTCCAAGTGGTTTCAACGAGAGATCTTGTCCATCAAGATCTGGCCTATCTTGCTAATGACGAGGTATCTCGTCATCAATATATTGCCAATTTTTCAATGATGACGAGATCAAGATATGGTCAGTGTTTTCTTCTAAGGACGAGAGCTTAATGAACGAGATATATCGTCCATCAAGATGTGGTCAGTTTTGACAATGACGAGATACCTCGTCGAGAGAACCACCGGGAGGGTTAACTTTGACAATACAATTTAAATTATAATTTTGAATTGAAAATTTTAAAAGGATAAAACTACTTTAAGAATAGTGCACTTTGGATTTCAATGCTAGGATTCGTAAAAAATAAAGGCAGGTTTATTAATTTCAAGAAAATGGCAGATTTGTAAGTTTTTGACACGTACATATACTTTGCTCATAATAATTTGAAATTATTTCAAATCCAATGTACATATATTTTAATAACAATATTAAGTATAATGTTCCTCACAAATACCTGAATGTTAAAAACCTTGGTTATAATACAGGCTCTTGAAACCTTTCAAGAGCCTGTATTATAACCAAGTTGCGTGTTCAATACCAACAATATAATTATTCGTTCAGTTACATAATAAAACAATAATTTCCATTAGCATAGTTTAAAATTTATAACAGGGGATGCTGAGATTCGCCTCGAGAGAGAACACCTCGCAATTTTGGACCACGGTCAGTTGACGAGGCCAGTTGACCATTTGAAGCCACTACTGATTGAATGAACATTATCAAAACGCAGCATGTTTTGGAGCTTGATTTGGCGATAAGTCTTCAGAGTCGAATAGATCATTGAACAACCATTTTTATTTGCCCAGTTTTTGCCTCCAATTTTTGTTTAAAATTATGTTTTAACATCCCGTAGAGAAGTTGCGGTTATACAGAGTTTGATAGAAGCTCGCAAAAGTTTGGTGATTTGGTACACGTTTGTCGGAGTACATCATACAATCGCACAACGGCTAGTCCGTTTTCACTAGTTGTCCCATATGCTAGGTTCATATCATCCATCCCAGCATTCATGGAATGATGCATGTCGCCCGTACGATATCAGCGTCTGAAATGACAATGGCCCAAACTTGCCAAATGCCGTATGCGAACAAACATTCCTATGTGAATACTGTTCAATTTTGCGCGCCGTACCCTAAAGTTTAAAATGGGAATTTTGAAATACCCTGTAGTTAAAAAATTATAAATAGTTCATTAAATTTCGACATATTTTACATAACATTCAATAATAACCGTGCTATTTTAAGTAGCTGAATAAGGAATTAAATAATGCTGTTTGTGAACACAAAACATATAAATGTATTGATTGTTTGTTAAACATAAAGAATAAATTATAATGAAAGGAAGAATCACATTTTCCTCCTTTTCTTAGAAGAAATGACTGTTCCGACGTTTAGCACGTAATTAATGAAGTTGGGGAGAAAGTTCAAAGGATCGATTAATTTTACTTGAAATAATGTAGCGAAAACGTCGAGGATGATAGTAACGCAAGATAGGTTTTATGAAAATAACTATGAGATAAATTTTAATCAGAAAATCCAGCTTCCATTAGTAAATAGGTAGCTTTATGACAGATAAAGGTATACATTCGTAGTAAACAAAAATACATCAATAGCATGGATATGTTTCAAAACAACACAGTAAGTCCTAAGTTCTTGAAAACATATTGATAATATTAAAGTATATGTATAGTTTTTATTAAAAAAGGAAAACAACGGCTGAACGTAGGGACATGAGAAAAAACGGTACTATCGCGTTCAAAATGATGCGTCAGTCTAAAAAGAGGATAATCGTAGAAAAAAAATCGCCAGTCACACGAGCACGTTTCTGGGTTAGACAGAGTAAGAATTGTGGTTTATCGAGACTGCGGATTATGCTTCCCAAAAATCGGTGTTCGTGTTAGACGAAATCAAGCCAGTGATGAGAATATGGAATCGGCAGGTGTAGTAGGGACGAACTGACGGACGCGAACGATTGCGGCAACCTCGTCGCACCCCGAACGAGAGAGGACATACATCTTGTGCGTATGGCTACTACGAATCGTACTGCAAAGGCAAGAATCCTAGCTCAATAACTGGGGTATGTTACACAACAACCTGTGTCAGCACGTACAATTCAACGTTGTCTGCAACAGCAGGGATTTCTTTTTCAAGGAATCTATTGCTGCGACTACCTTTGATACACCACAGGCGTCTGCAACGGGAATGCAACGTAATATTCCACCAGGTTTCACTTCTTCATCCACCAGATATGTTGCCCATCGAACACGTCTGGTCAATGATTGTCCAACGACTTGCACACCACAGACCATCCGCAGCCATGCTACACTGCTGGCCACCCAAATTGCAACACCAAGAAAGACAAGAGATATCACAACAAAATTTATTTTGTAGATAACATGTTGACCAAGTATCAAATGATTAAATTTATAGACTTCTGTGAAGTGTGGTTCCTGCCAAAATCAGTAGCCAGAGTAGCCGCCATTGTTGGAGATCACCGCTGCCACACGACTCGGCATTGATTCAAAGAGACTTTGGATGTGTTCTTGGGGTACAGCAGACCAAGCAACTTCCACACGTTGCCAAAGTTGATCTGGTGTGGCAGCTGGGGATGTATTCTGGGTCAATCGTTGAGCAACCATGGACCACATGTTTTCTATCGGCGAAAGATCCGGAGAGCGAGCTGGCCAGGGAAGCAATTCAATCTGGCGATTGACGAAGAACCCTTGGACAATGCGTGCCACGTGTGGTCGCGCATTATCCTGTTGAAATATGGCTGTGGGCAAGCCCTGAAGGTAAGGAAGGACAACTGGCTCCAACACTTCGGAGATGTAGCGCTGGCTGTTTAAAGTACCGGCAATGCGTACTAGAGGAGTGCGAGAGTGATATCCAATACCGCCCCATACCATAATACCCGGTGCAGGACCAGTGTGGCGGTGCATAACGCAGCTGTTCAGCATCCTCTCTCCACGGTGTCTCCAGACTCGAATCCGACCATCGTGGTGTTGCAGACAGAAGCGTGACTCGTCGGTAAAGACAATTTCATTCCATTCTGCCGTCCACATCCTTCTTTCATCGCACCATTGGCGGCGGAAACGTCTGTGGTTCTGCATCAAGGGTAGACGAAGCAATGGACGTCTTGCGGACAGACCACTCTGCTGTAAACGGCGTCGAATGGTACGCGCAGACACTGGATGATGCGGTACAGACTGAATGTGCTGTGCTATGGTTCGTGATGTGGCTGAGCGATCCGTCACTGCCATACGCACAATATGCCTGTCATCACGTGAAGTGGTGCACTGAGGTGGATGCGATCGAACACGTCGGTCCGTCGTACCCTCCTGCATCCAACGATCACATATCCGCATTACAGTTGTTTGGTTTCGTCCAACACGACTACCGATTTCCCTGAAAGATAATCCACAATCTCGGTAGGCCACTATCCTTCCTCTGTCGAACTCGGATACTTGATCAAAAGATGATCGCTGTTTTCTACGAGGCATAATTGATCGTTTTTTTAAAAAAAACACAAGAAAAACACAATTGCCGTACTTGAAATCGTCGAAATCTCCAAGCCTTAAATAGCGCTTTGAAGTGGCGCCACAGGCGCGCGTGATGTGCGTCTGCGCTGAAATTCTAATCATTTGCATATCTCACCTCCGCTAATGCATGTTGTAAATTTCATATTATTTCCATGCTTCCTTCAGGGTGTTGCATTTACGGTGGCCAGCAGTGTAGATGAATTTTGGCAACGTGTGGAAGTAGAATGGACTGACATACCGCAAACACACACACACACAAAACCTCTTTCTTTCAATGCCGAGAAGTGTAGCAGCAGTAATTGCCGCCCATGGTGGCTGCGAGAAATACTGATTTCTTCACATACCGCAAGTCGAACGGAGCTGTAATTTCAATTCATTTTACCCTTGTGCCTTATGTTATTTGTATAATAAATATGGTTATGATATCTCCTGTCCTTCATGGTGTTGCATTTTCCATGGCCAGCAGTGTATTTTATAAACCTAAATCAACAGTCCGATATTATTCGATAAGCAAGCTAGTCTTCGACTTTTCAGATTATGAAAGCAAAATAAGATACAAATTAACAAAACATATTATGTAAAATGAACGTACATTTAATGCATTAATATTTTTAATTATTATAAAATAACTCAGAAATACATTTAATAGCAGATAAAAGTAGATTTTCCGTAAACGTCCACCATAACATTCTAAATAAAAGCATTATAAGTCTTAAGAACCTTATCTTTATCAATTTTTAAATGATTATCCTTCATCGATTAAAAAAAAACACGTAAAAATGCTGCTAATAGCGAGCGATAAAATTCGATTACTTCAAATATTTTTCGGGAAGCTGCGAAAAGAAGTGGACTTGAAGAAGTTCAAGGACCTGAAAGACCTAAATGTATTGCGGTATTGGTTCATTAAGCTATTGATTAAAAAATTAAGCTCAGCATTTTGCTGCTTTACAGGTTTCAAACGATTTCGGCTTAAATTGACTATTTTTTAATACTTTCATTTTGATTTTTGTTTCGATGGCCTTATAGTTTCATTTATTTAGAAATGAAAAACAAAATTTTCAGTATAGGCCAATTAAAATTCCAAAGAATAAATTCCGAATTGAAAAATGATAGTTGATTGGTTTTTATTTAATTTAAACTTATTCACATCTATATATATAAATAAGAGTTCGTGTCTGTCTGTTCTCTGTACAAATCTACACCGTTTGACCAATCCACATCAAATTTGGTACTCTTATACTTTGGAACCCTGTGAGTAACGCAAGATACGTATTAACCTCTTCTCTTTAACCTAGGAGGGGGCTAGCATAAAATGATTACGGTGCGAAACTGTTTTACCAGTATTGATCGAAAATCAAATTTTCTAATAAAATTGTTTTACCACTATTGCCCGAAAAACAATTTCTGAAACGTAATATTTCAACAATTTAAAATTATAATTATGTTTGAACTGATATTTTATTTCTTTCTACAATATAAATAATTTAGGAATATTTGAATGATGAACAATGGATATTTAAAATACTTAATTTTACACAACTTGCATTTTGTAATGGAACACGAAAAGCCAAAAAACCTCTTTGATCATAAAAGAGTAATTTTGCAATTCAGTATCTGACAACGCCAGAAATAATGTTTTATTTTATAAATTAGATTTAGAATTCCGTGTTTGTGCATTTACGTTAAGACAAAAATGTTGTGGTCATATTTAAGCATTTCCAAGTACTATAAATATGTGTTCTTTTTGTAAATAAATCATTATTGTCTTTATCGAAATTGCTCAAAACTATTTTGTCGAATTGTTCTTTTTCAGAATATATTCAGGAACTCAAAATTGGACACGTTTGCACATATCTTTCTTTTTCAGAATTCTGCATTTTTTCAAGGATCGGTATTTCGTTTCTGTTTGTATTTATGTGTTCCAGTATTTTACATATATTACAGATATATTTAGGAGTTAAATTTTAATGATTTATTTACTTCCTGCAAAATATCAGAGAGGTAATTTCTTGGCGGTATATGTATATATTTCGACCAACTTTCCTTAAATCTTTGATTGAATAAGTAATGGTTTGTAGAATTCTGTTTCATAAAAATAAATAAAATATACAAAACAAAACCTTTTCAAGTAAGGTGCGTAACTTCATACTTTAGAATGGCCGGAATTTCGTTTCTGTTTGTATTTATGTGTTCCAATATTTTACCTATTGCAGATATATTATTCAGGATTTAAATTTCAATGAATTATTTATTTTCTGCAAAATATCAAAAGCATGGGTAGTTTCTTGGCAGAATGTGTATATTTCGACCAACTTTCTTTGTCTTTGGTTGAATACGTAATGATTTGCATAATGCTCTTTCATAAAAATAAATAACATTAAAAACATTTTAAAGTAAGATGTGTAATTTCTTATTTTAAAATAACCAGTAAAGTTAAAAAATCACTTTAAAATAAGATGGGTTACGTTAAATTAAAACGTATTTACGTTGTTTTACGTACAACGTAGTTTTACGTTGTAGTTCAAATATAATTCAAAATTTTGACTTAGATGTTCATTACAAGACGATTAAAATCAATTAAATTTACATTTGTTTTTCATGTTTCATGGATGTTATTGAAGCTGTACTCCATAATCAAGTAACTACATCTATCATTCTAAATAGGTATGTGGTTTCTATTTAGAAACTGAATCTGAATTTAAAAAAGTACCATAAGGATTCGATTTAAAACTGAATGTCTGTTGGAGTAAAGAGAATTTTAAATAAGACTTTGCTGATCTTCGAATAATATCAGTGAGGAATTTTGAAAAATTGAAATTTTTGCCTTAAGTGACAGAAGGTCGAGGTTGCTTACTCT
The DNA here is from genome assembly GCA_933210815.1 of Meta bourneti. Taxonomy (NCBI): domain Eukaryota; kingdom Metazoa; phylum Arthropoda; class Arachnida; order Araneae; family Tetragnathidae; genus Meta; species Meta bourneti. Next base: position 33,743,109 of record OW119924.1, read on the forward strand.
ATAAACTGAAGCTGTTCTTGTGCAACTTAGATACATGTGAAATATTCGTTGAAAGGCGTGATTTTCTTTTTAAAAAACGCTGTAAAATCGACCTCCTGTTTTTTGAAAAAATTGTAATCGATTGAGTTTGCTTTGTCTACACCGATAACATTTATTTTTAACACAAACTCCGTTATTCCACGTGGTGTTGTCGGATCTTTCGCTTCGGGGGATGATCCCGGACCGTCACGAATAGCCCGTTGTGTTGTTCCAGTGCGATGTTAACTAAATACGTAATCACTCCAAAACTCAAAATCGACTTCTGTAGTAGCCATCTAGGAAAAAACTTATAGCTTGTTTTACAAATGATGACTATGAATGGATTATATGAATGAATATGAAATGGATTATATGGATGGATATATCATGTATACATATTTGTGTCCAAAATAAATTGTAGAAGGTTTGAAAAAGTAAAAATTATGTTAAAATATTATTTTCCGTACACTTAAATGATGCTTACATTTCTGTATGAAATAGAAGTGATTATTCTGATCACTTTTCAATCAACCTTTAACTAATTCAACCAGAGCAACGACGAGTAATTCTACTAGTTGTTTCTAAAAATACATTAGCTTGGATTATTCTTTCTGTAAATTGTTAGATCACATTGACAGTAAAAAAATTGGATGTGAAGTATGATATGGATTTTCAATGGAATGAATAAGAAAAATTGGAATGTGAAGATTTTATTTCTTGTACCCGAATCTCTCGCATGATACATGTCGTGGTTACTTCAAGAGGTAGTAATCTCCGTTTTGGCAACGTATGGCGTTCAATCTAATTGACGTTCATACCATCAACAATCATATATCAATTCGGAATTCATTTGTTTTTTATAGGCGAAGTGCTAAAATTCGATAAACAAACCATGTTCGAAAGCCACGACGCATGTTCAAAATACGTACAGGGCCATATGTTTGGTCGCAGAAACACTACCCTCTCTAAATTTATCTCGACCAGAAAACGCATATCATATCTGAATGAAATATGTCGTAAATAAATTTAATTATAGCACACTGAGAGGAGTTTTCAGTACAAACATAAATAGGGACGCGGTAGCCGGTCGGAAGAGCAGCGGATTAGAAACCGGATGATTGCGAGTTCAAACCTCGACTCATCCAAAGACTATCGAGTACGTGGGGGGCTGGCGCACGTTAAATCTGTCATGGCCTCAAATGTCCTCACATTGGTGTGGTGGAGTAGTTTGGAGTGGGGTGTCAGCTCAAGTGTTGACCTCGTCATCTGACCATGGTTTAAAATTACGAGGTGTTGTTCCCGGATCTTTCCCTTCCGAATTGATCCCGGACCGCCACCAATAGCCCGTTATGTTGCTTCAGTGCGACATTTATTCAACTACCTAATTGCAAACATAAAAACTACAGGAGAGGAGAAAACATATTATCTGTTAAGAATTTGATGTGATGAGGGCGTTTTTTTTTAAACAAATGACATGCTGAAATTATATTCGAGTGATATGCCACATTACACCACAAATCACGAAAGATATTACCAAAACGTTACCGTCCTCTGTATTTAGCTTCACAGAAAAACCCTTTCATAGCAAATTATGGCATTTTTTTTAAGTGATATAAATTTTAAAAACCAATTTAAAGTATATTTTACAAAGCCCGCATTCTTTTAAAGAGCAAAAATTACAAACGTTACCTTACGATGGCGTCAAATAAAATCATTAGATGCAATACAATTTGTGATTTGGTACACAATTCGACCTGTGGACAAATCTGGAATAGGGGTGGCCAATTTTAAGTTATCCTACAGACTTAGAAAAAGAAGGTACGTCTGGCCTTGCAGATAATACGATTTACTATCGAAAGGAATATTGTTAAGCTATGAGGGCGGGGGAATTTTGTTCTTCGTCAGTAAACACCGCAGAGCAAAATATCTGAAATATATTCAATTTTTCAAAAATTACAAGAAAACAAATTTTTTGAAGCGGGATTTTCTATATCGAAAGAGCCAAACAAAAAATATTCTTAAAGTATCAATTTGAGACCCAAGCGCATAAAATTCGAATATAAATGCTCACTAAAGCAAGATGAAAACACTAAAACTACCAAAGATACTCAGGGAGGGGAAAAAACCCCTTTTTCAAACGTAAAATAGCATATAATAAAGAAACAGAGCCTCGCTTCTGGCAAACGTAGCAACAGAAGCGCCACCTCTAGCGAGCTTCCGCCAGAGTCAGCAAACGATCGATAAAAGCATTCGGCTCACAATTCACGAGATCGACGAGACTGGATGCTCAGTTCCCAGCGCTTATTTAAATCGCTTTAGGTCTTTCTGAGAAAACGTGGTGTTTTGTTTCGGCAGGGTAGTTATCAGTTGGGCAGCTTTTGTACTTTTCATCCCCAGCAGCGGAAGTCAACGCGCAAGGAGCTTTGGCACGCAGTGGACGATTTTCCATAGCAAGGAACATTATTGTGTTTGAATGGCGGGAATTTTTGTTTAGCGTGAAGGCGCTGTACAATGAAGTTCTCCCGAAAGAGGTATTGCACCGTGAAGAATTCCTGGATGAAAATGCATATAAAATACATCGTTTGTTGGTTATGAAATACAGAATATAGATACATAAATAGTGAATTTCTCAATGCGCATTTGGCAACATCTTAAAACGATTTCTGAAAATGAGAAAAGGAATAATCAGATGCCGAAGTGAGTTTGTTGATATTCATAGTTAATATTCTTTTGATGTGTAACTTAAACTTGTGAAAAAATATTTTTTATTTAGAAGTTATTTTTGATTAGATGTAACCGATTTGAAACTGCAAAACAGAATTATTTTCGATTTATGATTTAGTTAACTTCAACGGCGTAGAATATCAATTATGGAACATTGGAATGTATGAATTTATCAGTGTTTTAAATACTGTTAATCCCCGAACTTCAAAAAGTGCAAAAAGAAATTAAGTTTCACTCTAAAATTTTATTTCCACCATAAATCTAAGCAAATTGTACTTGAAGATGGTTGAAAGTCCCCTGACAATGCCTGTGCAAATACTCTCCAATAAAAATAAGTAAAGCAGAATTTCTTAATATAGGACTTAGAATAAAAACAATTTACAGTCGCATAATTGAATAAGAACAGTTGATCTAGTGCCGAAAACAGAACATTCGACGGAACTCTGATTGTAAAACTATAAAAGCATGAAGAACATTTCCTGTTCGGACTCATTTTATGGTAACATTTTCCTCCACCAGACCTGATGAAACAGTTTCGACCGGTTTCTTCAAATCACCTGACTAAGGTAAGTTTTTCTAATCATACGAAAATTTCCGCATGCTTTAAACGTTTAATAGTCTTACGGTTTTTGTTTCCCCACTGATCCTAATATAGTCTATACAATCTGATATACATATTTGGCTGTTTTTACCTGGATGCATTTTTAGATTTGTTCGATGTTTCATAACCTGTAAAAAAAGACGAAATTTGATTTGTTGCTTAACACTGGTCCCTGACAGGTCCACAGTGATTTTTTAAAAATGTTTTTCCATGTACGTTTTTATACATAGTTATTTGATTTTTAGTATGTCCTGAATATTTACATAAATAAATAATTAATGCGTGTGTAATAGAAAATACGAAGAACACTTCACAGATGCACCGCGATCTCATTTGTTAAAAAATACCCGTGACAAATCGAGGGTTAAATAACCTAAATTGATACATCACTAAATGAAATAAGTTTTCCCAAAGCGTCAAAACGTTTTTCTCGAAACAATGATTTTGCAGATTTGTGTCTTCGGTGTGGTGTCGATTAAGTTGCACATTTAAAATCAATAGAAAATTAAATTTAGCGGTGACAGGTTAGTCACGTGATTTTCCAGTCTAAATTGGCTTCGGGAAATTTCTAGTGGATTAGTGCGCATACTTCATTATTCAAATAGCGATAAACATTCACATAAATTTAAATGTTTTGCATTTATAAACGCCGCCGCTAGGAGAAAACAAAAACAATTAAAAATCTACGGACATTGAGACTTACTTCCATTTTTAACACGATTTTTCTAATATGAAAAGCAAAAGGTTTAGAAAATTTGTCTTAGTATCCCGTTTGGTTTTTCTTTGAGGTATTTTGATGTTTCCGATTACCAATGTCTTCACCATGTCAAACAGAAAATGCTAAATACTGATTCAAAAACCATGATTTAGTTTTCAAAAAGAGCTTCAATCTTATAATCACAATTTTATAGCTTTACGAAACATTAAATAATTTATGTAGCAATTTTTCTTTTTTAATAACCAGTCTCAAAAACAAGGATGTCGTCGGCTTACAAATGAAACACTAAATCAAAAAATATAGTTCTGAGAAAACCAAGTGGTAAAAGTTCTACTCACTATACTATACTTACTAAGTGCGTTTCTCAAAAAGAAATCTAACCATCATACAAAGAAAAAATTGACTTAATAGTCTAAAGATAATCACATTCTGGACTAGAAAATTTATTTCTTAAAATTTTTTGACTAAGTGTGTTTCACTTGCAAACCGACAATATACTTATCTTATTTTGTTTTTTTACAAGACATTTATCCTTCCTTGATTGAAATTTTCAGCTTTAACCAGATATATGTTAAATATATCAAGGTTATAAATAATTATTTATTTATTCATTTATTATTCAAATCGTGCTGAAAGATCAACTGTTGGATTGGTTGGTTGATTTGGGTTTTTGGCGCAAAATCAAAAAATGGATAAGCTGGGACATGCAAAATAATAAAATTCAAAATTTAGATTTAAAAAACATCAAAATAGTAACCAGACCAACATTAAAATGACGATAAAATATTTAATTGAACAACTCGAATACAAAACAGAAACTTTGATTCAAAGTAAATATATTGACCTATCACCAATTTAAAAAGTAATGTGCATGACTTATAAGAGATGCAGTTTAAAAAACAAAACGATGAGATGAATAATTAAAAAAAACCACGTGGTTTATTCTAGAAGAAAAGAATTGAGAGCTAACTCAACTCAGAGACATACATAAGATGGGTAACACCATCTTATGTATGTCTCTAAGATGGAATGATAAGAAGTAGGATGGGATAACCCCATCTTAGTTAATTAAAAACTTCATGAGTTGTACTTTAAAAGGTTGAATTATAGGTGAGGTAAAAATAAGCGAAATGTAAGAAGGCATAAAAAGTGATGATTGCGAAATGCGACCCAAGAAGTCTGATAAAACAGGTGATGATGTAGTAAAAAAGCGTTGATAAAATAATCTGAAATATGTACAAGTTAAACGTGACGAATAGAGAGGTTCTTGGCAATACTGGCATAATGGGACGGTTTCGCCGACTAATAAATATCTAGATCAACCGTTGGGTTACATTTGTCGTCCCCAATCCTAGATGCTATTAGACCCCTTATAAGCCTCGCTACTATCTAATGGCACACACATGAGATAATTGATTGATATCGTTATGATTAGAACGGATATACAGAGGTTATTAATGGCAGTGATTAGTGACATTGTTAGCACAACCTGAAGTATAGGCTTGTGCCCTTTGTACTTAGATCTAGGGTCGAATGGTTTGGTTTGTCTCACTGCTGACAATATTAGCAATACGAGAACTCATATCAGATGTAGTATCGGAAATGCCAGTTTTGATCATAAAATAATGAAGAGAAATACTACGTTTAACAGAAATTATTAAAAATAATATTCGTTGTTCACGTTTTAAATAAAAATGAGTATGTAAGAAATTTCCACTTTTACTGCGTATATTATTCTTGCAATGTGTAAACTAATTGTTTTCACAAAAATACATTACTAGGTTAAAAGGAAAAACGCACATGATACCGATGTAATTTAAGCTGCAAATTAAACATAGCGTAAAAAAATTAAAAGAATAGTCTACGAATTGTTTTCAATCGAAATAAGTTGAGTTAATCACAGATTATAAGTAATATAAGATATTCTGGGATTTGAAACTGTTTCAGTTAGCTTTTTACCAAAAAATCTTAAAATAAAAATCGAGCAAAAATATAAGATTTTTTGAAACATTTCATTTTCAAATTCCTTCACTCTTAAAAATTGATAATTTTAACGTTGAAAAAAAAAATAAAATGCACTAAAACAGATCTAAATATCCTTCAGCCGATTACAACTTGCTTATTAAATTATCTGGGTCGACGGTTAATTTCCTTCTTCAAAGGAAATTTTATGAAACCAATCAGCCAATGAAGAAGGGCTATTTTATGAAACAAACTAGCCAAGTGTTATCCCCTATACGAGATAAAACAGTCATCCTCTCTTATTTAGTTTCTCATTCATTTCGAATTTAATTATGAAATGTACCCGAATTTCAAATGTTAACTTTCGGCAGATGAACTATTGACTTGCTCAAAAAGGAAGAGAGTGTGACATTCAAGGTCTGATCACGCGCTTTAATCTAGTATTAATTCAAATCATGGATAGAATTTAGGTTACCTCTGGTCTGGTACGTGTGTGTGTTACTTGTATTTCTGATATCCTCACATAAGCCGGATAAAGGTTCAGTTAACTTTGAGAAAGAACTTGCATTCATGGAAACTCGTTAACATTTATACATACAATAACTTCAAAACCAAAATAACTATGAATAAAAAAAGTCGGGAAATTTTCAATGGCTAGTTATGATCTTGTGAACATCTTGAGGTACAGGTTCTAAAAATCTAGATCAAGAAATCAAAATGATTTTAAGTAAAATAATCGAAATTTTAATCTCATGATAAAATTTATTTTTATACTGATCTTTCATTTACATAGAGTGGTTTGCGCCCAATGCGTTTATTTAGGAGAATTAACCAGGTCTACATGCTGTTCCCTTGAAGAGTAGACCAGATTACTTTTTGAGTGCTCTATCATTGGATTCGTAATGCAAAACAATCCAGTGTAAACTGAAACCAGTGTGCTTAAAAAATAAGAAACTATCTAATTTAAAGTGTATTAATTATTATCGTATATTCAACTAAACATGTCAGGATCATTAAATTTAAAAACAAGTAGCACTTTTGGGTTAAAGTAAAATACAAGTAGTATATTAGTACAATGATATAAAAGAAAACTATTATATATACATATAAGGGACGTGTTTTACTACTCTTAAGAACAACTAAATTAAAAATTTAAATGTTTTAATTTTAATTTGAATATTTAAATACTGTAAAAACATTCATTATTAATCATTTGAATAAATATAGAATATAATTAATGTCCCTTTACTTTATTCTAATTAATTTATCGAGTAACATAAGTATATCTTTTTAGTGAAGTAGCAAAACGGCATAACTGTTCTCAATGGTATATACATACAGAACTTTGGGTACACAGGCACTAGACTGAAGCACATTAAAGCACATTCTAAGGTTTCTTATGTATTTGTCTAATTGAACAGTATACCTCAAAATAGTTTGTAAAACTTTTACTTCTATCTCGAAAAATTTACTTTTTTCCCAAGCCTTTTTAAATTTTTTTATATTTTCCAATTATTTCCCCTCCCTTACTTTTATGTAGGTAAATAGTACGATGCTGTTCAGAAAGTAAAATCAATTAAAAAATAAAATTTAAAAAGGAGTGGTGTATATATAAGGTACCTTTAAACTAGATAAATTAGAAACAACAAAACTAGAAAATGAAAATTTCTATGTGAAACCAATATATATACACGGATAAATGTAGAAACGTTTCCTTTAACCTTAGACATTCTGGAGAAGATCTGTTTCTCACACACATATGCATATTATAAAAAATATTATGTTTGAAATAAAACCCCAATCTTTAAACACATTTGCGTACTTTTTAAATTAATTGCTACAAGATGGAATTTATATATTTTGATATTATTCAACAGATAATTTCCAATACTCTAACCTTAACTTAGGCTTGTAAAAAGCTTTAAGTATCGGTGTTAAAAAGATAATGAAAATTAAATAATACAAATGAAATACTTCTAAGGAGAAAAGGCTTAAAAGTAAGACTTAAAAAGTTTTTCCACCTGGCTATAGGTTTAAAAACGGGAAGAATTTAAGCGATTCAAATAATTCTAGAAATTTGACAATAATTAAGTCTTAAAATAATATTTAGTAATAGATGAATTAATTCATTTCAATCATAATTACTATTCTTTGATGATTATGCGGATGGAATGAAAAACAAAGCCCATTTGTCAATTAAATATAAAGATACCATCGTGAATTCAAACAATTTTTTTAAATATTTACAGAAAACAGAACATAGGCTTAATATGCAGTTAAATAACGGAACAGATAAATATGCAACACTATATATATAATTTGATTCTTTCTATAAAACCGCCTAGAAATAAATTATTCCCTGCAACATTCTAACCGACGAGCAACAGGCTTTGAAAGTGTCTCCGAAAAGTGCTCTTGACGGTGATCAGAATGAAGATAAAGAAATAAAAAAAAGGTTTCTATCCTTTTAAACTCAATGACAGGATGTGGAGTCATTATTTGACACTTTTCTTTGTGGATGACGTCTTGATAAGAGAATTTCTTTATCAAAGGGGGCAAACATCACTCGCTTGCCTGAGCAAACATCTTTTTCCTGGGAGAAAAGAGGGTCGGCTAAAAGCTATTGTCCGCCAGCGATCCTGACAGTGCTTAATTTTCTAGCGATTCAATTATATCGAACGACCATTTATTTGACAAATGGAGGGGACTGATGCATGTGAAGTGTGGCAGTTCTCATGAGATCGGAGATTTAATTCCGACTTTTATCTTCCCTTCCGAGGATTGGAATGGGAATTGCTCTTTTCTTATCAGTCGAGGAGAGGCGTTTCAAAACTGTGCTGAGAAGTTTCGGTTTGAGGGTTATTTTTAAGTCTAACCATTAGGTGAGAGAATATCAATTTATTTCAGCTCTTCAATGTTTATGTATAAAATGTTTGGGAATCATCACCAGGCGTTCATCTGCATCTTATTCACAATTTTGGCAATTACAGAGGCACCCACTCCTAGGAACCGAACTCTTTGGGTCCTTTCCAATAATTTTATAGCTAGGGATCGCCCATGGACGGATCACCCACTATTCGCACCAGGTTTGCGTCTATGGTACCCTCTCATAGGAGGGCCTCGAAATGGAAAAAATTGTGAAAAAGTACCTTACAAAACAGAACGTTTTTCACTTCTGAAACTTTCTTTTTCTGAAAATTAGTTTATCAATCTAAATTAAAACAGTTCTCTGTGCATACTTTGTACCATTTTTACACAAAAGCAAGCACCGAAGTCGCCCTTTTATGTTCCTAATTTTATTTCCGTCCCTGCAAGGTGAAGGGACACCTATTTCACTCTCTTCTATGCGTAATATAGAACTCTACAAATAAACGTGTAAGGATCAAAGAAACCTGCTTCTAGGACATCAAAATCCCTTTATCCGCCATTGGGCCAGAGTTCCTTGTCAAGATTGAGAGCTGAACATTTGAAAATCCAGATAACTTACAGATACCTAACGTAAAGAAATATACAAACCAAATTGTTCTCAAAATACACACATCTTTAAAATGTTCTAAGTGGAAGAGTCTTCCATGCAAGGATTTTTTAGGGGTTTTATCATTGTTTATATAATTACATTTATCCAGTGATCATAACTTCTAAGAGTTAAAAATATTCAATGAACTTGCTTTCTTGTTTGAGCTATGAAGCGTATTTCAATACGAGATAATTTAGTTCGTGTGTGAAAATCCAGTCACTCTTTCAGTTACTGTTGAGATCAACAGCGGATGGTCATGAGAGTTTAATAATATAAGATATCCGTAGATAATGAAGTAAACAGAACTCCAAGTAACAAATTTGGAGCATGGTTGGCGGAGCTGGCGTAACAATTTAAGAAGCATCTTCACGAGGGTCTTGTTATTTCTCGAGCCTGTTGAGATTTCACACAGGCTTATTCTATGTAAGGAGCCTCGACTAGTTCTTAGAGAAAAGAAAGATTAAACCGTCGATAAGTTAATATATATTGTCTTTTCAGTGCAATTACTAATTTTCACTACGAATACCTCCCAAATTAGTTTTTAAGATGCTCGTCTTCAAAAGTTCGTTTTGAAACTTCTAAATTTCAAATATAAAATACATAATTAAACTTAGGTGTGATGCATTTGTATGATCGTTTATAATCATGACGCATGATGATTGTTAATGAATTCAGAATGATGTTATATAATTTCATAACCAGAAATGTAACTTCATCTCATTTAAGGAACAAAACTTTCGGACCACTACTGATGACATGGGGAAGTTTTATGCTATTTATTCCTCGCAACGTTTTACAAGCAATTGAATTTAAGTCACACGGGAACAACACAATGAGCAATCGGCAACGGTCCGGTATCAATCCTGAAAGGAAAGATCCGAGGACAACACCTGGTAATTTGGAAATACGATCAGATGATGAGGTCAACAACTGAGATAGCACTCCGACGTTTTACAGAATATTTGGCCAGAAATAAACGAATGAATCAGAATAAAAGTGGTATAAATTAGGGAAAATTATAATATTTTTGGACGAAATTAAGAGTTGCAAAAGAATTCACATCACCCAGTAACTTTTATGCATGCTTCCTACGCAATTTAAAAGCTAGACATATGCGAAACTTTTTTATAACTAATCATTGTTTAAAACTTCTATTTGTCCTAATTTCTAACCTCATTCATCTGATAAACACAACACATTATTTAGCAACATAGAACGGTCGAATACAAAGACGCGCTTTCAAAAAATGCCATAATTGCAAAACCTGATAAAATGTGATAGGACTATTTCAAATGCTGGAAAAGTATAAACGTACAAATGAGATATTATATGCACTTTTGATACATAAATACTTATAGTGCAGCTCAGGTGAAATGTCAGATGACCTTGGGAAGTCTATAAAAAAGGTGGTTCGCTAGCCAGAGGGTTGCCGTGCGCAAAATCGTGTATGGCAGCATCATAGGTGAATATTGGTTTCGCCAACTCCAAAGCATAATGCTATCGCTTCCAATACAGAATTATAAACTCAGAGCCAGAATCCACGCTAAAGACACCAATTGAGGGAACGCTTTGTTTACGTTTAATCGGCCTCCTAATTTAATGAGTAGACTCGTTTAAGCCCATGTAACTCAAATGTCCACCGGCCAATATCGGATTACAACTTGCTATCGCTGTCTCATGGTAGCAAACATAACAAGCTGCATGACCCGTGAATTAAGTTAGATTAAAACGTCATTCAAACGAGTGATAAATTCGTTTAATCTACTTTGCAAACTATTACTAGCGCCGTTGTTGCATTCTTGAACACAATAGAGCCATTTCTCATTACTTCTTGTGCGTTTCTAGCAACCTATCCAAGACATCATTGATTTCCCAAACATTGTTTGTCATTGATTTTCTGGAATTATGTCTATGCTTCGTTTCACATGGTTAGTTATTAAATTGCTGGGAAACCTCCTGGAGCAGTTTCAGAAGGGAAAAGTGAAATGTCACGGGAATACTCGATCAGTCTTTTCTCGTTTCATTTTTATGGAACTTAATCTGTTGAGAAAGCATAAATGTTTCTCAATAAAATGTATTGAACAGCAAGCTCTTTCCAAATTCCTATAGATTATTTGGCATAGCAAGCACGAGAAGCCATTAGCTAACCATCAGCAATTTAATAGTTCCGTTTTATTACTTTTCTTTTCCTAATAGATAGATGAGCCTTTTCTGAAATTATTAAGAAACTTTAAAAAAAATTAAGTAGTGGTTACAATAGACGTTCAATTTTGATTACCACTTTGAAGATAAAGTGCTGAATGGAATTTCAGAGGGTACTTATTAAAACTATTTTGTCTAAAATACCGACGAAAAATGGGTACTTAATTTGAAAATTCACTCCAAATTTATGATCTATAAAATCTATTTGACTTTGCACAACACATGGTATGCGATTTGATTTTTAGGTATGAAAAACGTTAGATAAGAAAAAAAGAAAATAATTTAAGTCACTATGTCTACTTTTTGCTTCAATTTTAAATGTTAGTTTCTGAAAATTCAGTTTCTGAAAATTCAGTTTCTGAAAATGTTAGTTCCGTAAAATATTTGCAAATATTTCTTATATTCGCTAGAAAGTATTTTTTATCATTAATAAAACATTAGTTAGAGACCTTTAGTAATAGGCAGCAATACTTCACTTTTGGAAATTTGGATATCTATTCTGAAGTTTGAAAATGTTGACAAAAGCAGCTTAAGAATTACCATATAGGTTTGAATTTCACGTGTTTGAGAACAGTATACAACACTTTTATTGCAATGCACATTTGAAGTAATACACTATTAGGCTGTAAATACACTGAGATAGTATATTCATGACAAATTATCAAAGGAGTTACGGTATGGCTCCAGTAAGAGCCCAAATGACCTCGGGGAAGTCCATTTTTATAAAAGTGTCAAGCTCTCGAGTGGAAAGGACTGCCATACAAAATCCTGTTAGTGTGTCCGACGAGAAGGCAATTGACCTTGGGGCAGTCGATTTTAGAGTAGCTGTGAAAGGTCGTTAGGAGAGCCATACGTAAAAGCATCACCGTGGGTGGTTCCCCTGATAATTCATTATCATTGCTATCGCTTACTGCTCCAAACGACAAATTTAGAACCAGAATCCGCGCTAAAGATGTCAGTTGGGAAGCGCTTTACGTTCCAGCTTATCACCTCATTTAAAGAATAGACTCGTCCAAAAACAAGTGACTCGACTGCTTTCTCGCGAGGACCGGACTACATGGTAATTGCCAAAGGTGATTATTCATTTCGTCAAGCGGTCGCGATAACCCGTTTCGAAGAGTAGTGGATTAGCAATCGGAAGTTTGCAAGTTCGAAACTCGATCCAACCAAACACCGTCGTATACGTGGGGGCTGGTGCACGTTTAATATGTTGTGGCCTCAAATGTCCTCAAAGAAATGTTGGTGTGGTGAAGAAGTTTGGAGAGTGAGGTGCTAGTTCAGGTGTTAATCTCGTCATCCGACCGTGGTTCCAAATTACGTTACTTTCCCTCCGGGATTGATCCAACACAGTCGCAAATAGCTCGTTGTATTGCTCCAGTGCGTCGTTAATTCAACTACCTACCTTATTTCGCCAACTCGTAATCACTGCTATCTCTTCTGGCACCGACTGTTAAACTCGGAACCAGAATCAGTGCTTTGAGAAAGCTTTCATAATCCATTCGTCCAGGTTTCTTTCCTCAATAATTTCTGATAATGGAAATCAGGACAAAAGTAGTGTAGTTGTGTTAAAATGTAATGTTCAAAAGTGTGGACAATTGTGTACAGTTACGCCAATCGTAGGAACTCTTTATTTCCGTTTGATCTGCCCCCTAATCTATAAAATGGACTCGTTCAAAACCACGTGATCTGAATTGACATTGACTCGACAGAGTCGGTCTAAATAGAACTGACGGTCGAAAAAATAATACAGAATTTTGAACATAACTGTACTACTCATGTCCTGATTTCCATTATCAGAAATGATTGTGGAAAGAGACCAGGAGGGGGGAATAGATTGTGAAAGCTTTCTCCGAAAAACATCCAATCTTCCAACCAAAAAACATTACAGACAGAAAGAAGAATAAAACAAACTTTAAAAAATACGAATAGTTCTGGGAATGTTCCCAGACCACTAAAGAAAAGCTGATAACAGGGAGAGGGGAATAACGAGAGCCTGGGGCGATAGCAATATCTTCTCCCATGAGACCTTTACAGTTTGGGTGTATGTTTCAAAAAGATAAATAATAAGATGAAAGGGAGTTTTCTCTCTGGAGACTATTTGTGAGGACACTTTGTCAAGCCAAATGTGATATAGATGGAAGATAGTTAAAAAGGACTCAAGAGTACTTTTTCTGAGGAGATGAAATCTCTGAAAGCAGAAACTTTTTCTATTCTGAACGCATAGTAGTATTTGGACTACTACTCTTAAGCTTAAGAAACTCAAATTGTCGGAAAAGTTTTTCCCTCAAATTCTTCTAGAAATTCTCTGCCTTTTATGGGTTTGCTAGTATCTATTTACACATTTCAAATCTCTAATGTAATTTAGCTTTGAATATAGTTAAAAGAGCAATGAAAATCAATAGCTTTGCTGTATTGTAATCATTTTGTGATTACAGTTAACAAAACTTCTTTGAAAAAGATTTTTCAGAATAAATTATATTTAAATTATTAAACAATTTTTCATGATTTAAAGACAAAATACTAGATAAAATTGACTAAATATACTTGTTAATCTTATGAGAAATGTCATATCATGCCAAAATAGTTGGTAAATTAAGTATTGAGTAAAAAATTGTAATAGGTTGTAATCTACTGTCATGGATAGTAGATTTGTTCCCATGCATCAATATACAAATAATGCCGATTTCTGTGCCATGTTCTCTAGTGAAATATATATATATATATATATATATATATATATATATATTGTTCTCTAAATAAAATATATCGAATTTTGCGAGAACGAGTAAGTAGAATTGTAAAAACTGACCAACACGTAAAATTAATTATTTAAAATTAATTTTTACAAATTATTTTCGTAATACGTTCAAACGAACGTTCATTAGTAATTGAATGTCCAGTTTCCGGGTGGTGTATGTAAAAAACTACGTCATAATTTTGTATATTGATAGCTAATACGCGTAATTAAAGAAGTTTTTAGCAAAAGTGTATTTTCAGTGTGTAGATTTTCGAAAACTTCGGCGTCTATATAATTACCAGTTATTTTCATTTCATTTAAACTTTAATTATATTAAGTTATTTCCTGAGTTCATTCATTAAAAAAATAATGTATTAGAAATTAGAAAAATGTTTGGGTGGTATTATGTTTGTGTTTAAGAACATCTGCATTAGAGATCAACGGGCACTAGCAGGAAGAAACGCACTAATTCAATTGGAAAGATCTAATAGTTCGAATTCTACACAAAAAAAACACAAAGCATCAATAAAAACAATTGACAATTTTTCCCTAACATTTCTTTTCGTATAAAAATAGATTCAAAGTGCAGCGAACTTCTTTCGTCGCAAAAGTTTTCCATGTCGTCGAAACGTTCAATGTCTGTACCCACAATTCACCATCATCGTTAAATTAAATGAAAAATAATTATGAAGTTTGTCGGGCAATGCAAACATCGAAATAAAAAGAAGACACCAGAAGGAATAAAACGCGTTTAGGCTTAAAAACTTCGTAATGACGACTGAGGACAAATTTAGAAGCTCAGTCACGTTCTAACTCTCCAGAAACCCGTCTTAAGATAAAAAACCCACATTTTTAAGAACTCGAGAAAAAGGAGCGAAGAGAAAAATCATTGGTAGAACCATAAGACCCGTCAACTTAATAACTTCATGCGTTCTGAGGGAAGAGTGGGATAAACGAAGATTGATTAGACCATAAATATGGCGTATGAAGAAGACAATGAAAAAAGCGCAGCTTTCCTCTTTTTTTGTGTGTGCAGAAATTGTGGAAAGGAAAGAAATTCCGTGAAGACGACTCTTCCTTTCAAATGATTTTATAGAAAATGGTCAAAATTATTTTTATAAAGGAAATGAGACTTATACCATAAAGACTTTTCATTTTTGAGATGAATATACTTGTAAATTGAGAAAAAGGGAGCATTCGTGGAATGCATACTTTAATCACCTAGTTCTAAAAGCAAACAGCCGTTTCTAACAAAAATAACATTTTAGAGGTCTGTCAAAGGGTGTTTTGCTCGCTTTTGTAACTTTTTTACAATATATGGAAAGAAAATCAATTATAACAGACTTATCTTCAATGTAAGCATTATGTATTGGAAATCAAATAAATATATCCAAGAAAGCGTTAACTTCTTTTCTGCCAGTCATACATTAATGCAATACAAGTCGTTATCAAGTTAAAAATTGTCAGAAAAATTCATAACAGCATTACAGTATATGAGATGTACCTGGTAAGGAATATCAAACGTATCGCAGATGATGTGATTAATATGGAAAGAATTAATGTAAACTGCTTTTTTGAACGGAATGTAAAATCGAGAACACATATGTGAATTTAATGGGCGAAACTCCCAGGTCTTTAAAAAGGATATGCAATACTGCCAAATAGCAATTGGCTCCACTCCAAATATGTAAATTAGGTATACGATATAAAGGATGAGTAGGTATCCGAGTTGGTAATATGCTCGTAGTAAATTGTTTGTAAAACTTCAGGGTTCATTTGAATTAAATTTTCTTCAGTATGATTCGGAGAAAGCGTTTGGAAGATTCCCAACTCTAGAGTTTATTGTGAGGCTTGAGCACGACAGTTCATTAATGAAGTGGCTTATTTCTTTTCTGAGGATCACTCCATCATTTCTCGTTTATGGAAGCAATTTCAAAAAAGTGGAACAGGCACCCGGACATCTGTTTCGCGACGTCCTTTCGATGACATTACAATGGCGCCAGACAACCAGTATCGCTGACCAAACGCAATCTCTGAGCGTCAGCACTAGCTCTCCGTGAACTTGCAACCAAGGCTGTGGGAAGGTCGATATAATCTAGAATTGTGAGGCAAAAGGATATGTAAAAGGTCTCTAAGCCCTGATGTCAAGAGTTTTTGTTCCTTTGAGCCCCAATGCCAAAGGAGCGCTGTAAAAGAGGTGTAGTGAGCTAGTGACTTAAACACAAACATAAAGGTTCTATTTAAAGAGGAATCAAGATTTACTCTAGAGTCGAATAATAAACACCCGTGAGGGTCTGGCGAAAACAATGAAGCAACCAGATCAATAACATCGTTGAGCAGCACGCCTATAGTCGTGGCAGTGTGATTATATGGCCTAGATTTTCTTTTCTCTCTCATTGAGATACCACATCGATCTGAAGGTGTTCTCAGGTGATACTGTTATGGAGAGCGTCCTTGAATCATACGCAAGACTATGCTGCAGCAGTCGTCCCTGATTGCTTCTTGATGTTTCCAAAACTTGTGGAAGAGTACCTGGAGAACGAAGGTATTGTTCGGATGGCAGTGGCCAGGCGTAAGAGATTTCCAAGATATGAATTCGATCGAAAATCTTCGGAATGCCCTCGGAAGATTTGTTGCTGCCCTTCTACCCCTCCAACTACCACCCAAGAGCTGCAAACTGCCATTGCTCTCTGCTGGCCTTGGATAACATGATTCAAGAGCTGAATCATCGATACGAAGCTTGTATCAAAGCTAGAGGGCCAATATTCCATAACTGACCATTTATGCACCACAGAATTTTTTTCCCCCAAATGTACAAAGTATTAAGTGACCATTTAAGGGTTAAAATAAATCCTAAATGTAATATTAATTATTTTATTAAATAAATAATCTACTTTCTTGTAAAATTTGGAATCAATAAGGGGGTAATTTTAAGAATTTCATCACATTTACCGTTTTGTGCTTAACTTTAGGAAGGTTGGTTGGTTGTTTTGGAGTTTTATGGCACAAGGGCCATATTTGACCAAACATCAATAACTTTCGGAAGGAAGCGTAATTAATTTTTCTTAAACCTTGTTTAATAAAAGTAATACTTCTCAGAAGAGATATAATAGAATAAAATTCAATTCACATCACTAGTCTGAGTTGAACAATGGATTGACTGATGCAAAATAAACAGCAAGCGCATGTATTTTAAGTCATTAGTGAACCTGCGCCCGTCAGGAAATACAATAAGACGGAATGTTGAAAATCTCAATTTAATGTCAAACCAATACCTGAATCCCTAGTTGTGTTAGAGTAAGTTAAAATTATATTCGGAACATCTCAGCAAAGCGATCACTAGGTTGTTGTTGATTTTGAGTTTTATGGCGCAAGGGCCATATTTGACCATGCTGCGCCAGACACAAGACATACAATATCAAGTAATAGATACACACAAAAAACAGAAGAGAGAAATACACCCAGGGAGGATTGCACCTGACAGGAATCGAACATGCGCCTTCTACAACTCGAAGGTTGCTAGCGCAGTGGGCATACCCACTGAGCCACGAAGACCCCAGCGACCACTAGGAATATACGTAGTTGTTTCGATCAATAGGATAAACAACGAATTAGTGATAGGAAATACTCAGACAATTGGATTATTGCGGCAACGCTGAATAGAAAATGGTGGCCTTCTACGTATACTAAAGAATCAATACGTTTTATTAAATGTTACATATATCTGTATTAAGGGAAGTCGGTATTATTTCCCCTTAAATATAGGTTTGTCAGAAAAGAATAGGATTTTCTTTTACTTTTACACCTTTATTAAATTATAAATGTCTGCCATTACGATATATTTGAATTTTAAGAACATTTAGTCTCTTGCCTATAGTTTTTGTTGAAGAGTTGAGATTTTGTTCTTGGGAGCAAAGAAGATAGTGTCTAGAACAGTGATTCTCAACCACTGTGCCGCGGCACTTTTGTGTGCCGCCAAATTCTTAAAGTGTGCCGCCAAATTTTAGAAAATAAAAATTATGATTTTGTTCATTTGTTGGAAGATGAAATATGGTGTGCTAAACTAGCTTACTTATCAGACATTTTTGTTATTTTTAATAACATAAATTCAAGTATGCAAGGGCCGAAAGAAAATATATTAAACTCAACAGATAAACTGGTGGGATTCCAAAAACAAATAACTTTATGGAAGAATAAAGCTCAGGAAGGCAATTTGGAAAAGTTTGAGTCAGTCCCAAAAGATTTTAATAAAACTTTTCATAAAATTGTTATTGACCATTTGACAACATTAGAGCAGAGAATTATTCATTATTTCCCAAATTTAGATATACAAAAATTTGATTGGGTTCGTAATCCATTTGTGATAACGAATACTTCTGTATTTGAATTAACTTTGAATGAAGAGGAAGAACTAATTTCGCTTTCTAATAATCGAGATTTAATTTTAAAATATTCGGAAGAATCAATTAATTCATTTTGGATTAACATTAGATGCGATTATCCCATGATAGCCAAAAAAGCTTTAAAAATATTATTACAATTTTCTACATCTTATTTGTGTGAATTCGGATTTTTAGTATTAACCAACATAAAAACGAAAAAAAGATCGAGACTGTTAAATGTAGAAGACGATATGAGAGTAGCATTGTCATTTTTACGACCAAATAATAAATGAAATTATCAAAAAACATCAAGCTCAAATTTCTCATTAAAAGTATTCTTATTATTACCTTGTAATTAATCCCTTAATAAACGTACTGTTGTTTTTGTAGTACATATTGTATTATTTTATTTTACATTCACAATTATTATCATAAACTATTTTGCACACTGTATTATAGGTAAGTAAACAACTTTTAAACTTATCTTTTTCTTTGTGTGCCGCCAAATTTTGAAATCGTTAAAAGTGTGCCGCGACAAAAAAAAAGGTTGAGAATCACTGGTCTAGAACTATGATTCGACTCACGCACTTCCAACGCCATCCTTTAGATGTTAAATGGCGAAAAAAATAAGTATTTTTAAGGACAGTTTCAAATAAAGAGAAAGGGTTACAGAGTTCGATTCCATTTCAAAATTGTATCTCAAAAGTCTTAAAATATGATTTGGCACAACAGTTGATGTCCATTGACCCCAATAATTTAAATTTTTGGATGCAAATCCAAAATCCGTGGATGTCATTCATTTCTTGCTTATGGTATCTGCAAGAAATACACTAAAACGGTATTTGGATAAATATTACAAAATTATTACTATAGATTTCAATTATTACAAATGAACACTAGATTTATAACTCTTGAACAAATCTATCATGTGCTTTTTTATATGAGTGCTTATTCTATAGTTAAATATCTATATATAAACAGAGTTGGCGTCTGTTCTCTACAAATTTCCACCGTTTGACGAATCCACACCAAATTTGGAACATTTATTCTTTAGAACCCTGCGGGTAACGTAGGCTCCATATTAATCCCCGTACTATCTGCCTTGGGTGTGAAGAGGGGGCTTAAAACACTATTCGAAATCCCCATAGGAATAACATTGGGTATTTATTTGATCAATATCAGACCAATTCACACTAAATTTGGTACATTCATTCCTTAGAATTTTGCAGGACGTATAGGCTATATAGATTTGTCCTGTCTCCAGAGGGGGCTAAAAACAATCCGAAATCGCCATAAGAGCATTGGGTTGGTTGGTTTAATTTTAATGGCGCAAGATCCAGTAATGGACAGAACATTGAATATTTTTAGGATCACTATCAGACCAATTCACACAAATTTAGTACATTCATTCTTTAGAATCCTGCTGGAAACCTAACCTAGATATTACCCCCGTTCTATTTATCCTGGTTCTGTAGAAGGGACTAAAAACAATTTAAAATCCCCATAAGAATAACTGAGTAATATTACGATGAATTACAAACAATTCAACCCGAGCAAAGCCGGGTAATTCAGTTAGTAAAAAATAAAGAAAATTTTTAAAACCTCAGACTAATAAAAATTTGGAATGTGAGAACAAGAGATGTCCACAATTTCACCATCTAGAATAGATTTCAGGTTCTCTCCGAATGGCGAGATTCTTAAATTTCGAGAGAATAGCAATGAAATGGCACCACCAAACGGGTGAATTAACTAATGTAGACGGGAATGAAATTCAAACCTTCGACCATCCCAGTCCATTTCGTCACTATAATTAATTGCCAATTTCGGAAGTCCATTTGTGCCATCCGACCCCAGATTAAAATATTCAGAGTTGAATATGATGCTTTCAACTGCAGCCCAAGTTAATTATCGAGCGGAAGCCAATTTCGATTATTTATTTCACACTTCGTAATTTGAACAGCCCATTTAAAACCGTCTCTATCTTTTGTCTCAAGGGATAGTTATCGTTCCGGGAATTTCAAAGAATAGATAGCACTTTGGCAGATGAGAATTTGAGATTATTTGTTAAAGTCAGTAAATGTAGGACAGTAGTCAGACTTATGCTCACTAATACACCTCCTGGTGGCTTATCTTTACGTTGAAAACTGCGTGGCCAGCCTCTGGTGCAAAATTCCAAACTCACACAGTTCTAGGCAAGGGACTATGTGTTGATCCAACCTGGAGTAATAGGGCAGTTTTGTCTCAGCGAGGTATCTCGTCATTAGCAAACTGATTAGATCTTGATAGACAAGGTATTCCGTCATTGACAAAATTGGTTAGATCTTGATGGACGAGATATCTCGTCGAAACCATTTGAAAGGTTAACAGGGTTCCAGAGAGGTATGAGGGTCCTAAGTAACATGGTACCGAAGCCGAGATCTATGAGGGTACCCAGGATAATCGAAAAGTATTTCACATATCCCCATAAAGTGTAATGCGCAGCCTGTTTTCAAGACACTTAGACACAGAATGTTACGATCCTTTTCCGAAACAAATTTGAAATAGCCTCGAAGTCAATGTTCGTTTGAGATCAAACTTAGCATGTGTGATTGATGTACATGAAGAGAAAGAAATGATCACAGTATTAAATCTAGAGGACACTTTATTATTGCAGAATTAGATCAGGTCATAAATTAGAAAGTTCCACAGCTCCCTCTGGAGGCGATAAACGCCTATATGCGCGTGGCATGGAGTCTTTATGTTATCATGAAGAAAATTTTGCTAGTAATTCTGCAGATACCTAGTATATTATGGTCGTGGTGCAATTGTCGGTCTAACATATCCCAAACATACTCAATGGAAGACATATCTGGTGATCTCTGACCAATGAAAGGTTTCAACATCATGGAGGCACTCCAGGGAGGAGTAATGATTGTAGTAACTACATATCATTACTCCTCAGCATACCATTACATTAGAAATTACAGCTAGACAATAAACTGAGAAGGGTAGCGTTGGCCAGGACTGCGCCATGCGTGAATCAACTGCCTAAGGCAGAAGCGAGATTCGTCACTAAGCATGAGTATAACCATTCCATGTATGTCCACGACTCTCGGACACGGCACCATTTCAGAAGCAGCCGACAATGTTTAGTTGACTAGTTTTGCACGAGAGCATTTAGTTATTCAATTAATGTGCTTTAAAGTATCAAATCTCAAGCGTGTTTGTAACTTTATTTTTTTTCTCAGAATTTGATAATAGAAACGAATAGGAGAGAATTAAGCAACATTAATTTTCTTGAACAATTACTGTATGAATTGAACCGATAATTCTTAAAAGTTACATTTGCCTTCTTACACGAATATTTACACTGCTGGCCACCGTAAATGCAACACCCTGAAGGAAGCATGCAAATAATATGAAATTTACAACATGCATTAGCGGAGGTGAGATATACAAATGATTAGAATTTCAGCGCAGACGCACATCACGCGCGCCTGTGGCGCCACTTCAAAGCGCTATTTAAGGCTTGGAGATTTCGACGATTTCAAGTACGGCAATTGTGTTTTTCTTGTGGTTTTTTCAAAAAAACGATCAATTATGCCTCGTAGAAAACAGCGATCATCTTTTGATCAAGTATCCGAGTTCGACAGAGGAAGGATAGTGGCCTACCGAGATTGTGGATTATCTTTCAGGGAAATCGGTAGTCGTGTTGGACGAAACCAAACAACTGTAATGCGGATATGTGATCGTTGGATGCAGGAGGGTACGACGGACCGACGTGTTCGATCGCATCCACCTCAGTGCACCACTTCACGTGATGACAGGCATATTGTGCGTATGGCAGTGACGGATCGCTCAGCCACATCACGAACCATAGCACAGCACATTCAGTCTGTACCGCATCATCCAGTGTCTGCGCGTACCATTCGACGCCGTTTACAGCAGAGTGGTCTGTCCGCAAGACGTCCATTGCTTCGTCTACCCTTGACGCAGAACCACAGACGTTTCCGCCGCCAATGGTGCGATGAAAGAAGGATGTGGACGGCAGAATGGAATGAAATTGTCTTTACTGACGAGTCACGCTTCTGTCTGCAACACCACGATGGTCGGATTCGAGCCTGGAGACACCGTGGAGAGAGGATGCTGAACAGCTGCGTTATGCACCGCCACACTGGTCCTGCACCGGGTATTATGGTATGGGGCGGTATTGGATATCACTCTCGCACTCCTCTAGTACGCATTTAAACAGCCAGCGCTACATCTCTGAGGTGTTGGAGCCAGTTGTCCTTCCTTACCTTCAGGGCTTGCCCACAGCCATATTTCAACAGGATAATGCGCGACCACACGTGGCACGCATTGTCCAAGGGTTCTTCGTCAATCGCCAGATTGAATTGCTTCCCTGGCCAGCTCGCTCTCCGGATCTTTCGCCGATAGAAAACATGTGGTCCATGGTTGCTCAACGATTGACCCAGAATACATCCCCAGCTGCCACACCAGATCAACTTTGGCAACGTGTGAAGCTGCTTGGTCTGCTGTACCCCAAGAACACATCCAAAGTCTCTTTGAATCAATGCCGAGGCGTGTGGCAGCGGTGATCTCCAACAATGGCGGCTACTCTGGCTACTGATTTTGGCAGGAACCACACTTCACAGAAGTCTATAAATTTAATCATTTGATACTTGGTCAACATGTTATCTACAAAATAAATTTTGTTGTGATATCTCTTGTCTTTCTTGGTGTTGCAATTTGGGTGGCCAGCAGTGTATTTTCGGTTTATGTTATGGTATTGTTATTTTCAATAGCGAAAGTGCAGACAAACAAATCTGGAAATACATTCAACAGATAAGTATAAAAAATTGCATAGGCCAGATGGATTAATTGTTTAGCAAATTTCAGTACAGTTGTGAATGGAAGTTGTAACCCCTACAAGATATACATGTATATTTGTAGTACTTACCGAGAAAACAGATTTTTATGTTTAGCTTGTCTTTTCCCCTATACTTCCCTTTTTAAAACATTTGTAGCTTTCAGTATTGTTACTTGGCGTGTTGTGAAAGTTTGGAGAGTGCGATGCTAGCTCAGGTGTTGACCTCGTCATCTGACCCTTGTTCAAAATTATGAGGTTATCTGGAATCGTTGTCAGTAGCCCGTTGCGTTGCTCCAATGTGACGAAAATTTGACTACCAACTTACCAATACTGCTGTAGATATTCCAAAAGTTATATTATTTCAAAAAGTTGGTGAGAAATCTAATTAAAGCATAGAACTAAAATTTTCTACCTAGAGATAATGTTTCCTAAATGGAAACTAATTATCTCTAGGTAGGTAGGTAGTTAATTAATGTCTCACTGGAGCAACACAACGGGCTACTGGCGACGGTCCGGGATCAATCCCGAAGGAAAAGATACAAGGACAACGCCTCGTAATTTTGAATCACGGTCAGATGACGAGAATACCTGAGCTGGCACCTCTCTCTCCAAAGTTCCACACCAAGCCAACGTGAGGACATTTGAGGCCAAGACAGATTTAATGTGCACCACCCCCCGTGTACACGACGGTCTTTGGTTGGACCGAGTTTCGAACTCGCATTCTTTCGCAACTCTCCCAACTGGGCTACCACGTCACTAATTATCTCTAGGTCACAGTTAATATAATTTCACTCTACACATAGTAGGAAGTGTGCTTTGTCCAGACCATGAAACGAATCTTTTAAAAAAAAGCATACATTTTAAAATGTCGGGTGGGGTTATAAGTATTCAGTATCAAGTCGTATGATTAGCATTTGTACTGTTTATAATTGTTGCATATAATTATCACATATATTTTAAAGAATTTTAATAAAAATCGTGTTTTTATCAGAAAAAGAAATTCAATTCCACTCTTATGTTTTACATTTCCTTTTTAGACAGCAAGACATTTGCATCACATTTCAAATTGATAGTAACAACTTTTAATATGCATGCTATTTGCAGTAAGAAATATTTTACATTGTCAGAAGCAGATGTTGTACCTGGCATTTTATCTTTTTTGCTATCCCAAAATAAGATCAATTCTGTGATGTTCTTCCTGCGAAAAATGTCCAAACGATTTCTCTAATGAAACCCCTCTCTAAAGAAAAAAATTAACTTTTGGTTTACCCCACACATGTATGTAATACTTAAAAGAAGCACTCATGTTCGAGATGATTAAGGATTAAAAGTAAACCTATTTTTGATACATAAAACTATACAACATTATGAAAATCAATTGCAGCTACTGGACCCAGATGTGGAACGTACAAATTGCAGGGCTGCCATAAAGCACTTGTGGAATAATAACATTTAGTTGCACATTTGTTAAAAAATATGTAGCAAAAAAGGTCTATTCTTCTATAAAAAGGCACGATCTTCAAATTTAGAGATTGTATCGCAGGCTTCTGAGATGGAATGCAATGATGTTAAATTAATGCCGATAGTTCCCAGTCATAATGACTGGGAACTCCATAGAAAAATGAAATGCGATAATAAATATAAATAAGACGCATTTAAGATAAGTGTTTTTAGGATTTCGTTAAATTTCGTCACATACAAAACAAAAATTTATTTCCCTCAAAAAAATATTTAAAATATTAATAGTATTGTGATATTTTTTAAAGTTAAGAAAATGTCATTGATATCAGCAGCAAGTAGCAGCATTGTTTAGTCATTTCACAAATCATACTTATGAAAATGATGTTGCCTCATAATGAAACACCAATCGTAAATGAATATCTATAACTTAAAATTGCATGTTATTGACAACAAAAGAACACTGGCAACATAACTTTGTTAAGTGGTTTGAGAAACAACTTAACATCTCGAATTTTAATAGTCGTAATTTGCCACACGCTAAGCATATTCAACATGCACATAATATTCATGATCTTAGACGTATAAAAATGATGGCATACATTACAATCTCAATTTTTTCTCGATTTGCATTGAGTCCTTAAGCTTTTGATTGTGAAATACATCTCGAGAGCCTCCCAAGTGAGGCACTGCAGGTTGATTTTTAATTGGCTTCTATTTGACACTAGTGGCTGAATGCTTAAGCAGCGTGTAACTCCTCATGGCTCCCCGACTTCGAGGACGAAATTTCTGTAGAAATCTTCGGCAAAACTTGTCTGCTCCTATGAAAGCGTGAAACTGAAACATATTTTAAAATACTGTAAATTAATTATTAAATATGTAGTTTGTGTATGTGTGCAAAAGTTGTTTCTCTTGTAAATCCCCTGACCACAATTTAAGTTATTTCGCGACTTCACAAAGCGTAATATTTTCGCTTGTTGAAATAGTAGCGAGAAGACGAAAACTGGCCAGTCTAATATTTCATAGGCCTCCCACTGGAGCGTAGAACTGCAGAAATATGACGGGAAGTATAGCCTCCACGTGTTCGCGGAAGTATTCTCTAAGCATTGAACACCATATTTCCTGCAGAGTAGTCCACAATTTTGTTCTATTCCGAGGAGTAATATTTCTGTGTTCCACACGTATTGCATGGCATCCTAGATGAGTTCGATCAAGGTTAATGGAACATTAACCTAATCTCTATCCCTATACTCTATTCTATAAACCTTGGTGTTCAATAACGTTGAGATCTGGTGACAGGTGAGAATGGCAAGACCCAAACTCAGATGATGACCCATCTAACCAGGTCCACCTATTAAATTGCTTAAATCGTGATAACATTTTCAGAGTGAATAGCTCTAGATGCCTTCACAGATGTCTATCGCTTTATACAAAGGCTTTTCGGAAATTTTTTGAACGATTTTAATGGACTGAAGGCATGAAATTTCTTACAAGAAATTTTTGTGTCTATTTGATAGCCCTTATTGTTAACTATCTTTCTACACCTTAATTTCCACGATAGTAATGACTTTTGTAGTATCGACAGAGGTATTTTGTCCCATTCTTGTTCCAGTTTTCTAAAGTCCTTGAATGGTTTTCGGTCGGCGTTTCGATAGTGCTCTTTTTAAAAGTCCAAAAGCACAAAAGTCCATGGGTGAGACATCTGGAGATTTAGCAGGAATATCAGTAAGGGGTATTGACTTGATACTATTTCTTGTTTAATTTTTTCCAAGAATTTAACAGTGGATTTAGATATGTGGCTGCTTGCTTTATCCTGATGCAGCTCTACTGATTGTTGGCATTGTGGGTAAAGATATGGTATTTCTTTTTCGGATATTGGGGATAAAATATGGTCTTGATAGTATGTGGGAGTTGATTTTTACATTTTTTTCTACTATCTTTACTTTTAATTTTCCATTATATGCAAAACCGGCAACAATCATAAATCCCTTACAGAACGTTTCTTTAGATTCGTTGAACCACGTTTTAAGATTTTTTCTCCTCTTTTATGATAATAAATTGTTCTTTTTTTATTAGAATAACTAGCTGTACCGGGCCACGCGTTGCTGTGGCTCATCTGGTTAAATTGAAAAGAAAGAAAAAAGAAAGCACACATTTCCAATATTTTTTATTTCACAATGCTTGTGGGTATACAATGTTTTTAGTTGTTCCATTGTCTGTCAAGATATAGAGACTGTCTAGTTTGCCGACTCTAGAACACGCAACATATAATTGTCCATGTGAGAAGCAATCCGTGTCTAGATCTAAACCGCACAATTCTAACGATTGGCCCTGAGCTTTGTTTATGGTGATTGCAAACGCCAATCGAATTGGGAATTGCGATCTCTTGAACTGAAATGGCATACCACTTGGAGTCATAGGAATGCGAGGAATGAGGACATCTTCACCTTTGAAAGGTCCTATCAAGATTGTTGCCTCTACGATATTGCTCATGAATTTTTTTATTGCAAGCCGTGTGCCGTTGCAAATCTTTGGCTGGTTGTTATTTCGCAACATGATAATTGGCACACCGATTTTCAATTGCAGTACGTGCGGTGGCATCCCTGGCAGATCGAGTGAATTTAAAAATTCTGTTGGATAATAAACTGCTTTATCTGCTTCCACGATAGTGTCGACGGACTTGTATGTGACTACCTCGCTTTGAATGTTAGACTGAATAATGCTGTTAAGTTCGTAGACGTCTTTGTTCTTGGCGGCAAGAATAGCTCGTTCACTCAGCCAATCGTGATTCTTATAATTGATTTGAATATTGGGAAATATTTTTTCAACCAATTCTTCTTTTGGCGTTACTAAATTGCAGAAGTTATGAGGCAATGAAATTTGTCCTGAGGTCAGATCAACCGGAACCTTTCCGTTCCCAATTTCCAGCGATGCTGTGGAAATGTTACACGTGGGGATTCAATGAATTGCATGTCAAATGGCAATTTCAAAGCGGAATGAGCAGTTCTTCCACCTGGTATCAAAGTCGCAGCTATTCCGGACGACGCAAGTGCTAAGGCAATGTGATTTTGGGATCTGATTGCGGCCAGAATCAATTTAATTAGGAACGTTTTACCAGTTCCTCCTGGCGTTACATTTTTATTTATATAGCTAAGTAGACTAAAACATGCGCGTATTCGAATGCAGCGTTGTGGCAAAATTTCAAGGCAATCGGTGAAAAATTTTGGGAGATTTTGCGTTAGGAACAAACGAACATTACATTTTTATTTATATAGATTTAAATACACCCACGCCTCGTCTATTGTCACAACATTTTTCCATCTTTCTCCAGCTAAATGCTCCCATACAGAATTCTGCAGCGAGTTCTGCGTTCTGCAATATGTCGTGGAGATAGACGATGAACATTGTATTTTTTGGCCTTTTAAGATTCAAATCACTGTTAATTATTTGATTTACAGTTGGAACTGAACATTTTAATGACTTTGCAATAGTCCTTTGACTTGGCGGATTCTCTTTTAAAATTAAAGATCTTAACCTTGCAAATATTCCCAGAAATTCTTTTCTTTTTTGGATACGTATTTGGGAGTATTTTTTCCAATTTTACGTTTTTTTTCTCCTTAATAATATTACTTATCGTATCTTTAGATATCGAAAAAACATTACTTTTACAGCATTTTTGAATTGAATAAGCATAATTCTCTTCGGAAAGAGCGGAAACATAGCCTTCCATCCATTGGTTATTTAAAAGCGCCATTTTGAAAGAAAACAAAACTATTAGCAGACGATAAGTTATACTTTAACTATTTAAATGCTGCAAAAATAAAATTCTTTCGCAACACAATTTTTTACAGCTCATCAAAATCGTTCAAAAAATGTCCGAACAGCCTCTATATATGCACTGACAGATGCAACCAATGACGTGCATAGTTGCTATGTATTTTGTCGTCTGTACCAGTTTTTCCAACACTTCAGTGTATTTTATTAACAAGCATGTGATGGTAGAGGGGTGAGACAATTTTCAAAACCTGGATTTTAAGAGTATTCTTACAGTGGTCAAAAATTAAAAAAGGACACGACTGCAAGAAGGCTTTGAAGAAGGATATGGAAAATAAATCATTCCAGTCATAGATATATTCTTAAAAGATAGGCATTGGTGTGAATTTATGCTAGAACGGAAGATATGTTTAAGTTCAAAAAAGTTTTTTTGATTAAAGAATTATATTAAAACTACCCTCATTAATAGAATAATTACATTAAAACCCATGAGTAAACCAAAATCCCCAAATCACAAGGCGACAATCCTACAAAATGCAATACAATTTCGTGTTGCTTGAGATGAATTCTTTTGTCATCCAAGCAAACACGTTTTTAAACAGATCTTGCAAATAGTTACTTTGGGTTTTACGCCGCACAGCTAGTTACTTTGGAGTCAGATGACTCGAATAAAGTACTTTTTTGGTACTTAATCTATACCTCATAGTGATCCAGACCACAGTATTTGGCGCTTTGAGCAAGAAGCATTTCACAAAGAATTCATAAATTCTTCGGTAAAATTTTCGACTCGCCTGGTACTACTCAACACTAGACACTCCCAGCTAGTATGTAGTACGTGTGATCGTTAATCCGAAAATATATGAAGAACATTTTAAATCGTATTATAATTTCTGAGAACAATCTGAATACTTCTATTCATTGGATGCTAACGCTTGAAATAAAAGCAAATTTGTCTTCCAATTTACGTACTTACGTAGAGAATCTGAGAGGCGTAATAAACAAATGCTTTAATGTACTTAACTTGCACATAGGAACACAAAATGGTTACAAATGTAGACCATACGGCCCAGAATGACTAGAACTGACCGAAAAACTTGTAAATAACAAACTAAAGGACTACAAGTGTTCATAAAGATGAAGTTGAAAATAGAATATTGTGAAAACGCACTTTTAACATTTTTCTATTTGGAAAAATACTATGCAGTTTTCATTAATTTTATTAATTAATCATATTTCCCATTATTGCTGATATTTTAAATACTCCACTCAATATTTTTATTTATAATAATTCTTATATCGTGATTAATTATATAAGTAATCATAAATTATAATGATACTGATATACGTTTGCTTATATTTATTTTTTTGCAAAAAAACCCTATGAAAATAAAAATGGAGTGTTTGCACACTGAATATTTAAGCTCCATCTCGTTATTTAACCACTTCGGGCCATTTTAATGCAAGGTTAATGGTGTCCGCGTTTCGTGTATCTGTAAGTGTGCCCGCACTACTGACCAATATGACTAGAGGTGTCCCATACGCGACGGCTTGACATACCCAAAAATTTCAGAGAAGTTTACTTGATGTTTTGTTCAAAGATGCAAGATATTTTTGTTCAAAAATGTTTTTTATTAATAAAGAATAAAAGATATAGCGATTTCCATGATTAAAATCGTTGATTGCCCACTACGTGACAGTGGAATGTCCCTTCACTCCCATTCTGAGCAGGTACGTGGTTTCTATTCAGAAACTGAATCTCGGAGAAAAGTGCTCCAATTATTCGATTTGAAACTGGATGTAACTTAGAATAAAGCACATTTTAAATGGAACTTGGAAGAATAGTAGTTAGAAAATATCTGAACTAAGATTAGAGAAATTAAAAATTCTTTGTAGTAGGGACAGAAGGTCGAGGCTGCCTATTTTATGAGTTAAAGCTATTCTTAAGCAATTTATACCTGTTAAAATTTGTTGAAAACTAATTTTCTTTAAAAAAAACCGCTGTCAAATACATCTGGTTTTTGAGAAATGGTAATCGGTAATCTTTGCTTTTTTATCACTGAAGATATTTAATTTCTTAATGATTAAATTCGAAAATATCGCATCCCAGGGCAATAGTGTTACAGGTCAAACACAATTGGTAAGAAAACTGAGAGCAAATCCACTGCAGATTCATCATTTTTACAATTTGAGTTTCGGCAATTTTACAGGAAATAAGTTTAAAGGGCATTAATCATTCAAAAACTCAAAACCACCCTTGCTGTAATTTTACCTATTCATTTACCCCAATATCACCTTTTGTAGTTGTGTCTTACACCAGAGGTGCAATGTATGTGAAATGGATGGATATAGAAAGGCGTGGTTTATATATCGAAACGATGTTAGAAATTATTTTTTCGGACACTTAATTGATATTAGCATTTTTCTGTAAAAGAGAAAAATGATTATTAAATCGCTCAAAGCATGTCTAGAAGTATTTCTTATTTCTAGAATTAAAACTAGTTGCTTTGCTTTTTATAGGTTCGACATGACGAATGAGTTTGCCATCTTACATTTAAATCCAAACACGAACCAGGTACCAAGACCCTTGCAGGTGATATGATTTCTTTACATTACTGTCTATCAATAGAAGAGAAGAGAAATGGAAGAAATTCATTCCATTTGTTGGACTAGAACTTGAAGGTGGATTTTGACATTTAAAATAGATTGCATCGTGATACATGAGTCCGGTGTATTAACTTCGTTTTCACGATGTCTTGTATAAACCAGGGAAGCAGTATACATAAAATGAACATTAGAAAAAACAGTAAGAATAAAAGACTAATCACAAATTTTCTTTAAGATAATTCTAAAAATGTTCTCTCCGATGCAGTCGAACAAGATATGCTCGTCTCTTCTGTGACATTTAAAATAAATGGACCAAAATGTTTTCATTATTGAATGATAGTAAAGATTATTATATTTTTAATTTATAATTATCTCTCAAATCGAATACAAATACAATTCTCACAAGTTCAAATGCTATGAAATTTCCATAATTATTTAATTTCAAATCAATAGACGCAGAAAATTTAAAATGTTTGATGATTTCCAAGTTTGTGCATGCTTGCTTCGTTTGCGTAAAAATAGGCATTTAAAAGCAATTATAAGACATAATAGATGATTTATGAATAAACTTCGGAAACTTTCAAGCAAACAAAGGCCGAAAACGTTCCGCATATTACACAAATTCGTGAGAAACCGCCTTGTTTCTCAGTAGTTAAGACTTCGAAAATGCTTATTTATTCCGAGCCGCATTTCCGTAGCAATCGTGCAAGTGCAGTGCGTGATTTTGGAAATGCAAAAGCAATTATCAGAAAAGAACCTTTGTGATGGAAGTTTTGAATAGGGCAGGAGATTAGTTTAGTTAGCTTGTGTCGTAGTTTTGGGAGACAAAGCATATTTGTATAAAAGAACCACGAAATGCAATTTT
Organism: Meta bourneti; assembly: GCA_933210815.1. Lineage (NCBI taxonomy): Eukaryota > Metazoa > Arthropoda > Arachnida > Araneae > Tetragnathidae > Meta > Meta bourneti. The sequence continues at coordinate 33,775,520 of OW119924.1, forward strand.
CAATAGGATGGCACATAAAGAAACGCAAGTTATTTATGCAAATAACCGCTTGTAATTTTGTTCGAATGCACTTTAACTTACGCCTAAGGCATGTTTTTACAGCAGCTGTGAACTTCGGAAATCTGGACTTAAATTACAAATCGAGGGTTTGAGAAGATGCAAGTCTTTTTTCGATAACTGTTCAAGAAAGACCATAAAGAATCCGAATTGCATTTAATTGTGTTAGAGAAATTATATTTTCACCAATTTGACTATTTTTCATAAAAGCAAATTAGAGCATTTTTAACCTAACATTTAACGTTCCTATAAGTAAGGAATGACAGAAATACCAATCATTTGAATGAATTTTGTTGAAAATTTGCTGCGAAATAAATTTTATCTAGATATTTATTTAAATGCCAAAATGCTGATGCAGATTTTTTCAAACAATATTTACTTAAAAGTTAAAATTCTGATACGTATTTTGTCAAACGATAATTATTTGAGTCGCATATCTTGCATTATTCTAGAAAACTATTTTTATTAATATTTTTTAATTCAAAAGATTCAGAATATAGAAGATAATTCATGTTTTTTGCTGTGACAACACGGAAAAAAACAATTAATAGACGTTTCACAAAAATGTCAAATTAAGGAGATATAAGCAAATTCTTGTCTCCAATATGTTGCTAAAAATCTAAAGAACATTTTACACAAATTATATTGTTTTTTACATCGTGTTACTACAACAACCGGAATTTCAAAGTAATACGCAAGTAGTTACGTGTTGCGAGCAACTCTATTCTGAATCAGTCTGTCCACTGGCATCGTTCTCAGTTGATATGTAATTTTTTTTGGATATGGTAGTCAATACTGGTCTTAAAAAGACTTTATCTACACTTGGTTTTATTTGCGGGTAGCAAATTTTATGACAAAGAAGTGATTCCACCTATTTACAAAATTTGCCCGTGAATCATAAATTAGCACTTTTCTAAGTCAGTCTTTGTTCTGCTGCTGTAAGCTCTGCAGCGAAATTCTGGTAAATGACAGATCTCCGTGTCATAAAATACAGCCTCGAATACTTATCAACTTCCACACATGAATTCGTGACTCAAAGAAACAACTGGTTTAATACATTTTTGTACGAGTAGAAAATTACGCTAGCTCTATTCAATTACACATTTTATACTGACGTGCAAAAACTTAAGGAACAGTAAGGTTTTTAGCTATTTTACAACGGAACGACCTGGATATAGGAAAATGATACAAAAGGAACGTCGAGAGTTACCGAACCGATAAAAACAAAACGAAAACAGAAGCGAATAGTAAAAGTCTTTGAACTGAAGTGGTGACACTGAACTGGGTTCCATGAGACAGAAAGGCAACTGTAAAAACTTAAAAAACAGGGGAGGCGGTTCATCATAGGCCACGTCAAGCACTGATGCAGGTTTTACCGCGTTTGCATACATAAGGTTGAGAATGAGTTCCTGTGGCAGCAGAGTAGCGGATTAGCAAACCGGAGGGTTGCGAGTTCGAAACTCGATCCAGCTAAAGACCGTCGTGTATATGGGAGCTGGTGCACGTAAAATCTGCTGTGGCCTCAAATGTCCTCACGTTGACGTGGCGTGGACGCTTGGAGAGTGGGATGACAGCTCAGGCGTGATCTCGTCAGTGGTTCAAAAATACGAAGTGTTGTCCTCGGATCTTTCTCTTCCGGATTAATAGCCCGTTGTGTTGTTCAGTGAGATATAAATTTAACTACCTACTGAATGTCATCAGTGATGCAAGTCTGTTTCGCTAAATTTTGAGACTGACCTCCAAAAACAATGTTCTTTAAGTTTTGCACGTCACTGTACTTTTTCGGTAACTAATCCAAGCTTCATACACAACTGAAAGTAGACAAATTTTGTTAATTCTCCAATGTTTTTCTACACTTAAGGGGAAATATTTTCCCAAAGAACAAAAACGGTAGGTCCGAAAATAACATCTTGCAGCGAAATCGAAGAATCACTGATCCTGCTTTCAAGAAAAGAAAGCGCAAATCGGATGAGTAAATACCACATTGATAAGACCGCGGGCTGATTATTTTATCGCTCACCCATGGATGACAGCACCAATTGAGTTATTGTATGGTGTTGATAAAACGGAGAGAGGTATTTTTGTCGCGTTAATCTTTATAAAATAGTATTTATAATTGTCAGTTGTTCTTAGCGCAATGGAAATAAAGCTTCAACATCTTAATGGTCGTTATAACCATACATTAAAGACAACCCGTTTATAGAGAAGCCATACATTCACACCAGACGGACAAGCATCTATGCATTACCCCGGATTCGAACCAGGAACCTTCTTATCTGGAATCCAGCTCCCTGACCACCATTCCGATTGGTCGTCAAGAATAAACTAAAACGATTAGAATAGTTAATTTCTTCTAAAATATTGTACATCCTCAAATCAGTTCATTTGAATTATTGGTGAACAGTACACAACTGGATGATAATGAGACATAATATAGTTTAGAATGTCAAGAAACGAAGGGAAACCCCAAAATGTCAAGGATTTTAGATGGCTGTGTTGGGTTTTTATGGCGCAGTTGCCTATTTAGCCAAGTAGTGCCAAACGGAAGACAACGTCAATAAAAATATGCACACAAGAAAAGTGTACTGGAAGAAATACAAAGAAAAGAAACGAACAGGGGGGAAACCAGCCTGACAGGAACCGAACCAGTGCCACCTATAACTCGCAAGTTGTTAGCGCAGTGGACAAATCCACTGAGCCATGTTAGCTCCAAGGATTTTAGATGAGCGGTTATCTGGCTGGCAGTGCTTCTTTAAAATGTTTTAGCAAAGGAACCTTATCTGTCCAACTTCTAATTTCTTGGAATGGTTGTGGCTCAATCAATATTTTGCTGATATATTAGGAGGGGACGATTCGGCATGACAATACACAAAGAGGGAAACTACCAGAAAGAAACAAGTCCAATATTTTATAAAATCTAAACTGTTTTGCGAAGGATCCAAGGAAAAGTGCATTATACCTTCAATTTTCAAGGAAATATGGTAACGGGATCTTACTTTGGATACGCAAACTGAAGGGTTTTGTAACAGCTGAGTGAAGATATTTATAATTGTCTACTTCCAGTTAGTTTTTCCTACTTTAAGTCTAATAATCGTTATTTTTGGTTAAACAAACGGCGAGCTCTTATAAGGAGAAAAGACCTAATTTTACACATTAACACAAAAATCCTTCTAAATCACATCAAGGTTGCTATTCCTATTATTTCGATTTAATTTCTTTATAAATATTGCATACTGTAATAGAAGAAACAGAAGTCGTTGCTCTAACCAATATTAAAAGTGTCTAATAAACAATTTAAAACATAGAATACACAGCACAATTATGGACATTAAGAAAAGCATATCTTGGAGAACAGGTAACGTTTGAATGTTTTAAGTTCATAGCTGGCGTAAATACTATTTTTCGTTCTTTTTTTAAATTTTGAGTTTGGATGTTTAGTTCTTTTGGTAAAATACTAAATTACATTTAAAAGGAACATTATAGATTTTGTTTGGGTTCTTTAGCAATAAAGTAATTAAAAATTCCAGCATCATACGAAGATTATTTTAGAAGATATGAACAAAAGTCTGGGTAACTACTTTAACATTGGAGTTCCATATTCTTTATCCAGAAACGGGTGAACCAAATGACAGTAAATATTATAAAGTCTGTATTTGAATATAAAGTGCTAATGTGCTAATTGAATGCATATAAATTTATAGAAGACATTATTCCCTATTGAGTGGCGTATTTGAGTTTGCTATATGAACGGTGCCAGAATAAAGAGTGTTTCATTCCCCTCCCCATCCAACACATCTGCAATAGTATCAGCATAAAACAATGTTGAATTTTGGATATAAAAATCATTTAAAAAGTGAATTAAAATTCATTTGAATTTATCAGCTTCAGCACAAAAAATAATGTTGAAACTGAAAATTTATATGTAGAAACCCTGATTTTTCTGTGAAACTTATTCAGCAAAGTGCGCAAGTGTTTTGATAACCCGTTTCCTAAAATGTGGCGTTACTTATATTGTTAGTCGAATGCAATTTCAGTTAGTCGTTGTTGAAAATAACCTTAACTATCGGCAAAACGACGATAAATTAAATTTTTACTCAAGCGGAAGTAGTTTTCCTTCTCCGGTAATTAGTTTTTGTTTACACAGAAAAATCCTCTCATAATTTTAATCGATACCTCGAGGTTGTCGACTGTTGGAGGAAAATACTTTATAACTCAAACGGTATTTTGATTTTGTAGTCATTCATTCGGATAGATAGGTAGTTAATTAACGTAGAACTGGAGCAACACAACGGGCTATTAGCGACGGTCATGTCATCCATTCGAGACTATTGAATAATCCCCATGCGTTTGAGACTAAAATAACACTAGTCTACAAGGTTTTTATATGAACAAATTTAACTATTTTTAACTAATATTGGATTGATTTCAGATCTGATAAAAAATGGCTACCACTTTAAGTTTTTGTTGGGCATTTAATAGTTGCTATTTTTCATATTTAGTTGATATTTATGCTAGATATTTTAGTTTTCATGTTTACATCTGACATTTCATGGATTGATTGAAACACTAATTATTTCACTGGTAGAGAATATGTAACCACAACCGAACCGCTATGCTAGCAGTTTTCATTGAAAGAGGAGAAACCTGAGCTTCATGTTTGTGTGCAAAATTTGGAACAAAGGTAGCGTCGCGGATGTATTAATATTCCAGATAAGGTGCTGCGTGTACGGACAGTACATTTTAAAATCTCAGAGTCGTTCATTAAGTACGACTAAAGAAAGCCCAAAATGAGCTGAACGATCTCGTTCGAGGCCTACGTCATTCGAAACAATGCGTTGAGTTCCATACATCAAGAGTGGAACCTTCCAAAGAGTGTTTCTTTATTAAGAAATAAAAATTTGGTTCTATTTTTATAGGAAATGTATGTGCTTTTGTTCAGATATTCCAGGACTGATGACAGATATAGGAATACCACGTGATCACAAGGAATAGTCGTATATTTTTCGATTTATCCAAAGGTTAGTTTAAAAGCTGTCCTTTTGTACAACGGAAACCAAAAGCCTTACATTCCAGTAACATATGTTGTAGTAACACAGGGAGACTTATGAAAGCATATTCAGTATTTTCTCCACCACTTCATGGCAAACTGAGGCTGATGAAAGATTTTGTGAAGGCTATGGAAAAATTTGGTAGGTTTCTTGCACTTAAAGTAAAATTTTCCAAACTTATGTGATGCAAAACTCAAAGGAGTCTTTGTTAGTCCTCAGATAAACTACTGAGTGATTCTATTTCTACATAAAAGCTGAACAGCAATGAGCTCGTCGTATAATCATTACTAGTAACTACTAAAACTATCATCAGTTCATTTAAGATCTCAAGAACTGTAAAAACCTTGGGTGAAAACCCAACTGTCCTTAAAATACATCTGCTAGATTCTCATCTGGATTTATTTCCTGACAAACTAAGAGCAGTCAGCGATAAACAAGGATAAAAGTGCCGTCAAGATATTTGAACTATGAAGGCAGGGGAGATCACACAATGATGAGTGATTACTGCTGGCTTTGCAGGATGTGACAGAAGAATGAGCTATGTGTATGATTTTTTTCAAGTATATGTGTATAAATTTAATTTTGTATTCATATATATGTCGGCTCATTTGTTTTACTGCCAAGTATATGCAAATATGTTTGGTTTGGGGTTTTATGGCGCAGCTAAAAGAAAGGATGGAGGAGAAAGAAAAGACATCGCTTGGGCATCCTGGGGTCATGCCCCCTGTTTACCAGCGGCAGTAAACCCCATGGGAAAAGAATATATCACTATGGTACCTCAAGTTCGTGGTATATAAATATGGTATTTAGTTTTTAACACTGCAATTGTATATCTAATGAGAAAAATAAATAACAATTTGAAGCTCAGCTTTAACTTGGAACTAAATAAAATGTGACATTAGCTTCCACTTCCTAGACGTATAAATATTGCATTGTAATATATTTTGAAGTATATCAATCGTTAATAGACAAAAAAACTGTTAATGATAGATGTTTTTTGCAGTCGTATTGAATTTAGCTTCCCCAAAAATTAGTTAGAAAAACTTATTTCACCCATATGAAAAACAATGTTTAAAACTATTGACTGGTGTTATCAGCCAGCTACCTTCGTCTCCGCTCAGTCGAGGTCTTCGTCAGGGGCCGGGTGCGATGAAGCAAATTTTCCAACCTCCCAACCGATCGATGCACGGCTTCATTATCACTTGCATCCGAAGAGGATGCTCACCAATAAAATGCCTCCGGGATATTATGTTAAACCGTTGGGATACTTTCAGTTTGGGAAGCAGGTCGATGCTCACTTTCCCTCGGCTGCGTTTCCTTTGGAAAGCATTTGCATAATCTGACAGCTCAGTTTCTTTTTCCGATTCTCAGTGTTTGCTAAAACTGTTTTCATTGTTCTTGAACCACATCTGCGGCACTAACGATTTAATTTCCCTCGGTACACTTATTTTGAGTTTCCTTTCAAAATGTGACTAATGGTAAGTTTAATTTCTAAAGAATTTAAAGCAGAAGCGTACCGAAACATATTTGCACTCAAAGACAGATGTTCTGAGGATCCAGAATACTGTTATAATTATTTTCTATTCAATATTTTGACGAGATTTTACTTAAACAGCAAAGAGCAGTAGCAACTATTATTCTGCGCTCAGATCGAAAACAATATTGCAATCGATGGATTTTTAATAATTTAGAAAAAGGTAAATTCTTTATGGGCTAATTGTTGAGTAGCGTGATTCTACGAATCGCAATTTTACACTCTGATTACAAGTCAAATAAAAGTACAATTCCCAAACATATTTTCTGATCACATAAGAATAATGCTAATTCGCATTAGAACGCCAATAAATGCTTAATTAATCATACTAATAAAAGCAGAATAAAATATAAAGTGGCATATTTCATACTTAAAGAAATAAGCATGATCTATAGCAATAAAACGAAGTGAGTGGTTTGACCTTCGCGATACGAAAAATTACTCAACCTAGAAATCTGAAATATTGCACAAAGGTAGTTTATAGCGAGGATGTGCACATTGGGCTTCGATTTTCGAATTTTTAAGATTTAAATACGTGGAAAAACCTAGGAAGTGAATGCCTTTTCATTATGTGAAAAGATCGATTTCTGCATGATCCCGAGACATCAGTCAAACACATTAATAAAGTAATACAAAATACTAATAAAGTTATCAGTAAACTAGATAACTTTATTATAAGTTATCTAAACTAGATAACTTATTTTTTCCAAAACTTATTTTTACAGAATCTAAACTCTAATTCTTTATGTAGAACTTATTTCTATTTCTTTCCAAAACAAACTTCCGAACACTTGAGATTAGATAAAAATAATTAAAAACGTTTAATTTTGAAAACTTTAGTGATGGAAATTAGATATTAAAAAAGTTTTTTCCAGGAAGACAGGGGGAACGTGGTAGCCCGGTTGGAAGAGTAGCAGATTAGCAACCGGAGGATGTCGAGTTCGAAACCTGATCCAAACGAAGAGCGTCGTGTACAAAGGAGGCTGGTGCACACTAAATCTGTCGTGGACAAATGTCCTCACGTTGCCGTGGTATGGAAGTTTTGAGAGTGGGGTGCCAGCTCAAGTGTTGACCTCGTCATCTGACCGTGATTCAAAATGACGAGGCGTTGTCCTCGGATGTTCCCCTTGGGGATTGATCCCGGACAATCACCAATATCCTGTTGTGTTGTTCCAGTGCGACGTTAATTCAACTACCTACCATGAAGGCAGGAATATAAAAAAGGGGGGGGGGTATTTCAATTAACGTCACACTGGAGCAACACAACGGGCTATTGGTGACGGTCCGAGATCAATCCCAAAGGGAAAGATCCGAGGACAACACCACGTAATTTTGAACCACGGTCAGATGACGAGGCAACACCTGATCTGGCACCCCACTCTCCAAACTTCCACACCACACCAACGTGAGAATATAAAAAAGGAAATACGCAATTTTACAATATATCTTGCTAAAAACAGCGAAATTTTGATGCCTCAAGCAGCCAATTCAGTAAAAGAAGCTGAGATTATAGCTTTAATTCTGTATCGTTCCCGAAATCAATCGATAAGCACCCTTGCTCCCCTTTCATCTCGCAAAACCCGAAATGAAGATCCAAGTATATGGAATCCTCTTTTCCTTCGCGATCGGTGGCTTTTTCTTCTCTACACGTAGCTCCTAATAAACTCGAGTTACTTTGCTGTTAAATGTACGATCCGATAGGTTTATATTAACTACCTGATATCGTTCGAGTTGGGTGGAATTACTTTCAAGCTGAGAGTAGAATATTTTTTTTCTAGCTGAACCGAAGTGGAGGCTTCGTTTCTATTGTCAAATTGTAGCTTTATTATTTTTTTCTTTAATCAGTCTTCAATTCAGCACGAGAAATAGACCAAGAATGCATTATCAAAACATTTAAAATGCTTTCTTGCTACAAATATTATTCGTATTGGATTAGTGTGCTAAAACGATTTCATGGACGTTTTTTTAGCCTCCGTAATGCATGTAGACCAGTGACGCACCAATTTTTAAAATGCCGAATCCCACTATTTGTATATTTCTGACCTGATCTCCAAGAAACATGGAGGACAAATATTAGTATCCGAATACTGGTAATGAAGCGAATAAAGAAAATAAATTATTTTGAAAACACATATGAGCAGTGGCGAAGTAGTAGGGAGCAAGACAACCCCCTCCCCAAACCGAAAGTGCTGGCATATTATTTTTATCTTTTTAGAAATCAAATATAAAAAAATGATAAAATAATTTTGTCAGTTTAAAAATGAAACAAGTTATTGAGAAGTTATTAAATCTCTGAATCACGAGATTACCTAGTAATGTTGCTTTTACCCGACAACATACATAATTACTAAATAACCACATCTATTGGTTCAAAGAATCTTAGGAAATATTCTATTGGTCAATGTCAGAACTGTTTAGAAGTCATGCATGGAATATCGCAGGTTTAAGAACGAATATATACGTGTTAACCCCTCAGTGGGTAAGCAGTCTATTAAATGAAATTTTTACTAGAAATACGAGTACAAATGACTATTGACATAAACATCTCGTACATTTGTATGTGTGTATATCGTATCGACGCTTCAAAAATGACAAAAAAAATTAATTTTGAGGAACAAGATTTGAATATTCATTAATTGTCATTTATTTGGTGAACATCCATTTAAAATTTCTGTTCTTCGATCCTGATGTCACATTTTATGCTTAAGTAATCGCTTACTTTAAAAAAATCCCGTGACAAAATAGAGGAAACTTATTGAAACTTTGAAAATATAAGATCCAGATCTTCATTTGGTATAGAAATTGTATTTCGAAATGAAATCCTGGTTAAGCAACTGCACATAAGACAATTGGGGTTTGACTTGCCTCCCCCATAACTTCCACAATTTGGTGCCACTGGTATACAGTCAAAACATATTAACTTGTCAATAGTAACTGATATTTTTGTAGAAACCAATGGCCCTAGAATTATTTCATGCTTTTGATTACCAGTAAACATACATTCAAGAAAAACAAATTGATCATACATAAGAAATAACTATAAGTTTACTCTTCGCTGCCACCCGATAAGAACCTAAAGTAAAAAACTAGAAACTGATAAAATAATTTCTCTCCACACAATGGGATATCTTCAACGTAAAAAGCAGCTCAATTATTGATGCCAGATATATTTTAAAGATAAGAAAACAAAAATATAAAAAGATAGGAAATTGCTCCTCAGCATTCTGGAATACTTCCAGTTTATACAAGGAAGGAAATACATTAAGTGAGAGTTCGGCATTTTCAGACGGAGATAACGAGCGGTGAGATGAGAAAGGATCTTGCCAACATTCCTATTTTTCTTTTATTCTCAAGTGAACATTACAATCGATTACGGCCATTTTCTTACATCACAAGCTAAGAAAGTTTTCATGGGGAATGTGAGTGAAGAAATTCTCTTGACGTTGTCTCATTACGGATTAAGGTTAAAGTGAAGCATCTTTTCGTGAATTTCACAGCTTTTTGGTGTTAATTTTAACGTCAACTTTTGAAGTTGATACAAAATTTAAATTACATTTTTAATGTTTCTAAAGGTTAGTATATTCAATTCAAAAATTTAGCCGACAGTGAGGCTAATTTGTAAAATGTTTAATGAGACACACTGAAAGTTGAGATTTGTAACTTTTTAAACATGAGAATTCTAAAACAGACAAATAATGTTTCAAATTAAAAAAATGTTTTCAGTTTTTTTTTATGTCTATTTGAAAGCATTCATGCCAATCAATTTTTTAGGACCTTACTACTATCTTCATTTATGAAAACGAAAAATGTTAACATTGCTCTACTTAAGCCAAAACTCAACATTTAGCAATGTAAAAACAATACACCACATACACACCTACTTTTTAAGAACACTTCCCTTTAAACTATTGTATATTTTGCTCTACATTAGTAATTGGATAGTTTAGTTTCAAACACAAGACAAGTCTATAATTTAAAATTTTCACATAAGCTGCCATTTTCAAGTCTTTTTAGAATGTGACTCTCACTGAGGTCAAAAGAGGCTGGACCACTTATATTCTTGAGGCCCACAGTAAATTACACTGCTGGCCACCCAAATTGCAACACCAAGAAAGACAAGAGATATCACAACAAAATTTATTTTGTAGATAACATGTTGACCAAGTATCAAATGATTAAATTTATAGACTTCTGTGAAGTGTGGTTCCTGCCAAAATCAGTAGCCAGAGTAGCCGCCATTGTTGGAGATCACCGCTGCCACACGCCTCGGCATTGATTCAAAGAGACTTTGGATGTGTTCTTGGGGTACAGCAGACCAAGCAGCTTCCACACGTTGCCAAAGTTGATCTGGTGTGGCAGCTGGGGATGTATTCTGGGTCAATCGTTGAGCAACCATGGACCACATGTTTTCTATCGGCGAAAGATCCGGAGAGCGAGCTGGCCAGGGAAGCAATTCAATCTGGCGATTGACGAAGAACCCTTGGACAATGCGTGCCACGTGTGGTCGCGCATTATCCTGTTGAAATATGGCTGTGGGCAAGCCCTGAAGGTAAGGAAGGACAACTGGCTCCAACACCTCAGAGATGTAGCGCTGGCTGTTTAAATGCGTACTAGAGGAGTGCGAGAGTGATATCCAATACCGCCCCATACCATAATACCCGGTGCAGGACCAGTGTGGCGGTGCATAACGCAGCTGTTCAGCATCCTCTCTCCACGGTGTCTCCAGACTCGAATCCGACCATCGTGGTGTTGCAGACAGAAGCGTGACTCGTCAGTAAAGACAATTTCATTCCATTCTGCCGTCCACATCCTTCTTTCATCGCACCATTGGCGGCGGAAACGTCTGTGGTTCTGCGTCAAGGGTAGACGAAGCAATGGACATCTTGCGGACAGACCACTCTGCTGTAAACGGCGTCGAATGGTACGCTCAGACACTGGGTGATGCGGTACAGACTGAATGTGCTGTGTTATGGTTCGTGATGTGGCTGAGCGATCCGTCACTGCCATACGCACAATATGCCTGTCATCACGTGAAGTGGTGCACTGAGGTGGATGCGATCGAACACGTCGGTCCGTCGTACCCTCCTGCATCCAACGATCACATATCCGCATTACAGTTGTTTGGTTTCGTCCAACACGACTACCGATTTCCCTGAAAGATAATCCACAACCTCGGTAGGCCACTATCCTTCCTCTGTCGAACTCGGATACTTGATCAAAAGATGATCGCTGTTTTCTACGAGGCATAATTGATCGTTTTTTTGAAAAAACCACAAGAAAAACACAATTGCCGTACTTGAAATCGTCGAAATCTCCAAGCCTTAAATAGCGCTTTGAAGTGGCGCCACAGGCGCGCGTGATGTGCGTCTGCGCTGAAATTCTAATCATTTGCATATCTCACCTCCGCTAATGCATGTTGTAAATTTCATATTATTTGCATGCTTCATTCAGGGTGTTGCATTTACGGTGGCCAGCAGTGTAAAAGAAATGTTAACTCTCTGAAGGGTTCACACGCATATCTGTTCTATAACTTCCAGTCTTCCAAGCATGACATCTAACCAATTTTGACCACCTTGGCTAGTAGAATCTTTTCAGGATTCTTTCAACTAATACGGTTATATACACTGGTGTTCAAAATTAAGAGAATTTGCATATTTTGTCGAATCTCTCGAATAGTACTGAACGAAAGGTAAAACTAATGCTTCCAAACAAAGATGTGAATCTTTAGTTTCCAATACGTAAGCGTACACGTGCGTGTGGGAGGTGCATTTAGAGGAACAGGCTTTCTAAGCGCACGTGATAATTTCAGCGCTTCGTTCACTCTCACACCTCGGCGAATTTCGTGGTGTTTTTTTGCAACAGTCGGTGAAATTCAAAAGAAAACAGTTAAAATGAGTAACCGCCAACGTTTGGATGATGGAATGAGGTGGCGAATCGTCGGGAGACTGTAAGCAATGCAGTTTCAAGTGCAGATTGCTAGAGACTTGAATGTAATGCCAGCGTCGTGTCCAACTTATGGAAACAGTTTAAGGATACCTGATCCGTAGAGAGAAAGAATGGGCAAGAGCCACGACGGCCAATGATGAACCATATTTGTCCATTACAAAGAGGCGTAACAGGAGTGCAACAGCTTTTCAGCTCTCTCGTGACCTTCATGCGGCCACATGAAGCCGAGTTTCAAGGGTTATTGTTTCAAGGCTATATGAGAGAGATCTGTTTGCAAGAAGACCTGTTGTTTGAGTCCCGCTCACAGGAAAGCCCGTTAGCATCGTGCAGGGAACGTCGACTTTGGACCAGGGATCAGTGGGGGACCATTCTATTCACTGATGAGTCCCGGTTCAGCCTAAACACTGATTTTGGATGTACGTTCATCTGGAGAGAACCAGGGACCCGTTACCTGTCCTCCAGCATCCGAAAAAAAGATCACTATGGCACCGGAGGTTTGATGGCATGGGCAGGCATGCTAAATAGGCGCACAGACCTCCATGTCTTTGACAGAGGCTCTGTGACTGCTGTGAGGTATAGGGATGAGATCTTGGAGCCCTATGTTCGCCTTTTCAGGGGTGCACTTGGGCCTGATTTCATTTTCATGGACGACAACGCTCGTCCACATAGGGCTCATCTGGTCAACGAATATCTGGAAAGTGAGAACATTCGCCTCATTTGTTATGAATGTAGGACTTGATGAATAAATACGAGTTTGAAGCTATAGTGCGGCTCCGTGTGAGAAGGGGTTCGACCTTGGGTGATTTGATTTCTGAATAGGAGTGAAAGGTTGTCTCGGATAAGGACTGCCATCAGCAGGTCAAAGAAACAAGTTCGGCCATTGTCATAGATGGTTTATCCCTCGTCAACTTTGGAATCGAACAATAAACAATCAGAATCAGCACTGAAGACGCCAAATGAGGAAGGGATTTGTTTACGTTTCCACCAATCCCCTAAATTAATTAATACTCGTTGAAAACCACGTGACCCAACAGCCATCTTGATCGGACTCTGCTCAGCATTTCTTGTTTTAAATGTGAGATTTGATTTGCGAGCGGAATAGATTGATACTTGGTCTAGTTGCCACACAATGAGGCTTTTCATTACGCCACGTAGGATAATTATACTTTTATATTATACGAGAGCCTGTGCCATACTCCGTGATAAACGAACATGTTAATACAGCTGGATAGGTTGCAAGATATACTCGAATTCTCTCACTTTTTCTTTCACTTTCCTCTAATACCCAAAAGAAGACTTCACTACGTATAAAAAAATGAATAACTTCAGTCATTTTGACATGATGGACGGTGAACAGATTGCCTCGATTGTTTTCATAACATGTTTAAGACATGTCTTGTCGAATTGATATTGCAACGAATGTATTTTGGTGGGACATCTTGTTTTATAGGCAAACGTAAACACTTATGTTCTTCAATAAACAGCAAAAAAGAAAACAAATTAAAAAATATGGAAGTGTCATCTTTTGAAAATAAATTATTCTTATAAATGATAAACCACGTAAGTCACAAAAATGAAACCAACTTATTATTCATAAATTATAATTTAAACATAAAAGGAAATTTAACAAACAGAAAACAATGAGTAAAAAACCCCACCCATTCATTGCATATCATAAGAACATCGAAAAAAGCAGTCCATTATGCATTTCTTTAATAAACTCCGAGTAATTTTTTGAGACGTCATAGAATGTTCCATAAGCTTAAAATGTAAATTAACGTTTTCTAAGCATAGGAGAATTTAAATTAAAATCCCGTTTAAGAGGCATAAACGTTGGAAAATTCCTTTTTTTTAACTTATGTCAGGAAATTAGAAAAGTTCTTTAATCAAAATTTTTCGTAGCTGATATTTCAGGCAAAGCGATCATCAAAGGAAGTCAAGAGAGATCTCCAAAAAGGGACTGTGAGACACATCCATTTGCGTTGAAAAACCAATTACACGAACAACGAAGTTTCCTATTTTTCCTCTTTTCGTCGAATTTCGGCCATCAGTATTGAGTATCATTCAAATCAACATCTTAAAAAGGCAAAACTTTATTTGTTGGTTTGGAAATCTGCTCTCAATTTTCTCCATTTTAAGTATAGAAAGATGAGACCAAGATTAAAAGGGAAAATAATTTTTTTTATCTTTAATATTTTTCAAGAGATTTTGCATACCGTTGCTTATGTGCAAAACGTATTTTCAGAAAAAGTCAATGAGTAATTAGGATACACGAGTTTGAGTGGAAAATTTGATTTTCGACTCCCAATTCAGAGACTAGCTATTTTTGTACTTTCATAATAGGCTTTAAAATTTGAACGATTGTTATGAAACTGGGTGATAAAATTTATTACTTATATTCTTTCAAACTATTCACTATGTTCATCTATATATTCACAAACGTACGAGGCCCAGAAACAGGCGTTATTTGTGTATTGTAGAATGGCAACAAATGGATGTAAACAATATAAAATCAACCGCTATAAGTAGGTAGGTTAAATTAACGTCGCACTGGAGCAACATATCGCGCGACGGTCCGGGATAAATCCTTAATGGAAAGATCCGAGGACAAGACCTCCTAATTTTGAATCAAGGTCAGATGATGACATTTGAGACCACGACAGATTTAACGCGTACGACGGTTTTTGATTAAATCGAGTTTCGAACTCGCAAACAACGGTTGCGAATTCGCTACTCTATCAACCGGGCTATCGCGGCCATAATCCCTACAGGATCAATTTGTCAATTTTGCCGCGGAGTTTAAACATGCTCAATTTGAGAGCTACGGAGCTATATATTTCTAGAACTGCATAGAAGAGCTCTCGCAGCTCTTATGAAATTCTTCAGCAATCTGATGCAGACGACTAATTTCAGATGCAATTAGAATTCTGAAAGATAGAAAGTAGCGTAGAAAGAAAATCTGAGTCAACCCGAAAATAGGTTTAGGGGTCAAAAATGGAGAATCGCTTTTGAATAAGGTGAATGAGATGCAATTGAAGTGGACATTCAGAAGCTAATTGTGGTAACATCACCAAGGGGCATGAAACGTTTTATCATGCGCTTTATTGGAAACAAGAACTAACACTAGTAAGAATACATTTGAAAAATGTAAACGAAATGGCGTTTTATATTTTCGACTAATTTTATTGCATTTGGAAGCATGAAATGTGCATAACGATGCTTATATTAATTACAAATGGTTTTAAATAAGGTGTGAAATGTGATGCTGTCATTAAATAAGGTGCCATAATGTGACGCTACCATCAATAGATATTAGCAATTGAGAGATTTGAGCACTGATGCTATACGCAGGTCTGCTAATATTAACACATTTTGTTTAGAAAATTTATCCAATAGTTTCATATAATCATATTGAATTAGGAATTCAAAAATATTTAAAATATTTGTATGTTTTTGGTATTGGTGCTTTTGAATCACAAAAATGTACCTTCACAATTTAATTATAAAAGTTCATTTTTGAAGGTGTACATAGTCCTATTATCGGTAAATAATTTCCATTATGTTAAAATAGTTGCAGTGTTTTAATTTGTTTTTCGGTTGAAAAGAATCTAGTGAAATGCATCCATAACAATTTGTGCCTTTTAAGTTTTAAAAAATGAAATGGCTTAAATTTTCTTTTTGTAAATTTTTCTTGGACTTACATCAACATTTTCTCCAATAAAATTATTTTTATCTTTCATGAATTTATCAATCGTTGCCAGAAGATTAAAAAAAAGATGCCGCACCTCAACATGACTGCATTCTTTCAAAAGAGAAAAATAGTCTTGAAAAACATGCGCGACGAGAAAATACCAGGATAAAAAGAAGCCATCTGAAAAATCGGATTTCAAAGAAAGTGCAGTAGCCGAGGAGGAAGCCAGGCCCTGTTTACAATCTGTTTATTCAAGAGTTTTTTTTATCTGGAGAAACCTTTCAGTTCCATCCGGGACCTCGCACAAAAAGAAACTCCGTAAATGAAAAATCAATAGTGCAGAGGGGGTCGATAAGAAAATATCGCAGCATTTGATCGAACGTGCGAGCTGAAAAAACCGTTGAACAATGAATTTTTAGTATCTGCTGTTATTAGAAAAAAGTTCACTTAATTTTTTGATTGAATTAAACATATTTCATTTAATCGAGATGATGGTTTACTAAATCTTCTGGTTAACTTCTGCGTATTATGCTATACAACTTAAAATGCACTCTAATATTGATGATTAAATTTCTCACTTATCTCTTGAAAACATACGAAATTCTTCGGCGTTGCGAATTATTGCAGCGTTTTCGTAAATTCTAGGTATAAAACCGTCATTTTTTATCACGTATATTAAAAATAAAATCTCCAGTCTCTAATGCTTGATAAAAAGTTTTTAATTCTTTTTAAAATCAATATTTGAATTTTTGCAGTAATCTTTTTGTATTCATGCGTTAAAAGAAAATAATTTTTAATCGTCATTAGTGATGACATTAATTACGAAATACCCCTCACACACACCGAATACAGGTTCAGTCTATAGAAGAGAGATAGGACCTTTATCTCACCTCCATGATCCTGTCCTCAATAACGAATGTTTATCAAAATCGCCATTATTGGGCGAATAGGAATAGGCAGTTTTAGAAATTCTTAATTTCAAAATTTTGTTGTCAAAAATGAGAAATCATTTCAATAAAAAAAACGGCATAACAGATCACACTAAATATTACGAAGAGTATTTTTAAAAGAAAACAACCATTAAACCCACGTGCAAAAATCGAAATTGTGGCGCCATCTGCTAGAATAAAAACAACGTATTTTCGCTAAGTAACGTGTGTTCTTCGATATTACTAACCAGAGGAATTGGACCAATGAAATAGAATTTGTTTTGATATTTTTGAAATCAAATTATATTTTCTAATTAAAACTGAATATTTCACAAGACGATATCTTGAAAACGGAAATCAAGCATGTAATTCCAATTTTCGCTCCCCAAATCACGATATCGTTTGGAAACTCAAAAAGTTTGTCTGTAATTTTGTGAGAACTCCTATCTTGTATTGAGTGAAGTTTTAACAAACATTATTATAGTGTTATAATAAATTTGTATATATTATTCTACGGCTCTTTCCTTAACATGTCCCATGTGGTCTAGTGGTTAGGATTCCTGGCTTTCACCCAGGCGGCCCGGGTTCGATTCCCGGCATGGGAAGATATTTTTTTGCCTTAAATTCGTTTCTTGTGGATTTGTGCTTCTTAATAATCTGAGTTTGCAGTTATTTTCGTCAATGTTGTGATTGGATAAAAATTTCCATTTTTTTACTTTTTCCTGGAATCTTACAATATAAAGCAAATTCCCTAAAAGTCATTAATTATAATACATAAATTCTATTCATGAACGACAATATATTGTAGCAACAAAAGTGTTTAGAATAAATTATTTTAAAAAAGTAGAACGTGTAATAATAAAAACATAAAATTCTGGGTATAGTATGTCAAAAGAAATTATATAAAACCTTAGTTTTAACTAAAATTTCAAATTAGCATATATACAATCTCTACAAAAAATCTCTTTAAAAAAACAAGAAATGGTTTAAAAACAAAATTTAATTCAAGTCCAGCAAGTCATGTATGGAATTATATTAAAATTTAGACATCAAAATAAAATATAATGTTCTCGAACATCTCTGAAATGCCTGCCATTTAGTAGATTTATGATAATTTGGTAACATTCGGCATCGTAAATTGTTGTTTTGGGAAGTTGGTATACTTTTTAAGATGCAGGTAAAGTGATTCTTTTATTAGATAATGGCATATTGTGATGAGTATCTGTAATAAATAAGCATTTAAAATTACATATTGGATCAGTTGCTTTATCATTAATTGTTGGATGGAGTTACATATAATTCTAATACCTTTGCAGAACAGAGTTTACTTTGAGATCAATCATTGGTCAAGCTTATGGTTCAAGTGGACTAAATTGGAAGTTCAAGAAATACTTAGCTTTCTAATGCTAGACTAAGTGCAGATGGACGTCCTGCAGGTAACCAAATCTTATACTCATTGCTAATATATTGCAGAATATATTTCCCAAATATGTTTCTCATAGATGATATAATTCGATCTTTTCACAGAAAAGATCACAGAATATCTTAACTCTCTTTTATCTTAATCTCTTTTCACAGAATATCTTAACTTATCAGGAAAATGTACTTAGAACTCAGTATACTATGTACTCAGTGTACTTGGATACTAACTTATCAGGAAAATGCTTCTTTGCATCTACTATAAATAACTTTAAGCAGAAACATAAATTATAACAGGATATGCAACAAGTAAAATTCATTGGAACAAAAGCTTTCATTTTGCCATTTGAACATAATACACATTTTCCCCATGGAAAATTGATTACACCAGTGTCTACTAAATAATGTAGGTTTAAAAAACAGTAGAAAGAAAAATAATATACTAGTTAAAGTAACCACTTTCTGCCAATTTCTTTCATCAAAACAAATTGAGAATTTTTAGTTTGAACATTCAATTTAAAAATCCATCAAAACAAGCCTCAGTAAATAAACCGGAAGAATGCCTTTCACTCTAATATTTAAACTAAAAGCATTATAAAAATGTAATTATATTTTCATATTAAATCTAAAAAATTCTTCAGTTGATATATTATAAAAATAAACATAATACATACGCGTAAAATCTCTATCTGTCTATAATATATTCGAGTTGAGAAATTTTATTCATAATTTGAATTGCATATATTTAGCCGATTATACTTTAGAGTGGAAAACAATACAACCACTGGAAAGCAAATGAAAATCCTAGTTTTGAAAATTGAAGATATATAAACTTACATGTTATATTGTCCAGGCAAACTTCATTTTTGTTTGAAAATTTAATACTTGAATTCTTAAATACATTCAAGGCTATAACATATCGCGGGAAATTTAGCCTGATTTGTTAGGAAAATTCGACATAGAAATGTACAAAGCTTATTTAAATTGTATTAAAATTACTATGTTTAGGAATAATTACATTTAGTGCATAATAGAGAACAATACTTTTGAGTAAATATTTAGCTAATTTTCACTTAAATAATTTTTTAATGTCATAACATATTGATTTTAGACACAGAAAAAGATGAAACGAATTAGTTTAATCTGATACACAGAATATTTAAAAAAAATCATACATTAACAAATTCGAAGGGAAAGTAAAAGGTTCATTATTTTATTTGAAATAGCAGAAAAAATAGAAGATTAAAAAAATATTTTCCTTCAAAGAATATCAATAAAATTTAAGAATTTGGTAAGATATAACGATTGTGTAAAAGTTAAATTTTTAATTAAAGCAAGATAATTTGTTTATATTATAATAGCTTGTTGATAATTAAAAATCCTGTAAGATAAAGCAATCATAATTGGGTTCTTGAACAGAAAATATTCCTTAACTATAAAATACATTACGAGATCAGCATTACCTTAGAGTATCTAACCGTAGTACATTTATCTGTTAATATAAACGACTATCCAACAATTAAAATTTTATGCATTTTCCTAAATGTTTAATCTTAAATAAATTTGGTTTTGTATTGCATCATTTTTGTTACCAAAAAGTTTATAACACAAAACAAGTTAGATGTTTTATAATTTATATATTATGAGAAATGGAGATACTTTATATATGATGGATGTAATACAATATGCTTTAATAAAAATGTAAAATTTCATGTGTTGTGTGACTATATTATAAAACTATCATAGTGTACATACATTAATAGGTTCTTAATATCCTTTGAGGATAAACCATAATTACAAAATTAAATTAATCACACATATCTTACTTAAAAACTTATACCTTAATACAGTATTGTTAAAAATTACTTTTTATCGATTTTGGTTTTGATCATTGTTACTTGAAAATCAGTTTAAAATATAAGTTTTTGTAATAAAGTACAAAGACAACAGAAATCTGGCAAATTTCACTTGATTGTCATGAAAATTTTCCACAATAGAAGTTTGAAATATGGTATGAAGCAAAAAATCATTGAGGTGATAACTCTTATGAAATCTTCAAGAATCATTGTTTCATAAGTACATTTTCAAATTTAAGAATTATACTTAGAAATGAATACAACAAATATGATTAATTTGTAAAAGTAAACTTTATCATTTCCAGTTCACTGTTTTTGAACATACTTCATAAAATTAATGATTTAGATTGTTTTTAGTACTAAAGGGAGGCACAAAAAGAAAAATATCAGATTATTACTGCTAAGTATATTCAAATATTGCGAGTAACTATGTATATGATCACATTCATAGGTTTTTCTTTCTATAAAAAGAAAGGCAGGACTATTAATAGAACTTGATGCCATGTTACAATCTAAACACATCTGTGAGTATATTACAAATATATTCTGATATTATCCTGAATAAAATGTAAAACATTTAAGCTATGATATAAAAATAAATGACAAAAATTATTAAACACAATGAGTATAAAAAATCAATAAAAAAAGTAAAATTCAATTGTTACCTATTCTTTCTATATAGTGTATTGCTATTCTCCCTATTGCATAATGTATGGATCATGCACTTAGAAGATAGAAAAAGGGGTTAGTTTACAAATCGAAGTGGAGATTTTTGGACTGCTTTTAAGGTTAATGTTAAATCTGAATAGAAGAAACAGGTATACAAAACTAACTTAGGAAAGTGATTGATTGTGAAAACAAAATCTTTTAAGGGTAAAAAGAACAACAATGTTTATTTCAAATAAACAGACAACAAGCACATCACAGCTTTCTAAACTAAAATCACATATTCAGAAAAGCAACATTAGTCATTAAACATTTAAATATCTCTCATTGATATACAGCACAGCTCATATTTGTAACAGACAAGGACGGAACCTTTCAACATACTTCAAATGTATACTATTTCTACAATAGCTAGAACAATGAATTACTAAGTTCAAGGAGCCATAATCTTGTGGTATTTAAATGCCAGAATTCCACAAGGCTTCAGAAAAGACTATATGGATATGATAGTACCATCTATTTCAATGATATGAAAGTTTAAGCAATATGCACATACAATTAAATCTATAGCACATTTAACATAATTCGTGTATGCAAATTCACACGATACATTTAAACATAAAACAAATCTGATTTGTTTCTATTATTGAAAGCAGCAGAAAAATCTGTGAAATACTTAGATCCTTGACTTGAGGTTTCATACATTTAAAAGCATTTCCTAATCTATAAAATGTATTGCATGTATTGGAATGAAATCCCATATTCAATTATCTCTTCTCTAAGCAAGAATTCATTTAGATTATATATACATGCTATACAGACAGCAAATTATGCTATTAAAATTGAGTCATGGATTTATATATCTTTATTAATATATTTTAATTTGTAAAAGCGAAATTTCTATCCTTGAAATAATGACAGTAAAATTAATTCCCTAGTTTAAGCTCAATTTTCCATAGCTCTAATTTTTATCGATTAATACTAAGAGTATAAATAAAGCACATTGTTGAAGAGTTGATAACAGGAATTTGTAAAACCAAGGTGTTTAATTAAAACCTGCATCTTGACTATTGAGAACTAGAATAAATGCTTCGAAAGAAAACATTTGATCACAGTAAGCAAGAAAAATTATTTTGAAATAAAAACTTGGTAAGGTAAGTAAAGTAATAATCTGTTAAGGATTCCACTAATTATTTTAATTTCATTTATTACTTCCACATAAAATAAAATTCAAAAAGTAATGTCAAATAATCTCTGAACACATTCCCAAGACAATTTAAAAAGATTAATATTGAATACTTTCCATACAAAAAGTAATACATTCATTTGTATTTATTGCTGGTCATAAGGCTACACAAACATGGGCATTATAGATTTATGAGAATTTGTTTTCTTTCCCATAGTAGAGGGTCAATTTGCATGAATCTTGTTTCTGAGTGTATTATGGATTATGATTTTACAAGTACTACTTTCATTTACAATTAAAAAATATTTAGTCTATAATCACATAAATCCTATAATTTCACTTTCCTATTTTATATCATGATTGCTTTTTCATATCTACACACATAAGTCTTGTTAGATTAAAATTTGAACTTAAATAAATTTCCAAAGTGTGTAATGAACAATTCTTCTGGTAGTTTGTAGAACAGAAGGGTGGGGAGGCAGGAATTAGTTCTCAACACATAGAACTAACGTGAGAAATTAAAATTCAACAAAGCATATTGAGTATTTTAGATAAATGACAAATTGAAATTTTTTTGATACAGCTCATTAGATGAAATTAAGATTCATCCCTCTTGAAATGACTGTGCCTACATAAGATCGAGCTACTTTTTAAGATTAAAAATAATGTTTTCTTAAAAATGAATATTAACACAGCACATGATCAATTGGATACTTTGTCATGAAAAAAGGGATAAAACAAATAGGTTATTTTTCCCCTCCTACCTTCATCATTGCTGAATGTTTAAAGCAGGATTGCCCACTGAAATACATTATTTTTGAATACTGGTTAATCTGATGCTGAAATTAAAGCATCAAAAGCTCATCTATAAGAAATGTCTTCAGCATTTGGAAGACAGCTTTGTACTCTGCCAACATGAATTAAAACTTTACAAATTTTTATATTATTCATTTACATCAGGGGTGTGAAACTGGCGGCCCTAGGGCCCACGAGGTAACTTTTTGTGGCCCACGATTCTCTGAAATAAAATGAAAACAGGACAATATGTTCCGTAGAAAATAGCATTTAAGTGAGATCGAGGCAATACCGTACACACAATTTTAATTAATTGATTTCCAGAATGATTCGGCTTTAATAGACATATCGAGAAGTAGGAATTCCCAAAATGTATTCTTATTTAGGTGAAACATACCCGGAAATTAAAAAGTTTGCTGCAGAAATTTTATGTTATTTTGGGAGTATGTACTTGTCTGAGCAACTATTTTTGTCCATGAAATTAAATAAAACGGCCTACAAGATTAACATCTATCTGCCATAATGAAGATTGTCTGTTCTGTCTTTGAATCCAGATATTGGAAAACTAATAGGAGGAAAGCGCTGGCAAGTTTCCGGTAAAAAAAATTAATTTTAGTTTTAATAATTTTATTTAATTTATGTTTTATAAATACATTAAATTAAATAAACGTTTAAATAAAAGCAATTATATAAAAATATTATAAATTATTACCCTAAATTCACTTAATTACATAATGTGCTTTAATTATTCCATATATATTCCTGAATCCTCACTTCAAAGTATAATTTTAAGAAAATTTGTAAATGTGATGCGGCCTGAGTGAATCTTACCAGTTGCATTAAATGGCCCGTGTTTTAATTGAGTTTGACACCCCTGATTTACATGAAAGCTTAAGCAGAAATCATCAAAAGCATTTAAAGATAATAAATTCCCCATACCCATGTTTGTTCAATACATTCATGAAAGTTGACATTCCTTATATACTATATTTTAAACATACATTTCACTAGTATAAATCTATGATAAATCTATTGAGATACAGCAGATTTTCTTAGAAAAATCTAAATTTTTTGGCAGTGTTGTGATCTGTTTGAAATTTAGCCAGAAAAATCTTTCTGGATAAGGAGTATAACAAATATGTGTATTTAAAAACATGTTATATAAATACTAAGTTCTATGATTTAAACTTTATCAATAATAGATGTCACAATACTTCAACACTCAAATACTTGATTACAAAACGAAAATAGTCTCTTGAAACTGTGTTGGCTATGATATTAATTTGTTGATGTACCAAATTGTTTTTCAAATACTAATTAAAAATAAATTCATATTTAATTAAGCCAGAAGTAAAATTTTATATGCTAAATGATTGAAATATTTATGTCGAAATTTTACAATGGAATATGTAAATCTATAAAAATAAATGAAATAAAAGTATGTCCCCTCTGAGAACATACAAGAAATTTAAAATCCTTTAATTTTTTTTCAAAGCGACATTCTCGAATGAAATTAATTCTGTCATTTGTTATTTAAGATAAATTATACTTTTTAAAGCACTTGAAACTAAAACCTGATACAAAAATCGAAGTCCCAATGATCCAGAAAAGCTGAAATATTACATAAAATAAAATTCTAAACATTTAAAATGAGTTTGACAGAACATGGACAAACTTCTTTTGAATTAAAAATTTTTGTATCATAAATGCAAAAAAAATTCTTTAAAAAACTAATAAAAATTGTCTTGAATTGCCTAAATTATAAACACTGAAAGATTGTTTAGTAAATAGATGGCATTTTAACTTCAAATGATTGAGCATTTTCATTTATTTCTACATTTTGTTCAAGATTTCATACTTGAATAAGATTTACATGCTTAAAATACTGGAATATGATCACCAACTAATCTGTTGAGCAATGTAAAAATTGTTGGCTAAATAAAAGGACACTAAAACACCCAAATGACTTTTACACAAGTAGATGAATTTTTATAGTAGGTACTAAACATGAAGATCAAATGCTAAACGCATAAACATACTATATATTTTCCTCTCTTCAAGATAATAAATAACATCTATTAAAATGATACCCAGATTCAGATAGCAGTTGGGATTTCTTAAAATCCTTCTGGTGGCGGTGGTGGACTAAACATCAACATGGAGTCAGGTGAAGAACTTACCTGTTCCAAGTCCAGACTGAGTCGTGGTAGTAAAGGAAGCTCAAATGTTGTTTTCATATCTGGGAATGTAGGACTACTTTCCAGTGATATCTAGAAACATTGGAGATAAAACTGCTTTTAAACCTGTGATAGTGTTCATATAAAGGAGTTTATTAAGCTAGATTGTAAGCACAAAACAAAACTTCAAATAAAAGAAAATTATTTTCTTATTTTTTTTTAGAGTACTCTATTTTGAAAAGTATTTCAAGTCGTCCTATTCTTTCACATCTAAAATTAATATACAAAATCTGTGTTCTCTTCGAATTGACATCCCCATATTAAATTTCAAACTGAACAAAAATAAAAAAAATTGACGAAAGCAAACATAGATTTGTTATGTTGTAAGACATTTTAAGGCAAGTTTTCCTTTTGATATATATATTCTTAGATGGGATTATTGAAATATTTGAGCTATCAACTTACTGCTTGAAATTACATTTCATCTCACAAATCTAAATTTGTAAAATTAAAATTTTCTAAAATGTGCTCGAGAAATACTTAAATATGATTTTTTATTAAATAAATCATTTACTCCATCATTTTTTAAATGATATTTTGGTGGAGGACATACATTCCTGATTTCATTTTTGCAAAAAACATTTTTGAAAATTGTTTTAAGTAAAGTGTTTGAAGTAATTTGAATGCTTTAGTTATGATTCACATAAATGTTTTTCGACTAATGTGATTTTTTTCATCGTCAATCCTTTTCGGAAAAATAAATTAATACACAGATTATTTTAAGTTTAAGATCTAATATTGAAATTTCACAAATGTTCTCTAGTGAAGTTTTCAAATTTTTATGCTACGAAATATGTACATAAAGTATATTTACAAAAGATATTTGACTTACGAGTAGTTGTCATTGATAATTTAAAATGATTTATATCAATACTTTTAACTTAATTGTTTAGAGATGTGCATTTTTAAAAATTTGTGGTGGACGGACACAAAAGCACTTACACAAGTTCATTAAACAAATAACATTTATTTTTCCAAAACATTGTGCTAAAACCCAGGACAAAATTTACATCACTCTGTATAAGCTGACATATACATACAAGAAAGGACACACATGTACATAGGCAATTAAGGTAAAAAATAACTAAAAAAGGAAACATTTTTCGAAGAGATAAAATAGTGAGGATCAAACACACAGTTAAGATTTTTCCACAAGAAAATATCACATCAAAGTCATTATAGGATCCTGATACAGAGGACATAGGAAGACAAAGGAAATTTGTGAGCAATGATAACTTGATTACTCACAACCTTCAATATGTTTAAAAAATATATAAAAGCACTAAACAGGTTTAAAACTCAGATCAAACAAAATGCTGTTATGTAAAAGGCATTACATTAAATTGTGTATATAATCATAAAAGTACAACTTAGCTCTTCGAACAGGTATATTTGGGTAAATGTAGTTCCAAATAATTATTTGTAGTGGTGAAAAATTAATACTACCCTTTTTCCTTACAATTATTGAAAAAAAATTAAATATAAAATGTTATTGTAGAAGATGATACAGTAAGATTTACAAAATTCTAATGTTTAATTTCTAATATAAAACTGTAATCTTTAAAAGAAATTGTATGACTTTAATGTTAAAATCAACATGCTACTTTACTTAATAAAATTATAAAATAGCAGAAAATCAACTCTAATTCATCTAAAAAATGAATCAAATTAAAAAAAAATATTTGAGAAAAAGAATTTCTCAATTCACAACAAGTTCATGTGCGTTAATACGAAACCGAATTTACTTATCACAGAGAAGAAGATTTTGGATTAGATTCCAGAATAATTATAATCTTTAGAAATTATGTTTTTCATTACATATTTGAATGCATAACGATATTTATAAATGTTCATATGCATAATTAAAGTATCATTTGTAATAGTTAGATTGACAGACAATCGACATGTAGCGACAGTTCCTTGAAGGTTCATCACACGATTTTAAAAATAACATCATATACATGGCCTTGCTTGAGTCTAATATATTCAAATTATGTAAATGTATCCGAAAAGATAAATTAAATACGAGATTCTTATTTTCCTTTTCTAAATGATAAACCATTTAAATAGTAATTTTCTATGAAAAGAAATAAAAGGATATCTATCGAGATACCATCTAATATTAGCATGCCATTAGATGAATTATTTTTCCAATGGTGGTTTTGATTTTGCTTCATTTGCACACAAAGGATTACAGAAATACATATGTTTTTTTTTTTAAGTAATGTCATAAGCATATAAAATAAACAAAGCCAGCAAAATTAAATGAATGAATGCCTGTAACTGACAGAAGATATACAAGACAGTAAAATTTTCTAACAAAAATTACATTAAATTTACATTCTAAGAAAGAAGGATTTGAAGTAGATTTCCTACAAGATAAAGTGAATTTGCTCAGAGAAAGTGTATGCTTAAGTGGAAAAATTTGAACCTCCCTAAGTGTTTATTATATTGCTTTAAAATACCTTGAAGTTTAAAATGCAGCATCTCCCTAAGTGTTTATTATATTGCTTTAAAATACCTTGAAGTTTAAAATGCAGCATCTATCAATCTCGGTGCATTGCTCGCATTCAACCTGGAAGACCTAGAGAATCTTCGATGTAGATGCTTACTATGTAAGACAAGAGTTGCAAATTAGATGTGCACATGAAAATAGATCTTATATCATTTGCATTAGCTAAAATATGTGAAAATAAGATCTAAATTGCGCTCCAACTTCTCAAAACGTTAATGTTAACACTCAAAGATGAGAATAGTCTATTCATTTTCTACATAAAAAAGTATCCTTAGCATGTATCGTCAATAGTTTAGCTGCCAGTTGTATAGATTTATGACCTACACTACCCTACATTATGCTTTGTACTGTGATTTGGTAACTTTAGAAAAATCTACCCAAAGATCCTTCTTTCTTGGAGAGTCAACTTCAGAAACTTTGAGATTTGACTAACGAAGATGGCATGCCCCCGTCTAGACTGCCTGTCCCCCCTCCCACCCGAGAGACAAAGGCTTCACTCACCTGTCCACTCTGGCCACTCTCGGGCAGGGGGAGGGGCTTGGCAACACCTATACGAACAACCCCCTTGGGTGCACCCTTCAGAGCCTGCACCGCAGCATCAAGACTAGCATTCTCTAAGTTAATATCATTGACAAAGAGCAGTCGGTCTCCTGGGATGAGGCGTCCATCCTGTTGTGCTACTCCGCCGGGTACTAAACTTCGTATTACTATCACAGTCTCATTCGGATTCATGGGATCCTGGAAAGGCAATAGTTTGGGCTGTAGTTTGTTTGCAGCAGAAGCTCAATTCATGATAATAAAGCCATGTGCTATTTACTATATTTATCCGAACCCATTGGTAGCAAAGCAAGAACACAAGAACCATAGTAAGATTATTTAGGAACAGTTTGAGGGCACTAATTAAAGAAATGTTAAAAGCTTGGTGATATAAACTCTAGTTTTTGATAGAGCTTATCAACCGTGCATGCTGATTAATTAGGCAATATTTTATTTCCTGATTTTTTAGACCAAACCCATTGTGGTCGCTGGTAATGGTAAATCTAAATTTCATAATGGTCGTGAATGAGAAATAGTCAAATAACAAGTAGATTTGGATTATGATGGGGATGGAGTTTGCATTCTTTTTATAATTTCACCAATTGTAATTGATTTCAATTTGATATTTTCATCTGAATAAGGGAAGAGATGATGGATAGTAGAAAACACAATGTTATCAATGACAAATCGATTTAGAGAGAACCAAATTGTGTCACAATGAGCCTGAAGGAGCATTACGACTAAAATAAATAAGGTTCAACTTTGGGAACTTATGAAGAAACCATCTCTTATAAAGAATAAGCCTTTATCTCTAAATTATTGTAATTATGGATAACTTAGTATGCTGGGTTATCAACTTCATCAGATATATAACACTAGAGCAGAAATCAAAGAATGCAAGAAATAATATACATATAAAATGTAATTAAAAAATAGAAATAATTTATATCAACATATATCACCTAGTTAGATTTTAGGCAGTAGCTTTAAGAAATGAGAATTTTATCTAATAAACTGCCATGATCTATGCTTTTGAACTAAAGAATGTGTGGCATATTTATACCTTTCTTTATTCTGGACGAAGGCTTCTATACATGTAGTATTGTTTGACCATTTAATTCAACCATGATCAGCTTTGCTTTCAACTGTATTGCAACAGAAAACTAAGGTTGTAGTCATTTTGTGATAAAAAGAATTCATTGTTTATGTAACAGTTTGCTGTCTTTCTAATTGTAAAAACATTAAAATTACTGTAAGATATAAACTCTCTTTGTCTAAAGCCATATTATTTTTCTATCGAAAACCAACCAGTCTCCTAGAAGCACCAGCTTTTTGGGAATATCCCAATTTTCCAGTGGGCCTGTCCATCACTCAATGCATTAACCCTCCATGAGATATGTTGTCCAAGGTCTGACGTTTTGATAATGTCGTGGTATCTCGTCAAGATAAAACTGCCCTATTACTCCAAGGGAATGGAGATCTAAGTTGGAAAGAACAAAATGTCCTTTACAGAGATCTGGTGACAATTTGAAACAAGTTTTTACATCAGAGGTTGATCACTACAGTGCAGTTTTTGATGTGAAGATAAACCATTAGAAGGGTTAATGCGCAAAACAGAAATATAAGTCATGTCTAATATGCTGTGCAAGTTTCCAAATTAAAGCACCATACACTAAACATGCAGCTTACCTGATAGTCTAGTATGCTGAAACCCAATCCTCTATCTCCCTTCACCAGTTCAATGATTTGAGGCTCACTACTCCACATGGCAAGCCCAGTGAGGGGTTCCAAAGATCTTGATTTCAGTTTAGACAGTGCAGCTTCCATCGGAGGTGAGGAGGCAGCCGTGGTCCCAACGGCTAAAGAACCATCAGACTTGGCTTTGACTAATCTTTCTGACGTCAGAGTGAGTGAGGTCAAGCTGCCACCAAAAGGGCCAGAGAGCATACCACGGCCCATGAAGTCGGGAACGTTTGATAAGTCATATTCCATATGGTACGGATGAGAGAAGTTGGCCTGGTTCAAGGACGGAAAAATCTCTTGTTCGGCGGGCAGTAAAGTACGTGCACAAACCATTCTCACATGTATTGGTAGCTCCTTTAAAGTGCCGACCACGCCATGGTGATTCATCCCTAGTAGTTTTTTACCATTGACCTATGAACATACGATTTGATGCTTGAAATCATATTGAAACTATACAAAATAAGATATTATATAACTATTTTATTTCCTCATCAATAGCTAAATCTAAACTATAAAATTTATCTTTATATTTCATACAATTTTAAAATGCATGACGTAACATTAAAGGTAATATTTTTAATACCAAATTTCCAACATAACAAAGCAAGTCTATTGTCATAACCTCTCTTTAAAACTATTTTCTATTTTTTGTTTTGAACATTAAATTCAACAAAACTATTAAAATTATAAATGAAATTTAATATCTAGGCAAAGCAATCGATAATAGAACATGGTCATAATACACATGATGGTTTTTCTCTTTTTACTCAACTGAAGATGATGCTTTTATGGAGCATATTTAATCAAAACATTTATTTACAATCCTGAGTAAACTTATGATAGCCAAACATTTGGATGTGTGCTTTGTACTCAGAAGTTTTGATAATGTTGTGTCTAAATATTGGAGCACTGGGATTACTGGCTTGAGGATAAATGTCCTGCATTTGTAAATAACATTTCTGAGTATCATAGTTTCTATACATAGTATTTTACAAATATTTACATTTCAAGGCAATTATTCAGTATTATTGACACGATACTTGAAAGGCTCCATTTATATCCTTTCTTCTGTGTCGAACCCTCAAGTCCCATTTTACCATCGAAATTCATTTCCCTCTTCTTCATAGGATCCCAGTTGACTTATTCTCTACATTATTTTAATTTTAAACACCGGCATCAATTCAATAAAACCTTTGAACAGACTAATAGAATTTCAAACGTTGATCAATAATCCTAAATATTGATAGATGGGTCCAAAATTATTCATTTCTTATTAAATACATTCTGCTTCAATTCTGAATTAAATTTAATGATATTTAGTGACATTCATGCAATGGTGATAGTAATATTACTAAGTATGAAAGTATTCAAGTTAAATCATACTTTCATGAGACTCAATAAAAATGGAAATATATTTATTAAAAGTAATATACATCATATGAAGGTTTTCAAAACAGCAAATTTTCTATCTAATCATGCTAATATGTGTAAAACTGCACAATTCTAGAGATTTCCTTCATTTCAGTAAGTGAGCACACAAATAACAGAGTTGTCATTTTCCAAATAATAAACTATTGTAGAAAAAACATTGTGTGTATATATACAACTGATACAAAAAGTATTGAATTTTCATGGTTTTTTGGTCTAACTGTTAAAATCATGAATTAAAAACTTCAAGATTATATTCATTGCAAAAAATGTAAGTGCATCACTATACATTCACACAAAAGTTGAATTAGACAAGCAGAAATCAAAATTATTTTACCCAATTGTCTATTCAGATTTTAAAACAAATGACAATTACAAGCAAACTTTAAACACAAATTAATAAATTGCATAGGCATTATATATTTCAAACTGTTGTATATGTATAAGAAATCAAATGAAAATGTACACATAAAAACCTACTTCTAAAAGCTCATCTCCTCCTTGTAATTTTCCATTCACACCTACAGGTCCTTCAGGTAATATAGATCTAATGTAATGATGTGGTCTAACTTCTTTGCCATCTTCTACATCTACTGTTCCCTCCAAGCTGATACCCAGGCCACCTCCTTCTCTAAATTTGGATATCTGAGCAACCTACATATAGATAAGGTATGGATCACAATATAATATGTGAATGGATGAAAGGGTTAAAGTAAGTCTTCGGCATTACATAGAAAGCAATTAAATACATTCCAAATCTTTTTCCAATCTGTTTCTTGAAGATTCCACTTAAATTTAAGAAGTTGGTTGATTTAGGGTTTAAGGAGCAAGGTTCAACAGTGGACAAGCTGAACAAGTCCAAGTAAGATTCAAAACAGATTTTAAAAAATATCAAATAAACAACCATACCAACATTGAAAAGTAGATTAGAAACCTAAAAGTGTACACGAAAACCAAAACCCATTAATTAGAGCAACAGGATATTTATTAAAACATGGAATCATCTACATAAAGCATAAAAATGTAGTTACAATGCAATGATGAAATGGTGTAGTTTAAATTTAAGATGCACTTGTTAGAGTTATCTTATTATGCTGATGGAATTCTTTTAAATGTATTTATTGTTGTTTCATATGGAAGTTGTTTCTTGGAAGATTTAAAATATATAATATTAGTTTCCTATTTTCATGATAAACATACTTTTAACTAACTTTAAATCTATTAATCATTACACATTTCTTTCTAACTCAAATGTGCACAATAGAATAAAATTTATGTGTTGATAGACAGTTGATCAAAATAATTTAAATTACGAAACGAAACTTCAAAAGAAACAAGATTACTCTTTGAGAAAAATTATAACTAAGCAAGCAAAATAATTAGAGTAATATCATTCCTTAAACCCGAGAGAATACTATCTTTTAACATTTATAAGAAAAGGCTCAAACATTATCAGGTTAAACTTATGAGAAGAATCTTATGTGGAAATATTTGAACTAAAAGGCGCTACACAATTCACAGCTTGGCAATCAGAATATATAAAATACACAATTTTGCAAATTGTACATTCCATATAAAAAAAGGTTTAAGTATTATGTAAAAATTGGAAATTTCACTTTTACAGAAGGGAGTAGTGTAAGTAAGAAATGTAATTCTTCAGCAGTTTTTAGTTTCCATGCTAATGTTAAGCTTTGTCATAATACTAATGGAAAGAAACGATTTTGGCAATGGTTGGTCGGTTTTAGGATGCAAGGGCCATATTTGGCCAATCTATGCCAAATGCAATATGACGTCAAGTGAAAAAAATGTCATGAAAAGGCAATAGGATTTGTAGTGGGATGAAAGCAGGTAAAGATCGCTTGGGTATCCTGGGAGTGTGCCCCCATGTTTACTTACTAATGACAGTAAACCCCATGGGAAAAGAAAATATCACTAGAGTACATCAGATCCATGAAGTCCACACACCTAAAGGAGATGTACCCCTGAGGACGATTTTGGCAGTGGATTTAGAAAAGTCTTACTTTGAATCAACTTAATATGTGATTAAAAAATTTTTGCCATTTCATTTTTTTCTGCACTAAAGTTTTCTAGAAATAATTTTATCAATAATCATGCATTTAAACAAATTAGGTGAGTGTAATACTCCACTAGAATACTATGAGACTCAGTTTAAACAAACATGGTTTACAAAAAGCTTTTTATAAAATTAATAGGAACCCAAATTTAAAGACAGAAATTTATATAGCATTAAGGTATTTTAATAAATCAATACTTTAATTTTCCTGTACACATGCTAATATTAAACAATATTCATGAAAAAATATTAAAATTTGTCACACTTTAGAGGAACTAAATGTTTAAGATATAGGCAAAAAATAAACTAATCATCATTCACAACTATAAACATGTGTAGAAGACAAAACTTTCATATTGCAAAATATGTGATACAACAGCGTATTAATTTCATTGGGGCAATTTTTATATTAAGAGTTCACAAATATAACAATTCTTTGCAATGAAATTGAGATGTCTTAAAACTCTCTCTAAATTTTGCATTGGATTATTTATAGAAATAGGTCACATAAAGCACTTGCAATTAGTTTAAAAATTATAGAGTAAGGGGTACAGAATACAAATCGGTTTTGGCACATGCTGACTTTCATTACAAATTTTTGGCTAATCACTGATTTAACGTACAGTAAGTAAATTAGTGATTCGTTATGTATATATTCCAAGTACAAAAAATGTTTAAAATCCAGTAGTCTGATTAAAAGCTGAGAAATTTTTTAAAAACTGAAAATTTGATACAATTATAAAATAGATTAACAATATATAATTATTAAAAACCATCCATTTAGTCTTTACAATCTCAGTTTCTAGAATTTTTTAACAGCTAAAGTTTTTGCTAAAAGTATCTTGTGTTCTTGCAAGTCTCAATGAAAAATTGAAGGCTTAAAACATGATATTGCAATTATGGTTTCTGAATAAAGTGGATACATGTGGTTTCTCATAACAATACTTTTATAGAATCACCAGTAGTTTTTGATTTTGTATAAAAGCTTGAAATTAATTACATCAAGATTGAGAAACATACAGAAAGTCACTAATGGCATGTTAACATTAAAATGTCAAGTAACAGTAAAAATATATAACAATAATTGATTGATATAATGATATATACAAATATATTTGTATATATTATATGTATGCAATATGCTTACATTGTTATTTATGCAATTGATTTATCATATTAATACAAAATAATAAATAACAAAAAATGTTTAAATATGATAATATCAAATACACATTTCCATATTATGATTCATTGAAATTTATGGAATTTTAATTAAAAGCCAAATGTGTGCAACATATACCACATTTGATATGAACAAAATATCTAAAGTAAGAGATAAATTCTTACCACAATTTCGAATTCAGGTCCCACTATTTTACTCCACTTAGTCTGAATAGCTGCTTCAACTCTGGGGGATAAAGGACTTTCTGCAAGAACAAAATAAAAAGGTGTTATTGGGTACGTTCGGTTTTGGATAAAAAATTAGTTTAAATAAACAATACAGAGCCCACAGAAACACATCTCATTTTATCAAGCGGTTAATTTTTATAACAGACAATATAAAATATAGTCTTTCTATTTAATCAAATACTAGCTTAATTGACCCCATAATGACTAACAGTGATATCATTAGTGAACTAAATAATAAAAAGTGTTTAATTTTTAAATAACATCTGCAAAAAATAAAATTAAATACATGGCAGATTGATTTATAAATGCATTAATTTATACATTTCAATTACACATTAGGAGCAGTTATGCATTTAATTGGGTTGATTGATTCATGGATTTATTTTAGAAGATTCATGTATATTATGGCAGAGTAAAGTACAATTTGAGTTTTTGAACCCTGCCGTTTCCAATTTTAATTTTCTGTCTGAATTCAGTCCAACAGCATCTCATAAACAATGTTTTAACATTTCTTCCATAATTTTATGTTTCATAATCTGTTAGAGTAAACTTTCCATTGCCTGAGGTTAGCAAATCCCTACATATCCCTATCACATAAAATAGTAAGAGAGAAAAACTTCGCTTGGAATTTTTAAACCCTCCACAAGTCCAGTTTTGATAGTATCTCAATTTCTTTTGTATTTTTGCATATATATTTCATGCATTGATTAGATATTTTTTCTGTTCTAACAATATGAGAAATCTGCAACTGTGATAGCTTTTTCTTTTTGCTTTTCCATCATGCTCAAACACACAAAAAATAATTTTATCAGTCTGCTTTTAATGTCCCAGAAATCACAATGACATTTTCAAAAACCTTTATTTAGGTGAATAGTCACAGAAAAATTCTATCAAAAAACAGTATGCTTGTTTTCAGTTGTTTATTCAAAGATATTATCACTAAAAGTTTTGATTTTTGGTGGTGTGATTTTATTAACTGGCCATTCTGGGAATTTGTTTGCACAAAGTGGCTGACTTAATTATCTAGTGATTTTATAGACATTGAGTGTTGTACATAGTGGCTGAACTTTTTCAAATCAAAGTGTAACACAAAATTAAATTTGAGATGTGTTCTTGAATAGCTTACAAGTGTCTCAAATGTTAAGTAAAGCTTTAAACAACCATAATGGATCAAACCTCAAATAATTAAAAATGAACAATTCAAAATACTCAGTCAAGGAAAGGAAACAGATTTTCAATGCAAATATCAACTTTACACTTTCCTTTTATGATCCAAAAATAATAACACAGGAAAGTAATTGAAAATGCAAAATTCTCAGTTCTTTAAAAAATGCATAGCAGCATATTTTTTAATTACATCTAATGTTAAAATTTGATTATTGGAGTGAAAAGAATTTAAAGCTTTTATTTAGTAGCACAACAGGATACATAAAATTTTAAATTCTATATTATAAATAATGGCCTACTCCAATATATGTTGTGAGAATCCCAGAAATTAATTTAGGGTGCATTCATCAAGTAAATATAGCAAATAGTATAGAAAATAGTGATTCACCATCTGGATCAAATTAAATCTTTTGTTATTCAAAAGTTCATCAAGTACAAGTTTTTTCATGTCATTATTAGATCAGGTGTGCCTTAATGAAAGCAATTTTAGTAATGTTGGTATACTCACAACTTTGAACACCTACTATGAAACTGAAAATGTAAGACTGCTCCCAAACTTTAAAATAAGGGTTGGTAAAAGTGTTGTTTATGTCTCTTTTCTGTACACCAACACACCCACTGGTACATATAGGCAGTGCTTACAGACATACATCTCAATGTGAATGTCTCCTTGTAGTTTGTACAGGAAATTTCGAAACATCCTGCATTTTCACTCTGTAACTCCCTACATGACTTCTTTCGAGTTTTGACTTTCTAGATGAATAGAATGTTTGTTAGGATTCTTTCATTCAATGCGTGTGGGTGTGGTTATTTAGTCATTAAATGTAATGTTGTGATATAGGGTAGAAGCAATGTTAGACTACTTACTACTTCGAAATCTCATTGTGAGCAGATGCAAGCACGTTGAATTTTATTTTTAATATGTGCATGCACTGCTACTAGCATACTTGTTATATTGTAGTGTCTTATTACATTAAGTGCAAACTATGATATTATACATTTTTATTTTATGCACATGCAAACTGCAACCATGATATAGAATGCAATGAAAAATTAATTGATAATATGGAAGAATTGGAGGAGTGTAAAAGAGTTGATTAGCATATTTTGTAGTTTTGTATCATCCTTAGTTCTTTTAATAAATGTCGAAATTTTTCTAACAAGTTCATCTCTATGTGTACACTCGAAAAGCTAATCTACATTTATTTAACACAATTGTACTGATACTCTGATCACTCGAAAAGTGATTAGTCTTCATCTCCAGATGAATTAGGAACCGGCTCAGATCTCCACGCGATCTCCTGACACTCATTACATTCAGAGGGTTAACTTATTTAATAGGAAATACTACTATAACTATTCAAGATTCCTTTCTACCATAGATTAAGCCATAAAATATATAAATTCGTTCACATTTGATCAAATAAAGAGTTGTAATGTTTCATAACAATTATCTTTTGAATGAGCAGATGCAAGTGTATGTGTTTTTTTACTATGATTAAAATGTTTGTGTGATTAAAAAATTATAAAACATCACCAACAGACAAAAATTACTTCTCTTCTATGTCAGATGTTATTAATCAAAAAGCAAAACAATTCAACAATAACATTCAGACTTCCCTTCTTAGATTTAAGCAGAAAAACTGAATCTTTAAATAAAATAAAAAATTATAAATATTAAGGAAGCAATAGAATGTTGATAATCTGACTAATTCATATTTGAAGTGTTTGGGAGATGTAAAACAAATTTGTGTAATCTTGGAACACTTTCTGAGGTTTCCAAAACCTTGTTCTGATTGGTGTTTTTCTATTATAGAAAATTCCAGTAGAATGAGTGTTTAGCATCACATAACATCTGATATTACTGTAAATTGCATAGTTAGTTTGCTGACAGGTGAAATTTTTAATCTATTCTCATAAACAATCGCTGAAAAAAACCCCGAATCACCTCCTTTATTTCGAGCACTATTCAAAGAGGAAATTCAAATATATCATTCAATAGGGAATAAGGTCCTCTACAAATTTAAATGCAAAAAAATTCTACTAGGAGCTGTCTTCATATCAAATTTAGCAAACAACAAAATTTCCAATGGAAACACCATATTTTGATGCCTTAATCAGATTCTGCATCGTTAAATTAGTCTAAATATGAAATTTCATGATTTTACTATCTTTATATCAGGAGATAGTCAATGTTAAAGTTGTTATCAATTTCAGGGATCATCTCTACATTGAAAATAGCTATTCGTAGAGATTAATTGTAGTTATTCAAGAACTGTTCATTTGATGCTTGACTGAAAGAAGTCTATGAAGAACCTTATAACAAATGTTCATTCTTGGTATAATCGTTTGCAAATACAAAAATTCAAATGCAAAATGTATGCAACCAAAAAGCCTACCTACAATTATTTAATACAATCGAACTGATATTACGATCATCCAAAAAGTGAATAGTGAGCTATTCAATTGATCATTGATTAGTAGTTCATCTATAATTTTATAGATTACATAAATGCAATTTCCAGCAATTTTTCAAAAATTAAAACATTCCTCAGGTTTGTCAGACGATTTTTAAACTTTTGGTTGTCCCCTAAAATCGCCACGAGGAAAATTTAATATAGCGCAAAAGCTAAGCATTGGAATGAGCTGAAATTGTGCATGATCATATTAAAAGTCCTTCTGAATCGATTCCCATAAAAATATAAGGTTCCAATTCATAATTTTTCAAACATTAATTAAATAATTATTATTGCATACTAAAAACTATTTTTTCAATAAAATATCAGGTTGATTTTGTTTGGGTTCCTTAACAGTAACATGATATAAAATATCACCGCTATAGAAATATGATATAGAAAGATATCCATAAAAGTCTGAGAAACTGATTTAGCATTAGGATCTCCAATCTTTCTGTACTCATAACTTCGAAACGGCAAGACCTAATGACATGAAATTTGGTATCCGAAATTAAATTATTATATAGATACGAAATTGTGTGTCAAAATAGGGAGTTTCCATAGGAAATTATGAAGTTGGTGCTCAATTTAATACGAAGACGGCCTCTTGTGCAAATTTTATGCATTTGAATTTATAGAAGACGTTAGTTCTTGTCGAACGCCATCTTTGAATTTGCTCTACTGTTAAAATTGCTCGAATGAAGAGGGGTGGTACGTTTTTCACCCAATTACATAAATAAGCATTTTATAAGGAAATAAGCATTTTAGAATAATATCTCATCAAAAGTTTAAAACATAGATAGGAAAAACAAAGAAAACAAAATCATTTTTACCATAATCGTCATCAATGTGGAGATTCACATCACTAACATCCAGATCTTTGGTATGCAAATCACTAGCAAGTTTAGGTTCATGAATCTGGGCTTGCACAGTTGGAAGAGAAGGATAACTCAACTCTCCACTAGCTGAAATCGAAAACACAATTTAAGGAGCCATCATTAATGAATCATGTTCCAGTTCAAAGCACGTTATCAAAAGATACACATATTTATACATAAAATAATACATAAAAGACTACTGAAATTAAAATTAAGAACGCAATTTCAATGACCACATGAGCAAACAAAGAAAAATAGACATTTTTAATAAATAAAAGAGAATAAAAGTTTATGTGCCCATTATTGTGTGCAATGGTAGATTTTTGACACTCCAAAACATTTTTATTACTTGTAGAATTCACCATTCGAAAAACATTTTTGGTAAAAATTACATCTTATCTTAAATGAAACATCTTTAACAATAAGGAGCATTGTTCATGAATTTATTTTCAGTGCATTTTGTCATGTATAAGAATTTGAGTTATAGGCAAAAACAGTGAAATTAAATTAGAACGAATCACATTATTATGAAGAAATGCCAACTTTTTTGACTGTTTATATCAGTAATGAGGTGATTGATTTTCAGTAATGATACATAGAATTTCAGTAATGATTACGTAGAATTAAGTTAAGATGGTGACATTTTTCAAAGGGGCAGAAAAATCAACGAAAAAAGTATTGCAGCTATGCCAATTTTCGGTTGACCATGTCAAGAATAAGAGGAATTATTTTTAGTAATGATGCGAAGAATTTCAGTTATGATTAAGTTTAAACATAATTCAAAAGTAATTGAACCTTAATTGTGGTAGAGAATAAAAGACAAAAATATTGCACTCGTTCAAGAAAATCTAGTCTTTGTGACACTTTTATATTACAAGAAAAAGCAGTAAATATGTGATTTATCATTAACATATAAACACACAATGGTTTCAATCATTCATGCTTACGTAAGCTACCTCCGATTTGATGGCTCAAGAATCCGTAAAATGACTTTAAGGA
Source organism: Meta bourneti (assembly GCA_933210815.1). Classification (NCBI taxonomy): domain Eukaryota; kingdom Metazoa; phylum Arthropoda; class Arachnida; order Araneae; family Tetragnathidae; genus Meta; species Meta bourneti. The sequence goes on from OW119924.1 coordinate 33,816,091, forward strand.
ATGTTTGTAAAATCCTAGTTGAAGTTAAGGCCTTAGCGCGATTTAAATTTTTTGTCACCAAGCCACTGCTGATAGATAAATAGATCGAAAAGCACGCCATGCGGATAAAATATGAACATTTTGGACTGTTAAAAGGTGCCAACTTGGCGATCATGTGTAAAAAGAGTTATGATATATCGCCAATTAGGCGGATTTTGGCAACAGCACCGTTTTATTCAAATTGGTAGGTAGTTAACGTCGCACATCGAGCTATTGGCGAAGGTGCAGGATCAATCCCAAAGGATTCTAGGGCAACGCCTCGTAATTTTGAACCACGTTTATTCTAATCGGGTTTTCCGTAATAATTTCCCTATTTGCTGTTATGCCGCTATTGAAGGTGAAAATCCGTGCAATTACAGAAAATTAGTAATGGTTGGCATTTGAATATGCTATATATAAGCTTCTCAGATGTTTGACAATAAATATGAATGAAAAACAAATCTACAATGTTGTAATGATGAAAACTTACTGAGAAGGTATTAGTTTTTAATCAAAATATATTGAAATCATATTACCACAATTAATCTAAAAAATTAAACAATTCTAAACAGAACTTGCTTAAAATATTAAATTACCAATTGCTAACTGTAGTTGTTGATATTTTGCACCTCTAAGATACCTAGCTAACCGTAACTTCACAGATTTCCCAGTACTTCTTAAAACTTCAACAGCATCATGATTAGTATAGCCGTGTAAAGGGCGACCATCCACCTAAAGACAAACAAAATCAATACAATTAATTTCAACACATCCCAAAAAAGCTACACTATAAACATCCTATTCTTCAGAATATTAATCTAAATGTAAGTTATAACTATATAAAAGCACAAGTAAATGCAAGCTAACATAAAATATTGAATGTAAAAGATTAAATACAAGAATGTTAAAAAATTGCGAGCAAGCGTATTTCGTTAGATATTACTGCTTTGTCAATAGAAAAAAGGAAAATAATTCTTAAAATACCCAAATAAGCCCCTCTATTGCACGAAAAAGTTAAATTTAGAAACTACATTTCACAAACTGAACACTGGTAACAAAAACTAGAAATGTTACGTAGGACAATACTTTAGAAAAATTCAGACATTTAAAACTTAAAAGTAGAATATTTGACACAGAAATCCCAGATTGCACGAATTCAAAATCTGCAAGTCTTAACAATATAATGCAAATTTTATTGTTAAGACTTGCAGATTTTAATTTATTAATTATAATTCAAGAATGTTATGTATACTATTAATTCCACCCTCCAATCATATTGTAATTCCTGCGATGACGTTCTGATATTGATGCGGCTCTTGAGATCTTGTTTTTGTGCATTGTAAAGCATAGATTTCCACTTGATCTGGTAAAAAGTGAACATATTTGCTGAATATCATAATTCAGAAGATAAGCCACAGGACTGTCTTCAAAAATCTATATTTCATAAATATATTGAAATTGAGCAAAATTCAATTTTCAATTTAAGAAAAGAAATTTTCGAACCACTATACAATACATATTTAGAATCGAAAACACCCATGTAATTAACATATATATAATGACGTAGGAGGTCAAGTTTTGGTTTGAGATCAAAAGGCACTTCGTTTTAAAATGACTTGAGTGGCAAACCAAAATTCAACGTACATTTCAAAGTTTGATTTAATTTTTTAACACAATATTTAGATCCTTTCCAGAATAGTAACATAATTCAGGTAGCAAACATTTGAAACAGGCACATACAGAAAATAATTTCGGAGGAATTGGATAATTGATAATTTCAGAAAATAATTTTTAATTTTTATGTCCAGTTTTCCATTCCTACTGAGAGGTTCATAATGCTTAATACACATTATATATTCATGATTTGTTGACTGTTTTCAGACATCTACATGGCATTTTACCTGTGTGATAAACAAAAATTCTACTTACTCATTAAATTAGCTTCCAAGTACATTTTTTGCTTATTTTTAAACATTTAAATAGTTTAGGGAATTCTAGAGTCCTATGGAACTTTCCTTTAAATATGTCCTTGGTAACGTGTCTCAGCAATCTCTTCCTATTCACTTACCCACCACATAGATAGAGATTTTTTGCTTACTTTTAATAATCGATGAAATGTCTATATAATAATAAATGATAATTTTGTTTCAAATATATTTGAATATTATCAGACCTTTTCTACTCAAGGGTTTAACAAAACTTCGATTTTAACAGATTAAACTAACTTCAGCATTTATTTTTATGACACCAAGAACATTTTGGGGTAGTTGTCTGGCCCTTGAATACATCCGATTTGAAACAAATCCACTTCTATTTAACATATATATACACAAATGTTTTAATCTGATCTCAGTGAAAAATTAATACTTGAGCTTATTAGAAAGTCCTACCTCAATAATTTGATCATTCACTCGTATTTGACCACACATGTCAGCTGCACTTCCTTTAGCGATGCTTTTAACAAAAATTCCAGAAATTTCTTCTAAAATAGAAAATGATACAATTTTAACAATGCCAAACTACAACAGAGTAAGATCATACAAAATTCACGATATAATGGAATGTTAAATAAACAGATGTGAGATCGATACGTATTAGAAGTTTCAAAAACACACACCTATTTACAGACATCACTACTTTCGATAAAAATTCAATTAAAATTTATCTTACGTATATGGTCAAAACCACTAAATATTGTTTAAATTGACCCAAATATTGTCTTTTGAGTGACATTCCTCTTCATTAAATATTTGTTTGGTGTCTAAAATGGATTTAGAGAAAGAAAATATTGATTAAAATTTGGTAAATATGCATTGCAGGGAAGGTTTAATTATGTGAGCGATATGGCTATAAATAAAATAAAATATGACTAACTGCTTGTCTGCAAAATTAAATACACTATATTATAATCATTTGCAACATTCGATTTGTCAGCAAGCAGCATTGATGTTTGATTAAAATGCGTAAGACAATTCTCATAAACATACCAACAAGTATTTTTGCAAAAAAAGGAAAAGTAATGCAGTTTCCAAATGTAACGAAACCAGTACACCTGTACAAACTGTTTGTCTGCAAAAATAAATGCACTTCATTTCACTTACGAGTATTTGCAACAGCTAATTTGACAGCCAACAGCGTTGATTTATTAAAATGCGTTCTCATAAAATGACAATTCTCAAAAAACACTTACAAGTACTTTTGTAAAAGAGAACTGGTTTTTGATGCAGTCTCCAAATGTAACGAAACCTGTACACATCCGTCAATGGACACTTTTAAGAGACCAATGGAAAAACTCGTACACCAGAACCAGAAAGTGAGGATATGAATATCATTGTTTCAAGTACGTCAAGAATCCGTTTATTTTAAACAAATAAAACTGTACTTGTATATAGCGCTATTTATAGCTCTTAATCGAGCACGGTTGATTCAAACTGCAACTCTCGTTGCTTAAATTACCAATTACTATAAACCTGATACGGAACCTAACGACGTTGATTTAAATTATTGCAATTTCACGTGGCAACGACACTTTCGAATCTTTTAAATGTCACGCCCTTTTCTCATAGGGAAAAAAATTGCGCTTTCTTTCGATATTTTGTTCTGAAACTCCTCGGTCAGCATTCTTTATTCTCATTGTTTTGAGTACAAGTTGGAATTCTCATTTACGCTGCAGGGAAAACTCTTTTCTTCCAATATTTCTTGGAACAGTGCTGTTTGATGGCTCAACTGTTTTTCCGTTTCTACGCGTGTGTGTTTTCGTGGCACTTGTGCTATTGCTTGACGATAGCTTCCATTTGCTCTCAAAGATAAATAGAGGTGCTTTTTCTCATTCCCTACTGTTGGTAAATAGAAAACCAATATTCTTAAAGGATGTTGCCTTTGGAGCTATTAGGACGTTTTTCCGATTTCGCCGTAACTTGTACATAGGCTTTGGAACAGGTTGGTAAAAGTGTAAACTCGGAAGTCTTATTCTGTAGCTTGGTACTGGCAAATGGAACTGAATTGAACCTCTTTCCATCTTATTTTTTCACGTCGATAACTTTTTTTGGTTGCTGCTTAATGACGATGGTGAGCTATTTGTCATTTTACAGTAATTGGCCCTCCGATTCAAATGCTACCTTGGGAAAGTCTTTGATTACTTGGAAAAGCATTACAGAACCAGCAAAGCGCAGCTTTTAGCATATTCTAACTTTGTGTACATATGTGCGAGTATTCTACTTTGATAAAAAAAGTCCTTCATTCTACAGTACTTTACTTTGATAAGTTCTTCAGATTCGCTACGCGGACAACGTCAAGTAACTGAAAAGAAAGGAAAATGGAGGGGAGAAAAAAGATCGATTGGGCATCCAGGGCTCGGGACCCCATGTTTATCAGACCGTAAACCCCATGGGGGAGAATAGATCACTAGGGTATCTCGGGTTCATGAAGCCCGTTACGGATCTAAATATGTACCTCTGAGGGGTATAAAAGCATGAATGTTGGCGATTGTTCCTCTTAAAAGTAACGGCGGCACACACTGGGTGCTCCTTCAGAAACAGCCACCACTTCTCCCCTTGTAGTGTCGAAAGCTGAAGGGATCAAAGGTCGAGCATTAAAAAAGAATTCGAATCTTGAATGTTCTGAAAAAGACAGGGCAAGCTCAAAGAGAAATAGAGCTAGCGCCATCTAACTAAAATCTTATGACTGCGCTTTTGAAGCCAGTTATTCATAAGATATTTGCTAAACAGAATACGGAAAAATAAATATCCATTCACCTGTCGAAAATTAATACGGTTGTTGTGACACTGAAAGACACAAGTTTTTCTACAATTGATTCCAAAACCATTGAACCATTTCACGTAATGAACAGGCGGATTTCCTTGCGAAGGATGATCAATTCTACTACGATTTCTTACCATTCAATAAAATTGAATATAAAACAAATTATAACTGAAATGCCAAGCAGTTGCAGGACAGAGTGAAAACAAAAAGTATGAAAGACAGGATAGCATTGATAACTGGGTAGGCCACGCAGTGAGGCAGTGTCTATCTTCCGGGCTTTTGACAGGACATGATTGTCTGGGTGAGCACCTACACCCGAATCGGTATATGACAATCTGTATTGTCGACTATGTGAACTGAAAGGACCAATGGGATCGATCCCGGGACATCAAGGTACTTGCGAGCTAGAGCTTTAATGACTTCGGTCATTAACTATTCTAGTTATGGCGCTCGTGTTCTGATGTATTAATTTGTATGCACTGATTTTGTTTCCTTTTATTACTGTTTTGTCCTCCCATTAGAAATATGTATATAATAGAATTATTCTAAACTGCGGGAGAATGAAATAAAAAAGGTAAATCTTTTCCATAATATTCGCATGAGTTGGACAGTCTTCAGAAATAGAAGAGAGAACTACAAATGACTGGGGAGTTAGCAACCAAAGGATCAAAGGGTTGTATCTATTCATTTGGAGGACAGCTATAAATTGTCGTTTGTCGTCCGACAAGATCCGATTGCCCACCCACATCATTCTTCTGCTACATTGCCTATTTTTCTTCCATTCGGCTAGAAACAAACACGTTCCCTTTTCTGATTTGTCAAAAGAATCTTGTAGTTTTTCGCAGATGTTGGAAGTATACCCGGTGTTATAAAAACCTTCATCCCTTTTATTATCCTCATCTGAATATAATAGATACTTATAAGCATTAGAAAATAGTACTGTGTTAAATGGCATGTCTCAAATGCTAAATTGGTCACATTTTAAACATGTTTTTTATAAATTTAAACTCTGATTTTTAAAAATTTATTTTTGATAAACAGATACTTTTAATATAAAATTTTTTTTCCGATTACCGAATCATTCAATAAAATAATTTGCTTCAAAGCATAAATTTCAATTTCTTTCCATCCAAAGACATTACTTTCTCAATTTTTAGGATTACGACTTTTTACTTTCAAAGTTCTACTCTAATTACATTTCTTTTCACAAATGAATAAGCGAGAATCGAATTGTGTCTACTTTTAAAACGACAGAAATGATATTTTTCCTCTGTATGAAAGAAATGAATTTCCCAACTCAGCATTAACAGGATTCTTAGAATAAAAGCAAAATACATATTAGGACCCTTTTAAGGGCTTTTAGAGACTATTTTAAAGGCTACATTCAACAAAGTTGATTAACCCGTTAATGCACAGAGGAAAAAATTCACAAGTGCTATGCGTTGGATTTCAGACTTTTAAAAAATCACTTTTTAGATAACATTTTCCTTAATTTTTGTTTATTTACCAAAAAATTTATAGTTGCCTGGAAGGAGATGAGTCTGTCATAATATGAAACATGTCATCCCTTAAATTTAATCAAGAGGAAGATATAGATCGATATTACGATTTGTTTCACCTCATTTGCAGTTTAATAAAAAATTCAAAACTTTTCAAACATGTACATGTTTCGTTAATAAAATAAATATTTAGTTCACTAAACATATAAAAATTTCATGCTCCTATTCTAGTTTTATAACAAATTAAATCATAAAAACCACTTGAACCTTTATTTTTAAGGGTAGTGTCTTGAAATTTCACATATACTTATACTTAACACTAAATTAAAATAAATATGGCATCAATCCAACATGCGCTATTTTGCAGTGTTTTTTAAAAACTTAAAATTCAACTTTATGCTAAAAAAATTTCATCGGACGAAACTCCTGTGTTGTACATATTTCAACAGATTAAATAATGAATTAGGACTACAGGGTCTAACATTGTAGTAAAATTAAAGTAAAAAAATAGTAAAATTAACTAGTTCAAAAGTCATTACTTCCTCAAAAAATAACAATACATGAATATTAAACTCAATTTGTTTTAAGTATTGTTTCCAACACATGTCAAACTTTGAAAAAAAATTCTTTTTCTGCAGGATTGAGGTTGTGATATATGTAATAGTAAACTGAAGGATAAGAGGTCGGCTGGGTTTTAAGACGAAAGGGCCATATTAGGCCATGCTGCGTCAGACACAAAACAGACAGCATCAAATGAACATACACAATGAAAATTTGACTGATACAAAAGAGATAAATACACCTAGGGAGAAATCGAACCTGTGTTGCCTACAATTCGCAGGTTGCTAGTACAGTCCCAATGAGTCACGACTGCCCCCTGAAGGATGAGACCAAGATCAATACAAGATCTATGTGGAGATGCAAGCCCTAAACCAATTTCTCCATAAATTGATGAAATAACAGGTAACTCATGGCAATGAATTGGATTCTTTTTCAAGGCCCACCAGAAAACAATTAGAATTTTTGATTCCTCCATAGGCATGACGAATTAAAATTTTTTTAATAAAGGTCTCTAATTCTATAATATCTATAATAAAGGTCTTTCCTTACACCCCTAAAAGCAATATCAATGATAATTGTCTAATGTTATGTGCCATTGATCTTGGTTTTTGAATGTGGGTGAAATAAATCAAGCAGTGTTCTTATGTAAAAAAAATAAGGCTTTTTATACTTTTTTAAGTACGTAAAGCAAATATTAAGCCCCTTTGAGGGTCCTAAAAGCTAAAATGAAAAATCTGGTCTTTTTAAGGCTTAAGGGAACACTGAGTAAGAGACCAAAGTCACGTGGTCGAATGCCGTCAACAGATGATTGGTTTAGGTTTTTTGGCGCAAGGTCCATTATTGAATCAGCTGCACCAAGAACAAGACCAAATAATATTCAATAAAGATATTTAAAAATTGAAAACAAATTCTGGAGGCTAGAGTCTTTTCGAAATAATGATTCAGAGGTATCCCCAATAGTTGACAGTTAAAAACGTAATTATTGAACAAAGTAATGCATTACAAATGCGGTAAAAAGACAGAAAAAGTGAAAAAGGATGAATTCAGAGGATGATTCAATAAATCCAAGAAAATAGATATGTTAAAATGCGTTTCAGACTACAAGACGTTAAAATATGACCCATGATCAGATGCTAGCCATTCTGGCACGAAGGTGCCGTCAACAGATGAAAGGCAAAAATGCATCGATCGGAGGCTGAAATATAATATGCATCGAAGGTTGAAGATAAAAATATATCCATCCATTTAAAAGCCCCAGGGCAGCAGCCCCATCTGAGAGCCAAATGTACACAGGGCCGTTACGCGGATGGAGTAGCAACTGGGAAATTATAGCCCTCATAAATTGGTCCATATAAGACGGGAAAGTCCCTGACACCCACAGCCAGGAACCAGTCAGTAGTTTCCTTGAATGCATTTGGGAAGCTCTTTCGCAAGGAAATATTTCCACGAAGTTTCTTTATCACCGATTGCAATAATATATATTTTATGGAACAGGAGGCTATTTCATCTTCATGTATTGTGGGCCATAAGCATTCAAAATACGATATGGATCAGAGACGGCTAACTTTAGATCAAAGGCTTAAGTATAAGATTAAAATCAGAGGAAGCTAGGCTCAATAATTTTTTAAACTAATTTCCAGAGTTCCGAATTAGCAGATGCTGTCAGCTGATTACACAAACATATTGATAACACTACATATCTATACATGGTATTTCGAAAGTATTTGTCCAAATTGTAAATAGTAGAGGGCCCAAAATAAACATTTTTTTTGCCAAAGAACGTGTTCGGAAATGTAGCGTTTAGGTTAGATGGTAGATGGCGCTGTTTAGGTCAGTCGATAACATCGTTCCTGTGGCGTAAGGCGTCATTCCCCACCCGGATTTTCCACGGCAAGTTCCGAATTCGTGTAGCTTGTTGAAAATCTGAGAGGGAATGACGCCTTACGCAAACAGAAACGATATTATTGATTGATCTAAACAGCGCCCTCTACCACCTAAATGCGGCATTTTTGGGCACACATTCTTTGAAAAAAAAAGCTTGTAATAAATTAACTAGGAAAGCAGCTCTCCCACAGACGTATACAGGAAAAAATTGACCACATTTTATTCAGGAGCAATCATTTTGTTATTTTAAGAGCTATTCGAGACTTTTTCAACACCAGTTTCAGATAAAGGTCAAAGAGTCCCATTAAAACACAATCAATAAATACAACGTTACCGAACGCATTTACGAAATATCCAGGAATGGATTTTCATTCGAAACTTCAAATTGGCTCGAAAAAAGCAAGATAAACTATATAAGCATTCCAAGTAATAATCTTTAAAAACAATCAAAATTCGGAAATAAAAATGTATAATGAGATAACTGTAAAACCATGAAAATATGAAAAAAAAAAGAAAGACTGTTTCTGTCTAAAAATTTTCCAACGTGGAATAAAATCAATCCCAAACAATTGGATCTCAGTCCTAAAAATCGCATCATTAAATTGAAGCTGGGAAGGAGCAAGTATTCATATTATCCTATTAACTTTTCGACGTTCCTCAGGCGCAAGTGGAGAGAATATAGATATACATCTGTTCACACACAGAGAGAGTATCTGGAATTACACGGTCATGTAGCAAGTCCTTCCAAGAGACGGGATTTAATAAACGACGCTGGTTTCGAATTTAATCAGGCGAAAAAGGAGACCATTAGCCTTGTTTACAAGGAAGCTAAATTGGTTTCTGCAGAAAAAAATATACACACTCGATAAAAGCAGCAACCGGGGATCTACTGTTTCGGCTCTTTATTTTTTATCCGCGCCCCCTTCCCCCAAAGAGGGGAAACATCGGAAACAAATACCGTTTTAAATTCCAACCTCAAGACAACGTTACGAAAAAAGGATCCTTTTAAATATTTTTAAAAGAAAAACCTACAGCCCGGAAACAGCAAGGATAGTACCCTATTCTGTGTTGACAGATCAATATCTTTTGGTTGATACTGGAGCTAATACAGAACGATCAATGATCAGAATGCATTTTAAAATTCTGATATACAAATGGAATTTCACAGGGTTACATCTACAGGGGGATTCGAAATTCCTTGGCCAAACGTTAAAGGGTGGTAAGGTGCATGAAAATAAACTTCTTTTAGTGTCAAAGAATGTATGTCCGCGATTGTTGCGTGTAGGTGTTAACACCCGCCCAAACATTGATAAAGAATCGCTAATGATAAGCATGTATCAGTGTAGTGTGGATAGGCGTGCGCCCAAAACATGTGCATCGAGCACATTAAACATTCCTTCATGTGGAAGAGGCTTCACATGTGAAGAACACGTATGATGGAAAATGTGATTACTGTGTAAAGCTGCAGAAACCAATACAGCAGAGGTAGGTTGGTTGTTTGTTTTGGGGGTTTGTGGAGCGCAAGAGACATGTTTGGTCAAGCCGCGCCAAACACAAGACAAAAAGTTCACAGCAAATGTCGTGCAAGGGGAAAAAGAGGGATTGGGGAATAGAATAATGAGAAGAAAGTAGAAAAAGATCGCTTGGGTATACCGGGAACGCGACCCATAGGAAAAGAAAAGATCATAAAGTACCTCGGGTCCGTGCAGACCGTCCACACCTGGAGATGTGCCCCTGAGGGCCAAAAGCAAAGGAAAATTATTAGGTTTCAATGTCTGGACTCTGCAAATGGAAGGGATGCAACTAGTTCAAAACCCTCCATACGATGGATGGGCTCCCACATAGATTACGTGCAACATCTCGCGTGCTTGTGCCCGGATTTATCAACGAAACAAATTGCGAGTAGCTCATGCCTAATTAAATAGAGAACTCAATTATACGACAAAAACGGCAAACATGTACGAGATTTGTGGGCTCCGTAAATAAACTCTCTTATGCAGAAACAGGAAACGCAAGTAGTAGTCTTATACTGCTGGGAACAAAAAAACAAATTACGAGTGGCTCATTCCTAATCAAATAGGATCTCAATAGTATGTATGATGAAAACGGCAAACATGTATGATTTTAGTTCTGTGGCTAAACTCTCCCATGAAGGAACGGAAGAGAGCTAGAGGCCTGACTTTTGCATGCTAATTTTCACTTTAGCAGCTTGAGTGATCGATTTTACATCACTCTCGGAGACACTGAAAGTATCACCTGAAGGCAGAGGAAGGAAAGCAAGCCTTCATTAACGAGATGTAAATGACACCCTAAGCATTATACTGCTCATTAGGATCAAATGGCGAGCAGTTTGCTCCGAGGAAAACGGGAAAATAAATGGCTGAGGTATCTAATAAAAAGTTACATCTTGAAGTGTTCAAAAACATTGATGAGGAAGGAATTTTATTAACTTTTTCACGATTCTCCTGAGGCAGACTTTCCCGCAAAAATTTCACCTCAAGCCTAATTTTGATTCTAGTTACATTTTTGGAAGCGATAATTTTGATTCTATTCAAAACCCATATTAACCACTATCACATACATGGTATACATTTGGAATAATTTTTTTCCGAATGGTCCTGATGAAGTTTGCAATTTGGACAAGGAAATTTAGAAAATAGATTGGATGAACAGTGAACCACATTTTTGTTATTATCGAAAGAAATTGTACAAATTGAAAATCTGTGCGATGATATATTCAGATATAAACCTCGATGCACGAGGACGTAATATGAAAGTCAAGATTAAAAAATATTCTTCTGTAGACTTAACTACTAAGAAAATAGTTTTGTGTAGCAGAACACCAGTGTTTTCCCCTCTCCTCCCAAAACGGAACGAGGAACTGTTTATCAGCTGTTTCCAAGGACGCATGATCGTGCTTTCTTCTGCGCATGTGCCCCGTTTGAAAGTGTTAACATGTGTTTCTGTTAAGAAGCGAGATGGCAATCGTTCTGTTGTCTGTTTGCAGAAGTACACCGTTTTAGTTTCTTGTCTGTAAATAAATTTTGTGTCTCGCCCTGAGATTTGATTTCATTTATATATAACTGACCTAATCAGTTGCTATAGTTTTTAAATCGAAAAATCACAATTATTATTACTAAGATAAGCTTATTTAGATTATTTCATTCAATATAACCATTTTATGAAACAAAATAATCAGATAAAGTTCGAAAAACTATGATGAATTCAATGGTAATGGTAATTAATTAACGTCCCACTAGAGCAACACAACGGGCTATTGACGACGGTCCGGGATCAATCCCGAAGGGAAAGGTCCGAGGACAACACCACATAATTTTGAACCACATGATGAATTCAAATAATTTGGTATATTGTAATTCTAATTAGGTTCAATGATTTAATCTAAATTGTGATTTCATGAGAATTATTATAGGATTTTTCTTGAGAAATCTTTCAACAGATTGGGTATTATAAATTGGTAACTCGAAACTAATTCAAGGGTTTTAATGAAATGAAAACTCAATATTTTTTATTTTGTGCTCAAGTTTCTCTTAAATAAAATATCGAAATAGAAAATCAGTTTATACCAGCGCATAAAATATTTGTAGGCAAATTGTTGTATAATTCAATTTAATTTAAAGACGAAGAATTTAAATTTAAAAAAAAATGAAAAACCGTTTAAGATTTTTTTTATATAATTAGGTAACTCCGATATGGATTTCGGAAATTAGATGACTTTAAGATCACCTCATAAACGCATGTCTAACTCACCAAACTAAATTACAAGCTCCAGGAAACTAAAGAGTTTAGTGCTCAATAATACAAAACAGCAGTACGAAAAGGTACAAATAGTACAATAAACTGGCATTGTGCTTTTGGAAACAGTTTTACAAATTAAACATGCCAAAAAACTTTAATTTAAAAGCAAAAATGATAATTAAGTGCTCTTAAAAATTCATAGCCGCACAATAAATAAACCGCGAGTAAACCTGAGAATTTGCACGAAGTTTTGAATAAATTGCTCCGCCATTACGTCTGTTCTTCCCCAAGGGAGCACTCCCCCAAGGTAGTGTTTAAAGTTCTGCAGAGTCTAACTTGAGAATTACTGGTCCTCCTAATCAGTGTTTCTCCATCTAATTTAGAGCATGGAATTCTATTAAATCTATCGAAGAAACTCCCACGTTATTAAAACCTTCCGAAAATAGATTACCGGGTCTCGGAAGCAGAACTATTCTTTACGTTTTCACTGACTGAAAGCATCGCGGCTACTTCCAATTCCTGCGAGACAGTTTGGGACAATAACATCCAGATTTTTAATTCATTCGAAATTGCTCTTATGACTGTCTCCATAAACAGAAGTCGTATGTGTAAAAAATTTGCAACATTATAGCAGACCACTTTTTAAAATTTCGAACAGAAAAGAGAACAAAAGCACTCTCAAGCGGTAATTGGAAGAGCTATTTTAAAATAAGGTACGTCTAATTGGATTGACGAAAAACGTCTAGCAGCAGCTAGCCGTATTTGAAAATTCCTAGTTAGAGTTTCACTTTTTTGCCACAAAGAACTTAAAGTAGACCCCATTTTATTATTGCTACTCAGAAAAGAAATTGAATATGAAGACATTTATATCATATAAATGTGCTGCACAATTATTCTTGCAATTTCCAATAACGTGATTAAATCTCTGGCTCAACAGGATCTGTGTTGATTAGGGCTTCATGGCACAAGACCAAAAAACGGGAAAGCTGCGCCAAAAAAAAGACAAAATAAAATTCTAGTTTTCAGATTTTAAGAATACCGAACTTGCAACCAGATCAAGATTAAAAGGATGCTAAAACATAAACAGGCTGATTTCGAATCCCAGTCTTGACATAGACGTTATGGTTCGGAATCTTTTAAAGCCGTAGGTCTGATAAGCCCACAACGTAGCAGAAAATAATCGTAGAGCGACAAATCAAGCCAAAAAAATCCACTGGATATTAATGAACTGAAATCAACAAGCACAGGAAGCGGTGATAAGAGATGGACAAAGATATGGGACGAGTTCGAGTCTTCGCGTCATGTAGGAGCTCACATTGAGAATTTTAACCTTCTGAGCGTCACGAGATTTCCAAGTAGAGTAATTTTGCCTTTACCCTACAACACAAAGAATGACTAAACAACCAGTTTATTGGTTGAAAGAATATATATAATTTTATATAATTTCCATAGCACAATAAAGGTATCGATTGCTTAGGGAAAATGTGTAAATTCCACACATTTTCATTAATAATTCCTTCAGTTTGGATTTTGTCCATTATCTTCCAACGACGTATTTTAATTCAAGCAGGTCTTCAAACATTAAAACCTTGTTAAAGCAAAGGATACAGCCGAGTCAACTTCGAGAAAAACGTAGCAACAAATAATCTTTCCAAAGATGATAACGTGACGCTTAAAACCAGAGCATTACGAAAACTGCACCCACACCACAAAAGCACAAAGCAACATGACCCGGCTTCGAATCGAATTAACGAGCCATAGTGATAAAGTATCATAATTGCTACATGGGTCTTATCTGGTTGTGCTGCATAATTGAATAATTAGCAAACTGGGTAAACAGGAGAGCATCGATTACGCATAATCCAATACCGAACGTAACACGACACAAAAAAGTCCAAACTCACAGGAAAGCTTTCGAAAACCGTTTGGGTTTTTAAGTTCTCGATGAGAAAATTAAATCCAATTCGGTAAATTGGAAAAGAATCTAATCCCGGCACATCTACCTCGAGGGTTTTCTTAGCAATTAACGTCGGATTACATGTTATCGGAGAGCAAAATAAACCTCAGGCAGCGGTAGCAGCTAATGTCCTTTTGAGGGAAACTCGCCATTAGGTCCCGGGAAAGAGCCGTTCATTAGATTTGCGGGTTCTAAGTGATTGAATGAAACCGCAGATAATAAGGACTGGCGATCGAAGGCGGAATTAAAAGATCTCACTTTTCGTGAGCATTGTATTGCGCCGAAGTTGTTTAGCACGAAAGCTAGATAGAGAACGCCACGTATAATTTACGAGCAATGGATAAATTATAAATAGGAGACTTAGCGAATAAATCCTTCAATGATATTAATAATTCAAAAACAAAAGATTGCCTTTTTTACACATATCCAGGTTTCTGACTAGAAGTGACGGTCAGAGTGGGGCTCTAGTGGACAAAGCAACCCCCAAAAGTAGTTCCGTGTTGCTAGAAATGGCATCCCCTAAGTGCTAGGAACTCCAAACTTTCTATTAAAAACAAATGCCCATCTATAAAACCCTGCTCAGATCAGTAGGAAGCTATGCCACTCATGTCTGGGGATATGCAACAAAGACCCATACTAAACAACTTGAATCTCTTCAAAATACCCCGCTCAGGATTATTTGTAATATCCCCTGGTTCTATAGGAACATTAAAATTCATGAAGACCTAGATGTGTTAAAACTCAGAAAATACAACATTAAATTCGCCCTTAAATTCTTCCAACAAATTAATTGGAACAAAATAATAATATCGCGATACAACAAATCCCCAGATGACTTTCGTCGAACAATAAATAGTAAAAGACCGAGAGCAATTCTTAATATGTAACCTTCTAAATTGAATTGACTTTATTTTTTCATTAATTTCTTATCTTCTGATCAAACTTTTAACTCTTATCCATTTAACTCTAATATCAATTTAAATCTTTCTTTCATTTACTACACCCAAATAAATAACGAAGCTCTAAATGAATAAGCCAACGAGACGTATTCACGTAAAACCTTGAGGCAGTGCTCCGATACAGCCTACCCGAATTTTTAATACCTTTTAAAATAAAGTAAAGTACAAATACATTGTCTACTTTTGTAAAAAAATAAATCTGTTTCAATCAATAATAGTTTATTAAATTAATCGTTAAATATGAAAGAAAAATAAGACAACATGCAGTGGATTTACTAGTAAGATAAACTCAAAACTTTCAAGATGAGTTTTTTAGCTTTTCTAAACCAGAATGTAGCGATATTGAGACTGGTTAAGTCCGTTGAGTCATTTATTCTTTGCATGAAGGATTAGATTTCTCTTCTTGAGAAACACATTTAGTAAGTTTAGCTGTAATAGAATTTTTTTCTCGTTTTCGCAGAACTATATTTTTAGACTTCATGTATTTCACTTGCAAGCAGACGATATTTTTTATTATCTTAGATAATATTTGAAAGACAATATACTTATTTTTCTTCACTCACGCAACATGTTTCATGTACTTATATCTACCTATCGGTTCAGAGAATCAAGTGACACAAACAAAAAGTATATTTTCTGAAAAGATACGTGAGAATTTTTACTTTCTGTATTATTTTCAATTATTTAATTCTCCTTTTAATGTTTGGCTAACACAAACCAATATGAAGTAATTTCTGCTGTCAGATCGCCCAAGAAACGTCATTTCTGTATGTTCACACTAAGCTTTTAATCTACAACCCTTAACTTTGGTCATTGAACTAAATTTTTAAATCAAATGGGACCAGGCATGAACTAGACAAAATATTGCATTTTTAACTGCTCCCTCACCGAAATGAAATCGTAGCTATGTTACTACTGACTATTATTCCAAAGCTTTAAAGCTTACATTCTGACTTAAAGTTTAAAAATAATTTTATTTAAACGAGAAATTTCATCACAATATGTAGAAAAGAACTGGGTAACCATCTAAACGCAACAGGTGTAGAAAGCTGTAGTGAGGCTCTCCGACGAGAAGGAAGTCGACTTTGGGACAGCTGATTTTTAAATAGTTGTGAAAGGTTGGATGTCATACGCAAAAGCATGAATGCGTTCGCCGTGGATAATTCCCCTCCACGCCAACTCTTTACCATTGCTATCGTTTACGGCACCGAACGATGGATTTATAACCATAATCAGCGCTAAAGACGCCAGTTGTAGAAGCGCTTTGTTTAAGCTCCAACCTATCTCATTTAAAGAATAGATTCGTCCAAAACATTCTTTTCCGGTAAATAAAAATGCGGGCTTCAAGGTTTAAAGCAAAATTCATCATTTAGAATAAAATTCCGAACAAATTTAAATATTTTGACAATTTCATCAAAGCAAATTTTAATCATAAATTTTAAAAAATACATAAATTGCAAAATTAGTTTAATGTGACAGGGATTGGCTTTCAAAGTAAACTAAATTCGATACGTAAAAATATCTTTCACCTTTTAAGATCCAAGTGTTGATAAAAAGGCAATTTTTTAGAATCCCTAAAATTTTCTGCACCATTCGTTCATAATTTCAGTTCTGTTCTCAAGATTTATCAGCTACACAAAATTGTCAAAACATAGGCGACATTTCTACCATTTCGATGTCATCATGAATATCGAACCAAAAATAATCCAACTTTTGGCACACACACACGTCGTACAATTGGACTAAAGAATAAACATGCTAATTTTATACAGAACTGAATAACATAAAAAATGCTATTTAAAAACACCCCATTTCTGAAAAGAATATCCACCTTGAGTAAGCATTCATTCTACTCTAAGCTAAAGAAATATTTTCAAATAGAATAGAAAATTTTGAAAATCCGCGATTCATACTTTTTTGCTCTTAAAGCAATAGTCGCTATTGATAACAAGCATGAAAGATAACGAGTGTGAGACTTGGGTACATCCGGAAGAATGCCGGATCCGTCCTGTAATTTGAGATGAATGCTCCACAGAGCAACCTCATTACGAGAGGCTACTTCATACATTCCTCGAATTCATCCAGTCGCAGGGGAAGAGGCAGACAAATCAGGGAAAAGATATGGAAACCAGAACAGCGACGGAGGTGCATTTCTTATTCGGCAGAACTGTGGGTTCGTGCTTCGATGTGTATCAAAATACTTTAGATGATATTAAATGTCATAACGCACAATTTTGACTGTTATCCAGCATAAAGTAATACTGCAATATTAATAAATTCTCTTTAATTGATTTAATTAAATGGTTGATTTCACGAACTACGGGTCGAACTTTGTTGCTGAATCAAGACTATGGTCTATGACACCATATGTAAACCAGCAATACCGAAAATAAACTCAGGGATTACATGTGTCTAATTTTAAATTAAATAATTTATCTTATTTAATAATGAAATTAGGTAATTGCACATTACAGATCAATTTGAGCACATTACTTACAACTCAAGTTTTTTCAAAATGGTTGACTCCTTGTAAAAAATAAATTGAAAAACCACAAAACATGGTCTGATTCTCCCCACATTTTTGGTACTTCGCAAAGCGCTCTTGACTGTCATTGTTTTTTAGAGGGTTCAATACTATACCAGACTGCTCAGGCAAGAATTAAGGGAACACACAAAATGCAAACTTTTGTCAAAGGACTATCCAACTTGTTCATGTACCACAACCCGAATTCCTTCCCATATTTTAGAATATATTGTTGTCCATGTGGGACAGCTCCTCTATGATCGGTAGTTGGTCACTTTGCGACTTGTACAACACGGGCGTTTGGACATGTCCAGCTTACATTTTGACTAAGGGGATAAGTAACAATAACTAACTGGTAATAACTTTTTGTGTCGGCAACCTCTCCATTTAGTCACTTGCAGTCCCACGTCTAAAATAACCCTATATTTAGCTGATTAGTCACAGAGGCGTATTATATGAGGATCATGCTTTGGAAGATTATATTTGCTAAATTCCATTACTAACCATTGACTGAAAATTTTTGATTTTTATAAGCGGCGATATTGATTTCCATTAACCGACGATTTTACATTCATTTCAGTCCGTTCTATGGAATGTTATGAAATTAAGCGGCTGATTTTATAAATAAACTAACACTGTAGTAGGATATCCATCAGGAAGAATGATAAAATGAGGAGAAACACTGAACAAATTTTTCAAACAGTTGAAATAAGCACTTTACAAAAGCACGGCGTCGTTCAAGAAAAGCTGCATTTGAAAAAGACATTAGCAGAAAGTTCAAAAGTGACTGGTAAAGGACAGAGAAGTAGAATACTTGGATTCGTAAGCGAGTGGACTCAAACAATCAGTACTTTTTTCTTTTTAACCCTTTGAGTTCTATTGTTTTAATCTATTTCTTTGATACTATAACTTTTCCTTTCCACTGCATTTGATAATAGGAATGCTTACGTTATATACAGGCGCGATAAAAGTTTAATGCAAAAGAATCGACTGGAACATCACAAAAGACAAAAGTGAGTCACTCCTCGTAACTTCAAAAATCTAGAACTCTAGGACCATAGATTCTAAGCACGTACTTCGCGTGTACAAAACAAAGGTCCTATCTCTTTTGGCCCCATGATTCAGTCCTTCTATTAGGAGACTGAGATCATATCTCAAATTTATTTCTGTATACAAATGGCAGTCTAAGCAAATTAATCTCCAACCGAAGAAATCTGCAATCAGAATGTTTTGCTTCCGCAGACCTACAACTACGACAAAACATCAAGCACTTCTATAACAAGTGGCAAACAGGATGTTCAAGGAGCAAGAAAAGAATCTCTTCCAGATGAACAAATAATATAATTAATATTAATATAAAAATGGGGCTGTGATGGAAGCACAGGTCATAAATAGTATAAACAGAAAATTTCTGAAGACATGAGCGATGGTGATAACTTTTAAGTTCTATGATGCTTCTGCTGTTAATCCCCTCTACGTCAAAAGAAATAGTACTGTGGAAGAATACAAGAAAATCATCCGTTCGATACTGCGGGCCTATACGAATTCAACAACAGGAGACAGAATTTCTATCTCAAGAAATCTAATACATAGGTGGGTCAAATTTTAGAACTTAATCCAATTGAACTAATCATTCAAAACAAGCTCATAAAAATTACACATAGAATGCTGCTCATAATGGTGGTTGAAAAAATTTGAAATGTTATAACAGACAATTTATACTCACAAATGTTACATCTGCCAGACTACACAGAAGGAAAATATACTAGAAAGTCTACGAAAAAAACGAAGAAACATTTCGCTTTGGTGTATCCTCTCTGCATGCTTGAATTTGGTTCATGGAATGCTTCCATAAAGAGTACATCAAACGTACATGAAAAAGTGGGAAGCCCGAAAAGACCAAATTAAGTAAAAGCAGTGATGGTAATTGCTACAAAGTGTTTTGGAGCAGATCTTGGAGCAGGTAAATTAACATTTTGGAGCAGCCAGACTGTCTTTTGGAGCAGTGGAAGATATTTTAATAATGAAACTAATAAAATTCAGGTATTTAAATTTTAAACATATGACTGTATGAATGATAAACAATAAACATAACTGTAAACTATTACAAAATTCATTTTAAATACTTACTAAAATTGATGAAATATATATAATGAATAAGAAAAACATACATAAAACTTTACCAAGTGTTTTCCATTTCCATAAAGTTATGTGAAGGTAAGAAATAACTTTGACATTAACATGACTAATAAACATTTTATTAAACAAAAAATATTATTTTCTTTTCTTATGTTTGTTACATTCCAACTGCGCCTTTCAGTTTTTCCTAAGGCTATCGTTTTAGACATTCTATATTTACCTTCTTTAAAAAAAGAATCTGTCTGCAATACCTTGTGAAATCTTGCTTTCATCATGATTTAATAGTTTTTGAGAAAGTTCCTTTTGCAATTCAATTTGTTTCGACTTTAATTTTAAATCTTCATTACGGCAAATATTTTCTACTTTTCTCTTCTTTTGTTCTGATGCTAACAGCAATCTGTCATGGTACCGCCTCCAGGAATTTCGAACTGATTTAATCAAAGCCGTAGTAACTTGAAAATTCTTTATGCTTTCTGTATTAGTAAAGTGCGACTTAATTTGCCTTATACCATTTATACTGTATAGTCAGATTACTCCTATTTTCCAACATGCGATTGTTCTCACTGAAGCCTCTTTCTACATCAGTTTCCATGTGATAACTTAAGAGACTTGACGAAAATAGGCAAAATCTCAAACTTAAACTTGCCAGATGATTCTCTTATATTAAATATATTCCTCCAATAATGGTCTATACGACTACATGTTGAAACTTCTGGAAAATGAAAGCTATCAATAGTTTCACATTGATATTTGATCCATTCATATGATAGAGCAGATCCTTCACTTGGTTTTACAATAAATGGAAAAGATACTGCTAAAAACTTCAAAGAGCTTACAGATTTTTCTTCAGTTCGTTTCATGGGATGAAGGCAAGAAAGTAATTCTTATAGCGGGGAAGACCTCAAGAGTGAATTTTATTACTCGTACGCGATTTGGAGCAGCTCTGGCGCAATCTTAGCAAAAACGGGCGTTTTGGAGCAGTCTGGAGCAGGCAATACGCTATGGCGCATGCTGGCGCAATTGGAGCAGCATTACCATCACTGTAAAAGGAAATAATTTTCTTCATTAAGAAAAAAGAAATGACCTTATAATTAATCAGTTTCAACCAGGAGGCTTAGGAACATTTAAAGACGGAAGCCGCTCGCCACTTTAGACTTCAAAGATTCAGACAAGATCACAGGAGTTAATGAGTCGCATGAAACATTTTGTAACTATTTTACAGGTTATGGCTTCAGGGTTCAACACAAATGAAACGATGATCGATACATATTACAGAGAATATGCTCAACTTTATGCAAGTTGGTTTTAAATGCCGGTATCACATTCATAAGATACTGCGGTATGGAGCATCTATTGTATCCAACTTATTACTGCAGATCGGACAATTATCTTAGGAAGCTCAAGAGGCCAGAGAAAAGGATTTCGAACATTTTAGGAGGTTCTTCCAGAAAAATGTCGAGGGAAGCAACAAATGAGGTTTTGATACTTTCTCTTTGCATCTTTCAGATCCTTTTATTAGCAGTTCACGCTTGTCGCTAACAAAAGATAAAAATGACCATTCTTATGAAGATAAGGCAACTGTTGGAAGAGACAAAAGTATAAACGCCAGATGTCAGTTCTGATAGAGAAAAGGGCGATATCAAAAGATAACTCAAGTGAAGTACAAAGATTGGTTGCTTGTGTTTTATGGCACCAGGGCCATATTTGGCCATGCTGCGTCAAACACAAGACAGACAACATCAAGTAATGGTTATATACAGTTTTCTAACAGAAGTGAGAAATACACCCAGGGAGGAATCAAACCTGCTCCTTCTACAACTCACAGGTTGCTAGTGCAGTGGACAAATCTACTGAGCCACTAAATGAAGAACAAAAAAATATGACAACCATACTTAATTTCGAATGGAAAAGTATTTAATATGTAATTAGTCATGTTTAATAATTTTCTATACAACATGAATAATCTTGACTTTTGATCACAAAATTTTGCTTTGTCTGCATTCCGCTTCAACTGATTCTTTAGACTATGCTAAAGTTTATTGATTTTTTTAACGTTAACACTTTTTTTGTTAAAAAGAAAAACAAATAACTTTGATTATTTTGTTGTTTGAATTATTCTTAACTAATTGATTTCAGAACATCGTCCAGCTTTTCCAGTTTTGTATTTGGTAGCCCTATCTATAATTCAATATGGCCTACCGTGCTAACGTCCAGTGTTCCTTACAAAAACATAATTTGATTTAGAGACGTTTGCAATCCACCTAAATTGATTGCTCTACCCACTAAGGTGACTGGCACACCCTGACTCTTTCATTTCTACTATTAACAGCAATAATAACTACCTGATCAATCCATAATGCCATAGTAACCTTCGGGAAACCACTCCAAGCGTGCCAGACCACCGGGAGGGGAAATGTCCCATTGAAGCTTCCGCTTAACCAATGCGATGGCAGTTAACTCGCATAATTAGTATATCGACACGACGCCAGGGAAGTTGGAATGCGAGAAATAGGATCGTTCATTAGCAAACATATTAAAGCGGGAGGACACCACTCCTGGCAACTGATTGAAGGAGGGGTAGTTCATCCAATTTTAAGCCAAGACATGAAGCGTGTGTGTGCTTTAAGTGATGCTAAAGAGGCATAGCCTTTGTTCTCAGTGAGCTGTGTTCATGTAGCTTCTTTTGTCATGGCATACATGCAGATAAGTCGTAGGTAGATAGTATACAATTTGGCATAAAGTTAGTTTTACATTTATGATACAAAACGGCAAATGAAAAGGTGTTTTTTCTTGGACAGGTAGATAGTTAATTAACGTCTCACTGGAGCAACACAACAGCCACTGGCGACGGTCCGGGAGCAATCCCCCGAATGGAAAGATCCAAGGACAGCGCTTTGTAACTTTGAACCACGGTCAGATGACGAAAACAACACCTTTGCTGGCACCCACTCTCCAAACTTCCACATCACGCCAACGTAGACATTTGAGGCCACGACAGATTTAATGCGCACCAGCTCCCGTGTACACGACGGTCTTGGTTGGACTGAGTTTCGAACTCGCAATCTTACGGTTGGTAATCCATTACTCTTCCAACTGGGCTACCGCGACTCTTTCTTGGATATGTGATTATATCCATTTCGGTAATTGTAATCCAATAATCGAGTACTGATGAGTTAATACTGTCTAGTGTAAACATCCAATAATCGAGTACTGTAGATTTATACTGTCTCGGGAAGACATCTGATTTTCAGCCATGAAGCTAATGGTGCATGTGTGTGGAAATTCAAGGAGTGGACACCAGAGGGAGCTATTGCCAACATTTTTGTACTGTCATGAAAATAGTCGTGGGCATGATTAATGACGAGGTATGTGTTTATATTATCGGAAAGCACGAGGATGTATCCGGGATTGTATTGTCTGTCCTGTTCGTCAACTAATTAAATGTTTGTCCAGGAATCTGCAATTAATGCCTAGACGCAAACCTCACATATGCTCTAAGTGATACTAAAGTCAAGCGTTTCACTCGCAGTGTGCAAGTGTGAGTGAGGTTATGCCGATTCCTTAGGAATGATTTGGAAACAGGAAAGCAGATGAAGGATGGTAGGTAAAACAATTCGGCATAAAGTTCGTTTTACATAAATAAAGAATGAAAATGTCTTTTTCTGAGGGTTAAAGTTTCATGCTGGTTTAATTCAATTTGGTTATTGTAAGTCAATAGACGAACAGTTAGGCTAATTTTAACTGTTTGGGGATCTATTTTGGGACGCCACTATCTCAAACATCAAACTCTTCACTGCAAGAAAATTGTTTTAATTCTTACTAACTTCAATTGAATTTCCAAGAATTTAAAAGTAGTTTTGATGAAAGTTAAAAAGGTAACAAAAACTTTTCTAAATCTACACCAACCGAAAGAAAAGTATTATTTTGGAACACTCTTTCTCACTAGAAATAAAGAGTCACATTTTCAGGACCCAAAACAAATTGTATGCAGTTGATTTGCAAGGAAGCTACAAAAGCAAAATTAAATATTCCTTTCCTTGAATTGAATACCGTTTTAACTAGTCGGTTTAAATCTATCACTGGTTCGGAGATCAAGGTTAAAAAACGCGATACTCTATTGGTTTTGTGATCTAAGAAGCACATTCTCAAACTAAAAACATTTTCCAATGAGTCATTAAAATTCTGATTATGTAATTAAACAAAAATGTAACCATTAAAACGTAATTAAGAAAAGGAATAAATGAAACGTCGAAAAGCAATGACCTAACTAAGCACTCGGCAAGGAGAAAGAAATAGGCGATTCGTACAATTCATGACCCAATTTTGGGTTAATACCACAGGTGCACACCCAGAACTGAACACGACCGATTCTATGCAAAACGTTTATATGAGAGAAACGCCTACCACACTACAAAGAGAGCACGCCAGTCTTCAGCTACCACGCTCTAAACGTCGCTCATTAGTTCAATCAGCATGGCATGCAATGGAAAATTTTTCCAGAAATCATCTCCTAGCAACTGCCTTTCCCTGTAAATTACTTCAAGCCTTTCCGTTCCCGAGAGTTGCAGAGAAAACAAGCTGCAGGCGCACGCCTCCTGCTTGCAATTAGCTTTCATTTCGAAAGACGTGCTAGAATCGTTTTAATTACCCATCTTCAAAGTCCCGGGAGAGAGCAAAGATGGAGTAAAGCCTCTTCTGACAAATAGAGAAAAGAACGCTATATCCGAGGCTGCCTTTAAAAGTCAACCGGGGAAGCGCGTCAGTATCGCCCCCTTTGAGTACACGGTCTTCATCGATCTAATGGGTGCTTTTTATCCAGTTACTCTTAAGACAAATGATTTTAATTAAAGTAAGGATTGAGGTTGGTTAATTTATTAGAAATATGGGACTCATAGTTTAAAAAACATCACTTGTGATTAAGTAGATATTTTCTTGGGGAAGATTTACGAGGATTAAAAGTAAACGCCAATAGTTTAAAAAAAACAGTTCGTTAATTTTTCGTTCAAATATAATCTTCCTTTGTTTCAACAGCTGCGGTAGCCCGGTTGGTAGAATAGGGATTAGCAAGTGGAGGGTTGCGAGTTTGTAACTAGATCCAATCAAAGACTGTCGTGTGCGTGGGGGCTGGTGCACGTTAAATCTGTCTCGGCCTCAAATGTCTTCACATTGGAGTGAAGTGGAAGTTTAGCGAGTGGGGTGGCACAGCTCAGGTGTTGACCTCGTCATCTGACCGTGGTTCAAGATTACGAGGTGTTATCAGACCTTTTCCTTCGGAATTGATCTCGGACCCTCGTCAATGGCCCGTTGGGTTGCTCCAGTGGAACGTTTATTCTCCTACTTACCCTTGTATCGTGATTTAAGTGCGCAGAAAGACTAGAGCCGACTACAGCACAATGAAAATATGATAGGCCAAATATGTCGATTGCTGAATCCTCACTAAAATAAGACTATTAGAGGTTAGATTAGAATTTAGATAAACTCCCACATTTAACAATTCTCGAAAGTTTAGAGCATTGAGTTCGAAAACCGACTATTTGTCTGATGTACAAACATTAAAAGTGGTGTAGATATAAACAGTTCTTCATAGTGTTGCAATTTTCTATTATAATTAGCATTTTATTTTGCAAAAATGGAACTTGATAAAAAGAAAAAGAAACAAATTTAAACTTTAAAAAACCAACACTCTACATCTTTCAAAACATAACGAGAAGCGAAAATTAGGAGTTTTGTTGACATTGTCTAAGCCAGTGGTGCGCAAACTATTTTCATTTCCGACCCCCAATTTTGTGTACTATTTTGTCGCGACCCCTGGATAGACAATAGACGTTTTTTAATCATCAACGTAGTTAAAGTTGAATTCTTTTTGGGATTTGAGCTTATATTTGTGCCTTATTAGAGGTTTGAATAAAACACGTAATTTTATGAAGCAATGGTTTTATTTATGCATATATGGGTATAAATATTTTTTAATGGAAAATACTTTTAAAAAAACTTACAACATAAGAATTCAATGTGAGGTATGCGCTTGCAAAGAGCTCATGATTGCTTCTATGTTCGGATCTGTATTGGAAATCGCAAGCCGTAAGTCATCCTCTGGATCCAATCGAGATCGATATTTTGTTTTAATGGCAACTAATTTTGAAAAGCCGGTTTCACATAAGTAGGTCGATGCAAACTGAATCAAAATATTAATTGCCTTATTCTTTAAATC
The DNA here is from genome assembly GCA_933210815.1 of Meta bourneti. Classification (NCBI taxonomy): domain Eukaryota; kingdom Metazoa; phylum Arthropoda; class Arachnida; order Araneae; family Tetragnathidae; genus Meta; species Meta bourneti. The sequence goes on from OW119924.1 coordinate 33,842,363, forward strand.
GGCATATTCGTTTCCAATCGATAACCAAAATTTTTGGTAAGTCAGACTTAAATTGAATGCGCAGTGTTTCGTCGCCTGAAACATCAATTAACTGTTCTTTTTCATTTAAAGAGATTGGATTGAAAAATGTCAAACGAAAATGGATCACGTATCCATCCTAAATCATTATCTGGAAATTTTTCGAACCTTTTCGAAAAGTTTTCTCCCAATTTTATTGACGGGTAATGGTGTTTTTAAATATCAAGAAATCTATATTATTTTCTTTAGTAAATTCTGAAAAGCACGGGAACATGTCTGTTTTTGTTCAATTCTTCTTGCCAAAGTATCAGCTTATTCTTAAAAGCTTCAATTTTACTGCTCGATGTTAAAATGTTTGTATTCTCTCCCTGTATACTTAAATTCAAATCTTTAGGTTTTTCGAAAATGTCAACCATGTGAGTTTTCCAAGCCAATCTTCATTAATGAATGAACTTGCCAATATATGTTTCTTTTCTACCAAAGAAATGTAAACTTCGTTTCTCAAATCGAAAATACATCGCAGTATTTTGCCGCGTGAGAGCCATCTGACTTACACAGAACCCATCTCATAACAGTATTTTTTTAATTGAACAAAAGCAAACTCCCCGTGCACCACAGAGGTACAACACGGGGCTGACAGAAGTAAGTTGATTTAACAAAGAAACAGTGGAAAACAATTTAACTGAAATTACAAGATTTTATGAACTTGACAAATGAGTAGAAAAGCAGATTAGATTTTACCAAACCATTGAGTTTCACTGGCCATGTTTCACCTAATTTTCTCAAATCATTTTTAGGCACATTCTTGAAGTTTTAAATGCAGGACAACTAAAAAGCAAATGCTCTACATCTTGTAGCTGCTTTTTAAAACACTCGCACAAATCATTAGTCCGAAGATGAAACCTATATAGATATTTAGCAACATTTCCATGGCCAGATAAAAATTGTGTAATTTTGAAGTTTGTGAAGAAAAATAATTCTGAGTTCAATCTATGCTTAATAGGAAAAACATTTTTGGTGTGGCCAGCTTTCTCAGACGAGAATACTCTTCGTTTCTTAATTTAGCAGGTTTCATACTTTCATTTGCTAATTTATCCCTGCAATCAACACACAACGAATGTTCTTTCCCATTAAAAACGCAATATGTAAATCCATATTTAATAAACTCTTCTTGATATTTTTTAGATAGCACATTTTGTTCGATATTTTTTTATGTAGAAACAGTGCCATTGGATTCATTCACAGTTTTTCTAAGTTCATTGGATTTTGGTCCATCATTCTCATTTCTATTGTCATTCTTTTCATTTTCTAGACGTTGGGTACCTATTTTTAGCCATTTATCCATCCATGAGGAACTAAAACTAAAACAAAATTATAAATATACAATATTTCATTTCTTTGCGTTTGTTCAATCACGTGGGAAGAAAATAAAGTCCGGGATTACTCTGTATAAATCATGTTTATTTGTAGCTTATTCAGACGAGAATTAAAGAAAAGAAAACTTAATTATAAGAAAAACATCTCTTTTTTACAAATTGCACATGCTCGCTCCTTTTAATGAAAAATACAACGCTAAAGTAAAAATTTACACATTCGAATCGAGGCAAGAAAATATCTCAACTGGTGTTACCAGTCGAGCACACATCTATATTGTACACAGAGGTTACAGTGAATCATAACATACAAATATTGGAGCTTACTACAAATACAAAACGAGTACAAAATTAATATTATAGTGATATAATATAATTATGTTAAACATTACTTACTCCAAAGATGGGAAAATATATATTTTAAAATTGCAATTAGCGTTTATTTTTCAAAATTCATCTTACGATCTTAAATTTGTACTCGCACTTAAACTGCAAAAGCAGGCTTTGTTTAATGTGCCACCATCTGTAATCCAAAAACAGAACTAAATGTTCCCTTACACGTTTTAAAATAGTAACTACCCTGGTAGCGTTGGAAACGCTACCAGGGTAATTTCCTGAAATATCAGTTGAGGATAATTGATTTTCGAAAAAATCAAAAACGAAAACAATAATACAAAATATTTTTTTGGAACAGTTTTTCTTAAAAACATTTTAATATCTATATTGGTTTTTTAATTAATTGTTTATTATTGCCCTCCGAGCACGCTACTGAACTGTCCTGTACTTAAAAAATGTGTTATGTACATACCCGATAGCAAATTTTACTTAAAATTAGCAAAAGTAGTATATAAACAGAATTGCAGAATGCACTTGAATGAACGCAAGAAGCAGCAAGCTACTGAGAACAGACGGAAAGAACTGCACGGTCCTAGCTGTGATCACAGTATAAAGACTAAATAACAGGGGTGCACATCTACATTGAAAAAGGTGTAGTAAAGATGACCACTGCTAAACGTCAGACGACCCAAGTTGCACATGAATCCTACCGGAGAGCAGGTAAAGGGCATCTCACATTGACAATTATCTTTTATCACTATGTCTGTTCGCCTGCCGGTTGCCGAAGTATAGGTATTACATACTAATACATACAATTGCATTCGTAAAAAAATATAGTTATTTTTTTATAAATAATATTACCTCATTTCACTATTTTACCAGTATCTGATACTGGTTGAAGAAAATCCATATATTTTTTTATTGTCAAATAAATTTCTTTGAATTTGGCGACCCACAAAAATTTTCAAGCGACCCCCAGAGGGGTCGCGACCCACGGTTTGCGCACCAATGGTCTAAGCAACCAAAACTAGTATATTTCTTTTAAACTTTTTAATGGATAATGTCACTTTCAGCATACAGATCATTTCACCCTAAGGCTTTTAGCTTTATCTCAATTTCCTGTTATGTATATATAATTAGAAAAGCAGTTTAGTAAGCATTATGTAGTTCACAGCGAACAAACATCGTTCATAAGTAAAAAAATAACTTTCGAAAGGAAACTTTATTTTTGGCCTTGTTTACCCTTAAATTTTATTATTTATTCCAAAGGGCTACACTTGAAAGCGGAAAACTGCATTGTTTTTGCAAAACAGAACTAATTACTTAATATTTTAAACAAAAATATTCTAAACCATACCTGAAAGTTTTAACCTGCTTAGTTAGATTATTGCAGTACCAGAGAATGCTAACGTACTATACCCTATACATCGTTTCAAAACTACATGTTTCTAAGTATTAAAAATTATGTAAAAAGAATTAAAAAATAGCGTATAGAAATTATTTGTGGGAACCTAAAGGAACCTTGAATGCAATTTATCAATAAATACAAAACATAAAACACCTGTTTTGATATCAACTATAACTATATCCATTTCTGCCATCATGATGCCGAGACTACTGGAGTAGTCCAAACAATTCAGACTGATTGGTGAATAAAACAGATCTACCACCCTTTCTTGGCAGATTCCTGAACAATACTATCTCTGTACGCCTAGTAACCAAGAGGGAAATCTATTCTTTATCAAATATGGATGGGAATCTTAAGAGAGGACAGCCTGAGGTATGTATCTCAGATCCCTAAGTCCCAAAGAGTTACGTACCTAAATTAATGATGTACGTGTAACACAACGAGTTGCCATTGTTATTGACTACCTTTCATTTAAGTTGAAAGTCAGCCAAAAGTTGATCTAAAAACAGATTTACGGTATTTGAGAAATGCCATATTGACTGAAAACTCGTTTTTTGTTGTTTTTACTCTTTGAGGCTGAAGGGATACTACCTAAATGGCATCACAATACAGAACCGGTTACGGTATTCTTGAATCGAAACTAAAGGGTTTCTATTTTTTACTTTACTGATACAATAATCGCATCATACTTTAAATGAGAATTTGTTTAATTTTGAACAATGCCTCTCGGATTTGTGACAAATGAGGATTTTGGAAGAACTGGATGGAGTATGTTTTAAAGATATGGAAACATGAAAATCGTTCCGGTTTAACGACTTAATGTTCAGAAAGTATTTTACATTGTTTAGGTATATTTTTAAGGCACAAATTTTATTAAGTATAAAATAACTAGTTATGTATAAAATCTTGAGTAAGGGTATAGTAAAAACAAGGTAAATGAGTAAAAGACGTTGTTAATTTACAAAATAGGATGTGGTCAGAGAACATAGGGTTAATCGCATTGAGCTGAAGTACTATGAATTCAATAAATCAAAACAATTCAAAAAATGGGATCAATTTTTCAATGAAATCATATTGAACATAATAACACCAAGTTTTTCAAAAATTAGTCTGAGGAAATAGATATCTTTTGGCCATCGATTATTTTAGATTACAAAGTCACACATTTATTGTAAGATAAATATAATTATTTTTCAAGCAATGGTAGTTCTGCTATAAAGGCTTGTTTAGAGTATAAATGTATGTTATCATTTTAAGTAGTAGCGTAAAACACAGAACGAAAAGGATCTATATCCACTACAGGATAGAAAAAAATCCCAATAACTCTGAGTGTATTTTTGAGATTGTATTTTAGTTAGCAAAACCGATACATGACAAACAATAAAGAACCGGAGCAAAATCAACTGCAAATTTAAATCAGTAGAATGGAAATTGATATTTTAGTAATACAACAGCACACCACTACCGTGAACCATCTACTCAACTTGACGTCTTCATTCCGCAGATTAGTATCGACTAATTGCTCCAGTGTTCAATATGAATATTTAGAGACAACAAAAAAATGCAGCGCATCCATCGATATTCGATAGAAAACAGATTTCATACTAAATACAATGATAGAATCCCAATTCCCCTCTCGCCTAAGATGATTTTCTATTTTCCATCAGGCGGAACATTACCTGACCTGCTGTTAGAAAAATATCCCTAGCAGAAGGAATAGCAATAAAAAATGCATTTCAAATCAGAGCCCGAGAGTATGTCAACCCATTCTTGCGCTGCTATTGTCCAATGTTATTCGACAGCATCGATACTTAGGAGAGTGACGGTAAAAAAAGCAGAGTTGCATTCAGGAAATCATGTCTGAGACGTTCTAAAGGCCTTTGATTTTCAAGACTGGCCCCTCAAAGTTTACTTTTTTATTTTCTCGTCCGTGGCATATTACTGTAGATAGGATTTTCCTGGGGCATTTTAATTCATGCTGTAGTGAACGCTTTCAGGGCTGAGATTACAAATTCCAGGAAGGAATTCATCCAGGAACGAGAAAAGCCGGGATCACCCCGATTCCAGAAAATTTTCTTTCATCTGTGGTGTTGCGAGAGGAATCGAAATTGAATTTGGGTTACGGTCGTAAATCTCAAATGCAAACAGTCCATCTCGAAAGGCAACCTGTGGTGGAACAGAGTCAGCTAGAACCACTCGAAATGGTTTACAGGGTGTGTTGAAAGGAAAACACATATCCACAAAATGCGGTTTTTCTATTTCATTTGATTCCTTTGATTAAGAAAGCAGAGAAGCGTAATGTATGCAAATATAAGATACGGATTTATTCGTAGGGTAAAGGATTGGTAAGGTTGTTTCGCAAAATCTCAGAATTCATACTTCAACCCTATGCCATTTTCGGAAATATGAATTATGATACTCAGTATCAGAATTCAGTGTTATCGATGTCCATGTAGGAATATAGAAATAGTCTCAATGAATTCATACTTCAACCCTATGCCATTTTCGGAAATAAACATCACAAACCCAATTTGAATAGTATTGTGTATCACCAATATAGTACATTTTGTACACTAGATGCGACCAATAGAAAATCCACACATTTTCTAAGGTCTAGATAAAATATTTCGACAATGCTATTAACTAGCTCCAAAGGGTAGTTTTGCTATTATACAGCACTACATTTAATGATCAAATAAATGCATCCATATATTGGTTGAGACTCCGAAAACATTCTATTGGAGAAGGCCAAAACTGGTTTGAAGTCATGCAGGGTTGGTTGGTTAGGGTTTATGGTGCAAGGGCCAAGGGGAAATATACCCAGGGTAATTTACAGGAATCGAACCAGAGCCAACTCACAGGTTGCTATCACAGTGGGAAAATCCAGTCATAGTCATGCAGTGAAGATTGCACGTTGTAGAAAGTGAGTACGTGCCCTTTAGAGGTCTAGAAAGCAAATTGAAAAATTTTGCACTGATACAGACAACCTGTAGGTTATTTGCCTGCATCTCTCTTCATTATTTACCAATGCATATTTTAAATATCAAACCGTAAAAAGACAAATTTTAGTGGCCACAAAAGAACATACAATTTACGGGTATAAACTCCGAGTACAAAATATTGGCTTGAGCTAACCATGAAGTCGATTCAAAATAAACATTGAGAGAATTGACATACTCAGCACATTTTCAATTAAATAGATACATATCATTCCGAGTACTAAACACAAAACATCAAAAAATCTACTACCGTAACTGTATGGAGGTCCCATTTTCCCCATCTCCAATTAAAAAAATCTAATCTTTTTATATTTGGCAACTGAAACTAGAAAATTTGATATAAATTTATTTTCTAAGTAGCTTATCTACTCATGTCCAAATTTATCTTTACATACCCAAAAATAATGATATTCCATGAAATATCCAATCGATGTAATCAATTTTTGCAGGGAACGTGTGAAAGACAAGCCTAATTAGCATTATCCAAACAAAAGTGATCAAGCGGTTTCTGATATGCAAATCAAGGCGTTACGTCATCCGACGGTGAATCAAGCGCTTTGCGCAAAGTGAATGACTGAGTGAATTTCTGCAATACAGCGCGTTTGATTTCAGTGTAAGGACTCAAAACGGTTTGTTATGGCTCCGAAGTATCATTTGACAGAATCTGTGAAGTGGCGAATTATTGGCCGTTTAGAAGCAGGGCAGACAATCAAGGAAACAGCGAGATGTATGAATATTTCAAGACAGTCTCTACGCAATGGAAGCAATTTCAGAACTCTGAAACTGTTGTAAGGAGGCCTGGACAAGGTCGTAAACGAATAACAACTGCTTCTGGAGATCGATATCTGTCAATAACTGCCCGTCGTAACAGGAAGTCTACTGCTCGGCAGTTAAGTTCAGAGGTTGCAGCCGCCACTGGAACTGTTGTATCACGGCAAACTGTATACAGAAGGCTTAATGAAAAAGGCCTTTATGCCAGAAAGCCAAGGGTATGTGTTTCACTGTCATCACAACAAAAGAGGGATCGCTTTAATTGGTGCAAAGAACATCAGAACTGGAATGAACACCAATGGACCCATGTTCTCTTTACAGATGAGTCGAGGTTTAGTTTAACATCTGATTCTAAACTTGTTTGCATCTGGAGGGAGTCAGGAACGCGAAATCTTCCTTCGAACATTATGGAACGTGACCGTTTCGGTAGTGCAGGTGAGATGGTATGGGGAGGAATAATGATCGATGAACGTACGCCCCTACACGTTTTCAACAGCGGATCTGTGACCTGCCAGAGATATCGGGATGAGGTTTTAGATCCTTATGTAAGACTTTTCAAAGGTGCATAATGATCTGACTTTTTATTTATGGACGATAATGCTTGTCCACATCGAGCAAACCTAGTTGAGGAATTCCTTGAAAGTGAAGCCATTGAGCGAATATCGTGGCCAGCAAAATCTCCTGATCTGAACCCGATAGAAAACTTATGGGACTAACTTGGAAAAGCAGTTGCACGGAGACATCCTCCTCCTCCTAGAGATATAAATGCCCTGAAGACAGCGTTGCTGGAGGAATGGAAGTTAATTCCCCAAACTGTGGTTAACAACATTATTGCCAGCATTAAAACACGTTGGGATATGTGTGTACACGTCAGGGGAGATCACATTCTATATTAAATTCATAAGCCTTAATTTTTTCTGAGTTATTCTTTTTTTTCTGAACTCTCCTTGTCACATATTATTGCCTTTTTTATTGTTTCATGCTGTAGTTTTATATCACATGCAGTGCTCTTAAAAATTTTCCTTTGTATTTATGTGTTATGTATCATTTCACACAAATTCATAAAATTATAGTTCAGTTTCTGAGAAATCCGTGATTTTATGCATGTAAAAGATAATTTTGGACATGGATTTAAATTTTGGATTTACCATATTAATTCTCTGGCTAGATTTTACAACCGGGAACTACATTTTACAACAGTACATAAATTCGAGAACGAATTGTAAATCACGTTCATTTTGAAAAGTACTGCGGTTCGAATTTTACAAGGATCAATATTTCATCTCAATTTCTTCTATAACCCAAAAACTCGATTCTAAAACTCCATCTTACGTTTATAAACATTCGATACCCGAGTGAATCAATCTAGCATCACCATTAAAAAAGAAATTAAAATGTCGCAAAACAATATTGTTTCATAACAGGAGAAACCTCGAATGTATTGATCAGATGGCCACATTAAGGCTTCAAAGAACAAACTGGATCAGATTCTTTAATATTAAATGCAGAGATTTAATAGCAAAAAAGTAAAATTGTAAATCACGTTCATTTTGAAAAGTACTGCGTTCGAATTTTTTTCATTTACACTGCAATTCATTTCAGTCAAAAATTCCTGCAAAATAAGAGTTAAAAATTTGTTTCCCATTTCACCGATAAAATCTTCAAAAACAATAAAAGGGATAGCGTTTCTAAATAAAATACTTTATGCCGCTTTTTGCCTTGCATTATGTCGAAAGAAAGCTTAAAGAACGACATTACGTTTCTATATTAATGAAATGAATTGGATACACAATTATAGAAAAAATATAGTAAATAAAATAAGCATTAGAGGAAAAATTTAAGTATATACACATATAGACAGTGCATTACAATCTACCTTAATCACCAAACCATTTATTACGGATTCAAATATTCTTTAAGCTTACATTCATGAATGAAAAAATTAATGAAAAATGTAAAGAAAAACATTTTTATTCGTATTTTAATCATGTTTGATTAATGGTTTTTATGAAGACAAAATGCGCACAACTCAATCATTTACAATTATGCTTTTGAATACATGCCTTAATTGTATAACATTCACTCTTGTCTGAGAAATATTCTCTTTTTTCACATCTTGAATTCAACGAATTTCGCGTTAACATAAATTTCTATCTAGCTAAATTTCTATTTCATATCTTTTTTAATTGATCACACTGTCCTTTTTTCATCAGACTCATGAAAAGTTTCATTGAATGGTGAGCTCTGATTTTTTAATGTTTTGCCATGCACCAATATAAAAATAATGCAGATTGAACGAATTGAAACGATCGGGATCACGAAAAGATCCAGATGGAATTCACACGCTCAATCACGAATTCGCGGGGATGTCTTCAAAAGCAAATTTTCAACAATAACACTACTTTTAAAAGACCCCTTGATCTTAAAAAGGACGAGCTAAGCGATCGGAGCACCCTAATTACCGAAGACCTTATATAAAGTCTGGAGAAGACCCATTGTTTTGATTTCCTTTCAAGAATAGACAAAAGCAAGAGTTCAAAAAATTTCATACACGTTGCTCGTGCACACAGAACAAAATGGGTACACGAGTGTGAACTGATTTTTATCGATTACTAGGGGCTAATGATCCTCGGCTTATTTAAGACGAACTATGTAAAAAAGGTCCAGCTTTCCCGTTAGTTTACGCGAGAAAGCGATGCTATGTATCAGCATTGAAACTATTCCTTTTGTAAAGAATTAAATTGAAAAATGCAATTACTGCTATCGTTCTCATGAATAGTATTCTATTCGATTTTGATTAACTATTACAATTTACATGCTTGGATAGTTAACAAAAACGATGAAAGCAGAATCTAATTACAAGATGGAAACAAGGACTAGATCAATTTCTGTTGTATTTATTCTTTTTAAGTCATGTAGATTCAAAACCCCTCATCAGTCTTTAAAAAAAATATCTATACATAGTGTAATTCTATTCCATTGTACATTCAAACCACTAACCATTTTGTTCACAGTAATGTCTAACCGAACAGAGGAGGTCCTCAAATTACGAAGAGTCAATGCAGAGATTCGTATAAGTGGCACATGCGAATTATAATGAGTCGAAAGCACATCCTAAGATGCAAGGTACCTGTAAGGAGGCTGTTCAACGGAAACCCAAGGACTATTTTACAAGTCTCGCTATCATCTTCTAGTAATTCAGTTTGCTTTACTGAGACAGTGGGCAATCTCAACTTTGTAAAACACTAGAAAACGAATTGTTACTGTGACAAGCTTAGTAACAGATCAGGTGGCTAATATATTTCAAAAGATACTTAGTAATAAGATTAAGAGAAAAACCTGAGACCAACAAGGAACGTAGTCAATAACCCACTTTCAAAAATATAACATTTGTGGGTAGTCCATTGTTATAGTAATGTCATTTGCAAACAGCATCTCGAGAGATTCTCGTTTACAGATAATCTTAAAATTATGGGTTTTAGAGACCCAAATCACAATTTGCTAAACATCTTAAAATACATTTTTTTAAGATATCACTTAATCAAATGGTTTCCAAACTTTATACCGCGCACCTTTTAGCAAAAACGTTAATTTTTATAGCATAACTCAAAATGCTTTCTTAGATTAAAGTTCATAAAATAAAAAATATGATATTTTGTATGTCTTTATAAAGGTCACACGGGAAAAGCTCTTTCACACATGTAAAATATTACGATTGTACTAAATTTTTAACGCTCTATTAAACAAAGAAATATTTTTTTATTCGTAGGTAAAATGCAATAGTTTCTAGATGAAATTCCCTCATCTTAGTAAAAATACTGTCACAAGATAAATCGATTCTCAAATTCTTCCGCATAGCTAACATGTCTGCGGACCTACGTTTCGTCTAGCCATAGATTGAGTTCAATCAATGAAGAGCCTTATGTAGTTTATATAATTATTTTTAGTAAAAAATTGTCAAATAGTAAGTCTCTCTTAATGTAGTATTGTGGTTAAGGCCCGCAATGCAATAGAACAAATGAGAAATAATTGTTACGTAATTGGACAAATCGGCAATAACTGTTATTCAGTAGGACAAATTAGAAATAACTGTTATACAATAGAACAAATTAGCAACTGTAATGCAATAGGAATTGCTGACCCCGTTTGGGGAACTCGTTAATCCAAGTAAAATAGCAAATTAAATCAGGGAATCATATTTTTCTGGTGATAAGACGAGTTCGTATTTTCAACTAAATTTCAAAACTGAAATCTTAAGTAATGCAAAATGTTACAAATGTATGCAACGAAATTTATTAGAATTAGAAAGATATCTTTAGTCAACACTTGAATAGGGAATCCAGAGAAATACATTAAGTTTAAAGAAATAAGTCATTTGGAACAGTTAAAAATACACAAATTATTCGTTTTCTCTTAGAAATTCGTAACAGAATCGTGCATTGGGATTATCAGTGTCATTTCAACGCATTGTCTTACTCTGAAGACTGCAAATTGATTTCAGGTGGAAACAGCAAGATTCAAATGCCTATTTTATGAGTTTTACGATAAACTTTAAAGCTTTAACATTATGGACAAAAATTTAATTTAGTTACTCAACAAAACTTCAACATCTCTCGAATTCACTTCAGAAATGGGAGGGAAAGAGGGCTTTCAATTTTATTTAATTCAATTAGTGCATGAAGAACGTAAGGAGTGAGTGATGAAAGTACAGGAGCAGCAGGTAAAATGAAAAGGAAAAAAATACACACCTATACAAAACAGAATTTTACATTCCAAATTTTCAAAATGCTTTTTTGGGTGGAAAGACTAAATACAATGAAAATAATCTAATAAATCTAAAATATAGATGCAATATTTAATTTAATATGCTAGGCGAATATAACGAGTGAAAACTAAATAGAAGAGTTCAAAATAAATAAAACTATCTGGATTAGTAGCAGTTAGCTACATAATTAAATTCTTAAAACTAAAAATTGAAAAGACTAAATCTTGTCACTTTACTTGAGCTTACTCTGTACGTTACCAGAATGAAGAGGGTATATCCTATCCATACAATCGCCCAACGCCAAGCTCAAGGTCGTACCGTCAAATAAAGATTAACCGTTAAACAATATTCCGCGCATTGTTTTGCTAGCGTTTTATTAATATTTCCAATAAATTGGAAACCTGAAGTCATTTTACAAGCTCTTGAATGTCAATTTCAATTGTTTTCATACTTACTTGTTTGAAAGTTTTACTGTTTATCGACGTGTAAGCTAATTCTCACATTTTTTACATGCATCGCATCGCCCCTCTCATCAGACTGCTAAAGCTTTTAAAGGAACGGTAATATCTCATTTTACATTTTTTATATTTTATAGCTACATCACCCAAATCAAATACATTTGATAGAAGTGGCAAAATGGAACTCTGAAGCTACTGACATAATTTGTTTACATTCGTTTGTTGCTCTTCAACAAGATAAATAAAGGAGTTTTTAGTCATGTATGTCAGTGAAATATATAGATCAATATAGCAAAAAGTAAAAAGGTTAATTTTTCAATATCAGAGTAGAAAGGATAAATAACCCCGAGTTTCGTTTTACAAACGCCTTAATGAAATCATGCAAATGAAATGTCAACATTTAGCTGAAAACTTTTATCACGATAGTTGAAATTTAAATTAGGAAAAAATAAACTATTTTTAAAGCATACAAATATGCTAGAACCCAGAGATTGTCAAAAGAAAATATGAATTCCAAATTTCTCCTTATAAACATTCGGAGGAGAAGGTCCACATTTTGTGCGAGTTTAATTGCTATTGCAGTTATACTTTTTTGTGTCATACCCCATTTTTAGATTTAAGGCAGCCGTGTAAATTAAACAAAACACACAATGCAGGTTATCTGAATTTTCGAAATGGTACTCGCAAGTTGTTAAGTCAAAAAAGATGTTAAATAGAGCATAAAATCCAACGTATTACTTCTAGAAGAGCTCAATCTGTAAATAACAGGAACAAATTGACAGGACAGTAAACATTATTCTTACTTCAAAAAATATTTATCTTTGATAAGAAAATTTGAAATAAAAAAATAGTTTTTTAAATGTCCTGTTTGTTCTTCAATGTCATTTAAAACTGCAAAAATATTTACCTTATTAGATTTTAGGTTTCATTCAAAATAAAATGATCTGATAGCCACAATGAAAGTTAATACTCATTAAATGTATTGAATTTATAAAAGGAATCGCACACTACCCATTTCAAGAGCGGTAGGATATCTGGTGTTCCACCTCCGTGATAAAGTTAAGGCTAAATATATAAATATTCTAGGTATATTAAGAGCTTTTAAGGTATATAAATATTCTCTTATTCGATATTATCACGTCCGGTTTGTGGGCTATAATTTTAAATTCAATAAAATTACCGTTGTACAAATCGACGTTTATTAAAAGTAAAACATTAAACATTAAAATAACACAACAGCAAAAAACAAAGCGAAACGCGTCATACATTTAACATTCTAAGAGCAAAAACATGCTAAAAACTAAACTTCTATATCGTTTGCAAGGTAGTCGTGTTCGTTTTTCCAGACTTTCTCAAGACATTCTATCACAAATAATCTGGACTAGAATGCCTATCTTTAAGTTATAACAGATATTCTAATGTTTTGGAGAGTTCTAGATGAGCGACGAAATATAAAGAGGCCCACTTACCCTTAAAAAAATTATTTAAATTTCTGTTGTCCTAAAATTGAAAACCGGTAGGTCTTCCACACGAAGCTTTTTTAAAACTTTTTCTAATAATAATTCTTTTCAAAGGGTTAAAAATAAAGTAAAAAATATTAATATTTTGTTTCACTTCTATAGAGCAGATGCTTTAAACGCGCGCGACAAGTGTTTCAAAAAGTTACAATGATCAAGTGTCAGGTGTGTTTAGATTAACCAATTTGCCAATACTAAATAAGTAGGGATTCCAAATAGTTACCGAAACATGTAACTTTACTTTCCTAAACTCAATGACTATCTGATTAAATCTTGTTCCTTTTTCCTGCAAAGTAAACTTGAAATAAAAATTAAAAAATAATGGTACAGCTTTGATATAAGGACGTTTTTGTAGCAATGCATTTGGCGTGCTTTTTATGTCGCCAAGGAAGAATTTCTTATATAAATATCGTTTTAAGCTTAGCTAAGAATAATTTAAAAAATTGTCGAAAAGAATTTTTAAATGTAAAAAAATCCACATAACTTATTCGAACTACTAGGTAAGTATTTACTTTAACGAAAAAATCTTTACTTAATCTGAACTATTATTATAGAAGTTTGTCCAAGTTAAATAATCTATTAGTTTTTAGTCTAAGGAACCAGGCTATAATATGAATGTTACAAAAAATTAATACCAACAAACTAGTTATTTAGGCATGGTAAAACCAAAACGATAATGATTTATAAAACTTAAAAAGATTCAAATAATTGCGAGTTGACAAATCCTAATAAAGCGGGTTTGCCATTGCCTGCCCCAACTCGCTAAAAAAACGCCAAAAGCGTTGCACAAGTCTTTATATCAAAGCTGTACCAAAATGATATTCTAAATGATCCATCTATTGTTTCCAAATCGAAAAATAATACTTGATAACTATTGTAGTGAGCAGCTAGTATCAAGACCACATCCTACTACAATTTGTCATGGCAAACTTCTAAAAGCTACCCAGTCTGAAGTTTCTTAGCTGTCAGCCAGATATTGAATATCTGCAGCCTATCTTCCGTCAAAAGGGCCGCATTCTGAATATTAGCACTCGAACCCAAAAGAATTGTGCCGAGTTTGCTCAAAAGTCGAGCGGCAGTGGAGCGAACAATAGTAATCTGCGGAAGAAAAGTTCTCTCTGAAACCATATATTTCAATTCAAACTAGACGCGAAGCCGTGCAGTGCAGTGAGCGATCAATAATTTTGACGAGACATGACTAATCTATTTCCAAGGAATCGGGGGAACGACTGAGAAAGTTCTCTAACATGCCATTGCCTGCATGCGTGGTCATTAGAGAGAGAAGTGACCAATGAGGGAACTTATAATGAATGCGTCGTCTAGGGGAAAGGTAAGACGGCCGTAGAGTTTCTCAGATTCGTTTCGGCTCTGCGGGCTGCCTTGTGAAATATGTCTGTTAGACAAGAAAGTTTCCCTAACTGTGAACAAGTGTTTTGAAATTTCTCTATGAATGCTCAGATCTAGTTTCATGTAGGAAGATCAAAAGAATATATGCTAGAAAGGCGTGTGCCTTTCAGTCGAAAGTTACGATATTAAATGCCCCCATATTAAGACTATCAAAAATTCAATAATTGGGATTTATATAAAGTGGATAGTTTCAAAAATTTTAGACGTGCGAAAAATGTGAGCATCAAAATGCTCTCATCGTGAGTTGAAATTGTGTTGAATATTCGAGCATAAAAAATAGCATTAGTGACATAAGTGGTGAAATTTCTGGCTGTGTGCTGTGTTTCTGCTTGGGTCGTTCTTTTGAGTTGGAGTGACTTTTGGATGTCTTAATTTTATATTGTTTTAGATGAATGTTGGCGGCCGAAACAGGTAGGTATGGAGGTCATTTACAAAATATGGATATCAGCAACAAATAAAAATCATACATGCATTTTCTATTTGTCCTTAAATGCAATAATGTTACAAACTTTAACGCATTTCTTCAAGCATCTTCCAAGCAAAGTGAGAAAATCCGTTTCAACAGCAGCTGGCATGTAACTGGATTAATCTGTTTGACAGTATGTGTAAATAAACACAGGCAGACTTGGTGGCGTGGTAGATATTCAGATTTTGTGGTAGATCTTCAGTATTCTTAAGTACTATTATGCATTGGAAATATAGCACTTGAATACTTTTAGAGTATTAGCGATTCCTATAAGTGCCTTTTATTTTAATTCTGGTCATTCGCTTTTGCTTTAGGGCCCATTTCTATTACGTCACGGGCAACTACACTCAATGGGATTTGGAGGACTTGTTTGTCGCTCTACGGTCATTTTTTTTTGCTACACGAGGGCTAATTAAACCGAGATCCATGGCTTAAAGTGAATTATGACCCAAAGCTATCATATGGAATGTTTCGTCTCGGCAGAAAGAACTATTCGGTATAGTTCATTTGCATTTTGAAGTGGTACTTTAAACAGCCTTATGAGAAATAAGAGGGTGATATATCTACATATGCAATAACTCATTTCAAGAAACGCAGTACTCATTGGGAATGCAATAAAGGAGGATTTTCGAGAATAATTTAACCGTTGATTGATTCTTTTAAATGAAGCTCGACTGGAAATGTAGCATCCGTCTGTTGAAATTAAACTTCCTACTCCTCCCGAGACGTTTTTTTAAATAACAATAAAAAAAAATAAAGGCACGGTGCTTTTTAAAAGCATCTTTTTTTTTGTTTCTCATGATAAAATGATTTTATTACTTTTTTAGCTCCCCATGCACTTCCTTTCTGCCGTGTATAATCGTGTCTTGAGATGTGCATGACAAGTTAATTAGTTTCGTAATTGAATGCTAAAAAGTTCCCGTCTGTGCTTAAGAATGTAATTCGTTGGGTCTTTTTTTCAGCGTTGTAATAGTATTCAACTCGTTGTTTACTGTTATGGACATTTTTTGCCCTTCGTCTCGAGCGAGGAAGAAAGAAGCCGTAGGAGTGTAAATGAGTGGGTTCATTAGAGAATGTTTTAAAAAGCGCAGTTAGAAAGTACGGCTATTGGAAACAAATTCCCGTTTTATATTACCATCCGTGTAGGTTTTCATTTCTGAAATGTGAGTTTTCTTTTTCTTTGGTTTTTATCTTTTTATTTTCTATTCCTACGATTTGGGTCGCTGAAAACGAACATTTCTAAGCATTAATTTTAACCATCTGAGCGCCAAGAGATTTCCTAGTAGTGTAGTGTTTCTTTTACATCATAGCACTTATAATGATTAAATAACCACATCGGTTTGCGCCGTGCAGTGTGACAGTTGTTGGCGCCACTCTTTAATTGGCGAAACTTTTCATGTACTTGGCAAGCGCCAAGAACGTTGTCAACTTGTCAGTTAAGAGTTTTTGATGCGATCATTTGATATTGCTAGCGTTCCGTTCCAGGAACCATTAATTATGTACTTAGGATTAGTACAATAATTATTTGTGTACTTTGGATAATAGTCAGGCTGTATGTACTTAGGATAGTACAATAGTTTGAATCAATGTTAAGAAATATAATTACAGTCCATTAAGTTTGATTTGTGTGTAAATCACATCTACTGTCAGAAAGAATCCTGGGAAGTGTTGGTCAAGATGGTCAAAACTAAATCGGAGTCATGCAGGGAGGATTTTCAGATGGCAGAACGGATATACGCATGTAAATCCCCAGAGAACTAAATTCTGTCGAGCTTGTCAAGAAGGAAGTAATATCGGGGAAATGGTTTGTACAAGTTGCACAGAAAAGTATCTGGTTCCTAAAAAATCTAGAAAACAATAACCCTCAATCATTACGTTAAGTTTCAGATATACTATATATAAAGGGTGTCCCAAAAAGGTTGTTCCGCGATTTATCTTTTTACCATTTGGATATAAGTAGGCAATGTAAATTGCAAAAGTGCACCAAATAAGGTAAGTAATTAAGATATGAATAAAATTATCACGTGATAAAAATTTAAGCGGATACAATTTTTAATTTTTATACCAACCTTCTAGATAAAAATCCGAGATAGCAAAAATGTTCCTTACCTGTATCCCTATCGTTAGTAAAAAATCATATTTCTGTAGGTTGAATAGTAACGGAGATACAAGATTTCTATTTTAAGGGGGCCGTATCTAATCTAGAACGGAAACTGACCCATGGCCAAGAATGAAGAGCTAAGTTCTGCATTGCTGCAGACGGAAAAATTTCCTTTTATTTTTATTTAAGCCATTTTTTCTACAATATTTTTATTAAAGATTACATTGTCTACTATTATGCATTGCGATTTTCATCTGCAGTTGCAATACTACATTACTTTGCACAATGTTGCACTTTCTGACCGAAAAAAAATGCTTTTTAGTATTCTGTATGCGGTCCCTAATCTGACTGCTTGAACAGCTGTGCACAAGCGGTATAAGTCAACTTTTTTGCGTCCTTATGCCTCCGTTACAGTTCAACCTACAGAAATGCAGTTCTCTGCTAACGATAGGGATGCAGGTACGGAACATTTCTGCTATCTCGGATTTTTATCTAGAGGGGTTGCATAAAAATTAAAAACTGTATCCGCTTAAATTGTTATCACGTGATAATTTTATTCACATATCTTAATTACTTACCTTATTTGGTGCACTTTTGTAATTTACATTGCCTACTTATATCCAAATGGTAAAAAGATAAATCGCGGAACAACCTTTTTGGGACACCCTGTATACAATGAAGTGCCAAAAGTCATAGGATACCTCCTAATAAGGTGTGGGACCTCCTTTTGCAGGCGAAGTGTAGCAACTCGACGTGGCATTGACTCAACAAATCCGTCGGAAGTCTCCTGAAGAAATATCCAGCCATACTGCCTCTACAGCCGTCCATATTTGCGAAAGTGTTGCCGGTGCATGATTTTGTGCACGAACTGTCCTTTCAATCATGTCCCATATATGTTCGATGGGATTCATGTATGGCGATCTAGGTGGCCAAATCATTCGCTGGAACTATCCAGAATGTTCCTCAAACCAATCGCGAACGATTTTGGCCCGGTGACATGGCGCATTGTCATCCTGGAAAATTCCATCGTTGTTTGGGTACATGAAGTCCATGAATGGCTGCAAATGGTCTCCAAGTAGCTGAACATAACCATTTCCAGTCAATGATTGGTTCAGTTTGACCAGAGGACTCAGTCCATGCCATGTAAAAACAACCCACACCATTATGGAGCCATCACCAGCTTGCACAGTGCCTTGTTGACAACTTGGGTCCATGGCCTCGTGAGGTCTGCGCCACACTCGAACCCTCCCATCAGCTCTTAACTGGAATCGTGACTCATCTGACCAAGCAACGTTTTTCTAGTCATCTAGGGTCCAACCGATATGTTCACGAGCCCAGCAGAGGCGCTGCAGCCGATGGCGTGTTGTTAGTAAGAGCACTCGAGTCGGTCTTCTACTGTCATATCCCATCAACGCAATTTCGCTGCACTGTCCTCACAGACATGTCTGTTGTACGTCCCACATTGATTGTTGATGTTATTTGACGCAGTGTTGCTTGTCTGTTAACACTGACTACTGCATGCACACGTCGCTGGTCTCGGTCATTAAGCAGACGCGGTTGGCCACTGCGTTGTCCATGGTGGGAGGTAATGCCTGAAATTATATTTTCTCGGCACTCTTGACACTATGGATTGAAGAATGTTGAATTCCCTAACAATTTCCAAAATGGAATGCCCCATGCGTCTAGCTCCAACAATCATTCCGCGTTCAAATTCTGTTAACTGCCGTCGTGTGGCCATAATCACGTCAGAAAACTTTTCACATGAATCACTTGAGTACAAATGAATGCCATGACAATGCACTGCCCATATATACATTTTTTACACGATGCTACAGCCATCTTTATATTTGCATATTGCTATCCCATGACTTTTGGCACTTGAGTGTATGTGTGCATGCAATAAGTAACTATCAATTTAAACGACCAAATTTGGAGATACGACCTTTTGTACTAGCAGGGCAGAATTGTAGCCATACGTAAGTTTTCGATTAAGGCAATTTTCGGTCAGGAGTATCAAAAATTGTCTTAGAGTAAATCTGGATTACCACAAACGAAAGTAATGCTTTTCAATCAAGGCTTAGTAATATAAAGCAGAGTTGGCGTCTGTCTGTACTTTTTACAAATTTATACCGTTTACCCAATCCATACCAAATTTGGTTCACTTATCCTTTAGAACCCTGCGAGGAACCTAGATTGCCTATAAACCCTCGTTCCTGGGTGAACAGGGGCACAAAAAAACCACTCGAAATCCCAGAGATTATTACAATTACAGGAAGAAAGTCGGATTGTTTTACAGGTATTGGTGGAAAAGCAATTTTTTCTAAAAATTATATTTTATAAAATTTATACTTTATTATTTTTATAAAAATTATTATACTATTTTTATAAAAATTATTATATTATTTATTACAAAAATTAAAGAATTTAAATTCTAAAACTTACGTTTGAATTTATTTATTTCAAAAATATCAATAATTTATAAATATTTGATTGATGATATGAAAAAATTAAAAATATTTAGTGTTGCATAACTTACATCTTGTAAGGAAAAGAGCCTATTGTAAAAAACGCAAGCCACACAGATGATAAAAGTGTTATTTTGTTACTTCGTATCTGGCAGCCTCAGAATTAATGATTCATTTTCAAATTCAACTTACAATACTGATTTCACGTATCTGAGTTAAGACAGCGAAACGATGAGGTCAAATTTGAACATTTCTAATTATGAATCCGTTATTTTAACAAATAAACTAGCAGAATTACACGGCACTGCTCGGGTTGAATTAATTAAATTTTGATTGAAAAATGATCAGACCAATCACTTCTCTTTCAAAAAAATATAAGCATCATTTAAGTGTACCGACAATAATTTTTTAACATCTTTTTAACTTTTTCATAATTCCTACAATTTACTTCGGACGCAAATATGTATACATTATATATCAATCCATTTCCTATTCATCGCACTTCTGCTATAAGATAAACTACATGTTTTTTCTAAGGTGACTATAGAAGTCGATTTTGAGTTTTTTTTGGGGGGGGAGTGAATACGAATATCCCCGTACGTTCATTTTCAGTAAAAATGGCGAATCTCCGGCGTATTGTCTTGAAGTTAGTTTTTCTATGAATGTGTTTTATTTGTGGTATTTTCGCACCTGGTATGCGATGTTTTCAAACTTCATCAATGAGGGATGGTAAATTAAATTGTTATGGCATTCGTGATTAATTTATTTTGAAGCAAACACATTTTTTTCTAGGAGATTCCATTTAGCGGCACGTGGAATAACTGAGCTGGTGTTAAAAATAAATTTCACCAGTCAGATCAAACTTTATCAAAAACAGGTCAATTTTACAACATTTTAAAAAAGAAAATCACCGCTTCCAACGAATGTTTCACATGTATCTAAGTTGCGTAAAAACAGCTTCAATTTTTAGAGTAAGCACCCTCGACCTTCTGCCACTTAAGACACAACAAGACTAGAATAATATCAATAAAAACAATTAATGATTTATTTACAAAAAAACCACATTTATAATACTTGGAAATGCTCAAATATGGCCACATTTCGCAGTCAACTCAAATACATAAACACGGAATTCTAAATCAAATTAAAAAATAAATTATTTCTGGCATTGCCAGATATCGAGTAGCAAAATTTCGCTTTTATGATCAATGAGTTTTTCGTTTGGGCTTTTCGTGTTGCATTATAAAATGTAAGTTATGTAAAATTAAACATTTTAAATATTGTTTTAGCCTCTAGCGGTTTGATATTGTGAAACGGCAGTCTGGGTAAAAGGTGGTGATTCAATTATCGCATTTTGTTTTTGGACTGTTGATTTTTTCAGTAACCTTCATAAGTATACCGCAAGAACGAAAACAAAAACAGTCAACCGTATAAAATCGTTTATCAAACGACACTACTAGTCTTCAAAGTGGATTCAAAATCTATACCCGGCCGTTTGAAACCAAAATGTTAATTGAGCACATTTGTGTAGATAAAAGATGTCTATTAACAAGCTCCTGTTATTAGACATTATTTATCAATTTGTCCATCAGGATTTATGTAACTGAAATTTTATCCGCCTTTAAATGTTGTGTTCTCATAGAACAGGGATTATGTTGTGTTCTCATAGAACAGGAATTATACAATGAAACAATTCCTTCGATCGATCGCTTCACACGTCCAACTGGAGTCCTGGGAATTCTAACAAATTGATTGCATGCAATTAGTTCCAGTAACGCATGCAAGGCAACCGATCATGCGATCTACACTGACCAATTTAACACACGAGACCGTAAGTCAATACTAGGTGTCTTGGAAAAATATCTTAGGATATTTTTTTAAATAATAAAAGTGTTAGCTAATACCTGCAGTTTTCTTAGCATGGCTTCTAATCAGTTTTGACCTGAATCCAAACCCAATTCATAACTTCTAATCAGTTTGATCTGAATCCAAACCAATCATTGACCAACTTTCCTTTAGGATCCTTCCAATCAACTTTTATTTGATATTTTCAAGATTTGTTCTTTGATATTTGGTCAGGACTAGGTGAAATTTCGTAAAGTAAAGAAATAGAGTGGGTTCGCAAGAGTTTTAAATCCAAGCATTTTTATTTCGGGGGGGGGGGGAATTTAAGTTGCACTGGAGAAAAACACAACGGCTAAAGGCGACGGTCAAAGATCAATACCGAAAGGTAAAAGCGATTGAAAAACAAAATTAATTACGTCACATTGAGATAACACTATAAACTACAATACAGAATTAAATCTAAGGGAAAAATAAAACCATCTTGTGTAGTTGCAAAACGAGAACACTTAACCCACTGAAAGGTTCACTCATATCTGTTTTGCAACCTGTAGCCTTATCTGCATTAATTCTGACGTAAGTTTTGACTTTTTTGATGAATGGAATCTTTCCTACGATTCTTA
Organism: Meta bourneti; assembly: GCA_933210815.1. Taxonomy (NCBI): domain Eukaryota; kingdom Metazoa; phylum Arthropoda; class Arachnida; order Araneae; family Tetragnathidae; genus Meta; species Meta bourneti. Next base: position 33,864,912 of record OW119924.1, read on the forward strand.
GAACCAATAGATGTGGTTATTTAATGATTATGTGTGTTGGTGGGAAAATCAATAAACTACTCGGAAATCTCATGACGTTCAAGGGATAATGCACGTATATTATTAGAGATAACCTATGGATCTTTGAAGTCATTGGGTTCGTAATAGACTACTAATGGACTACCAATTCCAAGCTCAGACAATTGGAATTAAAACTAAAAAAGAAAACACGAAGAAAAGAGAATAAGAAACAGATATACACGCTTTTATAGTTCTTTTCACTGCTAAAACTCTCTCCTTGTACAAAAACTAGTTTTACAGAGAAAATAGCTCGCAGTCCCCCGTAAATCGTATTTCCACAAGCACTCTTTCGAGAGAAGATATTTTCAGCTGCTTAACGAAGCTTGAAACTACGACAAAGATATTTTGAATCTCATATTCAATTTTTCACACGGTAGCAAATTCTTCCTTCTAATGTGTATAAGAAAGTCCATTTTTTTCTTTTTCCACCAGTTTTTCTTTCCCATCCTGAAAGTCGGAAGTGCGATATGTAAATTTCCTTATGAAAAAGTATGAAGTTGGTGGAATCAATTTATTCATAATCCGGTTCCGAGTACGCTTTTTCCGCCGTCTATTTTTATGCTTTCTTTTTCGTTTCACGAAATGGCAGCCGAGGAGGGTAGGGAGTATATCTAAATTGGAGGCACACGGTTTGTGTGTCGCAGGATTTTTCGTTTCCATCCCTCATTAACATACATTTTCGAGAACGTATGGGTAATATGAAATACTTCATGAGAAATTAGAAAAAAAGGGAAAACGTAATTGAGATATCTTCTTTCTGACTTTAATTTATTCCACGAGAAGGCTTATGTAAGTTGGAACAGAAGTTTTCGAATACGAATTTAGCATCTGTCACACGTTCGACAGTGCAGAGGAAATTGGACAAGTCTTAACTAATCGAACCATAAACTCACGGATAGCATTAGAGGATCTTTAAAGGGAACACAATCCAGCAACATCGTAGCATCATGCAACTACGTAACATTTACTCATCTATTGTATCAATACATAGATTTTCAAACTACAATGAGATGTCTGCAGGAAAGAACTGGAACGTCATATTGAGAAATGAAGCTCGTTGCCCTTTAGGCTCCTTGCCCAAAGCTGTAGGTTGGTTGGTTTTAGGGTTTTATGGCGCAAGGGCCATATTTGACCATGCTACGCCAGACACAAGACATACAACATCGAATAATAGACACACACAATGAAAGTTTTACTGACACAGATGAGAAATACACACAGAAAGGAATGCACCTGACAAGAATCGAACTTGCGCCGCCCACAACTCGATGGTTGCTAGCGCAGTGGACATACCCACTGAGCCCCGACATCCCCCCCCCAAAAAAAAAAGCTGAGTCACTTGTTTTCGACTTCTTACAGGACACAACTAGATACAAGGCACTTTCACCAGTTTGGAGTAGCAAAATCAGCTATCTGTCTTCTTTGTGCACTGGACGAAATGACTGGAGACCACCTCAAGAATTGCCCTAAAATTCTTGACAAGTTACAAAAAGGGTAGAATGTTTTTAGAGGATTTTTAATGCTTTAATTTTTATCACTTCAGACCTTTATCGAGCTGCTAGTCAACTGATGGCCAAGAGGCTAGAGACAGGCTTAAGATAAAAAAAAATATATAAATGGAAAATTTCTTAGAAAATTTTGTTCTTTAGCCTGATAATTTTGATTCCGATTTTACTTTTAACATTCACATTCAATAGAAGAGCTTACAAAACACTTAGTTTTGAAAACGATGTGCAAATGTTTTAAGGAAACGACTGTACTTATTTGTCTTTTTTGTTTCTAAAGTGAGACATATTTTGGAATAAGTTTGTGTAATCTAGAGTATATAGTCTTAACAATAATTTGTAATAACAAAAATGTACAAAATAAATGCAATACGTTCTCCTGAAATCGTCACGTGGTAAAGAAACTATTAAGAGGTCATTGTACAAAATGTCCTTTTTACAAAAACATTTTGCATTCAAATCTGTATATCTAGTATAAAGCATAGTTGGCATCTGTCTGTCTTTTTGTTCTTTATACAAATCTACATTGTTTGACCAATCCAGACCAATTTTGGTACACTTATACATTAGAACCCTGCGGGTAATGTAGAATACATAGTAACCCCTGTTCTATTGGTCCTAGGTGTGCAGAAGGGGCTAAAAACAATTCTAAATCTGCATAGGAATAACATTGAGTATAAAACGATTGTTTTACGCAACTCAGTTTGCTTTATCAGTATTGATAGAAAAACAACTTTTTCAATAAAATTGCTTTACCAGAATTGCTCGAAAAACAAATTTTTCCAATACAAATAAATTCTAGTACTTACGGTTGAACTGTTTTTTTTATTTCTTCCCATAATATAAATAATTTAAGATTATTTGATTGATTAAAAAAGGATATTTAAAATATTTAATTTTAAATATCCTTTCGTGTTTCATTACATTCTGTAATGTAACACGAAAAGCCCCCAAAAAACTCATTGATCATAAAAGCGTAATTTTGTTATTAGATATCTGGCAAAGCAAGAATTAAGGTTTTATTTTATAAATTAGATTTAGAATTGCGTGTTTCTGTAGAGTTAGAACAGCGAAATTTTGCTGTCATATTTGAGCACTTACAATTTTGTGTTCTTTTTTGTAAGTAAATTATTATTGCCTTTATCAATATTTCTCAAACGTCTTTTTCGAATTACTCTATTTCAGAATGTACTCAGGAAGTCAAAATTCCATACGCTTGTTCATATCCTGTTTTTCAGAATTCTGCATTTTTTCAATGATTGGAATTTCGTTTATGTTTGTATTTATGTGTTCCAATATTTTACCTATTGCAGATAATTATTTAGGAGTTAAATTTTAATTAATTATTTATTTTATACAAATAATCACTAGACATGGCTAATTTCTTGGCTGTATACGTATATTTCGAATAACTTTCATCAAGCCTTTGGTTGAATACGTAATGGTTTGTAGAATTCTGTTTCATAAAATAAATAAAATATACAATGCATAACCGTTAAATTAAAACGGGTAGCTATAAGTTGTAGTTCAAAGATATTTCTAAATCGACTTCTAAAGTAATCACCTTAGAAAAACTTTTGTAATTTGTCTTACAGCAGAAGTGCGATGAATGTGAAATGGATTATACAGATGGATATATCATGTATTCATATTTGCGTCCGGAGTAAATTGTAGAAGCTATGAAAAAGTTAAAACGATGTTAAAAAATATTTTCCGTACACTTAAATGATGTTTGCATTTTTCTGAGAGAAATTAGTCTAATCACTTCAATCAATATTTAAGCAATTCAATTGAGCAATAACGGGGAATTCTGCTAGTTCCATTATAATAAATTACATAAACCTATTAATTGCTTAAGCTTGGATACTTTCTTTGACAGTTCGAAAGGTTTTTAAAAAATCATCATTGATTGTATATTTTCTTTATTTTTATCTTTTTCACGTGTTTTAAGCTATTTGGTTCTTTCACTCTTATTGGGATTTTTGTATAGTGCTTTGTCTTTTGATATTTTAGTGTATTTTTTCACCGTCTATTGTCATATTAAATCGATTTTTCTGTAAGACGGTATGAATAAATAAATTATTTTTCAACTCAACTACACACAAGTTCTGGATTAAATCAGTATATTATTTTAATCGAATAGAGCATCATCATTATAATGCAAATTGTGCCACTGTTATTTAAATATTCAGTCGACTCCTTTTCATAAACCTCAAAGGAACGAGGAAAAGGTTAGTGGAATAGAGTTAAAAAGGCAATCTTCGATACTTCGTCAGGACTAGATGAAAGTTCGTTAAGTCGTGTGGGTTTGTATAAGTTATATGAAAGTTTGAAAACACAAGTATTAATTCCTTCACATTCTGATAACACTATTTACTGACCTACAGAATTACACCAAAGACAAGCAAAAAAATCTGTCTTGAGTAGTTGCAAAACGAGAACAACCATCTCATAACTTCAAACGCAAATATCCGTTCTGCAACTCGCACTCTTCCCTGAATGACATCTAACCAGTTTTGACCATGATCAACAGAATCTTTCCTAGAATTCTTTCAACCAATAGATGAGATTTTTTAGTCATGCGTGTCATGGGTTAAAAGCAATACCACACTACTCAGAAATCTCGGAAGTATGGAAATACGCTGAAATGAAAACATTGAAATATTTCACACTATAATTATAGACAATCGGCGTAATCAGTACCTTTTCATCTATCACAAACTGGTAAAACTGAATTTATCCTACAAGACGGACTGTAGATGATAGATGTCGTAAACAATCGTGCATATTAGCATAATTAGGTTAATAAACAGTCACGCTTTCCCATAAGATATCTAATTATAATTTAAAAAAATCAAATCCGACCATGAGTTTTCCAATAACAATCCACAAAAAGAAACAAAACGGAGCCGCGAATAAAATGAGAAAACAGACTCAATCTCCCCGATCAATACGCAAGATGGCGGGAGCGATCTTTTTTCGAAAAGCCATTATTCAGCGACGGATTCAACAGGTGAATCGTCTCGCTTACAGACGCCGGTACTTCTCTTATAGCCCCACTTCTCCATCCCACCTGGACTTCCATAACTTCTTCATCATCGTGAAGGGCAGGTAATTGGCCTTCGCCTGCACGTCCAAAACAGGACGGCATTGAAAGAGGAACGAGGACGAGACAGAAGAAACGAAATCCAAGGTGGAGAAATAACTCTCACCAGGAGGCCCGCGCAGCAGGACGTCATGATGAGTGGAGGATCATTTTAGGGAAGTATCTACAGGAGCGTCACACAAAGAGCTGGGATGTTGATCGTTGGACGGGGAGTTAATTAACGGTAGGCCGTCTGGAAGCACGTGACAAAGTATTCGTATTTGAATTCTTGAATGTCAACTCCCGGTAATGGGGGACATGGTAAAGTGGGTAATAAAACTCGTGGACGTTCAAAATGTTAAAGGAAAACTAAACTATAGGCTGCGAAATACTTGAATAGCAAATTGGTAAATTGTATTCCAGCACGGAAATACATGTTATTGACGTATAAATATAATTAAATTACCTTTTTCTTTCAAACATTTTCAAATCTCAACACATCTAAAACCTTTTTAGTCTTCGAGGGAGACGCATACATCCGTTCTGAATCTTTCTTACCTGCTCGACTGCTAACCAGTTATGAACTTTTGGCCAACATAATCTTTCTAAGGTTTCTTTTGATCAATCGATGAAGTTATTTATCCACCATGTGCGTTGTGTGAGGTAAAAGTAATACTACACTACTTGGAAGTCTCGTATCTTTAAGTTACTTAGTTGTCCTCTCACAGGACAATGTTATAAACAACCCAACCAGCGTATAAATACAAGCAGACAGAAACTTTACGTTCTGTTCTGAATATTATAATATACTCAGTTACCGATTTTAATTTCGCTAATAAGAAATATGTTTCCCATACAAGATAGCAGTTGGCGCAAAACTGGCCTCTTAGTATCCAGCTTAACGTTTGCGTTCGTTAAATGCTCGAATCGAGGATCATAAATGTCGCATAACCTTTTGGCCCCCCCCCCCGATGCTGCTTTTAATATTTTCTTCTCTAGAACTAATTTCCTCGATTTCATGAGTGTTTCACTTGACATGCCTTCAGGAGTAATTTCCATCAAAACCTGAACAATCTACTGACAGCGATGAGTTTACTGATTTCCAGTAAATACTACAATGTAGATGGAGTCAGGAATAGAATAGATTTGGTAAAATCTTTATAAGTAATGAACCTCAGAAAATTATAAGTGCCATTATATTAATTATAAATGAAAATTATATTGCTAACAGCAATGTAATTTGAACATTGAACATTAAGAACAACAATGAACAGCAATAGAATGCAATAGGAATATTTTAAAATAATTAACCTCTCTTTATCTTCCTTTGATCATATAGGCCTAGCTTTATGGACATTATTTGCACTTGCACACCTAACTGGACAGGGACTTCAATTTTAAAGTGGACTGCGAATTATGAATAGTCAAGTCCAAAGCAGAACTCTATCTGGGTATATCGTAGCAGCGCAAACCATCGGACTGATGTTTCCGATTTGAAGAACAAGGCACAAAAGTGATGTAACGATTTGTGCAAATAATGACCAAACAATGCGAACTGTGATTAAAGACGAGGGGAAATAAAAAGTCTAAAGTGAAATATCGGGTTTTAAAGTAGAAAACGTTTTTCCATGCCATTACGTTTTAATAGATAACTGAATAACCTTAAAAGAAAGAAAATTAGAATCCTTAATTAGTTCAATTGCTGGTGATGCTGCCTGTTAAATAAACGCTTATTTAAAATCAATTTTATATTTTCACACAGCCGGTATTAAAAAGGTTACGATTTTATCGCAACTCAAAAAGTAAACATTATGATGGAAAAGATTTATAATATAAAGAAACGTAATATATAAATCGTACAAAACTGAACTCAGACGATACAATTTTAGATACGAAGTTTCAGAGAACGAACAATCATAATTTCTTTTCCCTAATAAAGTCGCAGGAAATTCAAAAGTCGACAAATTAGGATGGAGGACCGATAAAAAGTTAAGACATTAACATTGCCCACTAAAACATACTATATTTTAAGTATAAAGAAAAACTAAATAAATTTTGAAAATTTAAATAATATAAATCAGAAAAGAAACGCAAATATTCACACACAATAAAACCCTTACTAAATGCAATGAAAAAGAACCCTTACTAAATACAATTTCAGAATTAGAAATGAGGCGAGTTCAATGAATTTTCAAAAAATAATAAAAATTCTCCAGTATCATGTTTTAAAAAAAAAAAAAAAATTATTTGAATAATGTACCAGAATTCTAATGTCATAAAAAAATTCGATTGCTCCTACTACACTACACTTCATTCGAGTACTTGCTGCTGCTACTATTGCACTTCGATATGTCAATCCAAATTTCAGATCACGTTTAAAAAAACCCGTCGAAAATAGTAATACAGGTCAACACGCAAAGCATCATTTTGCAGAAGACGTGCTCGTAAAAAAAGGGGGAAATAATAAAGGGCCAGTTATGGAAAAAGATACAAATGCCCAGATACATTTTTCTTTCCGAATCGGCACTGTGAATCTTGTCTTTCCTTTTGAGGAAGAGAGAGAACAAAGAAAATCTACCAGGCACGTTCAACGCTTATTAACATACAGCACGTCTACCCCATTCGATGGCAATTTTTCACCAAAAATTAATTCAGGTTGTATTGTTACTCTTCATGTGCTCAATTACATTTACCTAAAACAGATATAGTAATGTGGTCGAAAAAAAATACGAAAAACAAAGAAACATGAAAACGGATGTAAGAAAACTGCGAAAATTGGAGAAGTTTCAATCTTTTAAACACGCAACTAATCGTGAAGAGTGCAATTATAGTTTGCTTGGAATGAAAAGCATACAAAAATGCCCGTTAATTAAAGAGTTCATTAGGATAGTGCCGTAATAGCTGTAGTAATGAGATTAATTCCGAAGAAAGTACATTAATAAAACAAGTTGGTAATCAGCTAAAACACCACAGTGAAGTAAAAAAAATATCACGAAGGATAAGCGCTTTAAGTACACATTAAATGCACTATTGACCGGAATTAATATCGAACAATTACATACACTTACGGTTAATACTGTATGTAGTATGGAACAATTACCCTTAATATTGTACGCTGCATTTGTGGTAAATACTGTACGCAATATGGAACAATTACATGCACTTACGGTAAATAAGTATGTAACATGGAATAATTCAAAATGCAATTATTATAATTTATCGGAATTTGTACAAAATGCTTCTGTGTTAAGCAGAAATATCTCTACAAACGGCTGGTTCGGCACAATCGGTGAGATGAAAGAGCAGGGTTTCAAAAACACTGTGCACATCGTCAGTTGCACAAGAGAAGATGCAATATATTTTTAAAAACATTAATACGAAAATCTAGACTTTAATATTTCTGAAATGCCGCCCCTTTAGAGATTGGCGCCAGGGGATTTGTTCCCTACCTTAGCTACGAGACTGTTGAATCTGGAGTGTTCCGTTTCAGACAAATTCTGATGTTGAAAATTCTAATTTTCTTTTCTGTACAGCACAAGATTTTGAAATTTCTACCCCAGGATATTAATTCAAATTCTGATATCAATATTCCTCAGCAACAACGTACTGACGTGCCAGAAATACTGGAACAGACAAGTCTGAAAAATACATAGCAACGCCACCTATACACATCATTGGTTGCATTTGCGATAGACATTTGTTGAAGCATCTAGAATTGTTCCGCCGTGAGAATGGCAAGTTATCACTATTTAAGCGATTTTCAAAGAGGTTTGATAAGTTGGAGATTGTGAGATGGGTATTAGCATTTCGGAGGTAGAGGAAAAATTTGTATTTTCACGTACTACCATTTAACTCTTTGGGTTAGGCGGGTTAAAAACTGTCCCACCTTTGCTTAGTTTGTTATGCATGGTGGGATATTTTTTAACCCACCTCAAAAACTTGAAATTACTCATATAGCCATACAGTTTAATATATTTTATTTAAAGTTTTTCATTGAGTTGGCAATGCCATGAACTAACGCTAAATGTGAAAATAACTGAAAACAAAAATTTACACATGTCAAAACGCATTAGTAAGTTGTTGACACTGTCGTGATTAAGGTTGGCGAATTGTGTGGCGCAGTGAATTTTTCTTTCATTACGGTAAATGTTTTTTTTGTAAAAATTTATTACGAGAATAAATCGTTTTCTAATAAAAAAAAACATGTTATTTGATGTTTTATACTAATTTTGAAGCTGAATAAGTGAATAAACAATTCTGTGCAACTTGGGTTTTTTCTTCTTTAAAATCGTGTGCCTTAAAGAGTTAAAGGGTGTACCGTGACTACAAGAATTATGCCAAAACTTATAACATGAAAGATATGTGGCCGTCAAAAGACTGAGTGAACGTGACCAGAATCGGCTGGCAAGTATTATTTCATACGATTTTTGTCCTCGGATTTTCGCCTTCGGGATTATCCCCAGACCATCGCTAATAGCCCGTCGTGTTGCTCCAGTGCAACGTAAATTCAACTACTTACATACCATAAATTAAGATTTTGACTGTTCAATACAAATTTTCTGTTAAATTCAAATCATTCAAAAGAGTAATTTTTGCTTCGAAGCACATGTGCATAGATAAGAACACCACAAATGCATGCAATATGGAACATGTTCCATATTGCATATAATTTCTTCTGGCTACAGGCACACAGCAAGCATCTTTTATTAATAAAAACTGTACTTGCATTATTGAATTATAATACAAGTAGTTTAGTGTTGCAATTATTAATGTTTCACATATTGCAGCTTAAGCTGCACTTGTAAAAAAACCATGAGGCATAGTATGATTGGCACGGTGATAGCTCAGATCGAACGGGAAATTCAACCAACATCGATAAATATATCATTAGGTAGGAAAGCTACATCGTCTGAGGTTTTAGAAACATAGCTGATTGAATATAGCATGAAACATTCCGAACCTTTTCCACTGATGAAAGGTAACTGTTATTATAAAAGTTTAAAAACAAAACTTTTGAAAAGGTTTTATTACATTAGAGCTAAATAAATATGCATATTTGATGTAAAAAAAGTTTTGTGTTTGTGACAAAACCGTTGTTCCATATTAGACACCGTTTTTTTTAAATCGACAATTTTCAATTTTAAAACCCTTAAATATAACTTAAAGGCTTTCAATGTTTGATAAGTTATCTATTCACATAGGAATTTTAGTTAATTTGTCATGATTTAACGTTTGATTCATCAAAAAACCTCCCCTCTCTGCTTTAGTCAACATTTTGAAATTAGGTGATCCGTATTACACGTGTCTCTACCTCATAGATTTCTTATGTTCCTTATTCAAGAAATAAAATGCGTACTATCCTTTTCGCTACCGAAGCTGATATGATAGCACATTGGAAAAGAAACCAAAACTAGCATATATATAGCGGAGATGAGAAGCGTTACCTTTTTCGCACACGTATCCGGCAATGGTGATTCCGAGTCCCTGTTGATCCTTGACTAGTTCGACTTCGAAGATTTCCATTTCCGGCTGATCGTCTGCTAGATCTTTCTCCCGGGCTCCCGGTCGGCCATCGGTGGACGAGAACGCCGCCTGAAACACAACAAATGCACCGTAAGTAACAAGATATTACCGTCACTTTTCCCTCATACACAAAGAGATGCTGTATGAATGAAATACTGGTCAAAATGTTTGCCTTTATTAGTTTTAAAATGATTTTCTTTGAGGAATGAAACGCGGTGAAAGTGAACGTGTCAAACCCAGCGCCTTCATTTCAACAGTAGGTTGGTTGTTTTGGGTTTTATGGCGCAAATACCACATTTGACCAAGCTGCGCCAAATACAAGAGACAACTTCAAGTGAAAAAGGTAGTAGATGGGAAAAAGAGGGTTGGTTGGGTTTTATAGCGCAATGGCCATATTTGAGCATGTTGCGCCAAACACAATACAGGCAAAGCCAAGAGACATACACACAAAAGGGAAGTTTTACTGACACAAAATAAAGTAAACCCACGGAGAAATCGAACCTGCGCAGCCTTCAACTCGAAAGTTTCTAGAGCTGAGGGCATACTTACTAAGCCGCGACGGCCAGGAAGAAAGGGATTGAGGGATAGAATAATGGGATGAAAGCAGAAAAGGTCGCTCGGGTATCCTGGGTGTTTACTGAACTCCATGGGAAAAGAAAAGATCACTAGAGTACCTCGGGTCCATGAAACCCGTACACACTTAAAGGAGATATGCCCCTGAGGGCTTTAACACCAGGGGTTTCAATCATAACAGAGCATTTCGTGCACATTTAACTGCACTAATTAATATTTCCGATAAAATACATGACAAAAATTCATTCCTCAGTCATTTTTATCAGATTCTGAACGTTCAGTTAATTTCTAAACGGCAAATAACTTTGCCAAACTTGCTTAACAAAAACGATTGTTGAGCGACAAATAGAACGAACGTTATGAAAAAATGTGTTGATTTAAAGGTTTATTTAGGGTTTTAGGACAAAACGGCCATATTTGGCAAGGTGAGCCAAACACTGAACAGACGTCAAGTAATGGGTATACACGCAGAAGGAAAGTTTTACTAGAACAGAAGAGAAATATACCCAGGATTACTGGAATCGAACCTCTGCCGCTCCACAATTTGCAGGTTCCTAACGTGGCAAACCCACTGAGTCGCGTTGTTTAAAGGGCTACCCACGTATACATTCCACTCACGTACATAAAACAGAATCCGATGCTATTTGCATATTGATGATTACACAACGGATATAAATAGTATAAAATCAACGGGTATGAGATTCATTCGCCAACTTTGTTGCTTGTTTTAAATATGCTCGATTGGAGTTATGGAGCTGCACAACATTGCTAAAATTTTACTGAAGAGCTCAACATAGGAAGGCAATGAGAAATTTGGAAGATAGAAATTAGCGCAAAGAAAATGTGAGAACGCGCAAATAGGTTTAGTCGTCAAAGAATACCAAATCGCCTCTGGAAAAGCGAATAGGATGCAAATTGACGCGAGAGTTCAGTTAAAAGTGGTAAACGGACTGACGGAGGAACTTCGTGCCAAACATTTTATTGGGAAGAAAAGTAGAAAATTATAAGTACACCAACTGCTCCCTTATGATTTTGATTAATTTTATTTTATTTTATTTATAGGTATGAAATGCGTATACCGTTGCTGATATTCATTATAAATGGTTGATTTTTATGGCGCAAGGGCCATATACATTATGAATGGATTTAAATAAGGTATCAAATGTGAGTAACATGGGTTTATGTGCGGGTTTGCTAGTATTGAATAATTTAGCATGTTTTCAATACATTGTGCGAAATCAATTTATATAGTAATCAATCTTAAACGACAGCAATTAAACTTGTTTTTAACAATTCGCTCCATTGAAAAGAAAGTGGCCACCAAAGCAATGAATTTGTATGCAGACTTTTTACCAATGCTGCGTTAGTTATACTTCTGCTCTACAGTTTTTAATAGACAGTTGCCCATGAATAGATCGATCACTTCATTAAAGTACATTCTCAATGAGAAGTAACATCCCATCAATTATATGTAAAATTAAAGACGTATTCCTCATGACCCATAGCTTAAATCTGCTAAGAGCATTTCATAATAGACCAAAAGAAACAACTGAATTTCAACAATTGATTTTAAAGGAAAAGCGTAAATAACTAATACATTATAATACCGAATTGCTAAGCAATAAAACAATGACTTTCACCAACAAAGTGAAAAGGCAAAAAAGCAGAAGTACTTTTGAAAAAGCGCATTCAAAAGTGTTTACAAAGCAAGCATAATACGTCTTTTTAATACGTTATTTCGCATTTTTACCGCATAAAATAAAAATCCTTACAAGAAGCGAGGAAGCGTTAAGAACTGAAAAGAGTGTCAGCAATCATTGCTGCAGATATTGTTGCCTTTACACAAATTATAAGCCTTTAAAATCGCAGCGGAGAATCCCACATGATATAAATGGCGTGGTAACATACTTATGGAGTGATATCTGAATCCATAAACAAACAATTGTAACTTTTTGGCGTATAAAGATGCTAACAATCACTCTAAATATTATCATGCCATAAAAACTCACCCAATGGTTAACTTTGTCTCCATAGGTGCAAATATGAACGCCAAATGATCAAAATCCGTATATTTAGAATGAAACTAAAGTATGAAAAGCTCAGTTCACTGAATGCAATGATATGACAGCTATTCCTTAAAACTTCACAGCCATCTACAACTACAAAAACCAGAAAAATGGAATCACATCTTCAGATATGTTTCGTTTCTTTTCGCACTCGGAGCTCACAATCGACTCATCAATAAATACTCAAAACAGAACCATTTCACTGTTGATAAACTCCGAATAAACGTACACCAGACACAGGGCATCCACTCATTAGTTCAATATCCGTAAATAACGTGTAATTCCGCTCGGCCATAACAGGGCAAGTGTAAACCGCAATCCGCACTAATAGCAACAGTTGTTTACTCAAAGCCGAACAGAAGTCGCACTTTCAATCCGAACGAAATGTATATCTGTCCCAGACTATCACAGGCTCATTTCAATAAGAATAAGTAATCACCAATTAAATGTGACGCACGTTAATGGGGAAAATTCACTCAAAATCGCACTGGGCACTCATAACAAAATTGACCAAAACAGAAGTCCGTTTTCTTCCATGAGTCCTCGATGTACTTGGAACTGTCACTTATTTCACGAGTAAATAATCCTATATCTAACTGAACTCGGGGAGAAATCGCTCAAAATCACACTATGCACATATAAGCAAATTGGCCCCTAAACCAAACAGAAATCACAAGTTTCTTTCGAACATAATACACATCATCAGTACTCGATGTACTCAGAACACTTTTAGACTCGTTTCATAAACGTAATAGCCAATCTAATTTTACTCAGGAAAAAAAAATCACTCAAAACCGCAACCAGTAACAAGATTGGCCTAAAGCTCAATAGAATTCACAAATTCTTTCAGGAGTCACACGCTCAATCCGAACGCAACGTACATCATCAGTCCCCGATGCACTCAGAACTGTCACAGACTCATTTCATAAAGAGTAAGCAATAATCAACGTAACGTTACTGAAGAAAAGTCACTCAAAGTCTCACAGGGTACACACAACAAGGATAGGTCCGCTTCCAAGTTCTGGTCATCGGGACGAGGCACGCCGGGCGGGGGTCTCACCTGAACGGCGGCACATCGGAAAGTAATGGCTTGTTTTCCAGTGACGAAATCGGGAGCAAGGAAAAGGCCGGCCAGCTCCAGAGCGCCTGGAATTCGGGAGCCACTGCGCAAGGACGCCCCTAGCGGTCCTAACACAGTCGCGCAAACACGAACTTATCCCCGGCTTTGTTTCCTCTCACGAGAAGTCGCGGTCGCGCCATGGTTATTCAAAATGCAGGTAATGAATGATTAAGCCGCGAAGAGGAGACCTCGTTTTGTGTGGTTTAGGCGATACTTTGTTGTCGCGGCGTCTTGGGAAGAGCTTTCTGGAAAGTAGCGGTTTTGCTAATTGGTGAAATGGAAGAAACTTAACTTGAAATGCTTTGTGGTTGTTGGAAAGTGTATTTCGTCGGCTTGCAAGTGAAACGCTAAGACAAATAATTTCAGCTTATCTATACCAAAATTTGGTGCTCTTTAGGCAGGTGAAGTCCATTAAGATATCTTTGGATGATGGTTAGTGCGCGCTTTCTTGAGAAGGTAGGTAGTTAATTAACGCCGCACTAAAGCAACACAGCGGGGCTATTGGTGACGATCCGGGAACAATCCCCAAGGGAAAAAACCTGAGGCCAACGCCATGTAATTATGAATCACGGTCAGATGACGAGGTCAACAACTGAGCTGACATCCACTCTATAAATTTCCACACCACGTCAACGTGAGGACATTTGAGGCCACGGCAGACTAAAAGTGCACCAGCTCTGTGTACACGACGGTCTTTGGTTGGACCGAATTTCGAACTCGCAATCCGGTTACTAATCCGCTACTCTTGCAACCGAACAACACCGGTCCCTCTTTCTTGAGAAATACAATTAGTGAGTACAGCATAGTGAGTAGAATCCTCCTCGTGTGTTTTCTCATACCTATGTTTTTTACAAGAGTTTTCACTTGTGAGCTAAAGATCTATTTTTAAAATAATGCATGTTTTACCAATTGTTTGTAGAAGTTAGTGAATATTTCACTGGAAGAAATCAACCACCGTTCTTTAGTGTGCTATAACGAAAGCGATTGGTATACCAATCGCTTTCGTTTGGAGCAAAACAAATGTCACTAAGCTATTATGCAGATTGGTAATTTAAAAACAATTTGAAACTTGACATTTCTAGAGATAAGTGCGCAATATAAACAATTTGAAATAATAACTGAAGTGGAAGACTTTTTTGTTGTTTTAAATAAAACTAAGGACTAGAAAGATTACGTATGGGTAGCAATAGTCGAATTTACGTCGCATTGGAGCAACCCAGCGGGCTATTGGCGACGGTCCGGGGCCAATCCCGAAAAAAAGATACGAATACAACATCTAGTAATTTTGATACACGGCTGACGTATAGGAGAAATCTTTTAATACAAAATCAAATAAAAATTTAATGGAAAAATTATCCAATAACACTCAAACAATCATGCTGAGTTATATATTTCGGAGAATCACTCATAAAAATAAAGCTGATATTGATCGCGGATACTTTTTAGAAGTATTTAATAAAATGAAATATATATATACTACCCAATGCATTTTCCACAGTAAATAAGATGTATTTTCGAGTCAATTATTTGAGTTTAAGAATAAAAACACTGAAATTCAAAGATGAATTAGCAGGGATCACAAGAAAAGAAGAATTTTCTCCTCAGGCAAAAGAAAAGATGTTTAAAAATTGAGAGGTAAATTATGATTTGTTGAAGCATAAGAAGTCATTTTTTAAAAATAAATTTTGATTATTTTTGCGTTTTGTCAAACCGTTTTGCTCAAGCATTTATTATTTTTTCTTTGCTTAAACAGAACAGTCGTATATGACATGAAAGACAAATTAATTAAGTTGCCACCTTTTTTCGAGTTAAATACCTTTAGCAGTCCACGAAATTTTTAATTAAATGAAACATTGAATAATATTTGCAGATAAGAAATAAATTTGCTGACTATAATTAATAAAAATATAAAGCATATTTCATAAATCCCAAATTCATATATAAAAACCTTCGAAAATCTAGTTTTAAATCCAACGCGACCAACAATCTCATGTAGTAGACACAGCTATTAGATATTTATACATTTGCAGAGACCGCATTTAATAGATTGAAAAATTTATTATATGTTCGCATTCTCAGTTGAAAACATTATTTGGAAACTAAACATGGGTATATTATTTCTCGATTTTCATAAAATTGAAGCGTTTCTACATTGTCCATAACAACGAAACCTACACACGAATTAAGTAAATGATGGATTGATCATAATGTTCAGTACATTTTAAAAAAGTTTTACAATTTCGTGCTTACACCGATATTATCGAAAAGTACAAAACACTTTTTGAAATAAATATTGATAAGGCTATACTTCAGTGCAAACAGTTCCAGTTTTGGAGTAAAAATCCTTTGAGACAGAATACATTCTTTGACCGAAAGAAAAATATAGTTACGGCACATGCAATTATTGAAGTTGCAAAACATTCAGAGAGAATAGGACTTCTTTTCGCTTAATTTGAATCCTTCAGTAACGTTACAAATTTTTTCCCGACTTTTTGAGAAAAAAAAATATTTAACGATTTTGTTCATCTCTTGAAAATTAAAAATATCATTGATTGGTATTGGAAGTGGAGTTGATGCATGCGGCATTTAGTCATTACGTGTATGTTTTTGAACGCAGTTATTGTAATACAGTGATAACTAGAAAGCGAAGAATTTAATCTTTAGAAAATACAGATGAGATATTGCTTCACTTGATGTTGAGGAAAATAGGGCGATTTATTCAAACACTATGGTCCAAGCTGGGATGAAATGTATTTATTTTTTGTAAATTTGTCCTCGTTTCATAAGTTCATTTTCCATGTTGCAAATCCCTCAATTACGAAGTTGGGATTGCAATTGTCCTTTCAGTTTTCTTCTTAATTGTAGCAGAGGACTGATAAATTTTAACAACAGTATTTAAAGAGCGAGTGAAAAATATTGCTTTACAAGTTTTCTTAGCGTGACATTTAATGAAGAGCAAGATAATCGCAATTTCTAACTTAATTTTATTCAATAACTACTTGGAAATTGCCATGGTATTTATTCCAAAACTAGAGTGTATTTTAAAAAGAAAGGACATAGTTGCAGTACATTTTTGCCTCAAAAATTCACTAAATCCTGCTACCTCGGGAGACGAATACACTTTGTGCCGAAAAAAATCAAAGGACACCGAAGACAGTGTATGATTGGAATGAAACAGCATGTGATGTATATGAAGATGAAATACGATCCCAATGTCAAATAGGTAATTAGCGTCACATTGGAGCAACACAACGAGCCATTGGCGACGGATCAATCCCAAAGGGAAAGAACCAAGGACAACGCCTCGTATTTTGAACCACGCTCAGATGACGAGGTCAATATCTGAGCTGGTACCCCACTCTCCAAACTTCCATATCACGCTAACGTGAGGACATTTGCGGCCACGGCATATTTAACGTACACCAGAGCCCCCCGTACACGACGGTCTTTGACTGGGCCGAGTTTCGAACTCCCAATCCTCCGGTTGATAATCCGTTGCTCTCCCAAATGGGCTACCGCTGCTCCAAACGATCACAAGAGGTCAAATCTAGGACTCTTTATTACTGTAGAATTACATAGAAACATTATAAACTATTAAGTTCTAAGGCCCCTCTGGTGATACATGCCGATATAGCGCGTGACAGGGTGTCAAATAGAATCATTATGCTATTCTGTGGTAAATTATTCCAAGCAGTCTGCAACGGTTACTTCAGATTCCTTATATTCTGGAGGTGGTGACAGCGTAGCATATCCCAGACATGTTCAAGCGGAGACATATCTGGGATTTCAGGTCAAGGAATGGTTTCAACGCCACGGTGGGGGCACTACTGGAGAGGAGAGCCGTGTGCGGCCGGGCGTTATCGTGTTGGTAAATAGCCTTGGAAACTTGACATGAAAGGCAAAACAACAGGTCGTATATAGGATTTACTGGACGTATCGCTGTGCTGTCAAATTACTTCGTAATAACTATAGGGGGACCAGTTGTAAGTGATGTCTTCCCACCAGAGTACTCTAGATTTGATCATGTGACAATTTGTCTCTTCAGGTGCATTTTATGCTGTTTCATTCCGATCGAACACTGGCATCGGGGTGGGTTTTTTTGGCAGTGTGCTGACATTTTTCTAGTTACAATTATTGGTTCTCATTACTGTTAAAGTTTTCTTAGTCGTTTGATATACAGCTAATTAAAATAATATTATATTTAAAGCTTATAGCAGGTTAAATAAGAGTCCATAGACCATTTTCACTAAATATTTGCGGGTGTAGAGATACTCCATCAAAGCTTCTCATTCAAAAATAAAGGTAAGCCCTCTTTCTTCACGTCAGGCAAATGTTCAAAGGATATATTAAATTCATTACGGCCTAACCATAACGCCCGCCAAATAGACGATGAAATGCCGAAATAAGAAGCTTATCGTGGTGTAATTTCGGTTAATCCCAGCGAAAGTATACGTTTGCTGTAGGATGGGATGAGTATCTAAAACAGCTGGGAACAAGAGAAGTCTCCAGAGGAATAATTACGACATGAATTCTGTATGAGGGCTTAAGTTTAGAAATTTTTTTGAGTTGGTATCTCAAAGCTCCATATTTAAGAGGGAGGGAAGTGTCAATTTGAAGGGAAGGGATAGGAAATTCAAAACTGAAAATCAAACTGCAATTTCAAGATAAACCAAAGCTGGAAAACTGAATTAAAAGGAGCTTCGACGTCAAGTGTTGTTATGGACTAAAGGTAGGTTGATTGCGCTTTGGGCGCAAGGACCATATTTGGTCAAGCTGAGCTAAGAAATCAGCAAGTAAATGGGACATACACACCAGAAAAATTTTACTCTATGAACAAGACACCATGAGCTAGAGATGTTAACCTAAAAGAGAAATGGCTAACACACGAAACCTATTTCACAATCAATATATAAAATAGTTTAGTAGGGTATTATTTAATCGCACCGAATCCTCTCAACCTGAAATAGGGAATAATTTTGAGACTGACAGTTTTAACATACATATCTTGCTAATACATGACTTTATTTCAGTCGTTTTCTGGAGTAAAAAAAATTGCTCAACGAGCCTCTCTTGACTGTAATTCAGATATGGGAAAATTTTGCATTTCAAGCCAATTTTAAATAAATAAAAGAAAATTTGGATCCAAACATTTTGATGAACAACTACAAGACTAAAGGCAAATCTTGAAGAATGAATATACAAAACTGCTATTTTTAGGCAGGATTCACACAATAACTTGTCTGGTGATAACCAAACCCGGATACGATTAAAGACTTACTAATTTACGATAGAACATTTGGTTATAAAAATACGTAGATAAACATCTATGCAATTTCAAAGTGGAAATTTTTGTTTAAGTAGATCTAAAATGCATTTGATTTAAATACTAATTCAGATATAAAATCTTATTGTTATTGAATATGAATAACGGTACAAAAAATTTCATGAGTTCCAGTTTATAAATGTTGAAAATCTCTTCCAGAGCAGACTGCAAGTCCTATACACACAACACACGCTTTAACTATGGAATTCAAGAGCGAAAGCCATTAATATCTGAAGTACGATTCCATTAAGATTCTCTACAACAGCGGGGAGTAATGCAAACAGGCTTCGATGCAGCCTCCTTTGTCCTATTTATTGATTAGTTAAGGTAATAAAAGGCGTCAGCTATCTGGCATGTGAGAAACAGCTGGAAATCGAACTTATCCAGTGCCTTTGAAATGCTTCTGAAAGCATTTCAAAAGGGACACGAATTATGAATCCCGTGTGATTAGACGAAGTCGCCGCGAATCCATTAAAAGTCAAACTAGAAGAGATCGATGAGGATTTCTACAAACCATCGTCGTCAGTGGTTCAGATCAAAGCCATGACTAACCATTGATTAAAAGTATAGGCAAATAGGGCTAAGAGATCACCGTCGTAGGAAAATTGGAGAATCGTATTCAGTTACTCGTAAAAGAAAATTATTTATAAATTTATTTTGATTCAGTAGTAAGTTAACCAATCTAAAATTTTTCCTACAATACACGAATGCAGAAATGTTTTAGTAGATCAATATCTGGTCAGTTTTTTCTAATGACGAGGTAACTCGTCCATCAAGATCTGGTCAGTTTTGCTAGTAACGAGATACTTTGACGAGACAACCACCGAGAGGGTTAATGAATGATTTGATAAGTGTAGAAACTTATCAATTACATATTTAGGACTTCAAAGTACACTTGAAGGCTAATGTTGGATTAAACTGATGTCCAGAAACAGAATGGGTTCGTTCCCAAAAGAAATATACACTACCTGACATTGAAAATGCAACACCCAGAAGGAGTGCGCAGAACTGGATGAAATTTACAGGGTAGACGCAGCTCACAGAGATATGTAAATGATGCAAACTGCGCAGCTGTCCCGCCCACGGCGAGTAAAAAACCAGGGAAGGAACCTGCAAAAGTGGTCAGTTTCGCGCGCTCTGTTTGCCAGGTAAATCAAGTTGCAATTTGTTTTTGTGTCTCAGAGGAATGGTCTTGTAGCGGAGAATGCCAGGACGCCGCCAATCAAGACAGTTCCAGCAAACAGACGAGGGGTATGGTGATTGGCCTCAGAAGGGCAGGTTGGTCCATACGTTAAATCTCAGCAGATACCCACCTACACGCGTCCACGGTGCACCGGTTATGGCACAGATGGTTGGACCAAGAGAATGTGGCACGATGGAGGGGTTCCGGTGCAGCCAGAGTGACGTCAGCACGCGTGGACCGACGCATCTGCCGGCAAGCATCGGCGGCCCCGCAAGCCACGTCTGTCGCCCTTTTGCAGCATGTGCAGGACACCCTTGATGCTTCCATATCGTCCAGGACCATTAGCCGCCGATTGATCGCTGGCGGCCTGCACTCATGGCGCCCGTTGAGACGACTACCATTGACCCAACAGCACAGACGTCTCCGTTTGCAATGGTGTCGGGATAGAGCCACGTGGACGACGGAATAACACAGGGTGGTTGGTGTTCTC
This sequence comes from Meta bourneti, assembly GCA_933210815.1. Taxonomy (NCBI): domain Eukaryota; kingdom Metazoa; phylum Arthropoda; class Arachnida; order Araneae; family Tetragnathidae; genus Meta; species Meta bourneti. Next base: position 33,885,840 of record OW119924.1, read on the forward strand.
AGATGAGTCACGCTTCTGTTTTAGCAATGACAGTCGCCGTGTACGAGTCTGGCGCCGACGTGGTGACAGGGCCAATCCGGCCGCATCTGTGGAACGCCATACCGCGAGACAACGCGGTATAATGGTTTGGAGCGCCATCGCCTACGATAGCATGTCACCTCTGGTCCGTATTCAGGGCACTACGACGGCCCAACGATACGTGGATGACGTGCTGCAGCCGGTGACACTACCTTTCCTTCAGGGGGTGCCCAATGCCATTTTCCAGCAGGATAACGCCCAGCCGCACACGGCACGCATCAGCCAACATGCCCTGCAAGGTACCCAGGTTCTTCCCTGGCCAGCTGTCTCCCCTGATCTCTCACCTATCGAACATTTCTGGGACGTCATTGGACGTCGCTTGCATGCGTTGCCACCGGCACGTTCAGAAGACGAACCCTGGCAAATGGTTGACACGCGCTGCCTGTGTTGCTGCCTGTATCGCCGCTCGCGGTGGTCCTACAACCTACTGATCAGACGTTCTTGCTGCTCAGTGCCAAGGTGTATAATGTTGCAATAAAGATCACTTATTGCTCGTTGCTGTCTCTCTGTTTGCCAAATTTCATCACTTTCTGCCAACTCCTTCTTGTTGTTGCATTTTCAATGTCAGGTAGTGTATTAACAAGCTAGTAAAATTATAATTCAAAATAATGCTGGAAATTTTTAACCATTATTTCAAATTTCTTGATCAGACAAGTCTGATTTATTACTTCAGGAAAGGTAAGAAATGTTGGCAAATTTGTATTTGTCACTTGGCAACGACTGTAAAAGATCAAGAATCGCGTTATTACGCTCGTAATCATCCAAGGACTTCAAGATACTTGATACTCCAAAGCAGTTATTTTGGAAGTACTTCCCATAATGATAGCACTTTGTGTAGATTAAAGCTAAATCCTTCAAATCCAGCAGAAAAATCCCTAAATTCCACACAAATCATGTTTCGATTAGTCATTATTACGCCGGATGCGCTCACCCCTTTTTTGGCTTCTAAATTAACTTCTTTCTATTTCCTTTTCTAGCGTCACGTCTTTTCTCTAAAATCCATTCGCTATTTTCCTATAAAGTAAAATGTAGGTGGCGGTAGTGTTTCTACTGTCGTGGCATGCTTTTCTTCGGCTATTACCACGCTTCTGATCTTTGTGCATCATGTAAAGTAACAAATGGCCCGAAGAAGTTGGACTGAATATTCTTATGAACCTGTCTTTGTTGCAAGAGCCGGGAATGTATGAGGATGTTTCTGTCAAGCTAAATGTAGATGGCGGTAGTTTTTGAGCTTTATATGTTTCTGTTCGTATTTTGTGACGTCAACTAGCTTCTTTTTTTAATACGATTTCAGTAGTTCCGGCAGGGTCGCGGTAGCCCGGTTGGGAGAGTAACAGAAAGGTTACGAGTTCGGAACTCGATCCAACCGTCGTGTACGTGGAGTATGTTACACGTTAAATATGTCATGACCTCAAATGTCCTCACATTGGCGTGGCGTGGGCGTTTAGAGTGGGGTGCCACAGCTCAGTTGTTGACCTCATTATCTAACAGCGGTTCAAAATTACGAGGCCGTCGCCAACAGCACGTTAATTCAACTCTACCTATCCTTCAGTAGTTCGTCAAAATATTTCCATAAACGAATTCAGAATTGATGAATGATAGCTGATTGGTCAACGTAATTAGATTAAACGCCAAAAGTCGCCAAAACGGCGATAACTGCATTTAAAGCTAACCCTGATATGTATCACGCGAGAGCATTTGGGTGGATAAAGTAAAATCTTCGCATTTTGTCTGGTTTGTTTGCACTGAAAATTCCCCTCTCAGATTAGACATTCACTCGTCATGATTGAAATGCTTGACAGCACAACTTGAATTCATTAGTAAAATACGAATTTCAAATCACTCATCGCATTCGTGTTGATTTAAATCAAACAAAAATTTCTTTTCCATTGGGAGATACGATTCGCAAGCGGAATAACTGATGCTTGATCTATTCGTTGCAAAACAAATACAGTTGAAGCCATCTTTTCACGTCACGTAAGGAAGACACATATAAAAGGGGCGAGGGGCGAAACCAATTACTAATAATTAGCATGAAAGTCCCAAGAGTAAACCAGTTTACGCAAATTGACAAATCTATGAAGTGAATTAAAATAAATCCACGACAGGAAAAGTTGTTGAACAGAATAATAATTAACATTAAACACATAAGAACATTAATTGTATGAAGTTTCCATAAATGAAGTTGGGACAAAACTTTAAGTCTAATACAATCAAAATATTTAGGTGACGAGGGAAATGGAAAACATATTTTTACATAAAAGCAAAGTTTTATTTAGTTCCACACTTTCCTTCACAATGTGATTAATATCGAGAGTGGGAAAATATTAAATGTAGTCGTATACGTAATTCAGTTAATTTAAGAATGAGATTATATCGGGGTAAACATTGGAACATGATTTAGGGCTTACGTTCGAACCTAATGCTCCAAAGATCTGGTCTAACAGCTACGAGTTTGCCGTCTTGAATAAGAAAACAAACTAGATTACAAGTTTCTTAATTACTTAGCATTAATGAAGTAGGTAAAATCGAGAATAGAGCGAAGCAATCCATTTCAGAGCAATGCCATTTGTTTAACAAATTTTTGCATTGATTTAATCGCTAAATACAGAAGAACGCCAAAGCGTTATTTCCTCTTATCTTAAAATGACCCAGATATATATTTTATTAATGTATGTAACTTATAAATTGATATTATTTGCATATCAGTGTATGGCAACAAACGGATTTAAACAATATAAAATACACAGCCTGGAATTCATTAACTGTACAACACTGTTAAAACTACGAGCTAGTCGGGAATGAAATTCAGTCGCTGATTACAGGAGGTAATGAGAAATTTGGAAAATAGAAATCAGCGTAGCAAAGAAAATGTAAGTTCAAAAAGTGTTAGACGTCTAAAAATAATACCGAATCGTCTTTAAACAGATAGATGAGATGCATTGAAGTAGACGTTCAGAAGCTAACTGTAGTAACATGACTGAGATGTGAAATTTTTCTATTTAATTGATAGTAACAATTAAAACAATAAGGAAAGAAAATGCTGCTTATATTTTTTGAGTAATTTTCTTTTTCATCTGGAGAATGAAATGTGCATATGGATACTTCTATGCAAAAAAAATGGATTTCACCCTCGTGGTAGTTGTCTTGACAAAGTATCTGGCCGTCTCCAACAAAACTGACCACATCTTGATGGTCGACATATCTCGTCATTAGAAGAAAACTGACCATATCTGGATTTCATCATCAAAAAAGGGCAATATATCTTGATGACGAGATATTTCATCGAAACTGTTAATAAGGAAATAAACGTTACGACACTGCTATCGATAAATATAAGCAATTTAGAAAATTGCTATGCACGAGACTGCTAGTACATTTAATTTCCTACATTAAAAAGTAATAAAAATGCATATCTCACTTAGACTACTTAGTTTTAAGATTCAGATCAAGTTAAGACACTAAAAGTTTTACGTCCAATTGCTATCCCCGAAATAAATGTCCAACTTTCCTTTAAAAGTTTCAAGAAAATAACCCGGAGGAATCCCTGACCCTTAAAATAAACTTTACAAAATCACTAAGAAAATGCAACAACGGGGAGGCAGCGAAGTTAGGGGAAGTCGTAACATTACCTCGAAATTTAACCCAAGGGCTTCCAATAACAGTCTGCAGCGACGTTTTAAAAATGGCTAGTGAGCTACGAAATAAATCTTTTGAGCCCGGAGTCGTAACGTGCAAGGGGAGAGCGTGGGGAGAATATACAGGCAGAAAAACGGAGCAAAAACACTAAATGAAGGAGTAAAAATAAAATGGGAAAAGAAAAAAAAAATCTCGAGTTACGCGAGATCGAAAGGAACGAGACGCAATTTTTCGGGCCGCAAGCCGAGTCACAATGTCAACGCTTAGGATGGTATAAAAACAAACAATGAAAATGTCTTAACTTGAGGAGTGGATAAAAATAATACAAGAAAATAAGGGACACGAGGAAATGATGGGCTCATTTTTCACAGCTTTTCCACACCAGCGTCATTACAAAAAGAAACCGAATACCATAAAAGAGTCATTTATTCAGTACGCAGACGTTTGATTATCTTTTCTGTCAAACATCATTCGTCTACTAAAAATTTTGGTCACTTTTATTTGTACTTGAGGAAAATAATAAAGGAAAACAACTTTTCCTTATAACAATTGCATGAAACAGGATCATTTGTGTTTGGCTCTGCAAGGAATTACACCTTATATGGAATTAAAAAGCACTGTTAGTCTTTAGTTGAAGATGAATATTTGAAACATAATAAAATTGATATGGCCAATGGCCTATAATTCTTTAATTCAGTGAGTGTTTAGGGGATTCTATTAATCTACTTAGAATTATAATATTCTATTTTGAATAATATTCTATTTATATTTTTTCTACTTTGAAATCTATTCTATCTAGAATTTTTTTCTATATTGAGCTCTATTCTATTCAGAATTTTTTTAAATTTTATTCTATTTAGAATTCTGCGGTATCACATATTTTGAATTCTATAATTCTATTACAATTAGTTGTCATGAAGCAGATGCTATTGAGTGAAATGTTGAATGAAACATTCATCGGAGAAATAATATGAATCAGTAAGTCTAAGCGGACGTTTAGAAAACTTTAAAAAAAATTAATAGATCAGTATTGATTTAAACACGTGTTTAAACATGGAACCATATTATTAGGCATTCTTATCTAAGTCTATTTTATATTGAGTTGCAGTCTTATTTTTTAATGCTCTTCTTTCCCATTTTGTAAACCAAAATCTTTAATAAAAAATCTCAAACATAGACTGAAACCAGTTCATATACGTATATTACTGGATTCCCAAGCAGTAATGGGTGAATACTCCCTGGGTGTATTTCTGTGTCAGTAAAACTTTCATTGTCTGGGTGTATATCTATTACTTGATATTGTATGTCTATTACATGATATTGTGTGTGTGTCTGGCGCAGCATGGCCAAATGTGGTTAACCGCCACAAAAACCCCAACCCAAGCAGTGGTGCTACGGGAACTGAACTTTTTAGGAGATTAATAAAATTTGAGAATCAAATTTTATTAATTTTCAAAGAATAAACCGAAGATTTCGAAACTAGAAGCCTTAACGACGAATTTTTAAGCAGAATTAATTATAAGCATACTCCTTATAAATTTCATAATGTTTTAACCTTTCTCTTCGTGTAAAGACTAACGACGAATGATATTGTTTCAGAGCTATGTTTCTAAATTGGCGATACACTTAGAAAAAGACCTTTAACTTCCGAAGATATATCTTTCATTAGAAAGATGCTGAACAGTATAAAGCAATCATTATTGATAAATTCTTATCAGCAAGGTTTGTTTATTAATAGCTACCATATTAATGATAAATATGTAGATTTAATTTTAATTATTTTAATCGTTTAGGGTAGAAGCGATAAAACGACCATTTAAATGACGCGATTCAACATGGTTGGTTGGGTTAGTTTTATGGAGCAAGGTTCAAAAAAGGACAAGCTGAGCCATACGCCAGATAAAATAATAAAACAAAACTAATGCCCGTCCACTGACCACAGGCTATTTTGTGAAGAAGCACTCAGTGGGTAAGCTCCCGTTACTCCTAACAGGTACAATCCCCAACATCCACGTGCTTGCAAACCGGGATTCGAACTGGGGTGCCAGACAAACTCTACGGCCAATACACCAGTTACGCGGTTAAACAGTCAGTACAAAAGTCACAATTCAAATATAAAATTGCTATTCAAGATGGATTTTTTCCTTTTAAAAGCATAACTATGTACTAAAAAGTCGGAAAAATGATTTGGTATAGTACTAAAAGGAGGGTAAATGAAATAGTGCTACATATTAAAACACCTATAATAAATAACTGTGTTGATAAATTGAAAAGAAATTTTACGTCGTCGTGTCAGCAACAGTCATTCTCTTATAATATATTACTAATTATAAACAGATATTATCTATATAAGAGTATCAAGAGAATATGTGAAATCCGCTCGTGGTTCGGAAAAAAGCTCATTTCAAAAAGAAATTTTCTAAATGTATTCTCCATCTGCTGTTTCGTAAAAGTTTCAAATCTTTAATGGAAAAAATATTGCTCATTGGTAAACACTTTTCAAATGAGATAAAAGAAATCGTATTCTCGAACTGAAATCCACAAAAAACTTCTAAGAAAAAAAGCGTTTAACGACAGAGAGAGAGGAAAAAATCAACCTCAACTCTTGATATAATTTGGCAGAGGACGAACTTTTCATTAAAACAGAAAATTAATAGCTTTCAAATTCACTAGTTCGAAAAAATCCAAAATGCGAGATAATGCAAAAAAGAAACAATTAAACGAAGGAAAAACTTAAGGGAAAAAATTAAATGGGGAAAACCGTCGTTCAAAGAAAAATAAATGCAAATGCTAAAACTATTAAACCGAAAGATTTCCAACAAATGTAAAGACAGATGAAAGAAATCAGGTTGGCGGCTGAAATAAAATGAAAAAGCGAAGAAAATTACGATTTGTTTTTCGGCCCTCATGATCCTACCATCTCCTTTTTCAACACTTTGAAAAATGTTCCAAATCACACAAGAACCGTATCAAGAATTAAATGAAGCGCGCGCGCTATTCCTTTTGTGTTAAATATCTATAAAATGAACCTTAGCAATTCAGTAGCTGAGATTTTTTCATAGAAAACCGTTGAGCTATCGTGATGATTTGAAGACAAAAGTTCATAGATCATCTATGTAAACACTTTTTTAGTGCAACAGAGCATCAGTCCAATTCTCTCGGACGTCAAATCATGGAACCTCAAACAATCGTGTTGCCTCTTGAAAATGTAACAATCGCCTCAGCGGATTTATTCACATTTAAAATACTTGTAACTTCCAGTCAAGATAAACCAAATTTTAACCATCCTATACAATGGAAATTAATTGAAAAGAAAGCTATCTGAAAAAGAATGAAAATTAAGAAATTTGCATTTCCTCAATTATAAAAATAAGCAAGCCCTCCTTCAAATTAGTACCAGCTTAGACGTCAGTACTGGTACTGGGCCCTTATCTGAGCTAGTTCTGAAGTACTAGCTCAGACGAGGGCCCAGTACCAGTACTGACGGGAACCAAAAGCAGTTCAGATGACGAACCTTAGTACCCGATCAGATGAAGAACCTTTGTACCAGTATAGATGACGAGATCCAATAGTAGTTCAGATGATATATCCCATAAGTAGTTAACAGGATCAGTGCCAGTTCAGATTACGATCTCATTATCAGTTCAAGAGCCAAGTATTAATTCAGATGACGAGACCCAGAAGGTACCAGTCCATACGAAATGTCCCAGTATTAGTTCAGATGACAGGTCCGTGTACCAGTTAGACAACCGGCTCAAGTACTAGCTTAGACAACCGGCTCAAGTAACAGTTTAGGCAAAACCGCAAGTATCAGTTTAAATGACGTATCCAAATACCAGTTTAAAACACGGTCACTTCATTAAATTCAAAATACATATTCCAAGCAATCGATGTTTAACTTACACAAATGCATTTTTCTTCTTTTCCTATGCATACTTGTATAACACTATAATGAAAATATTGTAAATTTTTAACATAGAAATGCATTGCTTATCAGATGCTCATTCAGATTAATTATTTTTAATCTACACTCTTGTCCAAAATTATCTTGTCCAAAATTATTACATGCATAAAATCACGGATTTCTCAGAAACTGTGAACTATAATTTTATGAATTTGTGTGAAATGATAGATAACATCATAACACATAAATACAAAGGAAAAAATTTAAGAGCACTGCAAGATATAAAACTGTAGCATGAAACAATAAAAATGGCGATAATATGTGACAAGGAGAGTTCAGAAAAAGAATAACTCAGAAAAAAAAAATTAAGGCTTATGAATTTAATATGGAATGTGATCTCTCCTGACGTGTACACACATATCACAACGTGTTTTAATGCTGGCAATAATGTTGTTAACCACAGTTTGGGGAATTAAGTTCCACTCCTCCAGCAATGCGGTCTTCAGGGCATTTATATCTCTAGGAGGATGTCTCCGTGCAACTGCTTTTCCAAGGTAGTCCCATAAGTTCTCTATCGGGTTCAGATCAGGAGATTTTGCTGGCCACGGTATTCGCTCAATGGCTTCACTTTCAAGGAATTCGTCAACTAGGTTTGCTCTATGTGGACAAGCATTATCGTCCATAAATAAAAAGTCAGATCATTATGCACCTTTGAAAAGTCTTACATAAGGATCTAAAACCTCATCCCGATATCTCTGGCCGGTCACAGATCCGCTGTTGAAAACGTGCAGGGGCGCGTACGTCCATCGATCATTATTCCTCCCCATACCATCACACCTGCACTACCGAAACGGTCACGTTCCATTGTTCGAAGAAAGATTTCGCGTTCCTGACTCCCTCCAGATGTAAACATGTTTAGAATCTGATGTTAAACTAAACCTCGACTCATCAGTAAAGAGAACATGGGTCCATTGGTGTTCACTCCAGTTCTTACGTTCTTAGCACCAATTAAAGCGACCCCTCTTTTGTTGTGAAGACAGTGAAACACATACCCTTGGCTTTCTGGCATAAAGGCCTTTTTCATTAAGCCTTCTGTATACAGTTTGCCGTGATACAACAGTTCCAGTGGCGGCTGCAACCTCTGAAATTAACTGCCGAGCAGTAGACTTCCTGTTACGACGGGCAGTTATTGACAGATATCGATCTCGAGAAGCAGTTGTTATTCGTTTACGACCTTGTCCAGGCCTTACAGCAGTTCCAGAGTTCTGAAATTGTTTCCATAGCGTAGAGACTGTCTTGAAATATTCACACATCTCGCTGCTTCCATGATTGTCTGCCCTGCTTCTAAACGGCCGATAATTTGCCACGTCACAGATTCTTCCAAATGATACTTCGGAGCCGTAACAAACCGTTTCGAGTCCTTACATACTGAAATCGAACGCTGTATTGCAGAAATTCACTCAGATATTCACTTTGCGCAAAGCCCTTGATTCACCGTCGGATGACGTAACGCCTTGATTTGCATATCAGAAACCGTTTGATCACTTTTGTTTTGATAATGCTAATTAGGCTTGTGTTTCACACATTCCCTGCAAAAATGGATTACATCGATTGGATATTTCATGGAATATCATTATTTTTGGGTATGTAAAGATAAATTTGGACATGAGTGTAATTTCAGCTTAGGAAGAAATCGAAACTTCAATTTTGATATCTTCATTTAGAAATTAATACGCGAAATTGATGCACCTGCATCATCCACTTCCCTGACGTTACGCTTTTCAAACATTTCAAAACTTAGACGATATGTAAAACCAGTGAATTGGATTTTTCGTCAATGATTCCACCATATATAAATGAATTGTGAAATAATACCAAATGCATCTTCCCACTTTACTACTTGCAAACTAAACAAATTATCTACACATTTTGAATATGTAATGCTCTAGAGGTACCGATAGGTTGTTAAGTTGGTTGGGTTTTAATGGCGGAAGGCCCATATTTGGCCAAGCTGCGCCAAGCACAAGACAGACAATATCAAATAATGGACATACACACAAGGTAAGCTTTACTGACACAGAAGAGGAAAATGCACCCAGGAGGAATCGAGCCTGCACCACCTGTAACTAGCAACCTTCTACGTAGGAGCTCTGCAGCAACACACAGCAAACAAGGCAACTTGGTAATCCACAGAAAGCGTTTATACAATTTTTAAAACCACCCCTGATGTTCTAAAAATTAAATCCTACCTTGTTTACTCCACCTTTAAGAAAAAGAGAGAGATACACGAGCCAGTAGGTCAAAGCGTAACTAAAATTGGAAGCATAATCTCAAGGGAAATAACCTATCTTGCCATGTAAAGTAAAACAAAGATCCAGTTTGTTGAGTCCAGGAGAATTTTTTACGATGGCGTTGAGAACAGGCCATGAGAACATATATATAAACATGGCGAACCAGTAATACCCAGTCTTTTCCGACAAAATTAACACAACACGAGACGCAGAATAACGCCCCATTACACCTAGGGACTGATTAGATTTAACTGGACCTCCCAACCAATTCCAGGTAATAGAATCCTTCCCACTCTTAGCCATCACGTTAGTACTTAAAGAGAGGACAGCCTATCGTCCCAATCTATCAAGAAAACGGTGGGAATCAGCAGAGGGTACCTATAACACAAAGGTTTCCATTCTTCCCACAGCATTGGCTCCGCTTTCAATATATGGAACGACCACGATGAATGAATTCCATTCCAGAATATTATCTCACCATGAAAGAAAGTTTAAAGAGAGAGCGTGTGCGTGGGGGGACAGGGTATTGAAAGAAACACCATCTGCATGATATCGATCCCCTCGCCGGAGAAATTCATGTATGCGGACATAACTTCTAAGTTTTATATTGACGGATTGGATTGCGAAAGAAATCATGTCAGACGCCGAGACACTTTGAAAGGTTTTTGAAATGAAAGATAAAATATTTTTGGGAAATCCATCGCTTCGTATTTCATCCTATCCTATGGGGAACATATATATTTTCCCCAGCTTATCCGTCTGTATCAGAGTCAAACCGAACGGATTATATGGTGAAGGTTCACACGCACTAATATATATATATATATATATGAAAAATATATGTATAGATATATATGAGATTCTAAAAAATCGGGGCATTATCATAATCAAACAGAAGCCGAAGCTTGTCTTAAATTTGTGTCCCTTGTTAGTTATATATCGCTTGGACTTCCTTGCCTCATTGACTTTCTGCCTATTTTGCTTTTCTTATTTTGTCTTGTTACTTGTGGTGTTTGGGGCTACTTTTGGCGAACAGCAGCCCACACGCAAAAAACACCATATTGTGTTGACTGGGTCAGGCTCTCCTCCCTGATGAAGCCCTGATCGACCAGTTTCATTTTTTAATTTTCTCATTTTTCTTGGTTTTCCTAAAATTAATATTCGTTATTTCCCTTTGCTTTGAATTTTTTAAATATTCATATATATACACTCACTGCCAAAAATTAAGCACGAAGCGGTAAAATGCGAAAAAAATTGACAAGTACAGCTTTGATGCACACGAAATGTGGCAGGAAAGTAGCAAATATGTTTCTGCATGAAACAAAACAAAGAATTACATACAAAGATGAAAACAATATTGAATTTTCATAAATTATAAGATGAAGTCATATTGGAGTCATTAACAAAATGATGTTTAAATCCAAAACAAACAAAACCGACATTAATAGGGTATGTGACCACCCCTCATCCTCATACAAAGTTTTCAGCGTGTGACCATGCTTTCCATGAGGTGATCAACCACCCCAGAGTCAAGTAATCGCCATTCCTCCTGTAGAGCAGTTTGCAACTCTGTGAGAGTGACTGGGGGTGGGAAGCGTGCAGACACAACATGGCCGAGGGAAATTTTCAATGGGATTAAGGTCGGGCGAGTACGCCGGCCAATCCATATGCGCAATCTCTTCACTCTCCAGGTAGTAGTGGACGATGTTGGTTCGATGGGGACGCGCATTATCATCCATTAAAACGAAAGCAGGACCAACTGCTGCAGCGTACAATCTCACAGTGGGTTCTAGGACTTCCTCCCGATACCGGACAGCCGTCACAGAACCCCGTCTATAGATATGCAGATCGGTGCGATATCCCAACGAAATCCCTGCCCACACCATGATGCTTCCACCTCGGAATGCGTGATGCTCGATGATGTTCTGGGGCCGATTGCGTGTGCCTTGTTCTCTCTAGACCATTACACGCTTGTCATCTGGCTCCAGGGCAAATCTCGACTCATCCGTGAACATAACGTTGGCCCAATCAGACGCAGTCCAATTCACATGTTGCTGACACCACTTTAATCATGCCCCTCTGGATTGGATGGATAGAGGAACAAAAACTCGTGGTACCCGGACGTACAGTCCATTCATGTGTAGCCTTCGGCGAACAGTAGTAGCAGATATCGTCTTACCAATGGACGCTGCAACCATAGATGTCACGCGTGTGGAGGTCGCTCTTCGATTCCGCTTGGCTAAAACAGCAATATATCGATCTTCCGCGGGGATCGTAACCCTTGGGCAACCGGCCACAGGTCTTCGGACAACTGTTTGGCTTGTTTGGAATTGTTTCCATAATCGTGAAATGACGGAATCATGAACGCCGAGGAAAAGAGCAACATCAATGATTGATTGTCCTGCTTCAAGGCGTCCCACAGAACGCCAGCGCTCACTATCTGCCATTCGTCTTCTGGAAGTCATAGAAACACGTCTGTCTTGAAAACTAATCGTACGAAAGTTGTAAACACTTTTTATCAGCACTTATATGAAACTCCTCTAACCCTTCACAATGCTGGCCTCTTATACGACTGCCTTTTTTGCATATTTCTCGACACGAAACCGTGATTGGTTGTTACAGAACATATTTGCATACTTCTATCTACCTCTGGAGCGAAATACAGCCTCTCAAATTCAGATTGGCATCCGGAAATTAACATTTTCCTCTCCGTGCTTAACTTTTGGCAGTGAGTGTATATGAATAAGAATACAGACACAGGATGCTCTACTTGCTTTTCAATTGCCTTTGTCAGTACTTTGACCAAAAGATATTCCCGGATTAATTATTTTGAATGTCTGCTTACTCAGCACCGGAGGATCAGCAGGATCGGCTTTGGGTCCACTCATTTTCGCACTGGCGCCTAGGAATATAACTAATTTGGATTATCTCTCATTTCATAGCTTCGAGCCGGCCGCTGTTCCCTATCGGTTCTTTACACTTCCAGTAACATCAAATTCTATCCACCCTCAGAAAAGAGCCCTGTATCACACCATGCAACCACTGCTTTACAATGTTTGCTTCAAAGGGTGTCCTTTTAATTCGTTGGAGGTTTTAATAAAGGCTGTGTATATATCTAACGAAATAAAAGTTTAGTTTTAACATAGATCTAATAAACATTTAATATTTCCTTACTTATTTTAATTTTCGTTTACCTGTTATGTATTCTTACAAAGTACCACGTTATTGTAAAATATGCGTCAGTTATCAAATGAAAAAATTTTAGTTTCTAAATAAAACAAAAGAATAAAAACTTTCTACACTTCTTTCGGTTTTGAGTCAAAGCAATACTTTCTAAGTTTTCAAAACTTTTAGTACAACTCACTTTTCTCGAAGAATGGGTGGTTCCTCATGTTCAAGTATGGTAAAAAAAACCTGATTGTATTTCGTAAAGGCCGTAAAAAGGTAATAAACCTAGTGCTCATTGATCAAAGAAACTGATACGAGTGCTTTTTGTTTCTTGTCATTAAATGTGCTTCAGATAAGTAGAATAAGCTTGGATTTTACCGGAATTTGAGCCTTCAATTCTATGTTAGGTAACCAATGGATACCTCTCTTGGCTATCTATTGTTAAGTAGAACCAGATTTGTATTGATTTCTGTGCACATTATAACTACAAACATCGCATTTGTGCTTTAATCACCATTGTTGGATTTGATATCTAAGGTGAAGAATTGAATAAAAATAGTATTCCACTACGTTTTCAGCTCAAGAGCAAGAGGAAAGTGGAACTCAAGAACTGAGAAACTTTTTAAACACAAAAATTGAACGCTACAAATACAACTTACAATGATTCGTGAAAAACTTAGAGTGCAAAACATGAAATACCTTAAGCCATGAAGTTCAGCCACATCTAGTTGGTTGGGATTTCAAGGTCCAAGGCATATTTGGCCAAACTGCGCCAAGCAACGTCAAGTAAATAGACATACACATAAGGAAAGTTTTAGTGAAGTAGGGTAAACATAACTAATGAGACAACATCGCTTTCCCTGAAAATGAAATATACAGGGTTTCCACTCTTTTACCAAAAGAAAAATTATTGTCTTTTCAAGGCCATTTTACATATTTGTAAAATTGTACATTTAACATAGATCGAAGTAGATTAATACTTGAATGCAGCAACTTTCACGGGTGCTATGGTTGGATTTCAGACCAAGTAATGATACTTGTCTAAGGTCATCATTATATGGATGTAAGGAAAGATCCGTATTGGATGAAACTTCTTAAAATTGCTAAATTACTTGTGCTATTGACCATTGCTTTTGAATGCAGGCAGAATGAAATATGTAGTTTTTAAAAACAAATATGATAGGACTTTAAGCAAACATAAATGATTTTTAAGGGCCTTTAAGAAATGTTATGAAAAATCAGACCTTTTTAAGACCCATGGGAACTTTAGTAATTGTTCACATCTGATAGTTTCATTAAAAATTACTTATAGCTAATAGAAGTCATCGCAATACATTTAGCTAACTTTAAATGAAATATTTTCCAAAACAATTCGATTAAAGCGAGAAGTAAGCCAATAAAAATTATTTGGAGCTGCACTAAACTCTCAAGAGTAAATGAGAATAGGAAGTGGTTAAATTGATACGAAAGGCAGATTAATGGAACTGAATAGCTTCTGCAATGGCAAAATCACTAAAGCGATTTCAACAGCTCCTTAATCAATCAATGGATAACCAGAATAAGAGTAGAGAAGACACTTTAAGGCGAAAGGGACTCATTAGGTGCATAAATTGAACACTTTCAGAAGAAATAACGGTTGCGTCGCTTCTAATCGCTATGAAATAAATGGGAGCATTTCCTCCAATGTAATAAACTATATTTATTGTTATATAAACAACAGTTCTTTTTATAACAAGTCAGAAAAAATATACAACGGTATACGTACTCCCTGCTCATTTAAAAATCCATAGCTGAATATCAGCAATTCTTTAATTTTTCTAAATCGATAAGAACGTGAATATGTTGCTGCTCCGTTCATGTCGAGACCTTAAAAGAGTTTTCAACCAATGAGATTAAAAGTACACAATCGTTGGAGGTTTCTAAATCTAAGAAAAGGCCATATGAAATAAGAATCGAATCTTGAGCAGTCAGAAGCATAGAAAATAGTTGAAATCAGTTTCCTGCAAGAACATTATCTCGCACAAAAAGTATGTTTTCAGTTCCATTTTATTTCATATTTACCCGTGTTCGTATTTACCCGTATTCAACATATTTGATGCCATACAAGGCAAATTTTAAGATTTACAGAAGTCTATTCTCAGCTGCATTGTACTAGTGTATTACATTGTATCTTAACTATGTCACTTAATTTGAGAAACAAGATCTACACACATCTTACATCGTCCAACAAATGACACATCGGTAAGGCTAATGCACATATACGAATTGACTTCTTTATAAGAGCTTCCGTAAAAATGTTTCCATCACATATTAAGGACAACTTTCTAAGATAAGATCCACTTTTGGTGGTGCCATTTTAGTGTATCCCGCAGTGCAAGACATGCACTAAGTTATGAAGCACTCGCTACTTATTAATTATTAAGGTCCATTAAACCAACTACATCTACGGACATCAGGGAGCTTCCAGAAACCCTCAGCGGAGTGAGGTATCTCGAAACTTATCACTGATTCACGAGTTAAATCATTGATCGCCAAGGCGAAATTTCTGTAATAAATCACCCAATGGATTCTGTTGAACTGTTGAAAGACGTTAGCAACAAATATACATGTGTCTATTTTTGAAGTAGTCAAAAGTTGTTCACTCATTAGACTTCGATTATTTATGTCAGCAACCATTAAACTTTAAGTAGATACCACAATATTTTGTAAGTCCGCTATACATGCATTTCAGTTTCCGCAGCATCATCAGTGGTATCATTTATGATTGATTGAATTTTTATGGTTCAAGGGCCAAGTTCGGCAAGCTTTGCCGAACTATCAGTAATTAAATACATATTATAGCAGAATATAAACGAATATTAAAAAAATTCAATCATAAACAAAACAAATTTCTATCAAGTTATTTTTTAAATTATAAAAACCTATATCGGATATAAAGAGAAACTGAGTTGCATAAGAGGGATCACACAATAAGCAGGTGGGTTGAGTTTTACGGCGCATATATCGTCAAGTTGCGTCAAACAACGTTAAGTAAATGGACATCCACACAATTTTAACTGACATAGAAGAGAGAAATACACCTGGGTAGTAGCACCAAAACGGATGAGTCTACTGGAGTTAAAATAAGGAATTCCCAAAAATGTGTCTGATAGACAAGATAGTATCACACGTTGGACATGTCAGAGCTGGTTCTAAACATAGCAAATGCCTGTGGTGTGAAATGTGTGGTCTATAGCCTCGCCAGTTTCACTGTCTTCTGCTGAAACTATTGAATTTAAAACCCTTTAAGGATGATTGCATGGAAGTTTCTTTCAAATCTGTGTATTCCATATATTCTGTCATGAATTATTGATGGATATCTTAATCAAAGTCCTGTCTAAGAAGGGAGGATGGTCTCATGATGGTATCAGCCGCGTTTGAAATCTTTTCATTTATAATCCGGTATAATTTAAGTTACCAGCAGTTAACAGATTCTGGTTGGTTGGGTTTTAAGGCACAAGGGCCATATTTGGCCAAGCTGCGCCAAAACTCGTATACCCATATAGCAGATTCTGAATGCCTATAAAACACCCAGCAAGGATTTCAAAAAACGAGTTCAGCACGAAGGTCGTGACCCATACTCTTAACTAATATTTTATCGCAAAACCCGAAAATCTGGTAAACCCCGATGAAGTGCGTCGTCGCAATTGTATGCCAAAAGTGTGTAAAATACGATACGTCACGACACGAGGTGGAGATGGAGGGGAAAGCCAACTTCTCAGGAAGAGAAAGAAAATATGATGGATGAAGAAGGTATCCGCGCGAGTCTCTGGTAAACGGCTCTGTCGTAAATTTCTGCGGCGTTGCTACCGGCGTCAGACAGGTAATTTACGGCTTGACGTATTTCCCTCTTCCGTGGTATGGAGGGGCATCGTTCTAAAAGAGGGGGCATCTCCACTCGCTTACAGACCACTGGGCTCTCCGGTAATAACGCAAAATGAAATAAGGTTTATGACACCCTGCGCGTGGACTATCCGGCGAAAATAACTCCTGCCAGGGATGGGTCGGTGAGTAAGTAGGTCATTTTGCATTATGGGGTGAAGATTCAAACTTGGGAATTCAAGATACTTGCTCGATTGAATTTAAGATCACAGTACGTTAGTTATTTTATACATCCATACGCATCAAATAAAAATTTAGTCTGGAGGTTACATTGGCTCCTGATTCCTTTGGGAGGATAAAGTTTTACAGAATGACCATAGAAGCGTGGGATAAAAATAGGTTTAAATAACGTCTCACCTTTTCTCGAATACTCAAAAGGATCCACTAAATTTTCCACGTGAATGACATAGATGCCTTACTTTCATGGCCTTTTAATGAAATGAATAATTTCAACAGAAGGCCGATGTTTATCGATCACTGAGATTTGATTTCATTTTTACAACGCATTTTCTAATCTTTCTGTACCCTATCCGCACTAAGGAATCACTAAATTTGGTTCGTTTGAGTTTTATGGACAAGCCACACCAAACGCGAGAAAGATAAAAACCAATAAAAATAGATAAAATAGTACACTAGCAGAATAACTAACAAAACTATCTTTGAATTTGGATGAATAATTCTCAAACCTTCAATGCAACAGGCGGAGCTTGTGTGCAGTTTCATGTTATTTCTACCGATCTCTCGGTTTAAGACCTAAAGTTGAAAGTTACGTGGGTATTGGAAAGAAAGCAAGAATTCTAATGCAGTACAATTGACGAGTGATTCCCACTAGTAACACCAGAATTTGCGCTTCGATGGTCAATCGACCTTACTTGATTCCCAAGCCCCAATGATATACGATAGCGACTCCACCCACATGCTTTGTTTATATCATTAGAAGGTCGATTCATGATGATGCTTTTCGTGTCATTTGCAATGTCAAGCAAAAAGAGCGATATTGCTCTGCGAGGTTTTTCAGATTACAGGGAGAGAAACAAAAATGTTCACAACGGTTCAGTTCATTTAGTAGTGTCACAATGTCTAAATAAATCCAGAGTTGGCCATTTCGAAAAGTAATTGAAATAATTATAACACTAATTTTTATCTGATGAGGCGTAAAAGTACAATTTAAATTCTTATTAAAAAAAACAGTGCAGATAAGGATTATAACATTAATTTGAAATTTGAAACGAAATAAATCATAATTCGTAAGCAAATGAAGAACTTACTTTGGATTACATAAAGAAAAAAGGAATAATTCATTTTAAAAATCCAGTTAAAATTAAGGTTGATGTTATGTTAGATTTTTTAATAAACAGGTCAAAATATAACACTTTTGGGGAAAATTGAAATTTATTCAAACATATTTTTTAAAAGAGCCTGCTCAAAAAATATTTTTTACTATATTCCCACCTTACGTGGGTGAGTACTTTTTGGTGATGTTTAAGGAAAATTCCGAACAATTGTACAAACAAATTTATAAAATAAATCTAGTGATTACAAACGCATTTTTCATCTTTTAACAAGATTAGCATTTGTAAAACGTAATTAACAAACGTTAAAAAATAAACATTAAATCTTTGTTAGGATTTGAACTAGAAAATATAATTATTGGACAAGATACAAAAACATCGATTTAAGCTGCGTGAGAATAAAGATCTTACAACCACATATGATGAAAATTTAAATGTGCTATACAATTAGTTAAATAATCACCAGTTCTCATAAGTATAACAGGAATAAATAAATTTTTCATCTACCTCTTCCACCAACACCAAGAGGAATGCAATACCTAATCAATCGAGTGAATTGCAAGTAAAAAGATAGGAGTAAAAGTAATGATATAATAAGATTAGGCGAGAACATACTTGGGGGGGGAAGAAAGAAATGCCGCGCAAGAGAAATTTGTAAATAAAACCATCTGCTAAAACGAGTCTGGAATAAAGAGAGAACAGCACGAAATGTCGTTTCTATTCATTTTCACTTTGTGTGTAATAATTTCTAAGCCTGGGTGGAAAAGCTGGAGCGAATTTATTCAATATCCGAGAAAGAAATTTGCGGAGGAAATTCGAAGCCATCTGGGGTTAAAAAAAACCACACGTGTGAAAGATATTACACGACGTATTCACCGAAATGGCGAAAAGGAGATAAAGGCTTTCAGTAAAAATCTTCGAACTTAGGTTCGACAAAGGAAAACTGAGATTTTGTAATGATAAATTCGAATCGTTCTTAATGAGACTTTACTTGAACGCGCGGATTTTTATTTCGAATCACATTCATTTCCAGTTTCTATTTTAGGGCAAAGACAAAAGGCAAATTATATTGAGTGAAAACCGAAAAGACCGAAAGATGGACCCATGATCGAGAGATGTATTATGAGCTATGACATGCGTGCTGCATTAATATAATTATGAGTCTGTCAATACTTTCAACTAAGATTAATTATACATTCATATCTTGCATTCTTTAGTCATTTTTGAAGTGACTTGAGCGTTACAGCTATTTTGTATTACGATTTCAGAACTAGAAGAAACATCCAGAAGATAGGGTCGTATAGACAAAGGATGTCCGTACCTAAAATAACCTTCAGAACGATTACGCAGGCGAATTGAGCGCGGGTATGGGATCCGCCATATGTCGACATTCTACGGTGCAGGGCGAGCTTTGGGCCAGTGTAACTTTGGATTCCGTGGAATGAGGACTGTGTAAGTGATGTCATTCGAAAGTCACTAAACTACACTACAATTAATCTCGGATAACAAGTCTCTCACAAACTGTCCTTTAATCGTTAAATCAGTAAATTAATTGTTCGATATTCACAATAGGCAATCATTCAAACTTCCTATGCCAGTTTCATTCATTTCACAATCTAACATCAGGTTCGGGTATTCATGTCAAAACTACTGTTTGTGTCCTCGACTCAACCTACCAATTTGTTTATGTTTTCAATGGAGGGTTAGAATAGAACAAAACAGTAAAAAACAGGTGTACACAGACAGTAACAATTACACAGAACAATAAGATAATAACAATACAAAGAACACAAAACACATACAAGGCTGAAAGATGAAAAGAAAGTCTCTAAACCCATAAGGGCTCTCGCTTCCCAGAATCCATTATAAAATCTAGGGGCAGAGAACGGTACAGAGGAGGAAATGGGACCTACCCATTTCGCTCAGAGCATGCAAAACTGGAATAGGAATTCTTCAATCACACTGGAATAAAAATATTCGCCTGTTTTAACTTCACTGAGGCAGTATTTCATTACTAAATCAATGATGTTTCGACAGAAATATGTCCTATTCAGGGTTCCCCACAAAATAGACGGGAGGCCAGAGGTGCCATGGTATTGGGGCTAGAGGTGGATGTGAAAAAGTTTTGTATTGTAATGCAGTTTATTTTCTAAGTTTAAAAAATTAAATCTTCGCTGCATTTAAAATAACAAAGTTGAACACTGTGTTCAAAGAAAATGGAAAGATGAGTTTGTACAAGTTAAACGATAGTACAGACGGCCATAAAACTATCTGAACACCTCTTGTTATTCGCGTACCCGGAGTCACACAATCAGTCAATACAATAGTGTCATTTGACTTGGAATAATGTCTACTATAAAAAATGTGAATTTTATTGGCATAAGGGCCCGTCTTCATATTCAATTTTTAAAGGGTAACCCCAATTCGTGATTACATATTGATTTTCTAGATCAAAATAGTTAAATTCATACAAAACACATTTATTTCGGTCAAATCTATGATGATTTGTGAGTGGCTTCAATTCAGAGCTTCTAATGTTAAATGAGTGTTTCAGTCTTTTTCATATGCCTTCCAAAATAATCAGCTGATCAAAGTAATTATGTTTTTGAAGTGTGAAATAACCCAAACAAACTGTATGTCTAATTTTAGTTTTAAAGCTATATTTTCAAATTATTATCTATTAATTAATTCATAATTGAAAAAATAATGAATTGAGAGGTGTGCAGATTTTGAGCGGTGGACTGAGTGGTGTTTCAAACCTAGGTCTGAAATTTTTAGTTCATTTATTTCGGTAGTTTTTGAAATACATACTCAAAACTGGGTCATTTTGACTTGCTTTGGGGGCCGTCGTAAAATGGAATTTCGAATTTAATTGTGCAAATACAATGCACATTTATTTGTAATAAGTATTATATTCTAATGACTTTTTGTTTGAATGTGCGAAGACAGGATTGGTTGGTTTTGAGGTTTTATGGCTCAAGTGCCATATTTGGCCAAGATGTACAACATCAAGAGACAGACACACACAAAATGAAAGTTTTATTGACACATAAGAGAGAAATACACCCAGGGAGAAATGCTCCTGACAGGAATCGAATCTGAGCCTTCTACAACTTGAAGGTTGCTAGAGCAGTGGGCATATCCACTGAGCCACGGCGGCTACAAGCGAAGACAGGGACGGGAATAACAAGTGTTTGGATACTTTTGTGACCAATTGAACCTCAGACACATATTGGCATATCTTGAGGGGTCCATCATTTAATCCTACTAGAACACGGGCTCATCTAACAAGTATTGGAACCTTGAGTGCACCTGGAATTGAGATTCTGCCTCAATTAAACCCTCAAAAGGATTGAATGGATACCCTTTGAAGAATGAAGCAAAGATATTTTAAAGCAGTTGTTTGCTTGGTGTTAGATACGTGGCTCTACTTCTGCAGATGAACATAGTTTGGATGTTACTGGAAATGCAAAGAACTCACTAGGGAAAAGCGGTCGGCTCGAAGCCATAAAATGAGATTATCCAAATTATTTATATTCCTAGACACCACTGCGAAAATGAGTGGATGCAAAGTCGATCCTGTTGATCCTCAGGTGCTGAGTAAGTAGACATACAAAATAATTAATGCGGAGCAGAGGGAAATATCTTTTGAAGTCTATTTCTGTTTTATGAGAATTCCTTTTGTTATTAGTTTGCTAGTGTTTAAGTTGTATTGTAGCAGTCCTGTTATAACATTGTCAGGTTCTATAACAGTGAGATCCAAATTTCAGGTCTATAAAATGATGGGATGACACTTTCATTGTAGTAATATATCCATATGACATTAACAAGGAATATTAGTGTCGCAAAAGAAAGGACAGAAAATACTTATCCAAAAACTAGGAAGTGGCTTTAATAGGAATGTGCTGTTCTCTTCCCATATGGATGTGTACGGCGAAGTATTGACAAAGGTAATTGAAACGCATCCTATCTTTAATTGCAATTCGCAAGGAAACTTTCAGCCAACCTAAAGAGGGTAGCTTGTTTCATCTGTATTGCATTCAGCCAAGTAAGGCAAATTTTGAGGAACCTATGTGAAATCTTACAAGGTTAATGAACAAGAAACTTCTGATCTGCCATACTTAAAGATGAGAGTTCCTTCCGCCACACATTTGCCAATTAATATTTGTACACTGCAGATTGGCAATAAACGGATTTAAACATAACAGCTACGAGATTAATTCGTTAATTTCCCCGTTTAGTTTACATATGCTTAATTTGAGCTATGGAGCTGCATAATGTTTTTAAACTACAGAAGAG
Source organism: Meta bourneti (assembly GCA_933210815.1). Lineage (NCBI taxonomy): Eukaryota > Metazoa > Arthropoda > Arachnida > Araneae > Tetragnathidae > Meta > Meta bourneti. Next base: position 33,908,432 of record OW119924.1, read on the forward strand.
CTCGCCACTCTAATGAAACTTCAGCAGTCTGATTACGGAAGGTAATGAGAAATTTAAAAGATGGAAATCGTTGCAGAAAGAAAATTTCAGCGAACACGAAAATATATTTCAAACCCCAAAAAGCCTTTAAACAAATTTGAGATCATGCAATTGAGGTGAACGTTCAGACGCTTACTGTGATAATACGATTAATGTGTGCATTTTTTCCCACGCAGTTATTTACACCAGTAATGTATCAAATGTGTTGCTTTGAATTTTTGATTAATATTTGGAGGTACGAAATGGGTATATTGATGTAAATAGATTTAAAGAGGTATCAGATGTGAATATCATTTTACTGTTAACAGAAAAACAACTTAGGAACTAGCGTAGATGCTATGCGCGGGTTCTACTGGTATTATATTATTTACTCCAACACGATATTATTTCGCCATGCTATAAATCACTCATGAAAGTAAAATGACAAATTATGGCATCTTCCTCATCACATAAGGCAATTTATATAGTATGTCAACAAATATAGTAAAGCGAACAATGCAACTACGCTGAAGAAAAGCAATAACGCTATTCCAAAATAAGCTATTCTATAGTTTCATACATATTGGGGCAGAGTTCACTTACAGGCCTGTCTACTAAGAATGAGCAATTCCTCTCAAGGGAATTCCACGAACATTTGCGACAGGGTGAACGCCCAAAAGTCCATTGATTCTCTTTTCACTCTCATGCACCTTCATAAATGCAGTGTTCGGATGATTAGTCCCTCGAGATAGTAAGGGCCCGAAAGATAGTATTTGACCCACTTGCGCAGGTAATCATCGTTTGGAGGAGTTTTTCTTTGTTCCTTTGGGCCTTAGCTTTTAGGCTTCAGCTAGTGAAATTAAAAGGCACCAGTTTTTAGACTAAGTACGGTTCTTATCAACTGAGATCTTCCAAACGGAGGTTCCAACACCATCAATGAAGGAGTGAATTGTACGTGAAGAAAATCTACTTTTAATAAACTTTTAAGTAGATTTTCTTTTATGTAAGAACTTAAGAGCATGTTTTCAGAATAAATTGTGCTCTTATCAGACTGGAGGAAGCTATGAAGTTAAATCTGGGAAAGGATCGCATTAATATCTTTACAGCGAAAATAGTTAAATTTTCCAGATATCTTCACTTAAAACGACTAAGTTGGCTTATATATCTTCTTTTTAAATCGAACTTATTTCTAACATCCATCGACTAAAAATTTCTGAAAATCTGAAAAGGACAAGTATAGCTTTTCGAAAATAAATACTGAAGCTTTGATAGGTATTTTGCGATGTGTTTAAGAGGATCTGATAGTATATCCTTAAGTTTTCAGGTTTAGAAAACATTCAAAGTGAAGTCAGCTGATTCCTGAAAAGTGGAAGCACTAAAAACTCGTCAAGAGTAGATGAGAAGAGCGGTGGGTAATAAACGTACACATAATGGATGAAAATTTATTAAAATTCCTTTATTCAGTTCTGGATAAAATCAGGAAACGTATTCTTTTATAAACTCAGAAAAACAAAGCACCACAAATAGAATTCAAGTTAAAATATATCACTAAACAATTTTTATATATTTAATTAAAGGCATCGATTATATAAAATAAACCATACACTAAGATAAAACAATACGGATATTAGTTAATTTTGTTTAAAAACTGATAGTTTATCTATTCACAGAATGTAAGCCTGTATACTTTTGTAACAATAAGGAATCGGCATTTGACCAATAATTTCCTAATAGTTACCTGAATCGACGAATCGGTAAATCTTTTGTCATTCAATTCATCTTAATATCAACGGTATAATCGCTACTATAAATCGCATCACGTATAGAAATCACAAAATATTTGTTCAAGAAATTCGAGTTTCAATCGAATATCTTTCCTTCATTAAACTCTGCATCCCTATGAAAATTGTCTTTCGTATTTACACATGAAAGAACAAGATAATTACCCGAACCTAATTAGTTATTCAACATACAGATAAAAGAGAAATTAACCAGGTTTAACAATTTGCGAAAGACTGGTATTGATTAATAGCACTATAAACTTTTCTCCTAAACGAACTAAGTTAAACCCATACGAAATAATTTAATCGCATCAAACTAAGTAAATAGATTCAAGTTGTTTCATAAATAAGACGGCAATGAAATAATATGAAAGTAAACACAATCGAAGAATTTCCCCTATGTGTACAAATTTAATTTCAAATACTTCTGGAACTAAGATATTGAGTAAATCTCAATTTAAGTTGATAAATATACAAGATAACCATTGAAGAAAGTTTTAATAAAATTATATGAAGAGAAAGTGTAGAGTATAAAGTAAACGAATTACATTTACTCTCTATTGGCGATAACATATTAGACTTGGGTTTTAACAACCTAGTAAGAAGTTGGAACTATTCAAAAATACCTAATAGAAGCGATTTAACTTAAATGGACCTTATATTTGACGGTTAATAATATTTTAATATCAATAATGAGCAAAAATCTACTTTTTGTGTTACTGTATATTACGCCAAAAAAGAGATTTGTTAAGATAACGAATGAAGATACTTCAGGTAAAATTTAATGTTCTGACAATTTTTTTTGTTTTGGTTTATCGCTCTACCATCCTTTTTTACTATACGGGGATAGTAAAAAAAATTTTGCGTTCCTAGTAATTCCTGAAACTAACAACATGAAAGCTAGGATTACGATGCTATTAAACTGCCAATTACATTTAATCAATGAAAATATTTGAATAAACTACTTCTTTCGAATGTTTCCCCCTCCTGAAGTTGTAAGCTATTTTAACATATTCCTAACAAAAAGTACATTACAAAAATTAAAATTAACGTATAAACGAATAAAAAATAAATGGAAAATAATACATTAAGTGTGAGTAATAGATTGGAGATTAGTAATACATAGAATTAAATGCATTTTGTCACAATCATATGTATCAAATTAATTACCTTAAGAATTCTGTTTCACGAAAACAATAAATTACGAATGACCAACAGATTTGGGATACCCATGCATTTTATCTCTTAGAAATACAGAGAATGGTAAATTTCAAAGGCTTAATATCAAATAAAGTGTACATCAGTCAACATCAGTATTCTATGTTGCAGCTTAAGCAATGAATTTTATGTCGGAAGCTTAAGCTAAGCTTTTGGTAAATAAAATCATTTCAAAATTTAATGAAGGTTTTTGGGATTTTTATCGCGAAAAGCGACATATTTGGTCGAGCAACCCCAAACACAAGACAATGTCAAGTAACGAACATACACCTACAAGGAAAGTAGACTGACACAGAAATATATCCAGGGTGGAATCGAACCTGCACCGATTACAACTCGCAGGTTCAGAAATTTTACGGCAGAGTAAAAATTACAAAACACTCTAATTGGTCTAGTTATTTATCAACTTCTACTACAATAAAAATATTTTCAAACGTTATACTGTCTGTCTACCTCACAACTGCTCCCTCCACAAATTCTCCGCGTGTTTTTTGCCGTGGAAACGGATCTTGGCCTATTTTCCATGGGGATGCTTGAATGTTTACGTCGCAAGGGAGATATTTAGCCATGATGCACCAAACACAAGACGGGCAGCATCAAGTAATGAATATAAACATATAAAAGTTTTACCAACACTGAAGAGAAATACACCCAGGAAGAATCGAACCTGCGCCGCATACAACTCTTAGGTTGCTAGCGTTGTGGGCATACCCACTGAGCCACAATGACCCCATGGGGATGCTTGAAGAAATGTGATCAAATTTGTCACAAGGGAGCACTCGATGACAAATTGGAAATATATTTGCTGTGATTTTTGTTCCTAAGAAGATTTTGCAAAACAAAAGACATACTCTGCCTATGGCAACCGCCAACTCTTGATGTCGGGAGCAGTTCTTGTGCTGGACAGTATCTAAAAAGTAAATGATATTTTGATAGTATTTAACTGATCACAAAAACGATTTTAAACGCGTTTTTTCCAAGCTTATTTTATTAAGTTTTTAAAACAATTTGTTTTCTTATTTAAGTAGGCTAAGGCTTGATTTCCAAGATTCTATCGCCCACTCCTTAGACTACTTGAAAATAATTTTCAAAATCTTCGCAGAGTTCGACACTCATTTTGAACTTTTCACCAAACGTAAAAAGACTTTTCATATGACCATGTAGTCCAAGAGCAAGTAACGAACGAAAATAGCAGATCTTATTTGAAAAACGCCTTACAAGCATCCTCCAGAATCAGAACAAAAATCGAGCCTCTGGTGTCATGTCCTATTTCCAGAAAGGGTTGGACGAAGTTTAACAAATGGTCTCGGAAAAAGAACCGTTGAGTTTCGATTTCCTCTGTTACTTAAATGAAATAAGACATTCGTTGTATGTGAAGAGGAATGGTGGAAATGGGGAAAGTGTCAGCGCCATTTACGGCCTCAAACTAATGTTGATTTAGGAGAGCCCAGGGAGCATGATTGATTAAGGAAGCTTTGCGAAGAAACCCATAACTTCCAGTATGGTTAAGAGTCCAAACAACAATGAAAAGTCAGGAGATTTAGAGATAAATCTCAGTCGCGTATTTTTATCCGTTTCCCGACTACACTTGTACCATTTTCAATCCTGTCATTTTTAAAGAATATAAATCGTTTTATATTGTACTAATACTGTACTAACGATGAAAGATATTTTTTAGTTTTCTAAACAGTTCAAATAGTCTGGAAACAGTTAAACAAAACGAATAAATAAAGCCAATATCCTAAAATTGTTTATCTACATATTGCAATGATTTTAACCAAAATAAATACAGAAGAATCACATAATTAATGTTATATTTAATCACCGTACGTCTAATGCCGTTTGAGTGTTTTTATTTGCACTAACGAAATGTTAGTATTATTAAGAACACGCTGGTATAAAGTGTCAAAGTGCTTTGAAATTTAAAACTAAGTTTTCTTGATTAATCCGCTTCTTTAGCGGCCGGCAAATGAACACAACTTTGTATATACGAATAAAATACTTTAAAGTACACTCAAGCAACTCTTCAATATTAAAGAAATTACAGCTACTTAAGAACTAATTTTGCCTAAAAAGTCAAAATAAGCAGTACCAGGACCAAGTAAACATTTCTCTGAAAATAAAATATTTCATTCAACAACTCAATTCCTGAACTGCCTATTGTTCGTATTCAAAGCGTATTTTTCTAGCAGAATACGTCTTACCAATACATTAATGCTTATGAGCACTTAAATAATTCCAAAGACAAACTAGATATAAATATATAAGCAGTTAACCATGAACAAGAAAAAAATATAGTAACTCTAAGTGCACTTATACGACTTTTTAATTGTATCTTGTAGACGAAAATGGTACAAAACAACGAAACCACAAATTAGAATGCTTATTTCTGAAGCCATTATCGATCGATATGATAGAGGGAAAACTCTGATTACCATTTCCTCTAGAATATTTTGCACTGCAAGACACATTTCACAAAGGAATAATGGAGTATCGAGCATAAGCACTTTTGGATATTCTAATTTTAGAAAGAAATTTATTTGCATTACAGCACTCAAAATTCTTTCTTATTGAACTCGAAGTACATTTACAAAAATTTATAAGCAGGGCATTTTTTTTTCCAATGTCAGCTCATTGCACTGGGCGAGGTAGTTGATACTGGCAAATTGGCAGTCTACATTACCTAGGGCCACCAAAGGTTGGTGAGTTTAGGATAGTATGGCGCAAGGGCCATATTTGTCCAAGCTACGCAAAACACAAGACAATGTCAAGCAATTGTGAAAAGAAAGAATTGAGACAAGAAAGAGGAAGATCGCTTGGGCATCCTGCGGTCGCGATCAGCTATGTTTACCAGAGGCAGTAAGCCCCATGGGAAAAGAATAGATCATTAGGGTACATAGGGTTAGTGAAACCTGTACATACCTAGAGATGTGCCCCTGAGGGGAAGTCACCAAGAGAACTGCTGCCTAATTGCAACCGTGAACTGCGCGAGGGGCATGCCTTCCTGGAGGATTTGGGGAAAGCTGAACCCCATTAACGTGTCGTTTTGAAGAGACCAGAAAACTTCAAGCTGCAACTCGATTTCGGCACATACGAGATTCGAAATCGAAACCAAGCGCTTCTGTCTATCAGTTCCTTGAGAGACGTCCATAGCCACTCGGCCACTGCTGGAGAATCAGCAGGATACGGTTGACTGGTTGAGTTTTAAGGCACTAGGTTCATATTTGGCCAAGTTGTACCAAAGTCAAGTAAATGGACATACATGCACAAGGATAGTTTACTGACACAGAAGAGAGATATATATCCAGGAAGGAATGAAATTCGACCCGGGTACTTGCAAAAGCAAGATTGAAAACTTGAAATTATGTCCGTCAAAGGATTGAAAAAATTGTGCGCGTTAAAACAATTTGAAGTTCGATTTGGAACCAAAATTACAACATTTCAACGAATGTCCAGTAAAAGAAACAGTTTTCTACAGTTCATTACAGAAACGTGCTATTTAAATAAACTTCTTATATAAAGGACTTGATTTCTTTCATGGTGTGATTTGTACCGTATGTCAATTGATTACCATTATATTTATATAATGTACTACTTCTTGAGAAAAGTGGTACACCTCAAAAAGTAAAATTTGTAGAACCAAAAGGTAGAAAAAATATGAATTCATTCATTGTCATCTGAGGGGGCTCACACACATGCATCTATTCTACAATCTGTTATTCCCTGCATGACTTCGAACCAGTTTGATCCTGACCAATTGAATATTTCCTAGGATTCTTTCAACCAACAGATGTAGTTATTTAGTCATCACGTGAGGAAAAAGCAATATAACACAACTCGGAAATCTCGTGACGCTCAGTAAAAATATTTCATACAAATTTCCCGATTTGTTTTTCCATGGTTTAGTTTAATAGAATTGTTATTGAAATATATTTATATATACATTTAATTTATAATATTTTATTAAACATTAACACAAAAATTTATATCGAGGCTAATTTTTGAAACACATTTAAGCATAAAAAATAAGATTTTACAAGTTAAAAATTGCAAGAAAAATTAAGATGTACGTTATTAAAACTAAAATTAAAAATGAAATTTAATAAATATTTTCCAACGAAATCTTTTTTTTTTTGTGGTGCAAGGGTAATATTTGGCCAAGATGCGACAAACACAAGACAAAGTGAAATAATGGACACACAAGAAAAGTTTTATTGGCACAGAAGAGAAATATAACCCAGGGAGGAATCGGATCTGGGCCAACTCACAGGTTGCTAGCGCAGTGGGCAAACCCACTGAGCAACGGGGGCAACAAAAAGTCTACTAAAAAGTTCAGAAAACACAAGATCAGTGTAACCATACGAAAAAAGGGTTAGATTTCGTTGGTCTCTTATGAGGCGTGAACTCAAACATAAAGCTCGTAATTTTAAATTCGTATTTGTGTTCAGTAGAGAGAAGTAGCGTGTATCTTAAAAGAAAACCACACTTCAAAAGAACAAAAAAACTGTTTCAGCCATTTTCGTTACATTTCATAACAAAAATGAAATCAAGCGAAAAGGCTTAGGTGCATTTTTTTCATCCCGATACACAAGTTTTTGATATTGAAAAAGCTTCTTGCACCATAAAACTTTCGGTAATCCCAAAGTAATCTGCTTTTTCTTCAGCACCAATCGCAATGCCTCCTCTTCGTGCTCATGCAAGTAATAAGCCTCCCAAGTTCAGTTGAATTTGCTTTAAGTCGTTGCTATGCTTTATTTTCGAGGGGAGACGAAAAACTATTTAATCCTTTCCCAATCATTTTCCTGGGAGGTTCTTTGTATCTCCGAGTTTACCTCCATATTGAGCATTGGCTGGGGCTATCTGTATATTACAGCGCATGTTCTATAGTACAATTACTTGGTATGTGAACAAAGAAAATATAATTTTGCCTTAATAAATGTATCCCTAAGAACACAATGAAAAACTTACATGGACAATCTGAAACTCCGACGTATTAAATGGCCCCAAGATATTCGGACATGATCGGTACTATGAATTCACATATACCTTTCAGAGAATATATTTACAACAGGTTCTTAATTTAATATACCACTGCTTGTATTTTGTCTATTTTGTTAGTATTTTATATTTTGAAATTTTGTTCTCTTTTTACACGTTTGGTATGGTTCTGTTTTTAATCTTAAAATAAGAGTATAATTTTTATTATTAGATAATTATATTAAACTAAATTTCTAAATGAAGAAACATTTAAAGATATAAAATAACTGCCCCATCAATAAATAGACAGGTTTTTATCGAAAAAATATATAAGTAGAAACAACACAAAGGGCTATAATAAATGAATAATGAATAAATGAGAAATTTACAAATCCATCCACTAAATTCAAAAGCATTCTACTTAAGCATGCATTAATGATACATTCTCTATTACTTTTGATCATGATCAGTTTCCAAAATCGGTGTAAAGACTAGCCTGTATTTCGATAGCTTGCAAAAATATAGTGTGGTCAACTGTTCTCAGCAAGGGCAAGGATTTATTTTGCTATGAAATAACACACCAATGATGGTTGGTTGAGTTTTTTTACGGCGCAAGGGCCATATCTGACCAATCTGCACCAAACAACCTGCACACAAATGAATAAAAAAGTACATCATTAATAAAGACACCACGACAAGCTCCACCTCGATTAAATTCCGTCACTCCATTCCCTACCAGATCAGATAATCACTCGCGTTTTGACTACTCAAAGCAAACCTTGCTAAATTACAAACTTTCACGAACGTCAACACACAACCCACACTCGAGCGCACACCAAATTGCGGAAACGAGTGACGCACAAACACTGTTGAGAAAGATCCCAATCGACTGTCGGGAAGATAAACACGCAAAGGCCTCCTGTAAGGGACAAACACTTTCCTGGCGCAAATGAACCTTTCATAATAATCACCTCCTACAATTCGCCTCTTTACAACAATAAACAGCCTCAGATCGAGATCCGTGTACGGTCCCCTTTGGCCTCAACCACCGAAATATCTCGAATAGTTACGGAGAATATCGTTCAGATTTCCGTCTAGATGAATTGACTTGTTGGGCGGCAAAACAGGGATATTCTATCAAAAAGTCCGGGTTTTCTTTCTCGGGACTTATGTGTGTGGTTGATTTATTCCGAAAGAGTGACCTAAGAAATTCATGATCGAGAGGGTCAAGGTTTTTTATTCCAAGCAGCTTAGAGTGTAAGCAAGTGTAAAGGGCATTTCGGTATTATACAAGAAAAGGAAATATGTTCTAGCCGGCCATATTGTTTAGAAGTTAAACTTAGAAATGTATAACTGAAGGATTTAGTCGACAGGAAGAAAATTAGTCCACAGTACTTGTTAGGGCGTAGAAATTGATTCTGACAAAATGAAAGGATATAGGATATTAAATTTTAGGAATGTGTTCGTGATTTATCCTAGATTCACAGCAGCCGTCGTGGTTCAGTGAGTAGCAACTTACGAGTTGTAGGCGGTGCAGGTACGATTCCTCTAATTTATCATGGGTTTATTTCACTCTTCGGTGTTATTAAAACTTTCCTTGTGTGCGAGTGTTCATTCCTAGACGATATCTATCGTGCGTTTGATGTAGCTTGGCCAAATATGGTTCGTAATCCATAAAACCCAATCAACGAATCGATATTCACAAATGTACGTACAATTTTTTTTATGGCGCAACCGCCATATTTGGCCAAGCTGCGCCAAACACAAGACAACATCAAGTAAAACATGCCGTGGAAGGAAGGAGGGATTAATGAATATAGTATGATGAAAGCAGAAAAAGATCGCTTGGGTATCCCGGGAGCGCAACTCCAGTGTTTACTACAGATAATAAGCGTCATGGAAAAAGAATAAATCACTAGAGAAACGAGTCCTGGAAGCCCACACATACCTAAAGGAGATGTGCCCCTGAGAGCATATGCAAATAGAAACCACTAGACTCATAAAAATTATAATTGCGGAGGAAAAGTTTTTAAATTTATTTAAGTTTCTGAGAAGTTCTTGAGGGAAGTATTTTATTTAAGTTGCGTGTTAATTTTAAAGCATTAATTTATATAAATTTTAAGTTGGCTTTTCCTCTTTGTTTCTGAACACGTGCAAGTTCAGTCCAGCATACTTAAGGAACAGAAACGAAAACTACTCTTCGGATTTTTTCAATGCAAAAGATATCGCAAGCAAGATTGGAGAGCCTGGACTGGTACAGCTATTGCTTTAAAATAATTCCAAAGTGTGAAACATGGCCAGGTCATCGCAGTAAATACTTTGAAAATAACAAAGCTCAAAACTTGAAGTTAATGCTAGTAATTGTTACATGGCCCTAAAATGTCTGCGAACCTACTCACACAGATGATCATAACCAAGGACTCAACAGCATTAAAATCCGATAACATAAACCTACCAATCCTTTCACTCATTCATGTACCGCCTTGATCGAACAACAATAAGATCCAATTTCAAATTCAATGCGTCTTTCACTGCTTCCACAGACTGAGAGGCATTAAAATAACAATGAGACAGGAAAAATTTCATTTCCTCTTTACAGGAAACACAACTTCGGTGGATTTCGACACAAAGTGGAAGAAGCTATACTGTTTGCTATTCGAAGGTAATAGAAACTGGGAAAGATACTACATATTTATAGGGGAAAGGGGAGAATAACACGTGTTCCCCTTTTCCTGAGAAAAATAAACCGGGAACAGGAAACAACGTTTGATACCGGGTTATAAATGAATGGAAGCAATTGAGTGAGGAATTCTTCATACTCCTATTTTTGATGAATTTCCAATTTGTACTGAGCGGGAATGAAATCAGAAAAGCTTAGTGTAGAATTTTAATTGGGTATGAAATCGTGGTGAGTTCATATAATCTTTGCACAATGGAACTTAAAACGAAGCAGAATCCGGTATTAGGATAAAAAGGAGTATGTCAACTCAAGTCTCAACCTAAGCATACTGCTACGTTAATCAAGGCAGTATCTCTACGTTTGGTCTTTAAAGTAATAACTATTAAAATGCTCATAAAGTATCTCGGATGCTTCATAACATTATAAAACAGAACACTCATTACACAGTTGTTTGAGTGATCATGCTATTATCTAGTGTGGGTAGCTAGGTATTAAGACGCTTATAATTCTAAGTGTGTAACAATATTAAATGATTTAAAAACGCTAAACATTTTCTATGGGTTATCTTCATATAGGATCGAAGATTCAGTCGCACATTGTACACCTTAATTTTAAAACTGAAAATAGCGAAATCAAATGCAAGGGCAAGCCAGTAAACGTTTTGCTTAACGAAACGCGGCCAACCTCTCGAAAATGCTCTGCAGAGTCCAAATGTCTGGAATGACGGATATGAAAATATCCAGACAACTACAACCAACATATTTTCGAACCATTCTAACAGAAACGAATTCTTTATATAATTGCATTCATCTGGATACAATTACCTTCGAGTCAAAGTTAGAGCATTATAATATTTATTCAAGCCAGATATAAACATTAACATACCTTTGTTATACATTGTCACTACTGATTTTGAGTTCAGTTATAGTTCAAGATAGATATATTTATAGTAGTATTTTTGAGGTATTTATTCTTGTGAAATAAACAACGTACATACATATATTAAACTGAATCAATTAGTTCGTTAGAAAATATCCACAGGAACAGCAATTATTACGAAAATTTTTTTGTAATTTTCTGTGTTTGAGAAACAATATTTACCACTTTGGGGGTTCTAAAAGTACTCTAATAGCAGGATACTTTCTGACAATACTTTCCTGACCAGCTATCCAAAGTTACAAGAAATAGAATCTCGGAAAAAATATATCTACATTACATATACAATATATTTAATTTTTTATATATCTTCAAGTGCAATATAACATAACCAATACTCTGAATTCCGTATACAACGAAGATACTACTGATTGGTTGGTTGAGTTTTATGGCGCAAGGGCCATACATGGCCAAGCTGCTCCAAACACAAGACAGAGAACGTCAAGTAATGGACATACATAAAACAAAAGTTTTATCAACACAAAAGAGAAAAATACACCCTGGGAATTACAGGAATCAAGCGTAAGCCGCCTACAACTCGCAGGTTGCTAGCGCAGTGGACAAACCGACTGAACTACCACGATACTGTTGAACAAATAGATCTCAATTGTATCTGGAAGTGGTTCCCGTATTAGATACAAACACCTAAACACAATCAGGAGATACATGTGTAGTACTGAATTTGTGGGGTAAGTAAATGAATTATCTTCATACTGGAGCAACATAGCGTGCTATTCTGAATTTGTGGGTAAAAGCCTGGGAATGTCTTTGCTGATTCAAAGTCTCCAATTCCAAGTTTTCAGTAGTTCAGCAATTGCTTTGTTTCGTCTTCTTACTGGACACGATTGCCGCAATGTCCATTTATTTAGAATTGACTTTGATTGTACTTTATGTAATTCTAGACGACCCATGAATAGTGAACATTTGGACACGCGTACTGCATTCAGTGGTTTTGATTCTATTGTTCGAACATATTGGGAAGCAAGACGGCTGATGGTTTGATTGTTAAACGCCTGACATTTGAAAAAGGATACATGTGTAGAAATTTCGATTAAAAAAAATTAACAAATATTTAAATATAAAAAATATCAATGCAAAAGAAATTTTGAAGCACTAAAACCATGCATTTTTGAATACTAAACACGTCACCAATGCAACGCAAATTCAACTATTGAAATTAAGATGCGATGTCTTAAGAGCGAAATAATTGCGCTCCTGATGCAAAGTAACGAAACTTAACACCTTTTCCAGTGCAACCAAATCCAATTCGTGTTATACAAAGAAACTAAGCTAATGCAGAGCCTTCCACAACGAGTGCATTTAAACTCGCATAAGACGTCTCTTCCATTAGAAATCGGATTTCCGTCCAAATTGAGTGGTGTATACTTCATTCCTCTCTCGGAATGGAATGCTTAACACGTCGTTTCGGCCAGTCAATTAGGCCATCTACGTCGGCACATCCTTTTCAATTTCCCTTCAATTTCGTTGTCAATTACTTGACTCCTCTTGTTTCAAGGGAGGGATATTTGAGTCAATTTCAAGGCTTGAGGAAATTGCATACAGCGAGAGGAAAGGAGAGCCCGTACCTTTATAACTTTATAAATGATTTCAATGTAAATTGGGGAGCGGGTGAAAGTAAAACCAGATAATTTATAAATTAATATTTGCTTCAATGTCATCGTCGCTTCTTTAATATCGAGACAAACTATTTTATTCGTAAACAGGACAATTCAGGATGAATAGGAGTATTCAGACGAATTATCCATTTTCTTGTTTCTATATTTCGGTGCCATAGGGCACTACGTCACAAAAATAAATTTTTCAGAGGAGTAGTTTAAAGGTTTTTCTACTTCTCACTCAATTTATTTTAAAGATGCAGATCTTTGAGTATTGAAACTAAACAGTATTGTATAACCATTAGAAAGAGCAAAACAGTTGGACAAGATTACAGGTACGCCTAACTTAGCGACCATCGGTTTTGACGACCAAAAGTTAAATTGTGGTAACATAACTGATTTCTGAACTCATGCCATGCATTATGTTGGAAATAAGAACTAACAGCAGTAATACATGGCTGATCATGCTCTTGACTAATTCTATTTCATTTGGACGTTTGGAATGTGTATATTGAAGTTGATGTTCATTGTAAATGGATTTAACCCTATGAGAGGTATTTAAAGGATCTTTCCTATGATTCTTTCAATCAACATATGAGGTATCAAGTCTTTATGTGTGTTGTGGGGAAAAGCAACACTACACTATTCGGAAATCTGGGGATGCTTAGCGGGTCGAATAAAGTACAAATGTGAGTAATGACACCGCCATCAATTGACAAGATATCACCAAGATATCTGATTTTCCAATTAATACAAACAAAAAAGATGACATCCACAACAAATACGTACTACTCGTGCGAATGCAAGAGTCCGCTTGCTTAACAGATTGAAACAATTGGTAAAGAGCCCACGCGTCGGATGCGACAGGAGAACTTAACGACTTTGCACCAGATGCCAGACAGCAAGTAAACGGACAAGGCGTTCAGCGATCCAATATAGTATCTACCATTTTTCAGCAGAAAAACACACTCGGTGTAGAAAGGAGGAAATAACAAATCGTCTTGGTGACAACATCGTTAAAGTTGCGCTGACGGAAAGGCGAAACAAACAATTTAACGGAAAAAGGAGTGTGAAGATACAGGCAACACACAAAGAGGCGAGTTTTGGAAGAGTGCCTGGGAACAAATAGGCATAATTTCCGTGTGGATCACGTAAAATTTTCGAAATCGTGACCGCAAAGCAAATATCCCAATACAGCTGGAACACTATAAAGCATTATTGCATTTTCTTCATTCTTTTAATACTCAACTGATCTTGGACGTATAAAAAACAATAATTTGAGAAAGCAAGATTTGAGGCATCAGGCACGTTTTTCATATAAAGTTTAAGGAAAAAAGCAAAAGATTTTTCGTTAAATCCAGTAAGTCGGTTCTTCGTTTAGGGTTTTTGAAAAGCAAAAGATGAGAAAAGGCAATAAAAATAGATAAAATAACTATAATCCTTTTTGAAAAATACATTTTGACGCTTGATTTTGAAAATAACAAAAGAATGTGTTCAACTATAGATTTCGAGATGGCAAATCTTTTGGAGGCAAAGTGTCAAAATCTTATATTTATATTTGAATTAAAACTAATGCAAGAAATCGAAGTGCATCAGGAAAATGGAAGTTTTTGTTTCGTGTAGACATTAAAATTAAACCAGTGGAGAAACTTTTATCATATTGGAAGGATTTTATAATACACTTTTATATTTTGTAAAATTGAAGAATTCGAATTCCGCGTGAATTATTCAGGATGAAACTTTCCATATTCGCCCATAATCGTCTTTTATGGTTTAGTAATATCTGCAGAGTACAAATAAAACAAAGTAGGTTAAACTGAACATTTAATGGTACATTAGAACTAATGTATCGCCGCTTTGCTTTCGTTTGACGTTTAATCTAATTGGTATTGACCCAATTCTTAATTCATCAATCAATTCGCAATTCATTCTTTGGAATTTAATTGGCGACGTGCTGAAATCGTATTCGAAAAACAAGCCAAGTGGCGTCACGTAAGGAATGTGTAAAGGAAGCACGTTCACAACACAAACATTAAAGTCATCTACATTTAGCTTGACAGAAAATACACTCTCGACACAAGGCAGAGGACACAAGGTAAGAGGTGCAACAAAGGCAGAGGTAAATCAGAATCTTTACAGTACAAAATATATATCAACTAATAACACACACATCCTAG
This sequence comes from Meta bourneti, assembly GCA_933210815.1. Taxonomy (NCBI): domain Eukaryota; kingdom Metazoa; phylum Arthropoda; class Arachnida; order Araneae; family Tetragnathidae; genus Meta; species Meta bourneti. Next base: position 33,923,835 of record OW119924.1, read on the forward strand.
CAGATCTCTTTAAGAAAGTCCTTTTAAATTGTGACGTTTCCTTTCAAAAACACTATTCGAAGGGCCACACGAAATATCCTTTATTGAGTACTTTCTGTGGTGAACACGTTCACCACAGAAACAATGCCGTTACCACTTAACTTGACAAAAAAGGCCTCTGAAACACTCCACACACATTCAAGATAGGCAGTAGTTAATCAGAATCTTCACAGTGGATACATTGCAACTAATAACTTCACACATCCTAACAAATCTCTTTAAAAACTCATTTTAAATTGCAACGTTTCCTTTCAAAAGCACTATTTGTAGTCACACGAGATGTCCTTTCTTCTCGAGAAAGCAGAAAATCTTACGGCATGGAATATGAAAGAGTGAGCATGAAAGTTTACTTCAGGCCATTTCTTACTCTACATGATGCAAGAAGAATCAGAAATGCGGCAGGAGCCGAAGAAAAGCATGCCAAGATACAAGACGTGCTCAAGGGTCCGTCATCAGATAAAAGACTGCTCGAGCGAGAAAAGGGAAAAACCTGGACATAAAGACAAGAGTAGAAGTAAGGTGTTTTCCCGATAAGGACGGAAGGAAGTATTTAGAGAATGCGGGACCAGAAAAAAATACTCGAGTAAATTTTGAGGAGTTCGGGAACAGTGGAATAAAAATACAGTAGAAAAGAGCGAAATTTCCCGGATGGCATACTGTATGTAAAAGCTTTATATATATACTCGCATTACTCTGAAAAGAAACGTTGCAGAAGAAATTCATTTTCGACTGTTGAACAACGGATTTGTAACAAATTGTAGTCGTATGTACTTACCCATGCATACAAATCTAATTGAAAGTTCTTTCTACTTTTCACCTGAATTGTTTTATTAGAGAGAAGAAAACAAAATGGAACTAAATTCTTGTTAAGGGCATTTTATTCAAGTAATGCAAATCTTACTTCGTTCATTGTTGTGTTTCTTTCTTTTCAATAGTAAGAGTAAAATGAAATTATTTTAGAAGGATTCCATTTGAATAAACTTAAGTAATTCCAAGTAGCAATAATGCTCCAGTAGGTACCTTTGCTAAAACCTTTGAAGGGGACCAAAATGAATGTGTTTCATTGAAATTACGGATATCCTAAAAATATTTGTTATATAATGAAAGTCATGGTTAAGGATAATTTAATTTATTAAAGTAGCATATGTCATAGTGAAGGCGAATTACGAACAGTGGATCGAAATTGGTTTGTGAAATTCAAACTGCATGGCAGTTAGCGAAAGAGAGTGATAATCATATGGAAAAGGAGAACAGAGTGTGGGAAAGATGCATAATCAACAAATCTAGGTCTTCTGCCAGAGGCGTCTGAGGTGTGTAGGTATTTTAATTAGCGTCGCACTGGAGCAACACAACGGGCTATTGACGACGGTCCGGGATCAATCTCGAAGGGAAAGATCCGTGGACAACACCACGTAATTTTGAACCACGGTCAGATCACGAGGCAGCACCTGAGCTGACACTCCACTCTCCAAACTTCCACACCACGCCAACGTGAGAACATTTGAGGTCACGACAGATTTAATGTACACCAGTCCCTCTTGTACACGACAGTCTTTAGTTGGATTTGAACTCGCAACCCTCCGGTTCCTAATCCGTTACTCTTCCAACGGGGCTACCGCGGCCTTGAGAGAGGCGTCTGAGATATGGATGCAATGACTGAATGAATATAACTATGAAAGAGTAAGATTTTAGATCTGGGAAGAAAGAAAAATATGATGAAGCACCTAATGGAAATCCTAAAAAGTGGCAATATAGAATGCTTCCAGGTGTAGAACACTAGGAGGAGAGTATCGATTCAAAAAGGTTCCATTTTGAAGGGAACAAAAATAGAGCTAAATAAATAAAGTAGTTTTTAACCTGACCAATAGTCGGATACCCTTCGATCATACTGATTTCGCTAATTTACCGAGGATAAGCAAGTTATACAAAATTACAAAACACTTCATTGTTTAGTAGTCAAATGTAATTGTTTCCAACGTTCATATACTTAACGTCGGAACAACCTAAATAGCTGAGAAAGTACTATTTCTTGATTTTTAACTAAAAATTCGATCGGTATTGTGCGATTAATCTCACTGTGCAGATAAAAAAATATACTTTAAAATGTTAACGAGAAAGGGAAACATTTCAAATATATGTCAAATGCAAATCCTTTCCAACGTTTTTATTCAAAGATACATATCAGAGGAGACAAACGTCCTTCCCGGAAACAGCTGGAAAATGTCTCACTACAAAACAATGAATAAAATATTTCCATCAAAAACATGCTATGCGATATACTGAATAATATATTACATATGGATGCATCATACAACGGTTGACATGCATGGTCAAATGGTATTCATACGGTTGACGCTATATTTATATTAAACGTCGTCTTTTCGCTACCGAAATAAAACCATCTCCAACAAAATGCTGCACAGAAATATTACTAAAAATATAGTAGAAAATACGCATCGTTCTATTCCAAGATTAAAAAAAGCACCGGGAAGACAATGAATTAAATTAGCCGAAACAGAAGTAGTGTTAAATCAGATGCATATGAATATAATTTTATTTGCCATTCAAATACTTTTTCGGGAAAAAAGTGGGAAGGCTGACTTGGGCTTTAATTATATTCAGCAGAATTTTGCTTTTGCCGAAGAGAAAACTAATATATTTAAACAGTTATTCTTTTATCGTTACTGTAAAATCAGTTTTTAATTAACGTTTTTGTATAGCACAATTTAAAATTAATTTGAAAATGCGCAGCCCTAAAAAGATAAAGTTAAGAATAATCTTTTCTGTAGATGAAAACACGTAAATTTTATTAGTTACTCAGTCTGGAAAGGGAACAGAATAATTTTCACATTGCAGTAGAAAAATTAATATTAAGCGCATTTGATTGCTTGTGGAAATTACATTTTTCACAATAAATTGAAGGTGATAAAAGTGCCTAAAGGGAGCACATAACTTAAGCCCCAAACATGAATAAATGCATCAGTCAAATATCGGAAAAAAGAACGAGCAAAAATTATTAAAGCAGATTATTTCCATTAGGAGAATATTCAAGGAAAAGCTATGATAATAAAAAAGCAAAGAAATTAATATGGCTGCCTTTAAAAAGAAGATAATAAAGTAATGGATTTTTTAAATATTTAAGTATGCATTTTTTATTAAAAAAGAATCTGCATCACGCGTAACGATGCAATTTTTGTAAGAACAAATTAATTGTCACTCATTCTCATTTCCTAGGCTTTAATAGTGCTCTTTAAGAAGTCTGTTATATGTAAAGCAATAATGCTTAAAATATATCTAATTCGTTCTTTTTTTAAATATAGCATTAATAAAATTGAACTTGTTAAAGTCTTTACGAGAAAATGCGCTGCATTTTTTTCGCGAGTAACATGTTTGATCTCAGAAAATCATGGAGATGGTTGATTGTGTTTTATAGCACAAGGGCTATATTTGGCAAGCTGCGTCGAATAATAGCAAACGAATGGACACAAACAAGGAAAGGATTACTGGTACAAAAGAGAGAAGTACACCCAATAAAGAATTGAAGCTAACTGGAATCGCCTACAACTCGCAGGTTGCTAGTGTAGTGGGCCACTGCGACCCCCTCGGTGGATCGGAGGAACCATTGAAAAGTTTACAGTTGCATGTGTTCTTTTCGATGAGCAAGAGGGGAAAATATGACACGTATTTCAAAATCCCTGATTTCAAACCTCGTGCAGAACTATCTTTCATTGGTGTCCATGAATTTAATCTCCAATATAATATTTCTTATTAGTCAGTTTAGGTACTACAAAAAACAATTTACAATATTAACATTTGACGTCTTTATTTTCTAAATGACTGATTAGTAATGCTACGGGTATTCCTATTTGACTATTCAAATATTTTTATTTGACTATTCCCCAAATTTTGTTTACTTATGTTAGGGTTTGATTGTACTCGATTCTCTAAATGCAATTAATCTCAGGGTTCGCCCGAGTACATCTGTCTCGGGCGAACCCTGTGGTACCTCGGTGGTACCGCAGGCAAGCTTATTTACCTTTCTGAATTGGTTCTTGAGGATCTCAAATCTCACGGGCTAATAGACTTGGTGTCACTTATTTATGCCAAGTGAAATAAGTAACAGGTTTCGATGTAAAATATTACATTTCTATGCTTGCGTAAAAATATGTTTTATTTCAATCCACGAAACTTCGGTTCTTAATAAAGAGGCTGTGTCAGCTAATAATTTTAAGATCAACTATCACAAGTGTATAAGTAACGTAAGTCCAAATGTACCCGAAGTATTCAAATAAAATGACATGGCAAGACAAAGGTAGCCCGTCAAATAAACCCAAACCTATCTGCATCCAAACAAACACTATCAAGGGAAACGACCCATAAAATTAGTCGCGTCGGTCTTCAGAATTCAGAAACCAACGTCCGATTTCAGATGCAAACGTTTACAGACCACTCCATATCTTGCGTAAAAATATTGTAGGGAGAACCTTAAGCTACACGCACATCCATCATTAACGGCCTCTTCGGGAGAAAAGCAAATGGATATCTCCGGATCCATTTGCTCGATCCCCCACCTCGCTCGTCGTGTATACTAAAGATCAGAAAACGAAACGATAGAAGTTCAATTCCCAATTGTTATTACGATTCGGCATAATTCTTCCATTTCCTCTTTGCTTGTTTCTAAAAAACCTAGCTTCCTTCCAATTATAACATAAAACCATTGGAAAATGAACATTCATTTAACATTTTAACAGTAAATTATGTTTGGACCAAAGTAACCCATTTGTCGTCCTTTTTGTGGCTTTGAGGGTTTATGCATAAAATTACAGAACTTTGAACATGGTTTCACAGCCCCATTTACTTTTGTGAGAGCTAAACTGGTTTCATACCCCAATCCTCAATAACAGGTTAACCACCTGAATCCTCAATACAACTTCCACTTCGTCTTGGCTCGGGTAAACGTATAAACCCTTCGAGGGATTCACACGCATATATCCGATCTGAAACCTGTAGTCTTCTGAGTGGCTTATAACTAGTTTTGACCTTTTGACCAATACTCTTTTCTGGAATTCTTTCAACCAATAGGTGTGGTTTTTAAAATCATGTATCGAGTAAAAGCAATACTACACTACTCGGAAATATCGTGACGCTCAGAGGGATTAAGCTAGACAAAAGTGCATAATAAAGCAAAATAATACATACAAATAGAAAAGTACTAAACATATCAAATGAATCCCAAGTATAAATGTAATACCAAGACAGATAGACCCCGTCAAATTTCCAAACAGAACTTCAACCCAAACCCATCTGCATTCAAACAAACAATACAATGAAAACGATCCCGAAAATATATCGCGCCGGTCATCAGAATTCACGAGCCGACGTCCGATTTCGGACACAAACGTTTACAGACCACTCCATGTCCCCTGCGTAAAATAACAGCAGAGGCAACCACGATCCCCGAGTTCCACACCCATCTATCGCTAACGGCCTCTTCAGGAGACAAGCAAATGGATATTTCGGGATATCAAAAAGCTTCCCCCATCTCACCAGTGCTAGAGGTCGGAAACTTGATAGGAATTCGATCCTCAATCGATATTACGATTCGGCATAATCCGTTCTCCTACTTCTCTCCGGGAACAGGAAATAAAATAAGATGACGACTGGTGCTCCAGAAAGTCCAGTTATTAAATGTTTCGAGTCCCGGTAATTACTTCGGATGCAAGTCCGGTTTTCTTCATTTCCGGCTGCCCCCATGATTATCGTTTTTTCCCTTCTTCTAATTGTACTCGTATATTTATCGTTTCCATTCGATTCTTCAGTTACTCGAGATAAGGGCTTCGCACGGAGGGTACTTGTTGATTTTATTTTTGAGTTCTCGGGGCTTTGGAGAATTTTCCGATTTCGGGACTTATGGATAAGTCATTAAGAAAAGATAAGACGAGGAAGTAGTAAATTTAATAACTTTCAAAGCAGTATTGAGTTTGCAAGAGTATATTGCACTGCGATAAATTAATGTTTTAAATGTCCTCGAAAGTCATTTGATTTGTTTTTGAAGGAGATAAGGTTATCGATGGTTTTACAAAGTAAAAAAACAGAAAAAATAATTGTGTGAACATTAATTATCTCGTTTGGTAAAAAAATTCATGTCAAGCAAAAATGACGTATTCATCTCCCCAATACTCTACGTATTACTAATTTTACGTCTTGCTTCCATCCATGATTTTATAAGTTGAATAATAAAAGTACACGTATAATGCTTCTACTAAAACGGTCTTTACAAAATTTATTTTCGTAGGTCTGATTCTTCAAAGATGGTCCGCCATTGAATAAAAGTATAAATGCATAATGTTCTTACTAAAACTGCCTTCAAAATTTATTTTTGCGAGTTGAACTCATCTCTCACTTCAAAAGCAGGTAGGTAGTGGAATTTACGTTGCACAGGAGAAAAACAGCGGGTTATTGGCGACGGTCCGAGATGAGTCCCGAAGAAAAAGATCAGAGGTCACCTCGTCATTTTGAACCAGGGTCAGAAAGAGGTCGACACTTGAGCTGGTGCCCCACTATCCATACTTCCACACCACACCAACGTGAGGACATTTGAGACCACGACAGATTTAACGTGCACCAGCCCTCGTACATGGCGGTCTTTGGTTTAATCGAGTTTCTAACTCTCAACCCTCCGGTTGCTAATTCACGGTTCTACCAAACTGGGCTATCACTGTACCACGGACTAGATACATCAAAGACGGTCTGCTATTGAAGTACTCAAATCAAAGCTGTTTTCTGTTGATTAATTTATAATTACTACGAATTTCACTCATTTTCGCATCTTCACTACTATATTTTATTGAATTAATACCAAAATACATTTAGTAAATTTGCTTTAGAGCATGGGAATTTTATTTGAGCTATATTGCGTCGTCAATACTCACGAAATGTCTGAATGTCGGAAAATATGAATGAAGAATTCATATATTCATAATTATGTACCTAATTCATTACTTAAAACACTTAAAATCTTTGAAAATGAAATAAGGTTTTCCATTCAGAAAAAGGCAACGTGGAAGGTTATTCGTGAGATAACTGCGGACTAAATTGCTTTTAGTTGATTTTTTTATGAAAGCATACTAAAATATGAAAATTCGAATATTCACATCTCCTGGAAATCAAGTCTAGTGAATATTTTTAATACTTTTAAGGTAGAATATTCTTGTAGCGAAATCTGATATTTTTATATCCAATTTTCGTCGTTCGTATGCTTTAAAAGAAACTAAAATTCAAGAAAAGGCATAGAGAATTGAAAGTTACTTCAAGCGATGGTAATTCAGAAATTAACTCAACTTTATACATGCGGAAGGACAGAATAGAGACCATTCAGAGATCCTTATGCGAAATACATTGTAGACTTCTCTAGATAGTCTTAATCAACCTCAATTCATACCAATCATTATGGTATATAGTTTACTTTCTCGTGGTTGCACCTTTCCTAACTTTATAGAAAGTACTGTGGACATGTAACAAGCATCGAAGAGAAAATATTCGAAATAAAGTCAAAATGGCCCGAGATAAATAAGAGATTGTCCAAACCTTTTGAATAGTGGAAAAAACTTTAAACATATTTTCTAACAAAATCTTATTCTAAGAGGTTCAGGGCAAATTCATGTAGCAAGAAAACGGAAAAAATACAATAAAGTCAATATGCACTCAATTGAGATACTCATTTAATTTTATACAAATATTTTTAAGAAATCATGTGAACAGCTGTTAACGCAGAATGAAATATTGTAACCCCTTTCAAATTATGACTCCGAATTTTAAACAAAGCTGCTTTGGCAAGAGACTGGACAAAACTTCAGAGCACGAAAACCAAAATAAAATGCTTTAATAAATATTTTTCCAATTCAAATAACTAAAATAAAGTTTCATGTACTCATTAGTAGTTTGGTTGGAGAGAATACTGGAAAAAATAACTTTTTATCGTCCAAATTTAAGCCTTTCCAGTTTTAATGTGTGAAATACTCCGCAAAATTCTTAGCCATAGGATTATCCATGATTTTTATTCAAACTATCCCGTCAATTCGTCAATCAAAAGCAATGTACATAAGACATAATTTTATTACTGTGCACGAAAATGTAACACGAACTTTACCTTCTGAGGGGTTAATACGCATATATATGTCCTGAAGCCTGCAATGTCCCTGTATGACATCGAATCCTTTTTTGATCGATTGGATATTTAGAAGGATTCCTTCAAAAAATAGAAGTGTTTATTTAGTCATCATTATAATGTGTGTTAAAAGTAGTATTCAATGCTAAAATATCTCGTGACATTCAGGTTAAAAAACACTAACATTAAGAAATTAAAATACAAATATTAATAAACATCAGAAACAACGATGTGTAGTTTTGTACTGGATGATTTAAAATTGAAACGGATTTCTGAATGCTGATGAAATACTTATCCAAAAATGAAGTAGAACCTCAAATCGGGAAATGTTTGCAAAACATCTATTGATTTAAAATCAGAGAGATATTTCTGTTCTTCATCTAAGATAGCCAGTCTAGGCTGACAATTGGGCTTGCTGTTAAGACAAAAGGCGTATATATTACACAAATTCGTTATTAAAAGTGTCTACGAACATCTTCGTAATGATTCAGGATGAGACGGGCATGAAATCATTAAAAAGTAATTAAAATCATGACACAAGAGATGAAAAAAAAAAGACGCAAAGTGAAAGTAAGAAAATCCCTTTGCGCCTGTTATGCTAAGTAATTTTAAGTGACTGGAATGCAGAGGGGAGAAACACAACGCAAATAAAATTAACCGATCGCAAACACGTTACAAAACTTAATTTTTTGTACGGACATAAAAAAAAATCAAGCCTTGTACGAGAAAAAATTAATAACAAGTTAAAATTAAATGTGTCGTCCTTCGTAAGAAAATATTTTTTAAATTATTTTCCTCCTCATACGTTTTTCTTTTCTTCTATATATCACCCCAATAAACTAAAAATCTCTGCAATGGAAAAGCAACAGTAGAAGTAAGCAAATAAAGCATGGCAGAAATTGTAACACAATAGAAAGGCAATAGGGGCAAAAAGATTTTTTAAGGAAAACTTCCTTCAGAGACAATCAATATCATTCGAGCGTTCTAGTGAATTTTCAATTTGCTGTTAGGAAGAAACCCCCACACAGCTGACGAATCAAAGTGGCCTTTTTTCCTTTAAATTTTTTCCTTATAGATACTTTCTCTCTTCGTGAACACGACTTTTTCTTGTTCATGGAGTTGGAGTAAAAAAGAAAGAGGGACAAGAGCGATAAAAGAAAGAAATAAAAAGTAATAAAAAGAGACAGAACATTTTAACAAAACAAAAAAGTAAGAAAATCGATACATTTTAAGCACCTCCACCGTTATAGGATCCAGAAATTTTCGCTTGAACATTCGGTGTGGAAACTTCGAATTTTCAACTGAACTGTTTGGATTTTTACAGATAGGTGATTCTTAAATTGGGTAACTAGTACCCCTAGGTTTACGCCTCAGGGGATATGTGGTAAATAAATTTGGAACTTCTGTCGTAAAAAGGAAAAAATAGGAATTATGGTGGTAAAAATTTCTCGGTTCCGATGAACGGGTGAGCTTTTATGACAGAAGAACCAAACTTTGGCAAAATCCGAGAAATCTAAACAAACCATGTTATTCAGACTGAAACGGTACAAGGCAAATGTATTGAAATATGAGGAAGCAAGTTCTAGAAACGGTTTAGATGCTATATTATCGAGATATTTTCGGACTAATATTTAAAAAAAGTACCTAAAGTTAAAGACGACACAAGATTTTTGTTCAGAAATTTCAATTTCTGAACAAATTTTTTTTAAATTTACGCATTCTTCTACGTTATAAAAAATCAATATTCATAAATAACTGAAAATATTTCTAGTATATAAAAATTTGGAGGGTATAGTGCATTCACAGAAACTAACATATCATTATGAAATCATCTCAGACAGTTAGACATCTTTTGTGAATTGTCAAGTACATTTATACCAAGAACTTGGTAGGTCATTGTATTTTATTGTCTTCCCTTCATAGATCTGTTCCCCATTTTTACACAAGTAAACTAAATTTGTTTTCAGTTAGCCATTTATTTTCCCATTTCCACATATAACCAAGCTAGATTTAATTTTCAAAAGGTAAAAAAAATTTAATTCAATCTAAGAAACATTATCTTCTAAAACAAAACAATCTATACTTTAGTAAAGGCAAAAATTTTAGCATCCCTCGGTAATACCTTGAAAAACTGAGTATTCATCGCATTTAGGAGTTTAGAGATGGGAGGATAAAACCATAGCTTGACAATTTCAAGGGCCTTATTTGGCCAAGCTACCTCGCAGGTTGGCAGCAGCAGTGAGCAAACCCGTTACGACAGGGCAACCTCACCATTATCTGGAAAAGAACGAGTTGTTATATGTAAGCAGAACTTTAGTTTATGTTAAATTCGTTCATTTCCTTTACGCTTACAGATTAAATATATTTATTACTGGTTTTGTTTAGATGGGGCTCTATTTACCGAGAAACTGGAGAGTAGCAACACTTTCCATAGGTTGGTTGGTTTCGGGGTATTATTGCGCAAGGACCATATTGGGCCATGCTGCACAAAGATGCCAAACACAGACAACACAATGACGGAGGAAGAAAAAGCAAAAAAGTAGAAGGTTAGATCACTCAGGTACTTCGGTGTCGTGATGCCCGTACACACCTAAAGATGTGTAAGGACCACTTTTCATTTCTGATTACTATACTATATATATAGATTGAGGTAACACAAAACTCGGATTTCTTGAGAAAGACATTCCTGCGACGGGAAATAGGTACTTTCCAATTCTATAAGCCTATTTAACGAAATCATATAATGAAAGACGCGCCCCAATGGGATTCATATTACAAAATATGACCCATTGAGTTTTGGAGGTTGACGAGATAAAGACTACATTTAGAAAATGGTAGTAATCTAGTTTTGTCCCTATTGAAACGTATCTAGGTAAATATATCTTGAACGTGAAAGTAGGTTCAAAGAAATAAAAGTATCGAATGGAGTGGGACCCGATTGTTTTAATTATAGTTTGATTAAGTAAAATTTCAGTACGATCATATATAAACCGTTCCTATTATGTTTTGAAGATATGGTTGTTTGGGTTTTTATGGCATTTTGTTTACTTGGTCAAGCTGTGCCACACAAGACAGACAACGTCAACTAATGGACATAACACAAAAGAAAAGTTTTTACCCCTGACACAGGAAAGAAAAATACAACCAGGGTGATTCACAAGGATCGAACCGGGGCCGCCTACAACTCGCAGATTGTTTTGAAAGGAGTTTTGCTGTATATTGTTACATTAGTCTTTTGTGTGTCCTGTGAACCATTCTTTCTGTGATGACAAGTTCTATTCACCAATGTATTAAAGCAATAAGTACAGTGAGTGTATTTGTTTAGTCACTTTTGCAATACGAGGGCTTATAAAAAGACTTACTATATTTATTGAAACAAAAGACTTAACCTCCTTTGGTTGATACAGCATAGAATATAAAACAACTCAGAATTTCCATCAAGTACATCAAGTGAACAAACCGATGTTAAATTTTAAAAATTACGTAAACGCAAATGGCCCAAAATGATCTGGGTTTCAAAAATTCTTTATACCGAGTCCTTTTATAATTAATTTTCGTTTGAATGAATATAAATGTAAAAGTAGTCCGTGAAGATAATACAATTGAATGAACACGGGAAAAGGAAAACACGAATGGACTTTATCTCTACATTTATCTTTACCCCACAAAGGCAAACTAGAAAATAATTTATTTTTGAAATTCATAAAACGAAACCAGCTGGCATAGGCCGATTGCGATCCCACAAAAATAGCATTTTTCCGAAGAATTTTGGAAAACAAGCAGAGGATTATATAAACCATGGATCAAAAAATCCCAGATGCCGTCGGTCTCCAAAACAAATCCCGCGTTTACATGGGCTTATATAAAATGCAGAAACAACGGAACGGTCTTGTCCTAAAAGAAATAAGGCTTCAAAAAGCCGTACGTATGTTTATACACAAGAAATCTTTCCTAAATACTTTAAGGTTTGTTTCTTTAAATTCTAGCTTAATTTTACAGTTTTAGTAGTTTCGAGTTCGAAATAGTTTTCTACTTCTTATTCTGAAAGTATAGAAAGAAATGCAATTTTTCCCAAAATATATTCTAATCCGGTTATTTGGATGCTTTAGAAAAACCGTAAAATACGAAGACAAAGGAAAGCAGCAATACTTCAATAACCATGTACATGTCCATGGTAATTGAAGCCATGCTTAGCTCTTAACATGCTATTTTCAATATGCATGTTAAGAGAATTCTTCAAATTTCTTTATTTTTAATTGTTAGTGAAATAGTGGGGGAAATGTTAAGTGTATATAAAAGTGTAAAAAAAAAATCAATATTCCAAAAATCTGGTATAATAAAATGTGATTCATTTTAATTACAAGTACAATTTTCCCTTTTCATTTAACAAACGGAATTAACTTGGCCTTAGGAAAACTACTATAAAGCATGGTATCTATTATAATTTCAACATTACATGTGATTAAGACAAATACAATCGTCAACGATACTTCGGCAGTTTATTAGATACATCTGTCTATTCCAATTCTATGGACACGTTGAGTGGCAGCTTAGTAAACACTCATAAAATTTTAATATATTTTTAATACAAAAATGAGCAAAGATTTATTTTAGTCTTTATTCAAATCGGTAATAAAACTGAAAAAGTAGCAGCAAAGGTTGGTTGTTTTACTACTTTATGGGAAAGTTTTGCTACACGAGAGCTAATTGGATTTGTAATGGCAAAGACCTCTAAAATGCGATGTAAAGCAGTTGATATTTATTTACAACAGCAAGTATCAAATGCCCACATGAATTTATCTTCAGGTTGCCATTGATATTAGGATCGCCAATACTCCACAAACAGCACGTGTTCTCTAAAATTGAAGTTAACACTGAACAATCAAATTAACACAAGATGTAATATTGACTGGATGCGTACCGTTATGCAAAACGCGCCCTTGTTATACGCAACTCGTGCAGTGATAGCGAGATGGAAAAAATCCACCACAGCGATATTTTTGGGTATGGCAGTCCTTTCCCTAGCCACCTAAGCACCTTACGACAGAATCCTTCAAGGTCATCTGCCTTCTCATCAGAGCCGAACTATAAACTATTTTTTAATTCAAGGAATCCTTAGATCTGGTATTGATTCTACAGGGAAAACCTTGTTTATAGAGAGGAAATGCTTTGCCAATGGTAATATAGTTGCGACTGTATAAATGGTCACTGCATACTACTAAAATGTAGAAAATTTCATGCTTGGTCTGCTGAATTAATGTTGCCAACATCACTCGCTACTCTGCGATGTGCGATGTCACAATGCAAGAAAGTTAAGACCGTGGTGTTCCACTATAAAATTTGATACACACAACAAAGAAATAACGCATTTAACCCTTTCATGCACACTTCTATTCAATGAACTTGGTGAAGAGCAAAAAAATTATATTCAATTAGACGTTAAATGTGTTCGAACAAATTTTAAGCTACTGATCAATAGATGGCGGTACGATAGAGCGCATGCCGGGTGGTTGCCCGAAAAAACCGCTATACAATAAACCTAGGAATTTTTAAAGTGTGGTTTCGCGGCGAAACCACTTGAAAGAGTTAAAAGTACTTATCTCAGTTGAAACAGCAGCCATAAGAACAAGTTCTTAGCAAGAGTTAAATATAAATACGAATTTGGGCCATAAAAGGTTTTACTCCAATTATCCGTAGGACTGTATCCAAATTACACCAGCATTTTGTAACACGCAGCGGGAAATGATTGAATTTCAGTCAGGTCTGTCCTCCTATTCAACTGATGCGGATTTCATGGTTTGTGTGGCCAAATCTCCCGATACAAATACGAAATACTTGAATTCTCATTAGTGTCTGGCTAGCGCTTTCCTGACAGTTCGGTGGGGTGGGGAGGGCTCGCCGAGGACAAATATGCACTCTGAAGAGGTTCATAACGCTCGAGTGGACCTCAATAAATCTGCATCCCTTGCTCTGAATCAATAACGGTGGCAGGTCAAGCGCTGAGTGAATACGATATGGCACACTTCCTTTTAATTCTCTCGCCTCATGAGATTTAGGAATACAATATCATTCAAGCGATTATGTGAAACAAAAAAAGAGCATTGTTAATGGTTCGTTGTTCTGTTTTCATTTTTAGAAGAGGTGACGCTACTACGGTAAGTTTAAAAATTTTATTACCACAATTTTCTTTACATAAATTTATACACGTTTCCCTAATTTCTTACATTTTAGTATCATGGATATGACGCATGCAGCAATGGATCATACTTCCATTGCGGTAATAGAACTCTGCAGGCTTTCAAGTTATTTCTCGATACATCACATGTGGATCCCGGTATATCTCATGATTGAGGATATAGGGTAATTTAGTGGCGGAAGGACTTGGAAGGGCCGGCTGCAGCTTAAATTCGCCCGAAGGAAACTCACTTCGATGTGAATAGACTTCTTGTACAAAAAAGAAATGGAGGTCTGGGAAAGGATACCACAACATTATTGATATAGAAGACAAAGACCTGAGAATTAGCCAACTTCAAGTTATATAGAGAAGTAAAGACAACATTTTCAAGATTTCGAAGTGGACACAGCAAAGCAATGAAATATGTAGCACGAAAAAAGATTTACCCAGACCGTTAGAACTGTCAGGGAAACAGGATAGCTAGTCCTGACCACGTAATGCAGTGTTTCGGAGTGTCATGGAAGGACATTCATGAAGATCCGGGACATCTTTTGGACATTTTTTTGTTGCAGGAAGGGCATCATAGAACTAATTTGATTTTGATCCGGGATAAGAAAAAAAATTGATATGACGCACCAAGGACTTTCATCCTGTCCTTTCTTTTCTATGCCCTTTGCTCAAGTCCTCTTCTCTTACCTTTACCCCCAAAAAAATATCTATACTTCCTAAGGCTCGGATGACCGTCTGTCACAAGGACATCACGACTTACGTCTATTGGGAACCAAATAGTTCAAGCCGGTCGACATTCTTCCCTATCAGGCAGGAGAATCTCACAAGCAACAACGAATGAAAAGTTTAAAGCAGTGGAGCTCCTTATAGCCTTATAGAGGAAATTGTCTAATAGTCGAAACTAGTTTCGAGTGAAAAGAAAGGCAAGCCGAAATAATCGGAGATGCGACATGCGCATGCGTATTCCGTTTCTGCACAGAAAAATGCCGGTAATGATGTTGAATAAATTTCGTTGGCATTTTTCTACGAAAGAGAAAAATTATTATTCCCTGCTCCCTTTTCCAATCTACAGTTAACCATTTCAACCTGAGTAAGATAGGGTAATTCTGTTATTTTTACAAATAAAATTACACACGATAAGTAAATTGAAACAGAATGGTTGGTTAGTTGATTAGGTTTTACGGCATATTTGTTCGGGCCATATTTGTTCAAACTGCGACAAAAAAAAAATCACGTCAAGTAAACTGACAAACGCATACAAAGAAAGCTTTACTAGCACAGAAGGGAAATACATTCAGGAAGGAATCGAACATGCTTTGTTCAAACCTTGAAAAGTAAATTACCAAGTTAATATTTATAAATTAACCATGAACTGAAAGGGGACAAAATGTATAACTGAAATCCAACAATTAGATGCGCGTTTAAAGGAATATTGACAAGGTTAGAAATAAATTAACAATCATATCTTACAGCCATCACATAAAATTTATTATAAACTAGGACAGCATCGGGTAAATAGGAAATTCCACGGACATCTCGCGTGACGTAATCAATTAATTGCCATCGACCTTCTAATGAAATTGACCGAGCATATACCCGCAGCCTCATGTTATTTCTCCCGACTGTACGGTGTTAAGATCTCCGGATGAAGGTCACATGGTATTGGAAGAAAGCACTAATCCATTTCAGGCCTAATTCGAAGTGTGTGATGAAAATTGATAGTTATAGTTTGCTCGTCGATAGCCAATCGGTCAAAGTCAGTTCACAAACCAACGTGACAAACACTTCTGAAACGACAGCGACTCCGTCCGTATGCTCCGTCTATTTTATTGGAAGGGTTTTTTTATGGCATAAAAAGGCATTTAAACAAATACATCTAAGAGGTTCGAACATAGAACAAAGGGTAAAAAGATCAACAAGAGTCTAGCTGTTTCAAAAGTTCTCTAGTCTTATAATAACAATAACGTGCATGAATGCCGTTCCCTGATAATGCCGAATATTCTAAAAGGTAGTCACGGTCCATGTCAACCATCCCTCTGCCCATGCCACATTTCGGGGTACCATAGATGCCAAAATGATACAACTGCTTGGCTAGGCAAATCATTGGAAATGTTCGTGACACAATGTTTGCGTCTTGCGCATTACACGTATTTTTAATCAGACATTCTAGAAAGGATGGTAGGACAAAAAAACAGAATATTTGACTTTGAGTTAGTGTAACGTTTTCTGCTTCGCCTGTTCCTTGTTACATCGAACAAAAAGTCCGCTTCAATGCAAGTTTCGTGCATGGCCTATCTCGAACACATTTTAAAAAGTAATTTATCTCGATTGGTTGGTATTTCTGGGGTATGTAGGCACAGCCATCTTTCTTATATCCCAAAGATCGTTTATGAAATAAGGTTATTTTAAGAGCGTGGAAAAATTCCTAACAGGAAAGGAAAAAACACTGATTGGGTTAATCAGCGAAATTCACACGTAACACTGGCATTTTATGAGCTCAAATGAAATTTAATTTGGAAGAGGAGCGCTGGAGCCGAAGAGCACGCAAATGAGATCATGGCATGGGAAGTCGGGTTCATTAGAGCCACATAAATATTCTTCGTTTGCATGCTCGAGAAATCATTTTCCTTTTTTCCCCCACCCCAAATTAGAGCATCCATGCATTAGAGCAACTATTTGAGTAATTTGTGAGTGGAATACTCGCCACGCGAATCAGAACTGCCTACGCTTCAGGATATGGGCAGAGTTTTAGCGTTCGAGTGAATTTGGTATCGATTGTAGTAGGGAACATAACGACTTTAATGTGTACTAAGACACGTATATAAAAGATGACCAAGCGAGAAATTCATTTAGGAAGTGTGTGGGTCATGCCTAAAATATTTTCCCTTCATTTCAGAGCACTTTACTGAGCATTATATTAATATTACCTTTTTACTCTCTGTCATTTTAAACCCTCTGATTTGAATATTGCTGTCAGCAAATTGTAAATACTTTCCCGAGCTCTCTTTTACATCCTCAGCCTCGTGAAGATTTTTTTCTGGCCGTGACTATCATGTATAGAGCTATAAGTCGAGCTGCCTCCTGTAAAGGGGTTTAAAACCCACAATTCGATTCACGACTGCAAATTTATTTTACAAAATGAAATAGCTTAAATTTAGTCATATCTTGTTTTTAAGCATATTACACGTTTAAAAATTTGGGTAGACCATAACAGAATAACGAACCATTTGAGAAAAACTTAATTACAGAGAAATTGTATATGAAATAAACAATTTTACATTTTTTTACTTTTACAATACTGTCGTATTTCTTCAATAAGCCTAGGAATCATAATTTCTATTTAAAGTACATAAATAACTTATATTTATTTTTTAAATATCCGAACATTTTTCACTTAAATTCAAGAATTAGTTTTCAAATTAATGATATTTGTGACAGCTAGAAGCAAACGAAATCTCCAAAGCTTAACTACTCAATAAAGCATGGATGTTTCATAAAATCGGCCGAAAATCACAACAAATCCAAGAATTTAATTACCCCCTCCCAGCTCGAAAAAGAAATCCCAAAAGAAGTAATTCACAAAGGTCAAGAAACGAGTTCAGAATCAAAGTTCACGTAAGAGTTCCATATTCTAATTCAAGAAACGGGTATCAATACACACGAGGTATCATAAACTAGAAACGAATTGTACATTCAACTTTCTAGAAACTAGTTTCACAAATAAGCTAAAACTGAGTTCACGAAACTTTAATGCTTAATCAACGAGTTTTACTAAAGAGCTTAAATCAATGAATTCTACACAAGAATTGGATTAACAGATTCAATGTACAAGCTCAAAGGATGAGTTCCAACTAAAAGCTAAAGAAGCGAATTCCCCTTTCCAGCTTAAGGAACGAAACACATTAGCTCAGAATACCATATTTACATATTAGCTTGAAAAACGAATTTCACACCAGCTCAAAAACCAAATCTACATATTAGGTTGAGAAAAGAGCTTCACATACCAGCTCAAAAAACCAAACTAACATATTAGCTTGAGGATCAAGTTCCATCCTGGCTCAAGAAACCAGATCAATATATTAGCTTGAGAAATGAGTTCCACGCACTAGCGAAAGAAACCAGATCCACATATTAGCTCGAGGAACGAGTTGTAAACAGTAGTCAGTAAATGCGTTCCCCATCCCACAGCAAATTTCACAGAAATTTTTCTAGCTTATAAAATAAATTCTACGTTTCAGATCTACAAACGAGTTTCACCTTGCGAGTAACATTTATTATTTCCAACTCAAGCGACTAATTTAATATCCAAAGGACTTCGTTAAACACATTTTAAATTTCGAACTCGGGGAAATTCCAGCCAACTCATTTATCTAGACCCTTTATTCCTCCTGAATCGATGATGCAGAGGACGGAGAAGAAATTTAAAATGTCAGCGCTAAACTCAGGGAATCAGAGTTGGTGGACGGTACGACATGTCCCATTACCTTATCGCTTACTTTCAAACTGAGTCAGCTATCCGCCCTTTTTGTCTCGACTCGGCACTTTCTTTTAACGGCTCGATTTAGATCTTCGATCTAAGCGCTCACAACGAGCATCTATACTATTTGAAGTAACCACATCGTGCCCATGAACAATGTGGGGAGAGTATATTGTTCATCCGTCCTTCAAAGGATATTTAGAATGTGAATATCTTGCAACATTGCTTCCCAAAATAGGCACATTATTGGATACCACTTGCGCACAAATGGAAGTGGACGTAGCAAACACGACGGAATACCACAATCCAAAATTATCACCAATTGGTGATAGTACCCTGTTCTTGACTAACATATTTTGCGAGAAATTTATTGACTCAATTTACTTTTTCATGACACGCTAGATAATGCATCCGTTTCAAAATGGGATTGAGCAGCAAGTACAAATTAAAAATATCAATTTTCATTCACTCAAGTCAGGCTGATCAGATCATCTTGCGCGCTTCATAAAGAGATTAAGTGATACAAGTTTCGATCCTAATTGAAGCATAAAAAGCACTTGATGCAAGTCAACAGCATTTTAGATAAAGAAATTCAAAAATTCCCACTAAGATGGTCACTTTCGATACACATACATGGACATTCTGTCCACAAATAAAATACGGTATCATTGGTTCGAAAATATTGTCCTGAAGATATGGATGCAATGAAATCGAACTATGTTTTCATATTTTTTACTTCAAAGCTTATCTGAACTTAACGTAAGATTGCCTAACAGATTGCCTGGAAGCATTATGCATTCACATTAATCTCTAAAATGCATTCATGTTGGGAGAAGCACTCGACATGAATCAGTTGACGAAGTGAATTTTTAACTATAAACACACACAAGCACAATATCATTTCGCATCAAAGAGATGTCTTCCATTGAAGTCATAAGGAAAATCTATCATGTTACGTTGTCGGAGTGAAACACGATCGTACACTAAGAAATCCTTTGATGAATCCGTTTCGATTGTATTCAGTTATACTTCAATGGACTCTCCTGTGCATAATACCGTCTCTTGTTATGTACATCTGATATACCCGACTAAACAGAACACAATTCGGAGCACGTATCGCCATTAACATAATGAAATACTGTGAGAGGAAAATCTATTCAAATATTTGCGGATCAGATTTTCATGTGCACTTGCTTGTTCTATATTTTACTTCAGGCGGGATGGTTGCAATAAGTACTAGCACAATCCGAATAGTCAATGTTCGAAATCTTAAGTCAATGCAGATAAGTTCAAAGCGGTGTTTAAATATCACAAAAAAATTGACAAGATGTAAAAATTCCTTCGATTAGTTTGACCCTTTTACCTTACTCTCTATGCACATAAATGTAAATATTGACCAACCTTTTTCAGAAATAAAACGTTTGTAAATTTCACTCTTTAATTACTCTAAAAAATTACTGTAAGAAAGATGTAAAAAGTTCCCTTCAACATACAACGTCCATTTACTTTGCGTCACTAATACAGCATATATTTTTCTTTTCCTCTCTTTTATGCAATAAGTGAACAATAATTCTATGAAGGTGTACATGGTACGCCTTTTATCGTTATATCCAGAATGGGGAAAACCTATTAAATTGAGAAAACCGACTGCACTTTTTATACAAAAAATTCATCTTTACTATCCATAGACCTCGCGTCCCGGTACTGCTTCCTCTATGCGGGAAATCTGCACAATTAACACATTCACTACAGAACTGTTACCTTTTCCGATACATTTTGTTACAAGGCATTACTGGTTTCGTTAAAGCATCAACTCTTAATTCTATTTTTGCGAGTTGTAGGCAGGTTTATTTTGTCTGTGGGAGTATTTCTCTCATCTGTATCAGTAAAACTCTCCTTGCGTGTGCATCTTAATTTAATTGACGCTGTTTGGCGTAGCTTGGCAAAATATGGCCTTGTGTCATGAAACCCAATCAATCATAATTCTAGTTTAAAACTATCTCGTTTGAAATGTAGAAACTTGCAAAACTTCAAAGGTTATAAACTTAATCTTAAACATACTGAAATCTTCATGAAACATAATCGTTGCTGCTTTTGTAGCGCTCTGAGAAACTAGACTACCGACTGAATCTATTACAAAACCCAGAATGAATTTAAGAACTAGTAATCTAGTCAACCTAAAAGAATATAACAAATAAATCATAAAAACTTTGAGTTGGTTAATCCAAAACATTTCTTCATTCAATATATTTCACATCTGAACCCGAAACTATTTTACCTGTTTTATATAATTACTCTTTCACGACTCAGCCTTCGCATCACTTGAAAAATTATATTGTTCTTCATCCACATCTAAAAGTGCAATTATGATTAATGATAGATCATGAGCAGACTTAACGAATGAATACGGCGAACTCAGTACCCAGGGCAGCCCCAAACTCCTTACTTTTACAGCATCTACATACATAGGCAATTAAAACAAATATTTATTTCAAGGCACGAAAGGAACTTTCGAGAGGAAGATTATGCATTTCATAAATCTCCAGTTAAGACTGACACTATTAATTGCGCAATGCATCATCATGACAAAGATAAAACTGCCTCCTGAGCTCTTTCAACCGTACGAGTACAAGAAAGAAAAGGCAGTAAAAAATATTCATTTAACCATAAATTCTCCTATTCGAGTTTCCCGCCGAGACGAAAGAAGAAATTCGGCAACATTTTTCATTAAAATATACCCCTCCCGCCATCATCCACTCTCGCTCCAGAGAACAGCCATTTCGTATGCAAATGTTATGCGAGATGGAAAGTTCTGTATTTGAGTTGCTCCAGCTGGTCCTGGTATCGTGGATTTCCAACAGTGAAAGATTGCACTCGCTGCCTCGGGATGAACAAAAACCCAAATGATTAAAATTTGATCCGCAAACCATTACCACTTATTGGGGACAAGAAACAAATGGAGATGATGGAACGAGTTGCGTTAAAGAATGGGTGTTCTCTTTAGGATTGATCGAAATTCTTACTT
Source organism: Meta bourneti (assembly GCA_933210815.1). Lineage (NCBI taxonomy): Eukaryota > Metazoa > Arthropoda > Arachnida > Araneae > Tetragnathidae > Meta > Meta bourneti. Next base: position 33,945,727 of record OW119924.1, read on the forward strand.
ATCATTTTAGCAGTGTGGTTGAGAGAAAAAGAATCAAATTTTAAGTCAGTGCTAAGTTTTAGTGTCAACATTGAATTATACAATAAACAGTTCACATAGTTTTATATCAAAATATTAATCTGTATGGAAAATATAAATGCAACTTTATTTCCGACATATGGGTAGAGATATTTAAGAGGAAAAACTAAACAGAGTAGAACTTTTTGAAAAACATTTTTTTGCTTTTATTTTCACAACCTGAGCAGCTCTAATAAAAACAACTCTCAGTGGACGTTACTGGCATGTGAGGGACCTTTTGGATACACGGCAGCTTCCCTAGCTTCTGTATTTTTATTTCATTTATTTGTTGTATTTTATATTTTAATTCTTGTTTTCATTTCCTCGTACTTTTGGCTTAAGGAGCTGTCTGTAATGGCCAGCTGTGTTGGAGAAAAATTGTTAATTTTTTCTAAGATTAAAAAACTCCATTTCCATTACTTCAAACTGATTTGTTTGTAAAAATAAGACCCAAATTAGGATTAAGCTAATTAAAACCCATAACAACCATACCAAAACTATAAATAATAACCCTTTGTTTTATGGCAGCCCGATATATTGAGCAATATAGCTCATACTTGCAAGTCTCTCGATGGCATTTAAGTTTGTGGAACCAGGAAATCTCAATTAGTTTCTTTAGAATTGGGAGCTTAAAATTATCAACTAGTTATTTTAGTTTTTTCTATGCCCCTTCCGCAACAATGTGAAATTTCGAAGGAGCATACAGACTACTTAATTTAGAAGGGTTGAGATTCATCATCGGTCGAACACCGAAAGGAAGATAGAAAAATGATTAACAACCCGTGTTGTTAAGTTAAAAAAACGCGTAATATAAATGTTAAGTTCGATCTCAAGTAACTTGAAAAGATGGAAATTTTTGTGCAAACCCTTGTAGGTCTGCCGAAGAAAAGAAAGGGGAATGGCGGGAGAATTCGGAGTGATCAGAAGGGGAGGCCTTGTGTGCAGGTTTGTTTTAATTCATTCTTAAGTTTGGATTACTCATATCTTTTAACTCTAAATAAAACTATCCTGTAAATCAGGGCTGTCAAACTGACGGCCCCGAGGTAATTTTTTGTGGCCCACGATGCTCTGAATAATTTTTGTGGCCCAGGATGCTCTCGTTTTAATGATTGCAAAGAGTTACGAAAAAAAAATTATCTTTTTATTAGGCCTTTTTCCTTTCAAGTTGAAAATGCCCTCCTACAACTGGAATTAATTTATTTCCAGAATGATTCGGTTTTAAAAGACAAATATCGAGAAATAGGAATTCCCAAAGTATATTCTTATTTAGGTGAAAAATACCCGGAAATTAAAAAGTTTGCTGCACAAATTTTATACTATTTTGGGAGTACATACTTGTGTGAGCAACTATTTTCGTCCATGAAATTAAATAAAACGGCCTACACATCAAGATTAACTGATAAACATCTATCTGCCATAATGAAGATTGTGTGTTCTTAGTCTTTGAATCCAGATATTGGAAAACTAGGAGGAAAGCGCTGGCAGTTTCCAGTAAAAGAAATTAATTTTAGTTTTATAAATACATTAAATTAAATAAACGTTAAATTAAAAGCAATTATATAGCAATATTGTAAATTATTACCCTAGATTCACTTAATTACATAATGTGTTTTAGTTATCCTATCCATATTCCTGAATCCTCACTTCAAAGTATAATTTTAAGAAAATTTGTAAATGTGATGTAGCCCGCGTGAATCTTACCAGTTGCATTAAATGGCCCGTGTTTTAATTGAGTTTGACACCCCTGCTGTAAATAAATCTTAAACTTAATTTTCTGTCTACTTTCTTAATCACTTGAATGACAAAAAAGAAAATGGCCACGGCGTGCTCATCCGAGCACATTTTGAAGGAAGGAAGCAGGAGGTCGAATTCGTACTATAATGTACATAATTTGCCCCCTTTTTTCACTGAATAAGTACCTTTTCCTCAGTCATTACTATGTCGCTTCCCTTCATATATCATGCCTTTTTATACTCTAGACGAGCGACATATTGAGGAGTTATTGTATACAGGAAGAGTTGTTCAGTAACGATAAGATTACTTTAGAATACTTACATTGTATTGCTATTTATTCCCAAAGAGTTAATGAGTCGGCGATGAGCCAAGATTCAAGGATGATTGTTCAATATATCCAACAAAACGTTGAAGTGTTCACATTCAGATTCTTCGCATTTCGAGAAAGGTTACTTGAAAATACGATGCTACAGTGCCACATATTGGATCAGACTGCTCACTTTTACAAACTTTTTTAAGGACATTTAAAAAACTATAGAATTTTTTTTCAGGAATCTCATTTTGTTAATGATTAATTTTTACTACCAAGGGTCTGAAAAGTGACCAGTAGACTGAGGTAAAATTAATATGCAAACACATATATAAATGGATACAAATAAATAGTTCAATATATACGAAAACAGTGTTCATAATCTATTCTTAAATCACTTCAAGAAAAAGGAACATGCCACCAGCATAAAATGCTGGTGGCATGTTAAACGTGGCCGAGTAAAGTTCAAGGACGTTTAAGGAATAAATGAAATTTTATCAAGGTCTTTTCTACATCCCTGAGCAAGAAAAATAAAACTCAAGTACTTTTTAAGGACTTTCAAGGATCGTAGGAACCATGGTGGACGTTTAATAAGATATTTTTTAGATTAAAGTTTATCCCATAACTTGCCAGATCCGTCTCCTTCACGAGCAGATCTGCATGCAAAGCAACTTGCTTCATAATCAGATCACGTTAAGCATAATAGTAAATAGATTCATAAAACAATTCATTTTCCCTTTATAGAAATGCTTCGTACAAGAGACTTGCATTTAAAATGTTTAACAGAAAGGTTTTAATGTGTGACAAATTAATCATACCCGTTAAAAGAATAATTCTTTCCCAACTGGTAGACTAGTATCAAATAGTTATTGAACAGCCGATTCACGAAGAACATGATAAACTACCATGAGAGAAGAGGTTTTAATAAATAATCTGATTCGTTTTAAATAATTTACCAGCGTAGCTACGACGCGGAACTTCAGATGTGTTGGTTGGGAGAAAAGCTTAATTCCCAAAGTCATCGGTAACTAAATTTCTTGACCATGTAGTTAACAAGGCATCCAATCACAGAGATTTCCGACTCCAGGGAGATGGATCGCCCATCATTAAATGAGGATTAACAAAAAGTTTCTCCTGCTTAGTACCATGGGTGAGGAATAAAATATGACATAGTAAAAGGAGAAAAGAGTAATAATTGAATGGTATCCTGAGAAGCTTATTTCCAAAATATTCCTGATCTGGAAGATATTAATATACAGTACAGTATAAGGATTATTAAACACAGTCGTTGAAGAGAAAGAAATACCTCAAGAGAGGATTACGAAAAATATGAGTTTGGATGTCTAGACATTTGGATAGGTTTAGTAAAAAAAAAATCCCGTACATAAATGGAAAAAAAATCAAGATATTAATTAATTAATATTGTAATCTTGTTGACTCTCCTAACTTTTTTTATGTAAACCATGAGTAAAGTGTTGAGCCATGACGGCTCAACATTTAGACACGTGCACTGCACTTAATTTTTAGTGAGTACAGAAGTATTGAGAAGCCTGATGGCGAATGAGTGGTTGTGCCTTGAACTACATCTTCCACATAAGCTTTTTCTACAAAAAGCACTTTTCCGTTAACATCACCAGAAACAAAACCCTGCAAAGTTTTTTCCTGCATGTGTATGTTCATTTACTTGACGTTGAATGTGTTGTGTTTGGCGCAGCTTAACTAGATATGGCTCCAGCTTAGCCATAAAATCCAACCAACCTAAAAAAGCAGCATGAAATACTGCAGAACGTCTGCAACGCGCTGGATTATTTCATTTAAAAATTAAATTATTTTTGAGGAGGTTGAGAAATTAGCTTCTCTACATAAAACTTTGGTTGTTTGTACTGTTTGGAAGTTCGTGTACTAATATTTATAGCTAGAAGTAGGGGCGTATCACAAAAAATAAATAGAAATTGTCTACGCCTTTCTACCTCATACATTGTCTAAGGCATGGCCTCCTCCAAAAGCGAAACACGTAACAGAAAACGATCAATTGTAAACAACGCTTAGCACGCAGCGCACGCCACTCAATCAAAGGGGCTGATATAGTTGGTGGGGGGGTGACACGCGTTTCCCACCCACACCAACCGAGACAGGACAGTCACGAAAGTCTACGGAGTCCATCACTCATGTGAGGTAGATGGGGGAAAGAAACTATCATCCGGAAGAGAACAGATCACGCCAAGGACAAAAGGTGGGAATGAAAATAGGGAACTGGATCCTAAAGGTGATGGAGCAAGCTGTGATGACATTTACGGGAAAATGTTTTTCACGCTATGCTTCGGAATATAAATTTTGGGGTACGTGGTTACGGTGGTGCTAATTTCGTACACCTGGTAGGGTTGGAAATAACCGTCATTCTCAATACAGTAAATTACCGACGTATGCTCTCAATGCTTGCCTTAGTTCTAGTTTTTTTCATCAATAGGTATACCGCATAACAGGTATAGTGGTCATAGCGTTTGTCTACCACCCATTAGGTCCCTGTTGGAATCCTGGTTTGTAAGCTCATGGATGTTGGTGATTGTACCTGTTCCGTACCTGTAAAGGCGGCTTACATACCGAGTGCTACCTCACAAATATTCGCTTCGTCCCTTGTAGTGCCGAAGACCGGAGAGATCAGTGGTCGGGCATTAGGTATAAAATAATGTACTGATGGCGGTGGACATATAGCACACAAGATATTATACTTCGGGTCAATTTAATTTGATTACGTGTCTTTCACGACAAAGTGGATCATTTCGCGATAAAAATGATTCTGAGAACACTACAAATTAACCTCAAAATAAACGAATGAATGCAATTTTAAATACAAATGGAAATTATGGAATATTTATTTTGGAATTCTTAGCTTTAGTTTTTATTTATTAATTAGTATTTTTTTGTTTTACTAAATGCCTATGTCCCATAATACTTCCAACGAATAAAATCTTTCGCGCATGGAATGCACGAAACATTCACCAAAACGTGAGAAAAGCGTCATAATTCATTTGGCACATACATTTTAAAATGGATCAAATTTTGAACTATGATATTGTCATCAAAGGATTTGTGTACAGATTATTTCAATCCCAACATAATTCAGCTTGTTGTACATGTAAGTCTACCACTAAATACAGAAGACAAAATAAAATGCCACTACCCGATACAAGAAACGCAATCTTTACCACGAAATATAAGACATTGGAAATTAATATTAAACATCATTTATAGCATCAACAATTAATTGATCACCGAAGTTTACAGTTAAACGTATATCAATAACAGATCGATTCCACAATATATGGAAATTTACATTAGAAAAATATCAAATCAATTCATATTATGGATTCAGATGGAGATGAGTAATTACGCCTAAATCAATATTGATCTTAGTAAAACCGAAAGTTTAAAAGAAATAGCCAGGAGGACGATCGATTTCGTTGGTCAAACATTGACACTTAAGGAAATGTGTTATTCTAAGAACATTCCCACATATTACGCCGCAGTCCATTTACGGCGAAAATAGACTCGCGTTTGAATCCGAACCAATAAATCGATATACTTGATCACCCACTTTCTCTTCTACAGATAAGTTAGCCAACTTCGTGTAATGTCCCCCATATGCCTATGGCCTGTTTCATGTAGAAGGGAATGCATTATTAATATATTAAGAGATTAGTATTTAGTGTTCCTAGAAACTTCCACGTGAGAGGAAATTCGTATTGGAATCTTTAAAATCGGCTTTTAAGATATCTAGGAATATAGATTTAGTTTCACTTGAATTTTAAAATTATCTTAAGATTTGAAATTCTAAATGAAGGAAATGCATTGCCTATTAATATTGAAATATCCCATTTAAAATTGACAGTTCAAATGGCTTAAACATAGTTGTTATTAAAAATTTTTGATTTTTTAAAATGGTCATTTTAAATGGTTTCATGGTTTTGACAGTATTAAAATATTGAAGATTTTTACACGTCGAAGTCGAATATACTAGATGCGTTCGTTTAAACTCACTTCAGTTTCACTATCCAAAGATGAATAAACTGGAGAAAATAAGTAACCATTGAGGCCTGCACAATTAAGAGTTAAATTATATCGTCGTCTAAATGCCGAAACCCATTACCTGATAAAAAGGTATTTTTTTTAATTGTACAGCTATTTAAAGACAATACCTTAGCTTTTCGGTAAAAAAATAAAAATTATATGCATTTTAATAATGTTATATATTTTTTTTAAACATGTAACGATACAACTATTTTTCATCAACATAAAATAAGTATTTAAGTGTCTAAGAATCAATGTTAGTTAATTTTTGTTCTACGCCGAAGATAAACTAAAGCTAAAAATCCGATAGTAACTGATTAAAAAATTTCATCGCTTGGTTTTAAGGTTAATGGCAGATACTACGATAGCATACAATTAAATGTACGACAAGAAGTTCACTTTTGAGACAAGCCCTTAAGAGAGATTAGGTACTACACTGAAATGCCCGAAAAACTGGTACACCAGTCTAATACTTGGTAGGCCTCCCACGGGAGCATAGAACTACAGAAAAACAAAGGGGCACGGAATCCAAAAGCTTGCGGAAGTATTCTGTAGGCACCATATTTCATGTAGAGGTCCACAATTCTGTTGTATTCTGAGGTGTATAATTTCTGTGTTTCACAGCGCGTAGTATGGCCGCGTTGCATGGTATCCCAGATGTCTTCGACAATGAGATCTGATGACTATGATGGGAATGGCAAGACCCTAAACTCAGGGGTGTTCCTCTGACCATAATTTGGTGTGTCTAGACACGTGTGGCAGCGCATTGTCCTGTTGGAAGAGGCCAAACCCATCCAAATAAACGCAACACACGAAAGTGAAACTCGTCAGCAAGGATGCACACATAGCGTCACCTGTCAGAGACGTTTGTAGATATACCAGGGGTCTCATTGAATGACAGCTAAACAAACCTCATCATTACGGACCCACTACCAGCATGTACTATCCCCTGTTAACATGCGGATCTAAGGCTTCATGGGATTTTCTCCACGCTCGAATCCTTGCATTTGCCCTAAGCAATTAGCTGGAAACGCGACTCGGCAGACCAGGCTACTCGTTTCCAGTCATCAAGTGTCCAGTGGAGGTGTTCTTGAGCCAAGGCGAGGCGCATAGCTGTGTCGAGTATTCAGCAAGGGTACTCGAGTTGGGCGTCGGCTTCTAAAGCCTATATCTTTCAGCAAACGTTGTAGTCCTCAGTCAGATGTTTGTTGAGGGCCCAGCATTGAATTCTTATGTTATTTGAAGAAGTGTTGCATGCCTATCTCGTGAAATTATTCTTGCCAGCCGATGCTGATCACATTCATAAAGTCTTTTACGACCACACAGCTGTCGTAAGTTACAGGTTTTGCCAGAATTATTGTAGTCACGGTACATCCTTGAAATGGTAGTAAGTGAAAATCGAAACCTCTCTTCTACCTCCGAAATCCTGACCCATCTCACGAGCATCAACTGCTAAACCGTGTTGAAAATTATTTAGATCATAACTTGCCATTCTCAAGGCAGAGAAAGTTCTGGATGCTCCCACCGATGTCTAACGCTTTATATATGCACTGGTAGACGCAACCAACGACGTGCGTAGGTGGTGTTGCTATGTAATTTGCATAGACTCGGCTGTACCAGTTTTTCTCGCACTTCAGTGCATGTATACAATGCATTTATGTCTTGTGACAATATTTTGGGCAATCCCTGAGAATTACTCAATCCTCTCTGAAAACATTACAACGCGAATTTTTCTCCAGTAAATGTTTTTAAAAATTCTAACCTTCTAAAAAAGTATCATCAAATAACGATCCGTAGAATGCAAAATACGAGTTTAATACAATTGGGAATTTAAGACTAACAAATGGGGCAACGCCGTTCCGCTAGACACAAAAGTACGAGAGTAAAAATCAAAAATGCAAGGGAAACTCCGTATGTATCTATACGAAAACCTCATATATATTCAAAGAATTTGAATTGCAAATAGACAAGATATGTGTGTATACATATATATATATATATATACATATATACATACATATATACATACATATATATATATACGTATACATATTTGTATACATATCTCGTCTATTTGCAATTCAAATTCTTTTGAATATATATGAGGTTTTCCTTATGGATACATACGGAGTTTCCCTTGCATTTTTGATTCAGGAAAGGGTTAAAGATTCAGGTGACCCTCTCCGTCCCCCTCCATCTCTATGGATTCCTTATTAATTTCTTTTATTTATCTCAATCGCAATTATTTGATATAAAATAAGTTTTCAAATGTCTTCATTACATAAGGCCGTAGAAAATTGCTCATGAAATCTAAATGTTTAAAAATGGATGTGTGTATGTATGTTCTCTATACAAATCTACACCGTTTGACCAATCCACACCAAATTTGGTACACTTATACTTTGGAACCCTGCGAGTATTGCAAGCCACATATTAACCTCTTTAACCTATGTGTGCAGAGGGGGCTAAATCAATTCGAAATCCGCATTGAAAGCAGTGATTTTGTAAAAAGTGTAATCGATTGAGTTTGCTTTGCCTATACTGATGACATTTGTTTTAAACAAGTTCCGTTATTCCACGTGTGGCGGAAAAGAATTTTCAAGAAAAAAATGAGTGCTTCAAAATAAATTAACCACGAATGCCGTAACAGTTTAATTTGCCATCCTCTCACAATGATAATGTAATTCGAAAACATCGAATCCATGGTGCAAGAGTACCACAAATAAATATTGAATGGAAAACTGAGTGCAAGATTATACGCTGAAACATCCTCATTTTTACTGAAAATGAACTTAATTCGTAATCACTCCAAAACTCAAAATCGACTTCTGAAGTCATCTCAGAAAAAGCTTTTGCAGTTTGTCTTACAGCAAGAGTGTGACGAATATAAAATGGATTACATGGACGGATATATAATGTATACATATTTGCGTAAGAAGTAAATTGTAGAATCTATGAAAAAGTTAAAACGATGTTAAAAAATATTTTCTGTACACTTAAATGACACTTGCATTTTTCTATGAAATAATCAACAATCAACATTTAACCAATTCAATCCGAGCATCGCCGGGTTATTCTGCTAATCAATTATATAAAGCTATGTTATATCTAGTACACTGTTAATATGAAAATTTATGAATTGCAAAGCAATGTAGTAGGGTAGGCCATAAAACCCAACCAACCTTTGTCATGATTACTTTGGGAACATGTAGCAGGAGAAGTAATCAGGACAAAGAGGTCGGTTGATTGAGTACTGTGGGGCAAGGGCAGTATTTGGCCAAGCTGAGCCAAACGATAGACAGACAACGTGAAGTAATTCAGAATAAAGGGACACGCAATTATAACTTCCAGCGTCAATCCAGATATGCGCACAATATTAAAGCCCAAGCTTCTTAGTCGTTGCAAAAAAGCAAACTATCTAAGATTTTATTTGAATTTAAAATATTTATAGAAAAAGGTTTCGATAGCAACGAAATCTATGGGCGATCTTTATAATCTCCTCGCTCAACGAATAAATAACTCCTGAGGTGCAATATTTCACAGGAACTGTCAAACTTTAAAATGAGATCTGCTTTACTTGCATGGACCAAAACTACTAAATCTCCCCCTCCTCCCATCAAAGGCAAATGCTACTCCTCTACGAAAATATATGAAATAATATAGTGCCCAATCATCTGTCATTTTACTTTTGAGTTTTATTTTTACAAAATTGTATCTAAATTCCAAAAACGTAATGAGAAATAGCCACCAGGATATTGTGAACAAAAATATAAGAAATGATATGTGAACAAAAATATAAGAAATGATATACGAACAATGATTAAAATGGTATACCCGTGGGGAGAAGTTACGTATCGAAATTAAAAAATAGAAGTCAAAGAAACAGCTATTCCTGTTTCAAATTAAACCACCGTTCCGATAAAACGAGATACAACGCCCACGGTAACAGAACAGCTATCACTCGCGGTATAAATGGTATTTTCTTTTTCCAAGTATAGAATAACAAGAATTTTCGTATCCTGGTGTGTTTTATGTTTTAGGTGACTTGAATGTTTTTACAACCATTATGTAATTGTTTTTTTCCTTGGAATGTCTGGCCAATGTCATAGTAATTCAATTCCTCTTGAACAGAAATCAAGTACAGCGTACAACGCGAATGCTACGTTTTCAAATGATTGTAGGGAGGTACAAAAATTCTAAAACTATTATACAAGTGTAAGAGAAAAGAATAATTAGAAATAGATACTTTATAAAGTTCAACCCTCAATTAAAACATTATTGTGCAGAGTTCAGGATTCACTCGCTTACTATAAAGAATATTTTTCTTTAAGAATTCGGTATAGTTTGTCACTCTAAAGTAGTTTTTTTTTGCTACGTTGAGGTAATTAAACCTGGATCTAATTCTTTTAAGGAGAAAAATCTTTTCCTGCTCCCATAAAGAAATAAAATATCAAACGCTTTAGTTAAACATTGTTCCAAAAGTCAGTTTACAATGTTGGAGAATTCAAATAAAAGATAATTTAACATTTTAAATGGTTATGTATTACACACAAAATCTTAATCAGTTTATTACATTCATGACTACAATAGTAAAAATTTCCCCCACAAACATTAATCATTCCATTTATTGATGCAATTTTATTGAATCTTCATTTTTTGAAGGAAAACAATTGCACCATTATTAAAAATCTTTCTTAACGGTCCAATACAGCGTGGCATGGGAAGACCCGAAACTTGAATCCCGAGCCATATACTTCCTCCGGTACAACATGTTCCAATGACGTTAGAAACAGAAATTTAACTGTTGATATGAATAAAGTAAATTTGTCAAATAGGTTTGGATTGTCACTCAACGATCATATTTTGCTATACGGGGTCTAAATATATACAGAAACTCATTAACTCATTTCAGGCCTCAGCACGTCACACGTGAATTTTGCTGTTTAATTTGATTTTCTTTCAACATTGGGATTAGTCGCAAATAGTATAATACGTGTTACTTGTGTGTCACTGTTCCCGTAGATGACCGCATTCTTCTCAACTTCGGGGTATTAATTCCTAACCTTTTCAATCCCGAGAAAAACCCTATCTTCCAAGAAATATTTTATCGCTATTTAATATACACTTATTGGTCGAAAAATAAAGTCGCGGTTGCAAATACTGAGGGAATGATTGGTTAAGCATTTCGGGAAAACTTGCGTAATTATGCGGGCAATATAACTTTTAATTGTAACTAGATCATCGTGTATCTGATAATTTCAAAGAGAGCATAGCTGAAGACGTTATACGCTATCGCGTAAAAGATGTTACGCGATGTCAAAAAGGGCCAAATTATTGCCCTGTGTCAGGGGCAGAAAGACTGTAAGGAGTTGTATTGCTAAAATCACTGACACTGGATTAAAAATTGCGTTCAGCGCTTTATTAAGTATTGGAAAAATGACGGTGAACCATCAACTTCGGGAAAATGTGCGGCCGAAAAATAGTCCTCAATAATCGTGACTGAAGATCATTAAAACGCTTAGTAAAATTGAATGGCAATTGGAAGCAAAACCATTTTCACTTGCAACCATGGGACGAGAACTTTAAAAGGATTGGGATTAAAGGTGTGTTGCAAAGAGAAACCACTGTTTAGTGAGACAAATAAAAACTCCGATTGGCTAAGGAATACAAAGCCGAGCAATGAGGGAAATCATGTGGTCCGATGAGTTCAAATTACTCTCATCAAACGTTACGGATGCATCAGGGTTAGAAGGGACTTGCATGAATCATTGAACTCTTCATGCACTGTACCTACTCTACAAGCCTCAGGAGGAAGTGTTTTGATCTGGGATCACCTGAGTAAATGAGCATACTGAATGACCAATTTATTCCATCAGCGGAATTTTTCTTCCCAGAAAGCAATAGCGCATTCCAGGATAATGCCACGATTCATCGAGCTAAAATTGTAAAAGATTGGTTCAAGGAGCACAAGGCAACGTTCGCATACTTGAATTGTCTACCTCAAAGTCCTGGCCTCGACCGCAATTGGGGATATGAAGGATATATTAGAGAAGCATCTAAGGAGTAATTCCACCTCTTCCTTTATATGTATCTTCCTTATCAAAAAAACAACCAAATGTAACTGCAAAACTGTCCCAAAAAGTATCGAGACTGCATAAACTCATACACAAAGCCCAGACAAATTCGTGCTGTAATTCATATTAAAGGTGGTTCAACTAAATATTAAAATGAGCGACTGCTTTTGGCCACGCATGGTACTTTAAAACTCAAATGATACAAAAAAGTTGATGTTATTTTTTAAATTTAATATTTGAACATCATGACCCTAAATAGTACAGTACCCCCATGGATGAGGACATAAGGATGTAGCAAGAAATCGATTCAGAATTAGGAATGGTAAGAAGGATAACAGAATTAGGAATAGAACAAATTAATGAATATACTATAATATTTCGGGGGAGGGGTTAAAAAATGGTTATTTTTTTAACGCAGAATTCCAGGAATGCCGAGGTTAAAGTTGAAGAACGCCAAAACCAGCCCAACGAAGTCGCACAGATCTTCGATCGGACCAGACAGCGTGGCGTGTGCCCAACTTGAATCCCGTGCCAAAAAGTTCCTCCGGAACAACACGTACCGCACAAACGGAGGACGCGCATGAATATCGACCCGGTCCAAAGACAGGCAGCATCGGAGAGAGAGAGAGCTAGGAAAAAAATGAGTGGTGGGAACTCACTTCGGCCGCTGCATAATCTCCCAACTCCCTCTGGTAGACGAAGGCGGCGTCTCCGGAGGCCGGTCCCTTGTAGGGCGAGGGCTCCGAGAACCCGTTCTGGGGGAACATGGCTAGGTGCTTCTCGACCTCCTCCGGGTCGGCCAGAATGCGGGTGGGCACAAGGGGCGCGTGGCTGCGGAGCGATGCACAGGAGGCCGGATCGACGGGGCGGGCAACGATGAGCCGGACGTGTGAACCTGACTGCCGGAGAACCATGGCGACCTGCTCCGAGCCCATGCCGCGCAGGTTCACCTCGCCGATTTGGAGGATATGGTCCCCGCTCTGGAGCCTGCCGTCCTGTGGAGAGAAGATGGAGAAAGGGAGATTAGTTTTTTTCATTCCACAAAACACTTGTTTCGTGATCGGTGTTTAAAGAAACATTTCGTTCAATTTTTCGTCTACATTAATAGCGTAAACACTTGAGGTCATATTTGAGAGGATTAGAATAAAAGTAGAGTAAGTCACTACTTCAAACGAACCTAGTTTTCGTGCTAATCCGACGAGAAAACAGTTGATCCCGGGTCGGTTGATTTTTGAGAAGGGGTGAAAACTGATTAGGAGAAGGCTGCTATACGAAAAAGCTTGAATGGCGATAGCCGTGGATGGCTTCCCCCCGCCAACTCATTATTGTTATAGCTTTCGGCACCGGACGATAAACAGAACCAGAATCCGCGCAAAGACGGCAGTTGTGGTAACGATTTGTTTACGCTTCACCTAATTTGAAGAACAGACTCGTTCAAAACCACGTGACTCGACGGCCAAATCACGGGAGTCGGACCATTCGTGATATTATGTATTGTTTGTTGTCATTTCTTCAAATTTAAAATTAAATTGACTGTACTAGGGCGTTAAAGACTTCAGTGATTTAAAGAACATTTTAGTTTTGAGATAGTTTTCATACAAACATTAAAAAACAATTTGAATAATTCGATCGTCATGACCTACTTTAATTTATTCTAATCCATAAATGTTTCGAATCACTCAGAAGGTAAACAGAAGTAGCTACGATTTTTTACGTGTTTAAATTTTAACAAACATAAACACAAAATATTGCAATTGCAATATACACAAAAAAAACAGATTAACTTATTAATTAAATTTATATTAACGTTGATTTTCATATTTCTTTTAACTAATGCTAATAAATTAAAAATCTTCCGTTTTATTTTATTTATTATACAATTAGAGCAAAAGGTCATACTGTGCCAGTACAACAAATTGATAAAGGTACATATTGGAATACTAAATGAACAAGATAAACTCAAAACTGCAACACTAGTTTTCTTTTGAGATTACGAAACTAATCAATAAAAAAATAATGTAAAAGTTGCAGAACTTAAATTGAAGGCTAGAATTTAAACTATACGAATTACTCAAGGTATATTAGTTACAAAATTCAAAATTTTATTACTTGTAAAATCATTGCTAAGAATATATTTTAGGGAAAAATCTGTGGTTAAAACAAAGATAGTATATTAAAATGTGCAATAGAGGTAAAATACAAATATATGAATGACAAGGATTGCAGTAATGAATGATAAATCGTTTAGCATCAATATCAGCCTCTTCTATACCATATTTTAAAACAGCTTTACTACTTTCAGCAAATCCTAACTTTCACTTAATTTCATCATTTTACTCATACTATTTTCCATTTTATTCCTTATAGAAATGTTTGGGAAACGCCGTAATTAAGTGTAGTTTTCTGGAGTTCGCATTTTTAATTATATTCCATTATAACACAAAAGCAGTTAAAATAAGAAAGAAACTATCACAGCAACCAGTGGTGCACTATCATTGAGTAATGAGGGTGTGGTACTCCGTTATGACAATGGACGTACATCGAAATGAGAAGGGAGGAACCAATGAAATGCAGGCAGTGAAAACTAAGACGATAGTTCTCCTTATTTTTATTTCTCGCATGTGACTTCAATATTCTTAATAAATTTAAGATACCGTGGTATAACTTTCTTAAATGTGTACTATGCGCGAATATATCGAGATAAAACGCAGGGACCATCTGACGACTAAGGTAGCATTGCAGCCACTACTTATCCATTCACATGCCAAAAATACAAACGGTTAACAAATCAAATACTGAATTATGATCCATGTTTAAATATAAGAAACATAATATGAATCCTGCATTGATAAACAAAAACGTTGAGCCTAATAAGCATTAAAAATACAAACATTTTATTACGTAAATAATTTGTGAACAGCACTGTATAGATAAATTCTTATTCATAGTCAATATTTTTTATTTAATACGGTCCAGTGTGTCATTTCAGCAATCTAGGTGGACAAAATTATAGCATCAAAAATACTCTGGTTTTCGGTGGTTATAAGAGGTTGTGAGTGATAAAATACTGGTTTGGTACATATTTAACGATTTTTAGTTACTATTTACATGTAGAAATATGCTCAATTTAAAGAAATTCGTCAACTTTGCTCCATATATAAGATATACTCCGATCAATTATTAACCGTATTTTTTGGAATTTTATATTAAGATATACCTAAATAATGGTCAGATATACCTATAACAGTTCCATTGAAAAATAAAGTAGATGTATGCAATAGAAAAACTAAAAGGGAAAATCTTTATTTGAAAAATATAACAAAATTATATATTTGGAATCCCAACTACCTAAATAGTCTACTGATATATTCAAGGGAAGTTTTCTTCAAACAAATTCAACATTTTTAGTAACATTTGGCTGCCTTTAGTTTTAGACTTTGCTCGTAAACTTGCAATTAATGGATCTGAGGTAATGAGTAATAAGTACATTCATTAAATCCATATATATCAGTTCTGGACCTTTTTGAAGTAAATATTTCCCTTATCGCCTGTTGTGTTTATTTCTTGTCTCTTGCGTTTCTAAGAGCGGACCAATAGGAAGAATACAAGACGCAAAATAATATTCTTCCATGGACCAGTATTTTATGTGTAGTTTAAGGGTACTGGGGTACCAAGGATACTTTCTGATGTATATATCTTGTACTTGCTTCGTGCTCAGAAAACTTACCAATTTATCTGGAAACCGGAATTCAAACATTTTAATGACTTGGAAGCGTTTGATTACTACATTAATCCCAGTTATTTTAACAGACCTCTCAATATTTCTAAAATATCTACGAGGGGTATTTTATTGTAGTATTTGTTTTGATGTTGGTTACATTTATCAGACACAAAAGAACAAACTCAGCTTTAAAGTTATCTTGCAGATTATTGCCTTCCCTAGAAATTAAATCTAATTACCTGGCGAAAAGAAATTTGATGAAACTGATGGATTTTGCCAAATAATTTTTTAATCCTCATTAGTACAAGCAAAGGTACCATAGAAATACTAAACATACTTTGCTCAAATTGATATTTTTCAGAAAAATTTACCGATATCTTTTCTGTCCAGCGCCATCACAGTCCCACATTTTAATTGTATTTATGATAATATCTTTTGACAAAATCAGTCGCAAGGATTATTCATGAATTAATTGTACGTAACCGTATAGCAGAGCAGTTATAGCGTATAGATAAGCGATTAGTTGTGATACAAATGAAGTTTCCGTGATAATGATCCCAGACGAGTTACAACCGTTTAGTTTATTTAATTTTGAAGTAGAATATCGTATACCTGACTTTCGTAATTTACTTTAGAGGCCATTGACAATTCTTGACTAGTTGTCTGTAGAAGGTTAAGAGTTTCGTTTTTCATACTTGGAACTACAGGCTTAAAAATCTTTTTGACGCCTAGTTTTCAAACCACTTTGTGAATTACTAGGTAGACTTTGAATCACAGTATGAGAAAAGGTAAGATTTCCTTTAAGACAAGAGATTATTTCTCAGAAACAATTCTCAGTTCCTGTTTACCTTACTCCTCTTTTGCTCAAATCTTTGGCAGGTAATTCGAGAATTTTCGCTTTAATACTATTCAAAACAGTGTCTGGTAACAAATGTTCATCATTTATTGAGAAATATATTATAATAGCATCCGTTTTCGTTTGCTTCGAATTTATTACCCAGTGTCAAAAGTAGACTGGTGAAAAATTCCAGTCATTCTGAAATTTAAGAAATACTATCAGTTTCGCAAACTTGCGCAAGAATTTTTTTGCTCTGCGCACGTCAAATTAGTCAGGCTATAATACACATGTAATGTTTTAGTAATATAAGGCTATATGTGTTAAAAGTCTAGTTGAAATTTGAAATCAGCAGTTGCGTTAGACGCTAATTAGAATACCTCTATGAACATAAGATAATGATAGTATCCACCAAATAGCGCTATAGAAAATATAGGACCTATAACTTTTCAGTTTTACTCAAAGTACAAATACGCATGAGCCAGAATGGTTTACAGCCAACGCAGAAAGTTTGAACCCCTGTACATCCTGTTAGGAGAAATTGTTTAGAAAACTACCCACGCTAAGAGGACATACTGCTTTTAAAATATGATGTATTTTTGACAATCTGCGACACTATGAAAATTGAATTTTGTCCACCTAGATTGCGAAAATGACACACTGCGGTCCCTTAAACTGTGGGGTGCTTGGGAACAGCGTACCCCATTAGGTTGGTTGGGTTTTATGCATCAAGGGCCATATTTGGCCATGCTGCACCAAATACGAGATAACGTCAAGAAATGTTTTACTGTACGTCATACAAGCAAGAAATGTTTTACTGACACAGAAGAAAAATACAACCAGGGAAAATCCGAACTTGAGAAGAATCGAGCGTGCGAAGCCTCTTTAACACGCAGGCTGCTAGCACAGTGAGCAAACCCACTGTGCCATGGCACCATCGATCCTTCTAATTTAGGAGCGCGTGGAGATGGTAAAGTCCGCTCTGGCGAGTTGGCACATCAGTCAAGTGACTACGAACGACTATTCGTTAAGTCAGGATTAGGGGATAGGTTAAATGTAGAAAACAATATGTGCCACAATTGGTATCATTAGCGCGAATTTGGCTCCGAATTCTTATGACTATAAGTTGGAGAAGCAAATAATAACCCATAGCGATTGGATTCTCATCAGAGCAGTTCTATACTCAGAGCAATTTCTGAGGTATTAGCTGACCACGTGCAAATCTCAGCAAAACGTTTCTTCTAAAAAGCATTTGATTTTCTAAAAGAACGTTAGTCAATAAGCCCGTATTTAGAAAATAATTTCGGATAGCCTAATCTTCCTCCCGGTTCCCTAAATGGCGTTATTTTAAATGAGCATTGCGTTAGTGATTTTTTTCGGCTGTTTCAGACTACTGGCGTATAACGACCATTTAGGAAAGTTCCGATTTTCAGTGATTCAATTTGCTTCAGCATGTACTCGCTTTTAAGGCTAGCTTTTTTGGTCCAAAACCATTTCGGAAAGGATTCGAGTCCCATGGGCTCTCCCACTCAAAACATCTCCACCATTGATAAGTGCTTTTTGAATGTTCTAATGCAACGAACAGAATGACGATCAATAAGTATATTTTATAAAAATCGCAAAAAGAGCCTAAAAACAAATAAGCATAAAATCAATAACACCGGAAAATTCATTGTCGTACATGTCGAAACATTTAACATTTTGAAAGAAAAGCCTAGGTTAAGCAACATTTAAACCAGTTTCAAAATTTGGAAACATAATGAATTTTCCATTGCGCTTAAATATATACAACAGATATCAAGTACTGTCCCAAAAAATTCAAGTAAATTCATCACAACCAGATGAGAAGGAAACAGTTCAAAATCAGAAGAATATAAAAAAATCTCAATCGGAGAAAAACACGTTTTTGTTGTAGATACCTATACTTATATATACAACAAAACATCAAAGGTATAGTAGATAACTCCTCAAAACATTATAATACTTAAAAATTCTCTTTGCTATGCACAGAATTTGATATCAATTAATTTTTAATGCTGAAATTAAAAATCGGTTTTGGTGATTTAAAAGTTTACTGTCCCTTTAATTCCAATAATCTCACAGTAGTAAAAATGATTAACAGGGTAAATGAGGACGTTTTTTTTTTGCATATTATGTAAATTTCAGAATGTATAGAATTGACTTCTTTGAACTTAAGCTTCAGATCAGAAATGACTAATTTAAACACAGAATAAAGATTGCTTTCAACAATCACAAAAGAGATAAATGTTCACCAACAAATACCAAATAACACAACATATGAAAATATATATTTTATTAGTGTTCCATAGGGAACTATTTAGTTTTTGTAATTGTTTACGCAAAAACTTTGTTGGTAGCATTTAAAATGTATAACATTTTCTATTTTAAGGAGGTATACAGATATCTATCAAGATATAAACAAAAAAATTAAGTTTAATTTGAGACAGAATAAAAAAAATGTATGTATACAAAACCACGAGAATAGCATTAAAATAAAAAATAATACAAGTTGTATAAACGTAGCTATAATAGCAAGATAAAAATTACTATTAAGAAAATCACAAACTTTTTCGTAGTAACGGACAATAAATGGATCGTATCCGTTCCCTAATGCAAAATGTTCAAGAAACATTTTAAGTTCTAAAATTAAATACTGATTCTTCCTCCCAGTCGATAAGAAATTTCCCCAGTTAATTTAAAAAATGCTCTCAAGTTGAGAAAAAGAGTTAGGGAATATGAAACTTAAAGCAGAAGGGGAGAGAATTAAACCTATATAATCCCCAAGATTGGAGTAGAAGAGCGAGGCAGAGTCAAAAGGAAGGGATTTCTAACAGATCTCATTTCCTAAGGTGATGAAAAAAAATCCGAAGATTTTCTGCCAAAAGTTCTTGAATTTCTTTTAAATCTCCTTTCGGTTGGCTGGATTTCTTTCCGTGTGAACTTTCCCTTCTCGACTGATCTCGCTCTTTCCCCAAATCAGAAAAAAGTAGGGACTTCTATCGATCAAGTAAAATAGAACTATATAAAAAAATGGCAATCATATTGATAGGATTCATTTTTAAACATACGGATAATATATATTATAACCTCAATTGGTTTCTAAATGGAATTTCAGCTCTATATTATCGAGAAAACTAATTTAATTTGCATTCAACTGGTGAAGGAATATTTTTCCGTTTCTAACTCGTCAAAATTTCAGTTCTTCCTTACAAGTAGAAGTTAACCATTTCTTTTTGCACAAAATAGCTAAAAATAGCGAATATTAAATTTATTATTGTGAAAAACTATCAGGGGAGAGCTGAAATTTTGCCATTATCGCATTAAAAGTACTTTTAAATCGATTTCTATCAAATAAATGAAGGTTGCCATTTATAATTCTGCCAAATATTAATTTCATAATTAATAATGCATATTACAAAGCAACTTTAAAAAGAAAAATTAAATGGATTTTCTTTGGGTTCTTTAAAATTAACATGATATAAATTTTCATCGCGAAAGGAATATTACTTCGGAAGATGTGAATATTAAAGTCTAGAAAACTAATTCAACATTAGGAGCTCCAAATTTTCCATACTCATCATTCAGAAACGGCAGGACCAAAGGGCTTGAAACTTAGAATCCTAGGTTAAATTTTGAAACATATTCGACATTGGGTGTTGTCATTGAAACTTTTGAAATTTATGCATAATTCAACATGAAGACGGCCCGGCCCCTTAAGCAAAGTTTATTTTCTTATTTATAGAAGACGTTAATTAGTATCTTTGAATATTTTTAAATCAGCGATGTGCGAGTAAATGAGGTTTGGTTCATTTGTTTCCCTCAGCTGTACATATTCGAATACTACATGAACAAATCAAAGCAAAACCACAATACAAATAAACTATTTAATATGAAGACGACCCCTTAAAATGGTTCATGCATATGAATTAGTAGAAAACATTGTTCCCTACCGAATGATATTTGTGAATATGTTGTACTGTCAAGGAAGCACTAAAAAGGTGAAGACCGATTTTTTTCCCGCAGTTCTACCTATAAATGCGGTTATATGCTATCAATAACGTTGCTATGTATAGTAGTACCTATGCATTTTCTAGATTAAACAGACTGGTAAAACGAGACAATCTGTTAGAGGTGCAACTACGCTGCATCAACCCTGGCGCACACATGCGCAGGACAAAAAAAATAACCGTAGAATTCTAAAAAAAATTAATCGAATGACCTTTTTTTTATACTCGTGTGTGCCATCTTTGTTTTCCTGTTGAAATACAAACTTTTTTAAAAGTTGAAGTTGTCTTTTATTCTTCACCAAACTGAGTGCAGTATTACGTCCATCTGCAGTGGTGACCCGGATGTGATGCTGCATGCGTCGTTGTTTGGTGAAGAATAAGAGACAACTTCAACTTCTGAAAAAGTGTATTTCAACAGGAAAACAAAGATGGCACACACAAGTATAAAAAGTCATTCGATTAATTTTTTAGAATTCTAAGGTTTTCATCCTGCGCAAGCAAGCGCCAGGGTTAATGCAGCGTAGTTGCGCTGCTAACCAGATCGTCTCGTTTTACCAATCTTTGTGTTTAATCTATAAATGCGCAGGTGTTATGCATGCATGCACATGCTATTAAAATGGGCACGTTTTACATGGTCGTTGAAAGCATGTCACCGCAGTACTTACAAATACCACTTTCAGACCCTTATGGTACACTTAAGTAACCCCTATCGAAATAAGTCTACATTTTTTTCAAAAATATTAAATTTGTCAAAGTAGCCAAACTAATTATTTATGATTTCATAAATGGAATTTATTTTCCAAAGATAAACGGGTGAATGGCGCTCTTTTGGCTTTAAAGGACAACACAACCCATAAATGAGACCCTAACGGTAGAGACCCCAACACAAATAAATCGAAATAACCATCCTCATCAAATGCTTAGTATCGTGTCTTCCTGCACGTAAAGCTCACATTTAATAAATTAATAGACAAGGGAAAGAGATGGATTGATGTGGTAAAGCGAGTCCGATCTTATTTATCAATCTAAGGAGCTGCCATCTCATTAGGGCGGACTTTGCATAACCTCGGCTTCCCACCAATCATTTCAAATTTCCGAACATCCAAGAGAACACGAATAAGTGCATGCATTCCAGCCAGCCTCTCGACAGATTAGGTACCATCTTGATCATCGTTCGTTTAAAAGCTCTCATCTTTCGGGCAGGAAGTTTGAATTATTGATTAAAACGTCGTGGGGAAGAAAAGGTTTTACTTGACACACGAGTCAAAGCTTTTCCAGTGGAGGCCGGTAAGGAATTAATTAAGTATAAGGGGGAGAGTGAAAGAAATTTTCCTCTTTTAAAAGTTTGAAGTAAAATACAGGTAGTTACTGCAACTTTATAAAAGTTGGGGAACGATTCTTTAAGGTAATTAAGGAGGGAAACCGTGTAAATTAGAAAAGGTCACTAGGTACTTAGCGGCTAGATAGTAATTGAAAATTGCAACGCCTTACATAATTCAACACGAATACTTAGTGGCTTTTAAGATCGATTGAGAAGTTGATTCTTAGGCAGTAGCACTCAATGTTTCACAATACATTCGAGTAATGTGTTAAAAAAGTATATTATTTTATTACCCCATGTCTTCATTAATTTAGGGAATAAGATATCGTTGTCAAATCTTGTATAAAATTATTTTCAAAAAATGCTACATTGAATAGAATACATTTGGTATTTTTTTTAATTTGGACGAAATTAAACTTACAGATAATTTATGCAGAAGTTTTACTCATAAGTTAAGCTCGAATCGCAAAAAATAATTTACTTCAATCTGTAATATCTTTGTGCAGCATAGACGAAATATGAAAAATTAATAGTAAATTTCGAAATGAGGTAAGACATTTCCTGAAATTTGATAAGTATTTATAATAAAAACATTTTAAAAACACGCTTTTAATTCAAAATGTAGAAAATAAATTTTTCTTAAGCAGTCAAAAAATGTTCATACGCACATGACTAGAAATAAAATCATGAAAGCTTATTTTAATTTAATTTTTTATCATTTAGAAACTCATCATGGAACATTCATTACTGTGATAAAGAATTGATACATAGTAATTCACTTCTAAGATACAGGAAGCCAACGATAATCAACAATTTAAAATGTTAATAGTTAAGCGAAAAACGCCCAAGCTTTCATTTTTACTCATGTGCGTATGAACATTTTTTATTACCGAAAAAAAAAATGTTGTACATTTTAGAGCATTTTGATTTGGTATTTTTGGTATTTTTTAATTAACGTCACACTGGAGCAACACAACGGGCTAATTAGAGCATTTTGAAATAAAAGAGTGTTTTTTAAGTTCTTTTATTTCATACTTTTTGTTTGAAAATTTCGTTTTGATGTTAGTAATATGCTCAACCACTGTTTGTGTGCCCTTTGTCCAACACAGGAGCCGAGCTTGCGAGTTGGAAGAGTGTTGACTACAATCGCTATTCGGATGTGTAATTGCGCTTTTTGTCCATTTATTTTGTGTTGCAAGGCTCGATTTCGGTGAGTTTCGAGCAATCTAGTGCTTGAATTCCGAGGACATATAGGTCTGATATCTATTGATCCTGTTTTGGGTGTTAACTGCTCACAAGGTTCGAGAAGCACAGTTGATAATGGGGTTGAGATTGAAGTTCTCCGTAGATAGTTAGGCTTGCGTAATCATCAGTAGAGTTAGACACCCAGATTTTCTCCGCATTGAAGAACAAGATTGCTCGAACTCACTGGAAAGTTTTGCAACATCGATGCTTTAGGAAAAACGGAGAATGCGCAACTACACACCTGACTAGCGATTGTAGTCCACACACTTCCAACCAGCAAACTCGGTTCATGTGGATATAGGATATTACATATATGAAATGACTAAAAACTCAGAGGGATAAGGGTGCTAATTACAACTGAGGATGTTCCGGTGGCCAAAGGTGTGAGACTAATGACAAGGCATTGTTCAAAAACCACTCATTCAGTCGCAAGCGCGTTGACCTTGGCACTGGGTGCTGCAACATGGCATTTTAACTACCCTCATGCTATCAATTCTCGGCACGTTACGTACGTAATGTAGGGTGAGAAAGAGCTACAAAAATTTAAACGCTTCTCACTAAGACCCTTCCATAAATACCCATATTGCTGCAGGTAATGTAAAAATATCCAAGGAAGGTCAACTCAAGTTTAATATATACCGAACATTGTATTGTTATACATAAGTATGCAAATTGTATTTCTATGCATAAGTATGCCAATTGTATTTTTATACATAAGTATTGTTGTATTGAATTGTTTATACATAAGTATGCAAAATTTTAAGTTGATTGAACATCGGGAAACGGGTTGAAAATCGATTTATATGTAACAGAAGAAACTAAATGAACACCGTGCAAAAAAATACTCTCAATAACTTTAAATGCAGCTCCACATTGTCACCAAAAGGAAGATGTGATTTATTTTTAAAGTGATTTTCAATGGGTCGATATCGCTCCATACCTCTATATATTTCTCTCACCGTCGTCGGAAAAAAAAGCTTTACAATTGGCATTTTGTATTTGTCAATTGGCAACAATTTGATCAAGCGTCACGATTCCGCTTTCGAATCAAATCTGATGACAGAAAATAAATGGAAATTCACTCCAGATTTAAAGACAACGTTTCAAAAGTTGAAAACATTGACTTCATTCAACTGGTTTTATAAAATTTTTATTTAATCTTGTATTTGGCGAAGTTTGTCTGTTATTGGAGATTGCGTCTTAAGCCCCAAACAACGAGATATTGCAAGGTATAATAATAATTGTAATCACAGATTTTAAAACTTTATCAGCTCTATGTAGCATGTAATATTGCAAATTTATTTTTCTTTGAAAATTTTTTTACGGATCTAATAGATTTAACAGCTAATATAAAATTACCATTATTTTTCCACCTTGCTATCAAAATTTCTTTTCCTTAACGTTTTAAAACTAAAATATCAAAGCCATAGGGAATAAACTGCATCAGAGGTCTTAAATCGTCCCGATATAAAGTCCTAAAACTCCTGTAACCTGAGAAACTTCTGGAGTAAAGGCCCTAATTAAGAAACCTTTAAGCGGAAAGTTAATTAAAAGTAATTAATCTTTGAAATAGGGTAAAATACATAGGACGTTGCGGCATAATTGCTTTAGATTAAATTAATTAAAAAATAACAGAGTATAAACAATTATGCTACTTTTTGAAGAATTCATAATTATATAACGAAGGAAAAGGAAAAGAGAAACTGTTACAGGTAAAAAACATCATTCGTAAATGATTGATTAAAGTATTTTTGAAGTTGAGCAACTGAGGTTCCTAAAGTTTAGATTTAAGAGCTAATGAATCAATTACACATCGATAGAAAGTCAGAATATCTAGAGTTTCTGGACCCATTCTCAGAATTTTAACGGAAATTTAAACGAAGACTACAATTAATCAAATGTCTCAGTTTGGTTACCTAATGACGACTAAATTGGATTTTATAAAGTAAAGAACTAACTTCAATGCGCAAATTTTTACTAAAATATTTCTTATCTTTCTCAAAAAGAGAAAACTTTATATAGAGCAATTCTATTCAAATGTATGTCTCCTCTTGATGCGACAGTGAGTAGTAAATGTGGGAATAAAGACTATGGTCCTGTGGTGAATAGAATGACTCCTTTTAAGTAGTTGGTTGGGGTTTATGCCCAAGCTTCGACAATGTCAAGTAAATGGATACACACAAGCAGTTTTCTACTGACACACACCCAAGGAGGAATCGCACCTGGGCCGCCTGCAACTCGCAGATTACTAGCACAGTGGGAAAACCCACTGAGCCATGGCGACTTTTCTTTTAAGTAGGTGTTACAAATAATTGAACGGCTAATCTCAAATGTGGCATTCACGCACACGTATTCATACTTTTTCACTTGCAGAAAATTCAAATTAATTAGCAATGTACAGTCGCGGAAAAAAACGAACCACCCCTCTTTATTCGAGCAATTTTAACAGTAGAGAAAATTCAAACATGGCGTTTGACAGGAACTAACGTCTTCTATAAATTCAAATGCATAAAATTTGCATAAAGGGCCGTCTTTATATTAAATTGAGCACCAACTTCAAAATTTCCAATGGAAACCCCTATTTCGACACAAAATTTCGAATCTATATCAAAATTTAACTTCAGATACCAAATTTCATGTCATTAGGTCTTACCGCTCCTAATGTTAAATCAGTTTCTTAAACTTTTATCGATATCTTCCTAAATATTCCTATAGCGCTGATATTTTATACCATGTTACTGCTCAAACAAAATCCACCTAATATTTTATTTTAAAAATAGTTTTAGTATGCAATAATAATTGTTAAATTAATGTTTGAAAAAATTATGAATATTCTGATGGCTCATTCCAATGGTTAGTTTTTGCGTTACATTAAATTTTCCTCATTATTGCAATTTTAGGGGGCAACCAAAAGTTTAAAAATGTCTGGCAAACTTCGGATTATAATTCTCGGATCGTTTGCATTTGTATTTAATAATGTAATTCTCGAATCGTGTTCTCTTGCATAACAAAAATAATTCTCGGATCGTTTGCACGCGCTGACAAACATGTTTGAAATAGTGTTCAAATTTGAAACTCGGGTAGCTATAACTACAATTAATCTCGATCTACGAATAGCGATTTTCAATGTGGAGATGATCCCTGAAATTGACAGCAATTTTAACATTATTATCTTTATATTCGGAGATATTCAAAGTCATAGCATTTTATATTTAGGCCAATTTAACGATACAGAATCTGATTAAGACAGCAAAACATGGTGTTTTCATTAGAAATTTTGTTGTTTGTGCAAAATTTGATATGAAAACGTCCCCTTATGCAATTTTTTTGCATTTGTATTTAAAGAGGACGTTATTCCCTATTGAATGATATCTTTGAATTTGCAGTAATATGAATAGTGCTCGAAATAAAGGGGGTGGTTCGGTTTTTTTTTCCGCGACTGTACATACATTATTAATTTGCAATATGCAAAACAAAAGTCCAATACTATACATTCTAAACACCTCAAACAAAACAAATATTTCATATTTGTGAATTGAATATCAAATACATTAATCAAATTCTTAATGCATCGAATCCTATCAAATATTACTTATGAGAATTTCAACAATTTATACGATAAAATATTTTCACCCTAATAAACGAGAAATGCGTCAACAAAGCAAAGCGCATCTGATAACTTTATTGATAAAGGGAGGTTCACACTTCACTAATCTCTAGCTTGTATCTCCTACACAATAAACGCTTTCCATATATTTTACGCATAACTAATCTGAACCAGAATACATCTAACGTATTCTGGTTCAGATTAATTATGCGTAATTTCTTTATCTTCTAGGATGCCCAGTCATCTGAAAAATTAACAAAAGATGCAATCTTATGATACCTCCAGTTAGATGATAGAACTGCAAAGAGGAACAGCTAATTATTCACAGTATTTGTGTTTGATTATTTCAAGAATATACAGTATCTTTTAGCATAAATTAACTACGCCTTAACCCATAAGCAAAGGTATATTTTTCAATACAAGAAATATTCAAATGTCGCGTTCGAGCGCGCGCAGAGAAAAACCATACATAATATTTTCCAAGTGGTTTGGGGACATGAAGCGAAATATAAGGAGGCGACGACTATCAAATGAATTGCTTAATATAGGTTGATGATACGATCTTAGTAGATATACGTATATGTATATATATATATATATATATGTATAAGTATATCTATACGTATATATATGCATATATACTATGTATAAGTATATCTATA
Source organism: Meta bourneti (assembly GCA_933210815.1). Classification (NCBI taxonomy): domain Eukaryota; kingdom Metazoa; phylum Arthropoda; class Arachnida; order Araneae; family Tetragnathidae; genus Meta; species Meta bourneti. The sequence continues at coordinate 33,973,389 of OW119924.1, forward strand.
CGTATATATATATGCATATATATTATGTATAAGTATATCTATACGTATATATATATATGCATATGTACTATGTATAAGTATATCTATACGTATATATATATATATATGCATATATACTATGTATATGTATATATATTGTTAAAAAATAAAATATATTAGAATTTTTTTCCTCAGAACCTACTTTGTAATCATTCATTCCTAGTTTACTAAAATTCCAACTGGAGTGAAAAAAACCTTCTGTTCTGTTGATAATAGGATGTTTTTCTATTTAGGAATGTGATATCTAAAAAACACTTCATGTACCTAGAAAGATCGTATCATCAACCTATATTAAGCAATTCATTTGGAAATCGTCGCCTCCTTATACGTATTTCTCTTTATTACAATTTTTATTTTTATATTTCTTCTCTTCATTATATTTTTATTTCCATATTTATGATCATTCATTTTTATATTTCTTTCTCTTCGTTATGAAATTTGCACTGTTTCCTTCTTAAAATCCTATCTATAAAATTTGGTCTTAAAATATTATGTTATTTGGTAGGTAGTAGAATTTATGTCACGCTGGATCAACACATCGGGCGATTGGCGAGGGTTCGAGATCAATCCTGATGAGAAAGATCCGAGGACAACACATCGTAGATTTGACCACGGTCAGAATTAAGTCATTTGGAAGTTACCTAAAATGTGGTCCAAAATTTTAATAAATTAGAACAAATTTATAGGTCCCAGGCGCATCAATTTTCCATGGATTGCCGACATTTTGATTCATACAAGTCTGTATGCATATAAATCAAATTAATTCCATCTGGTAAGTATATCGCTTAGTTGTAGAACAAAACAAAAATTATAAAACAATTAACATTTTGCAACAAACGTTTAACAGTAGTTTAAACAACATTTTAAATCAAAATTTTGAAATTTGGAAGTAGAATTGCAGAAGCTAGTACGCTGCTTGAGGCTCCACATAGGGTTGGTGGACGGCATCATGGTACAGGGAAAGGGGAAAAGTTCTATGCTCTAACGCTTTGTCAATTTTTCTAAGTTTATAAAAATTCAAATTTCATAGCATGTTTTTTCTAAGTTTACAAAATTAAACTTTCTTCATGTTAAATTTTTATTAGCATGAATACTTCGGGGGTACATATTGATAATTCATGAGGGGCTTGAATCTAAACCGGTACTGGAACTCGAAATTCAGAGGCGACCTTTAACTTGATTTAACAGTTCTGAATCAAGCAAGAAAGCAATGAGAAGACGATATTTTATTAATGCGTAATGCGGTGGAGTAAAAACAACGGTGGACGTAATTCAATTAAAGAAAAAAAAAGCTAAGCTTGCAAACTCCATAAAAAATAGCCCTCAAAAATTTAAGTTGAGCCGCAAAAAACATGTTCTCCAACAAAAAAATCTTGAACCAGCTAACATACGTTGATTAAGATTTTCTAAAATAAAGCGTAGATCAATTAATTCTCTAAAATCCCTGAAATCTACGTTCTTTCCACGTTGTTTTTTTATCAGATTAGCAATACATTCAGTGCGCCAATTAAAATGTGCTATTCTAAAATTTAAAAATTATATTTACAACATATTAAACCGCATCCGCTTGTTATGCAAATCGCCACGTATTTCTAAGGGAACTACATTTATTTTTAAAATTAAAATACTATGCATAAACAATACCAATTCGCTTTTAAAACCAATCTATTTAATTATTAATAGCTGGCAAACGAACTACGCGAAAAGAAGTTTTGAGTTGTTTGCAAGGGAAATTAGTCTTAACGAAGCAGTATGAAACAAAATTGAATAAATTACGATCATGGATAAGAGATATCCCCTAGGCAAGAAAGAAAACTTGAACTATTTAAATAAGGCTTTCGTCATTAGATTCTTCAGTTTAAATCTTTCATGTTTCGATTAACAAAAGTAACAGAAATAAAGAATTTATTAAGTCATCACATGGACCATCATAAAAGTGTACGCGATATGTAAAAATTGATACTTTAATTCTTTCCTCGTTAATGTTCTGATAAATATAAAGCTACTTTAAATTAGATTTTGAAAACTGCCATCCTTAAACAATCGTAGGATACTTTAAATCTATAGAAGAGAATGGTTATATCATTGATATGAAAACAGTTGGAACTACTATATAGCATAGCCAGGTAACTTTGAGGGAAATGTTAATTCATTAACGTCGCATTAGAGCAACACAACGGCTATTGACAACGGTCCGGAATCGATCACGAAGGGAAAGGTCCGAGGACAACACCACGTAATTTTGAACCACGGTCAGATGACGAGGCAACACTTGAGGTGACACCCCACTCTCCACGCCATGAGGACATTTGAGGCCACGGCAGATTTAACATGCACAAGCCCCCTTTGTACACGACGGTCGAACTCGCAACCCTCCGGTTGCTAGTTCGTTACTCTTCCAACCGGGCCACGGCGGCCCTGGTAACTTTGAGCGATACACACACAATTTCAAAACCACCTCCAATTTACTTCAAAACTGTTTTATTTAAATCATCAAACATATTTTAAAAGTAAGTGATCGTTGCGTTTTACGAATGAAAATTTTTATACTAACAATAAAGAGCTGTCGGATGGGAAATTGAAACTTGATCCCCAAAATGTGCCATCTAAATGTTTTTAAATAAAACGATTAAAAGGATTTATTTGATGAGAATTGTGGTATACCATCCCAAGTACTAATTACAATAACTTTAGGCAGGGATGACAAAACTATGCGTCAAAAGTAGCGCAATGCTCACCAGTGGAAGTCTTGTCATAAAAGAATCAATAAATAACTGATTCTCCGAAGTAATGCAAAATGTTACCCAAACCGCGTTGGCATTTATGAAGCATAGTATAGGACATTCTAAGAAATTGTGTCCAAAAGCTATTCTTAATTCATATTTGATATTTAATCTTAATGATCCAGGCACCAAATTGCAGTGGTTCTTGTTTGCAAGAGTCAATGTATGAAAAACTTTCAATTTGCTGTTCTACCAGTTTGGAAATACTACACAAATTAGATTACGAGGATTAAGCTTCTGAGGGGTTCACATGCATGTATCTGTGTATCTATCTTCATGCATGTATCTGTTCAGCAATCTGCAGTCCTCACTACACGACTTCTAGTTAGTTTGGATGGTATTGACCAATAAAATATTTCCTGAGACGCATCCAATCAATAGAGGTGGTTATAGTCATTGAATGTGTGTGATTAGGGTAAAAGCAATACTGCACTCGGAAATCTACGTGACGGTCAGAGTTTAACAGAAAAGAATTCACAGAATATATTATAAAACAGCTTTGAAATTATCTCATTCTTTGCTATGAGCTTTGAATCTAGAAACTATGTTCTCAGTAGATTTTGGAAATTGAAAATTATGGTTCACGATTTTCAAGACAAGAATGAACTGCATGACGTGAAAAAGTTTCATAACAAATAGCTGAATGATTCAGATATAAGCACATCGTTTTTTTAATTTTGACAGAACTAAGAAATTTTTCTAGTTATATCTGACTTTTGGAACAGCGAGTGGATATTATCTGTAAGCTGATATCTATCTGAAAGTCATGAACTGCAAACGAGGGGGGACCAAAATGGTCAATACGAGATCGATCTAATCAAAAACTAGCCGAACTTCATTAACCAGATGCTGCTCCGAGACAGGACTTGAACAAATGCAATCTTGGACCCTACTGAACATATGTTGATGATTTTTATGGGATAGTGCAAACTCATCAGTCGTAGTCCCTCAATTCAAAGAACACCAATTAGGGTCCAGTAAGGTTGACACGAAGGACACCTACCTCTGGTCACGCATGATCACAAGTGAGGAAACCTTACAAATCTCCACGATCGACAAACGAAGTTTAGTTTTCAGACCTTTAAAAAATGATTCTCGTACGAATTCGTCAAGAATCGAGACCTCTGCCAAAATTTCTTTGGGTCCTCCCTATATCCGTAATGACTTCAGCTAGGCGAGGCGGAGTGCTAAGCCCCCAACTAAGTTGAGTACTGTTGCACTTGTGTGCTGAGCTCGTTGCAGTTTGTGTTTCGAGCTAAAATGGCCATTTTACAAGTCAAGGTAAAATGCGTCAATCTTGATAGTTTTCATGAAAAATTAGAATCAGAAATGTCCTGAATTTACGGACCTGCGGTTTACCCTGAAACAACGACTGTCATCCCTAGAAAATTTTACGGCCAAAGATACGGCAATAACGAAATAACCTGAAGCTCTAGTTAACAGCGTTTTTCTGGAAACGAGGGGTAGTTCATCACGAGTAAACTTCTCGATGATTAACTGTCGGAACTTTAAAATTGCAATATGAAAGGGAGACCACAACTCAGAGTAGCGACAGGAAGGTCCCTCGCCTCATTTGGATTTATTTTGGATAAATCGAGCAACACACAAGTTCGGCAGTCCTACTTTCTGGACATAGTAACCATGTAACGTGTTAGCCAGGTAATTCCGAGCTGATGACACTCAAACGGTAAGATTTATGAATACAAGTGTAATCAAGAAAAATGAGACGAAACACCTGGACGTCCTAAAAAGAATGCCATTGAAAAAAATCTTCCAGAAGAACCACCGAAAAAAGTGTATCGACTAATACTTCTGAGTGATTAAGGCCCAGTGCACACATCCCATTTTTAAACATACGATCCGTAAACAACGGCGCCGCTGTATTGCCGCTACGTCGCCGTAGCCAACTATTCACACAACCGTGAAATGACGCGTCTCATTTGGCCGCCAGTTGCGATGGATGTCTATCGGAAACGTTTGTTTCGCTTACTTGGTGTACAAAAAATATATTTTGAAACAAAATAGACGTTACTGGATACATCCATTTATTGATTTAAGACTTACAAGTAGTAAATTTTATACATCTTTTGCGGATTTACGAGAAAACCCAGATAAGTTTTTTAATAATTCCGAATGAGTGTTCGATGATTTGACGAGCTTGCGGGAAAAATTACTGACAAGATTATGTCTCAAAATACCTGGATGAGACTACATACCTCCATTGGAAACAAAACACTCGACAAACACCAACCCACACTCCTCCTTTCTTTGTTCGGTCGTGATAGTTTTCTGCAGCGATATTCCATATTTCATACAGAATACTTTTTACTTCGCCAAAAAAAACAATTCTATATCCAAATCATCAAAATTTATCGAAATTACTACAAAAATATTAATAATTTATGTAAAATATTACGCCGCATTTATTTTAAAAATAACGAATGTGTGCACCGTTCAATAGTGAACAGAGTACTGAAAGACCAGAGGAGCGTGCGCGGCTACCGCGCGGAACTACGGCACAAAATGCAAGCAAGGTGAACGTACGTCGCCGCAACGTCACCGGAGGCATGTGTGCGCTACACTATCTAATCTCCTGTATCTCAGACCATATTTACGCTAGTTGCACACACATCGATTTTCGATCGTACGGAAAAATATCGAACGATATTTTATCGTGTGCGTATTTTATCACGTGCTTGCACACCCCACGGTTTTTTCTGTGTAGTTAGTGTAGTTAGAAGTAGCACTTGTTAGAAGCTCGTGACTACTCATCTCAAGTTGTATGGAAAATGAATCCCAAACGTGTTGTTTCTATGGTTGGTGTACCGTCGTCTCAGGCGTTTTGACAGGAAAACGAAAGATAAAATAATTTGGAGTCTTCAAATTGTTATATATATAATCGATTGATTGATTTTTTATGCGAAAGGGGTAAGTCTGTCCAAACCACGCCAAACTATCAGTAAGTAATTAAAGAAAATTAGAATACATCCGTAAATTTGAAAAAGTTCTTGTAAATCGAAACGTTTAAATTCTCTCTGGGTCCTTAATGGTAGCCAATAATGTCCCGAATCTGAACAATGTCAAGTACGGTTTCTCAAACAGATATGAGATGCCTAGGACAAAACAAATCCGCAAACGAAAGTATTACATTTTATAGATTTTAATGTCACTTTTAGATCAACAAAATCCAGGACCCGATAATCACTTGGAAGACTTCTAAGTATAGTTTATGCAATAGGGTAGGTAGATAGGTAATTAACACGTCGCACTGGAGCAACACAACTACCTATTGGCGACGGTCCGTGATCCATCCCAAAGGAAAAGATCCGAAGACACCACCACGTAATTTTGAATCGCGTTATGCAATAGAAACTTACTCTTTAAAATATTATAAACACCACATACCGGGATAACTACTTCGAAAGTAAAAAGTAGTTTGTCAAAAAACAGGTTAATTATTATATAATTTATCTAAACTCGTTTGAAACAAAAAGTTATTAGTTTTATGGTGGTATGCTTGTTTCCGAGATGTCTTTAAAATCGTAATAGCTGACTTAAATGAGATCCCTTTTCAACTTACGCAGCGAGCATGGCCCCCGATTCGAAACTTCATCTTTCACAGTGAAATATGTCCACACATTTGAAATTTTGCTTTCCATTTCTTTGTAAACTTCGGTTTTAAAAGTTAAAAGCATTGCAAATCCTAAGAACGAGTTGAGGCGATACCACCAGAAAGTTAGACAAAATCTTGATCAGTAATATTTAAAAAACATTCAATTTGTTTAAAACTAAAAATTCATCACCATGTCATTGCCTAACAATTGTAAAATTTCACAATTATTCATAATTTCAGTCTTCTCACAAATTCATCAAACGTCGGGGCTTGGTTCAGTCAAGAACAGTTCCGGAAGCAGACCAGCGAGATCTGTTCCAGGAGCAGTCAGCGAGATCACAGCGAGATCAGCTCCGCGAACATTTCATCGAGAAAGAACAGGGTCGGAACAGTTTGAGAGCAGGGAGCAGTTTATGGACAGAGAAAGGGTGAATGAATCAAAAGGAAACAGAGTCAAGAACTGTAGGATGAGCCGCAGCGGCACCACACGTTTAAAAATCGGATGTGTGCACCGGGCCTAAAGCTCATTTTGATGGTTTGAAATAAGTGTCTAGTAGTTTAATTTTCCTGGCCAAAAGTTAGATACTTCTTTTAGCAGATCTGTACGTCCACATTAACATATTTTTAAGCTAAACGACGGTACAAGTGTAAGGTGCATCTGAAATATGGAATAAAAACATTAGTACACTGATTGCAAAAGGTTGTCTACACCTGGTTTTAGGGTCGGGAGACGTAACGATCACACAATTTAACAGAAGATATCGTGACACTAAAACGAGGCATGCTAGATTTTAACCGCCTAAATTCCGTCTACAAAGTCTATCTCTATTATATAGGAAAATGATCACTCCAAAACCGTACCAGGAACCTCATTTCAAAAACCATAGCACCACAGAAAGCTAGTAGGCCCCAGTTTCAACATCCGATGAACCCCAATGATTCAACACCAGATTCTATTCCAAGGGATCAAACCACATCAATAGAAGCAACTACTTCAACGTGTCATGCAGGAAATGAAGCAATCCAAGTCAAGTTATTTCAAACAGTGTCGCGACAAAATAATTGATGCAATCCGGCGAACCGTCGTCATAATTGATTAAAGGCGGTCGCAGGCGTCTTCACAAGATCACGGCAAGGAGGAAAATTTCATTACAGGCACAGGAATAGGAGGGAGGCGATTATGGTAATGAGATTTCCATTTCCGACAGAAATTTCATAACAAGATCTTGTATGCATCCACTGAAGACAGCTGCACGCGAAGTCGACATACTTAAGAATTAAATGTGCAATTATTAGCTTTTGATGAAAACAATCTGATTGATGGAACTTTAAAGCTAAATTAGACATAAGTCGGTGCGTGTAATCACAAAAATATATTTTGCAAGATATCAGTTACGTTTTAAAGTATCGAATTTTCTTAACCATCAGAACCTGTTCATTTGTAACGAAACCTAATACTTCCTAACAGTAAATGAACTCTGAACACAAAACATTAACTCGATTGGGGTCTCTGTAGCACAATTGTTTTGCCCATTGTGCAAGCACAACCTGCGAGTTGTAGGCGGCGAAAGGTTCGATTAATGTAACTTTCCCTATGTGTATTTTTCTATGTCAATAAAACTTTCCTTGTGGTGTGTATTATTTGACATTGTCGGGTTTGGCGCAGCTTGTCCAGGTCTGGCTTTTGCGCCATAAAACCAAACCAACCATACGTCCCAGTTTGAAAGGCGCGTCTATGTTTTTCTTTAATGGTTGCCACTGCACTTCGAGATTGAAGTCTTGGTCTTCAGAATAGGAAATTTTTCTCCCTAAAGATTCTGAATATTTTTGCCCTCCAGAAATTCCCGAAAATTCGGAAATGTTGGAAGGGGAGACTGGGAACTACGGCTTAAGTGGATTACCAAATGGATGTTAAACTACGAACATCTATGCCTAGTCTCAGATTCGAACCCAGATCATACTGAACCGACGGGCAGAGCTCTAACCACTCAGATACCGAGTCGGCAGCTCAAGAGGGGAAAGCAACAATTATGATACGTCGATATCTTCTACCCTATCCACTGGATCAGTTCTATGGGGGAAAATTTACTCCTTTCACTCCAAAATAGAGTGGACTTTCTCTTATCACTCAATTTCTTCTCCTTTACAGTTTCTCCTATCAGTTGCATACCCGTCTCGCTTCGGATCAGAAAGAGGATTTTTCAAAGCATCCTTTCTTTTTGTTATTGCTTTTTTCATCATTTCCACATGCTTCCCGGCCGTCTCGAAGAGTGGGTGGGAAGAAAATCCATTCATGACTCAGAATCGATAAAGGAAGTACAGGGAAAGAAAAAGCATTTTTGTGACATCAATTCAAAGACGCATATGCGGTTCCTTTTTTAAAAGAAAACCAAGTCCCGAGCACAAATAAAATAAGAGTCGCCTAATGTGAACAACACGCCGCAGTAAACACACATAACAAATGCTTTTAAAGCCGAGACAACGTCGAAGCGGCGCAAGACAATTCCGAAGAAAAAAGAAAAAAATATACAATAGCTCAGAGAACTGGGGTGTAGAGGCAAGAGGGAGAAATTTCATAGGCGGGAAAAAGCAAGTAAAATCGGGTTGGGGGATGTCAAACGCAGAGGTTCGATTTTTCACAAAGAGCACGGGCTACTACGAAAATCTAAGCGACGAGTGTGGATCCAAATCCATACGGAGAACAAAAGGGAAAAGAGAAAGAAACAGCGGAATTTTGTGCCTTGCAAAAGTGAATTATCGCGGGGATTTTATGAATTTCAAGGTAGGCTTTTGAGGATGGCATTCAACGGGGCCCAAAAGAAAAATGACCCGGAAGGCAAAATCTGCATTACCGTGACGTTTCGTTTTGGGGCAAAACAAAGACTACAATGATGCGACGAGTGCTGTTGTTTTCAGAGATAACAAATAAAAAGAAAATAATAATGAGCACAAAACTCGAAGAATGCAGTGAAAACAACCAGAGAACAAATAGTGGAAGGAAAAAATGGAAATCTAAATGACAACCATTTTCAAAACAATAAAATGTAAATGTGGGAATTTAGAAATATGTTTATTTCTTTAGCGATATTTTGTGAGATCCCAAAGAATACAGAATGTTTCGCGGTGACTATTATGGGCATTTATGAACAAAAGGTAAATCGTAAAATAACTCACAACAAAAATTTAAGATCTAAAGCGATTGTAAAGAACAAAAGCACTTATCTAATCACAAGATTGATTAAGTACACACATGATCAGAATTGTATGTTTGATCTCTCAAGTGTCCGATAGTAAACCATCTTTACGTAATGGATATACAAACGGAAAGTTTTACCAACACAAAAGAGATATATAGCTAAGGTAAGTTGCAGGAATCAAACCCTCCTACAAGCGTTCCTCAAAAGCTAAAATGTTTAAAGGTACAAAATTGGGTTTGAGAAACCCAAAACGCCAATACCCTTATATATCAACAGGAAATCGATATTAAAATCCAGATAACTTTTAATTGTATAAAAAAAGCTGGGGTGTTTACAAGTTTCGCTTTCTACATTGATTAAGCGTTATCCCAATTTCTACCACTTACGAGTAAAAATTTGTAACTTAAGCGACCAATCAAATTTTTCCCAAACAGGATTAGAAGATGAGACCACTAAAAATACAAGAATAAATTTAAATAAAAAAGTGGTTGGCTGAATTTTGTAACGCAAGAACAATATTTCGCCAAGCTGCGCCAAACATCAAGTAAATGCAAGGAGAGTTTTTACTGATATAGAAAAGAGAAATACACTCAGGGAGGAATCGAACCAGCGCCGCATACAATTCGCAGGTTGCTTGCGCAATGAGAACCCTTTGAGCCACGGCAACAACATTTTAAGAAAAGTAATTTCTATGTTCAAATTAGATTTTAATTTGAACAAATAATTCATAGACACAAGGCTATTTCTAGAATTACTCAAATATCGTTGACTACAAAGCATTCTGATACCTTTAAAATCTGACTTGCATTTCTTCCTCGCAAATTTTTTTTATCTGCTGTCGCTCAACAGTCAATTTTATTTACACAAGGGCCAATTAGACGGTACACAAAAATAGTGAAGATTATCTTTCACCATCCGGAGAAACAAGGTACAAATTAAAATTTTATTCCATTATGCCCAAATACTCAAAGGTACGGCGGCCACGGGGAAGAAATGAACAGGGTACATCTTTTCCATTGTCCTAGTATTCGTGCATCTGCTCAGGATGATCGCTACTGGAAAACAAGAGACCGAATGGGTCAATACTTTTTGACACGAATACGTCTTTAAAATTGGATCAGTATTCGGAAGCATGCATCAAAAGTGGAAAGTTGCAAAAAAAGCGTTACAAAAGTTTCATCTTATGATTTCGGAACTGGAACAACCAACCAGAAGATAAATATAACGTCGTGTAGACAAAGGATGTCCGTACCTGACATGACTTTCGGACCGAGTGACTACTGAGCGAGGGGAGGGGGTTAGCAATACGTTGAAATTCTAAGGTCCTGGGCGAGCTTTGGGCCATGTAACTGGATTGCGTGGATATGCGTAAGTGGCGTCAATCGAAAGCTACCGGAACTACGGTACAATTAATATTGGAGAACAATCTCTCAACAAATCAAAATGCACTTTAACCTGTTCAAATTGTAAATTAATTATTGAGTATTCACAATGAACAATCGTTTAAGCGTCCTATGTCCGCTTCATTCATTTTACAATACAACATCAGGCCCGAGTATTCACATCAAAACTAAGGTTTGTGTCCTCGATACAACCTGTCAATTTTTTTTCATCTTGAGTGGCCATGTTTACTGTTTTGGTGATTATTTCTTTCACTTTTTTCTGCAACCTTTCTTTGTGACCCGCCATTAGAAATAAAAATATACGATGTTCTTAAACATAAAACAATAAATTGTAATAACAAAGCACACAAACTACCTATATATTCTGAAATACGCAATAGAAATAATGCGCTCACTCTCTCTTCGGCACTACTAGATCTCAATCAAAGCTCGTTATCCCAAAGCACCTCGAAATCATTTGACATGCACAAATAATCACCCCGACACAAAAAAAATTAATTTTCCGGTCTTGTAGAAAAATAAATGAACTCTTGCAAATGATAAGGGCGGAATTACATCTTAACGAACTTACACCGAAGCTCGAGCACTCACAAGGCAAAGGGGGAAAATTAGTGGCCATTCGCAGCAAGGAGTTTATTTACGATATATCCTCCCATGCATTTTATGTAGATGAGAGCACCTTTCTTTTAATCAGCAAAGCAAAATGGACAGTAAAAAAACGGAAAGGGAATTTTTATAAATGAGGGTGTCAGAAAATTGTGCCACTACAGCAGATAGGGAACTTCCCCGAAAAGAAGCAAGAAAGGCTTTTACACGAAATTTTCCTATTTCTCGCTTCATTAGAGAATGTTATCTCTTAATTATTTATTAGATTAACTCATCAAGGGAAGCGGAGAAGGAATAATTTTTATAAGAGTTCATGAGCATGAGGCTACTCCGATGACTTGCAACATGATGCTTCTAATGTACTTTCTTTTGCAATTTTTCAAAATGATGGGTTCGTGTTTCGAGTTAAGGCGCGTCATTTTCCAGCTCCCTCTCTGAAATTAATATCACTGGGAATTCGATACACGCCACATCCATAATTAATATATAATTGAATGTTTTTAAGTTCTAAATTTTTTTCAAAAATAGTATCTACTCAGATTGTGATTACACTACAGATTAAAGTTATTGGTCTTCTTTCCTGTTGGATTTGCTCTGAATTGCAATTAAATTTGGGAATTGTGGAAAAAACGAATCGTCTGAATTGATCGTCTATCTTTCATGCTTGTAAGCGAAATAGTTTGAAGTTTTTTACTTTTTTAAAAAACATGCTTTAAATTGGTTGGTTTGATTTTATGTTACTAGGGCCATATTTGACCAAGCTGCGCCGAAGTCGAGCAAACTGATATTCACACTAGGGTGGGCCGTTCAGATAGGCGAAAATATTTTTTTTCAATTTGCAAAAGGGAGAGTTGCCTCTTACCTTCAAATATAAGCCTATATATTTATTATTATTATTATTTTAATTTTGTCGAGCCCTCTACCAAACTTTATATTTTAGTATTTCAGCTGAAAAGTCCAATGTACAAATTGTTTTAAAAACCTTAAAAATTGACACAAACAACCCAGCTAATGCAAAAATATTTTTCGTACAGGTATAATATTTATTTTTCAACGACAGATGGAAATTCTAAAATTTTGCAACATTCTTCACAATTAAATACAAATTGACAAAGGTTGAAAAAATATAACTAGTGTTTTTTTAAACTATATATACTGGATAGAAAAATGATGTAGTCACGGAAAATATATCCTATTGCAAAAGCTATTTCGAAAAATTTTTTTCGGCCCACCCTTAACCCATACACAAGAAAAGCTTTACTGGCACAGGAGAGAAACACACCCAGAGAGGAATCGAACCTGCGCCGCCTACAACTAACTGGCAGGTTGCTAAATCCACTAAGCCACGATGAACCCCCTCTCCTGTAAGATATGCGTGTATTACTAGAGAAAATTTATAACAAAGTAATGTGTTTTTCTTGTAAAAACAATTACATTGAAAATCCATTCAAAATTAGAGTTAAATATTCTCCCTTGGCAAATGTGTAAACGGCATGACAACAGCAATGATTACTAGAGAGGATGGTAATTAAACTGCGCAAATTGTATCCATTATCTTGAGGCCTTTTTAATGTGTGCATACATAAATTTACTCAGATGGGTAGTATGCTCAGACTGGAAACTTTTTTATTTCATATAAAACAAATATGACATAATAAATTACTTATTATCTCGTGGAGAAACGAGTGACTAATCTGCATATGCGTCTATCATGTAATTCAGTCATTTGTCTTTGTGGAAAACAAGGATATCGTCATGAAATATTGATATGCAGGCTTATACTCATCTCTTCAGAGATCAATGTAATACCTCTACTTTCATACGGGCGTAAATAAACCGTCTTAGCAAGGGACCCTCCACCCCACATAATCGATGCCGCACTTAAAGCACAGCCACACCCAAGATCCACAAGTATAGATCAGTTATTTAGTTATTAATCTCCAAGGTTCCCTTTTACTTTCCGATTAAAGGTAAATAATCAATGGAAGAACACATGATGTATCTTTAAGATGTTAAATCTCTACTTTCGGAATAAATACTTCCCAATCGAATACTAATATGAATAATTAATGAACAATATTATGGCAGAAAGTAAGACAAAAGGGACTTCAGAGAAGGGTCCATGAACTTTCAGTTTCAGGGGAGGAAAGCTTCCGAAACACTGTCTTCGAGCATTGGCCCACACATATCTTTATACTTCACAGTATAACATTAAAGAATTATCTTAACTTATGTGGAAAGTTTCCCATGTCAGATACGAAATTGAGTAAACTTCCGATATCAGATAAAAAAAATTAGTTCTGTGATAAAATTTAATATTGAAGTGCTAATTATTTTCAGATAAATTAAAGCCCTCGTTGAATAATTTGAGTAATTATTTATTTTTAATTCACAACAAATCGATTTAAGTGATTGTCTGCACCCAAGAAAATTGAAAATCGGGGTCAATGATCATCTTGGTAAAAATGGTTAGGATGTCAAAAGTGAACAAAAATATTTGTAAAGAAACATCTCACCTTAAGGGATTGCTAGCGGGACATTTTTTAAAGATCTACTCAGTCGGAAAATCAGTAACTTAACCTACACTATACAGCATATCAAATCAATGAGCAAATGTGACTAGATTGATAAAGATGATGTTAACAGTTAAAAAAAAAACTGAAGGAAAATTCTTGGAAATCAAGATGATAGACAACAGAACAGAAAAGTCAAATCCATACAACTTTCTTATACGATGGTCTAAAATTTCAAAAAATATTTTTCGACTTGAACCAATATCGAAAACAAACACCTTTGAAAGAAAAGTGTGGGTTAATATTATACAGTTCAAAATATTTATAGTCCTTTTTATTGCGTTTCCATTAATTCTCACTTCGGCTATGGTATTTGGTGGATAACAGCTGAAATCCCAAATTCACACATAAAGGTCAAATTTTCAGGTTGCGTACAGTAGAAAATCTCCAAACCCACGGGCAATAGAAGTGAAAAACGCTTTACAAGATGTGAAACAATGTCTAATTTCAGAACACAGCGCCGATAAGCAGTTTATCCCATGTAATCCAAGAACAGATAGACGAATTCCAAAGGAAAAGGGGGAGATAAAGAGAAACAACGTTGTTAAAGACTTTCTTTTCTCGTGATGCCCAGTTATTTCTTTAAGGGTCTTAACACTTGACAAATAAAAGGTAATAGGAAAATAAAATAGCAAAGAGTTGTGTTGATAAGTAAAAGTGGTGTGAAGTAGAAATAGATGGTTGGGTTTCATGGCGCAAGGGCCAAACAACGTCAAGTAGATTTTGACACACAAAGGAAATTTCACTTAAACAGAGAGAAATAATACCACAGAGGAATTAAACCAGACCGGAATCAAACCAGAAGATTACAAGAACTATGGTCAAATATACTGCATGCAAATTAAGATTCGAATGGCACCAATCTCAAAAGAGAAAATATATTTTTACGGTATAAAACTAATTAGGAGCACAATTGAAAACTAAAAAATCTTCACCGCCGACCAGGAAGATCGCTTCGAAAAATAGTTTTACCGCAGAATTTTTA
The DNA here is from genome assembly GCA_933210815.1 of Meta bourneti. Lineage (NCBI taxonomy): Eukaryota > Metazoa > Arthropoda > Arachnida > Araneae > Tetragnathidae > Meta > Meta bourneti. The sequence continues at coordinate 33,988,588 of OW119924.1, forward strand.
AGCTTCCTGGAAATTTTTAAAAGCGCTGCCACTCAGTTGCAAAAGTATCGTATCGAAAATCCCCAGATAGGACAAAGCCCACTTGCATTCCAAACGCATCGCCCGAGGCACTGATCTCATACGTGATCGCTCGAGAAAACTGCTGCTCAACGCTTCAGAATGTCTGAGGGGCTTTTGTAGATTCTATTTAGAGAAAAGAGCGGACCATTTCCTTTGTATCGCTGAGCTTTTTTCACAATCAGTTCACACTAGAATAAAACAGACATAAAGTAAGCAAAATTCTCAAAAATGGCGACTTTTGAAAGCTTTACCCTTTTTGAAAGTATAATAGAATCGCCAAGCATCTCACAAGTAAGAGCTTATACTATATTACAAGTATGCTATTTGTCCAAAAATTATCCGATAAAACCCGACTTTAAGTATGATTTACTATACTTCAAAGATAGAACATTTCGAGTATCCCTGCTTTCGTAGTTGTAGCGACCATTCTCTACTGTAGCTTAGATCGAGTACATTTGTATATAAAAACGTTCGATTAGTCCATGTTACTATGTCGAGTACCACTACATTCTCAGTCATGCAAATTGCTCTCTTTGATGCTTTATTTCGTTTTAAAATTATTTGAGCTTTTTTTCTTTTCATGCTCCTCTTGTTTAATTAACCCTTCTGACATACGTATATAGCTATCGAAAAGAAAATTTACCAACCTCTCTTTATTGGTGACCGGCACGTGATTCAAGCTCACACCCTTCGAATATTCCAACTGTAATTTATTAATTTTGAGGTCGGATCGAAAAGTCTCCCAACTAATTGCATAATTTTGAAACGAGCGAAATAATAGTTTTGGCACGATGACCTTGGAGTCTATCACCCATTTGCCCTGAATCACGTCGCACTTGATATCCTTCGCTTTTATTTTATGTTTTGTTCTTGCATTGGTGAAGCTGCTCGTAGCATTGCTCATGATGCAAAAATTCGATCAAGGAATCGTTATATTTTGACGCTCTAATCAAAAACACTTCGAGAAACTTGCAGACTCGTATTTAAAGTTGCAGAAAATCTGTGGGGTTTGCTGAATCTTAAGCAAATGTTTGAATGGTATAACCATTTTTAGGGGATCGCGAAAAGTTGAATAATGAGCAGTCTGAGGCCCTCAACAAGCAAGAGTTTCGAACAATGATAAACTTGTGCGTAGAGTACAACTAAAATCGTTAAATTGTTATTCTAAAATTATCTGCCCTAACGTCATTTTCGGTTTGGTTCATTCAGAATGTTCTAGTAGACAATATTGGAATGTGACGGTCTCAGCCAAATTTCTAACAAAACTGTTCTCAGCAGCACAGAAAGGGACTATTTCAACTGCTCCTGCCATGCGTCGAAAACGACGATAACTTTTTCGTAAATATTCAAAATTAATGATGAATTGCTGACCTTTGGGAATCATTGCTAATCTAAGGACAAGTCTCCTCATAGGAAAACCACAATTCTTCCAGACCCCAAACACGAAAAAGCAGCAATGTCAAGATAATGTTAACCATTTATTTCGCTCAAGCGAGAATAGATTGTCACAAAAGGCCGATACTTCATACGAGTGACAACTGACAACGTGACTGCCCATGCATCGCAACTTCTGGAGCGTTTTACACCAAAATAAGGTAACAACAGATCCGATAGTCAACTTATTCTTTAGATCTGCATGTTTCAAGTATTTTTTCTATTCCCTAAAATCAAAAACCACACTTGAACAGGCAGAAATTTCTAGTCACTGAGTCACTAAAATTTTACAAGACAGCTATTCGCTACTTCAAAACATGACTTCAAAACGTGTTTCCAGTAGTACGAATAGCTTTGAAATAATTGTGTGGCATTGGAAAGGTGCTACTTTGAAGGTTACTAAATTTCAAGTCTGTCTTTTAGCATTGTATTAAAATACAAAACGGATACTTTTTGGTCTCATCTCGTAAAATAAATACATTTCAAGTTCTGAAGCTTTTACATCTTCAGACTGACAGGTTTGGTTTATTATTAGATTATTTGTGCTAGACGCGAGGGTTATTTAGACCGAGATTTAAGGCTTAAACCACTACAAATTTCCATACCATGATCAAGATTTGAATAAGAGACGAGGGCCCTAATACAAACCATTTGGCAAACAGACAGGCGTAGACTTGAAAGTTGGTTTGGGGTTTTTACAGCAAAAGATCGATATTCGACCAATCTGATCCAAACTGCAGAGGTTGGTGTTGAATAAAATTTTTAAGACAAGTAGTTGATATTAAGCTACCTGAATGCACTTTCGCTCCCATGTAGGTTTACATTTTTAAACTTAATATACCTTTATTCCGTATTAAATTTTAGTAAGAGATAGACGTGACTAAGAAAATAATTTTGAGAATTTTGTAAATTAGCCACAAGATAAGTAATTTTGTTAATGAATGATAAATGCATGAAACATCCCTTTATTGAATATGTCCAGGAAATTTTACATTAACATAAAATATTAAATACATTAAACAAGGAGAAATGCGAGTTTTTGGATTCTGCTAATAAAAAATTAATGTTTCATATCTCGCGGAATTAACTTTCACAACACGACACTAACATTTTTGTCACGTGACATGCTTAGGTTCTCTAGCGCCTCTTAATAAAACTCTTCAAAGTTCACGACTCATATTTCGTTTCTATTTTTTTTCTATGGGGAAAAGGCACCTCCTTGACAGAAAAAAAATACATCCCAGAGGGAATTTTTTAAAATATCTTTAATATGAAATAATCCATGAATTTTACATGAGCGAAAAAATTGTTTTTACAGTTTCTTCAGCGTTAAAGCTGTCGTCTTTTTTCAGCTAAGTCAACCCGCTGAGTTCAATAAAAAGAGTAAAAGAATTATAAATTCATAGAGAAATATAATTATGCATTTTAGCTCAAGTTTTAAATTGGAGATGAACAAGGCATCCAAGTAATTTTTATTTTTCAATCAAAATGTCAGCACTGCTTAGGCAACGCCCGAAACACCCATCAAAACCTATTTTCCACATTTAGAATACCACGTTTGAAAGTAAAAGCCCAAACAAACTTTATTTCAAGAACTACCCGGACTTAAAGATATCGTTTCAAAAAGAATTATAAGAAATAAGGATTATAAATCAAATCAAAGTAAAGTAATAGGGGACACACTAAGAGTTAAATGATGGAATAAAAATTGAATCGGACATATATAAATGGATTGCTTAGAAATAAAAAAATTCATTCTGATACATTCACATTTCCCTCCGACACACTTTTTAAGTTTAATATACTACATACACTTCCAAAAAAACATCGCAATTTCCAGAAATGCACGAAAAAGAACAAAATATTTCTTTAAATTTATTTCTGCTTTGAGTTACGGATTATTATGAAAGAAAATGTTCATTCCACATAATCATCAATACCTAAACATGCATTTGATCAGTGAAATAATAACGGTGAGCCATTTTGTATACTATAATAGAAAAATGACTTTAAGTACCTTTGTTTTAAATGGAAACGGCACAGGCAACCAAAATTATTAAGACCTCCAAACATCAACTAGACAGAATATTGTTGCCACAAATTTATAGTGATGTCAGGCTCAATTAATTATAAAAATTACTTCCGGTGCGTAGGCTCAGTTCTGATTGAGCATTCAATTTGGAGTGTAGTTTTAAAATGTTCAGCTGAAACCACTGCAAAATGTTCTTTGTATGTTTAAAATATCTTGTCGGGAACTTTAAAACGGTACCACGTATAGTAATTGTGGGTGAAACACTTCGCAAACAACTGAAATCGTTTCAGATCTTCGAGTATTCAAAGCTCAGTTTTCAACGCGTTTACAAAAACGTTATGTCCCTACCCTGGAAGAAAATGGGTATTTTGGAATTTAGTAAGCAGAACACAGTACAAGACTATTCCTTCATTTAGGAAGAAAAAACAGGAGAGTAAAACCCCGGAATTTATTGGGTATAAGAGAATTGGTAATTTTTTTTATCTTAATTAAGTTTTCAATTATTCGAATATCACCGTAAAGAACAATTTTGATCACAAAAAATATAAAAACAGCAATGGGCAACCATCATTTTCAAATTTAAAAAATCGCATATGTAACATAATTATATAAAATTTCGAATGCGTTCCAAAAAAGATATTTCTTAGACACATAATCACTGCGATAGTAGGGACACTTTTCAACTAGAATCTCGGTTAAAATGTTGTTACCCATAGCTATCCTATCACCTTTAAATTAACCTGAAAATATACGTACAATTCGTAGATGAATTATTTTGTATTCATGTACCTCTTGCTTACCATTTAAATTTAATGGCACGAATGAAAGAAATAATCATTTCATAAAATAGAATTACTTGGTAGCACAGAACAGTGAGTATTGTAACGTCTTGATTCACGGGTAGCTTAGACTAGTTACCATTGAAAGTACCCGTTTCTAGACTAATGTAATTTATTTACAACTTTGTACAATTAGTCGGTAAAATGAATGAAGAGTTCATTTAAGGTTAGTTCGTTGGAAAGTCCAAAGTTCTATCGAGGCGCTTCTTATGGCTGCTGGCGAGCCTCTCACAATTCACTCGGAGGAGTCTAATTCACGGCTATGGGTGAGCCTTTTCTCAACAAAATTACTCAGATGAGTATAGAGTCCCAAGGCAGGATATCTCAGTCTTTCCAGATCGGATCAGATCAATCTCCACTACTAGGATGAGCAGTTGCACAGATCTCTCGGAGGCTTCTCCTTCACGGCTACGAGCGAGCCTTTCTCAATAAAATACTCAGGTGATTATAGAATCCCAAGGTGGGATAAATCAGCCTTGTCAGTTCTGGTGAACTTTAGATCTCGGTGAAGTCTCCACTACTCGGGCGAGTAGCGACACAGGTTTCTTGGAGGGGTCTCTTTCACGGCTACGGGCGAGCCTTTCTCAATAAAATACTCACCTGAGTATAGAATCCCAAGAATATACTCACCTGAGTATAGAATCCCAAGTGGGATAAATCGGCCTTTTCTAGCTCGGATAGGCTATCCAAAAAGATGGTAATCTTTCGCCGTCAGTGAACGGGTGTTCACTCCTATCTCCAAAACAGTCCCTGCTAACCTCCTCTCTCGTTTCAATCCTCCTCTCTCCCTCTTCTGTCTCATCCTCTCAAAAACTCTATATATATCGGGTGCTTCTCGACTCCTCCTTTTCGTTTCGGGTCGGCCTCTCAGCCGGTGCTGGTTGGCTGTTGAAAATCTCACCATCTTCGGACCTTCCCGAATGGCTCTCTCACGTTGGCCTCTCCCCTTGACTTTTACGACAGACTTCGGCGGACTTGAAAGGGGACCGTAAACATTTGTCGTCAATGGTCATCGTAATTCATCTCCGTCCTTTTTGTCTCGAAATGTCATAGAGAGCGACAGAAAGGCGCCTGCCTTTTGTTTCGAAGCCACCAACGATTTCCGACCCCTGGGGTGGTACTGTGGTTAAAAGCTATCTCCGGGTGGTCGTCCTTTTCGGCACGATCACCGCCAGATTATCAGACCCCCTATCTCTTCCGGCTGCCGTGGTGGTTTTTCCTTTCGGCCCTTGATCCGCCGGCAAGATTGTCCGTTTCTCTAGCCGTCGTTACAGTATATTCAAATATTAAGCAAACGAAAAATATAATTAACAATTATTTTCTGTCGACTACAAATGAATATTTTATTATTTATTCACCATTAAAATGGTTGCAAATCCAAATACATAGTACATAACACCATTGTTTCATATCGTATAAACCATTTGTTCGCACAGTGCGTATCTTCATGAGTTTTTGGTGCCACTCTTTGGCGTTACTTTTCATGTACTTGGCAAGCCAAGAAGGTTGCCAACTTCTCAGTCTGTCTGATCTCTTGACACGATAGGATATCGCCAGCATTCCTTTCCAGGAACCACTTTTTGTGTACTTAGGATAGTAATAATTGGAATCAATGTAAATATAGTTACACTCCATTAGTTTTGTATTTTTGCTTGTCACACCACTATTGTTAATTTACTTTTGTTTCATTTAAGTAAAAACCATTACTCTGATTGCTTTCAAAACTCAAGGGGAAAAGCCTTTCTGGAGTACCTTTATTGCTATTGCGTAATTAGAACCATAGCGAAACAGTAAGGTAAACGAATTTTCTATCGACTGCAAAACAAGTTTTCCAAACTTCCTTTTTACGTTTATCCAACCTTAAAGCAGTATCCTCTTCACCATCTTGCTTCAGCTTTCAGCATTCATATTTACACGGATTGAAAGATAGATACAAAAAGTCAATTAAAAGCATGCCTTTTTACGTTTAGAAGTTGAGAATTTCGAAAGCACTAGCCTCCAACACAATATTCTAAATGGCCGACTAGTATATGTATACATCGCGTAAAATTTTCACTATTGGTAGATTGGAGAATACCGGCAAAGCGATTTAGAGCGTTTAGCGAGAAGATAGATTTGTAGAAAAATCTGGGGATGGTAATAATATCCACGTCTCCAATAAGGAATGAAAAATATTTATTTTTATTTAATGCCCTAAAAGCAGACATTTCCTAACATTTACAAAAGTACACAAAAAGCTTCTACCATCAATGTAGGTACCATAGCAAGACGAATGTTCTAACGTATAGCCGGAAGGTGAAAAGTAAAATATATGGAAGTTCGAATTCACAAGGGAGAAGACTAATATAAAAGCCCCGTACATGGCTGGGAGCAAAAACAAGCAATGCACATCGAAAAGGAACAAGACTGGCATTAAAATGAAAAGACGATTTCTATCGTTAAAAACAGCAATTTTCTTCCAAAAAGTACTTCGTAACTTTGTCGTCCGAAAGTTTTGGAACGGAATTTTAGAAAATATTGATAAAAAAGGGAATTCATATCAAATAGATTTTCCGTGTCTATACACGGAAAACCTATTTGATATTTATAACTATTTTTTAAGAACTACTTTCATACATGTTGCAATATTCATATCGAAAATCTTTAACACGAATACTTAATTACCATGCAAACTTAAAGCGCGACGAAATTTGCGTCTGCACTTTTTGGATACTTCAAGTAATTTAAAACTTTAATTTGTGAATACCATACAACGATCCGTTTCGAACAATGACTGTTCATCTATTGACTGCAGATAATTAATTATTTATACGCAAATGTGTAGGCACAATAACATTTTCCGTTTCAAACTCATTTTGAGTAGACAATAGATTTTTATAAATATTTTGCAACAAATGAATCGGTATTAAAAGATTATTTTTTAATCTAGAATGGATAAGGAATACAATCCTTTATAAGATGGGATCATTTTAACAATCTGTAAACTTTCAATAGTGTATTCAACTGGAGAGATGACATGTTTCTTAAATAGGCAAACTTCCCTGAGGAGTGTTCAAGAACCAAAGTGGGACAAATTTGCAATTAAATAATCACGGTACTTTTAATTTTGAAAAGCGAAAGACGTGTTCCTTTTGAGATAGTCGGTCAAACATTTTAGGTATTACAATTTGTTCCGGCATATTCCGATTTTTCGGCTCATTCTGTAACACCCCAGTCTGAGATTAGGATTTGTAAATTGCGACAAATATTTTTATTAAAAATCTAACGCACCGCCGGAGCAACAGGTGCAAGACAGAACAGTAAGGGAAAGCATTTAAATGAGAAAAAAAAGTACTTTTAAATATATAACAAGATATGAAAATAATTTTCTATCTAAACGAATTAAGATATTAAAATTAAAAAATAATAAGAAACATAAAATAATAAAATACTAGCCAGAAATTTTTAAATTTTTTGGAGTAGATACATTTATTGAAAAATCTTCATTCATTCAAAATATTCAATTCATAATTTCAAAAATAGATCTTAAAAGATGCTTAAATCACATGTATTTAATAGAAAAACATGAAGAAAAATAAGAAGTACTAAACTAAATAGGAGCTATGCATGGAAGTCTTTTCAATACAGTTTTTGTACTCTATATTCTTAAGGATTCAATTTTAGGCACGAATTCATCGCTTGCCGAAAAAGAAAATCTTCAGAATTTTCTGAGAAAGAGAATTGCTGAAACTAGTTAAATAAATCCTAAAGAATGTAACTCTTAAAAACTCCGATACCGTGCATTCAGTAAAACTGCGACATAGCACGCATCCCCAAGCATTACCCACTCAACATAACCATCGTGTGCGATTAAATGTTTTGCAGCAGCGCCATGTATTTTTTCTCAACCTTTGTACATTCTTTTATTGATACAAAATCTTAAAAAGAAATCCTGAATACACGCAAAGAAATCGCGCACAAAATAATAAGAGAACGCTTTCATGTTCCAAGTATTTGTTTTTCCTCTAGTAAATGGAACTTCATTGATAAAAGACTGGACTTAAATGCAACCAGCGCAATAAAATAAAATGAAACATGAACATAATTTGCAACTACATCTATTGATCCAATTAATTAAGCAAATACAGATATGTAAAACAGTCATTCAGTAGTACAAGATAGAAGATTAAACTTTTACGATCATCCTATTGGTATTGATAAAAATCTCACTTTTTTTAAGAATGCATCATTTTCAGAGATCTTAATTTGATTTCTCGAAAAAGGTTAATTTACTGGTGGACAACCCTAATTTCGCCATCTCGATTATCTGCCAGGTATGTAGATAAGACGAGAGCAGTCCCTAAATCGGAACAGAACTGGTAAGATTGAGGTAGCTTGAATTCCTAAGCATACCTTAAAAGCAAGTACCGTCTCTATTTTAAACACTACAGGTAAACATTGTATGATTCCAGCCTCAGATGGGAGTTTAACCCCTATTATTTCTATTTTTCCCCAATTCGTTGTCAATAAATAGAAAAGGAAAGAAATCGCAAGTCCAATTTTTGTTTGATCTCGCTCCGTTCTATAACAAATATAACAGTATGCGAACTTTTAATCACCAAATGCATTCTAACTAAAAGAAAACAAAAAATAAGTGACCAAATATCAATGTATTGGTCTGGCAGGAAGACATTCACATTTAAAAATGGTGCCAAACATTCGAGCAAACGTCTAAGTAATAAACTTTCTGTACATACAAGACTATTCCGGGGAGATTTTCAAAAACCCATAAAAAAGTTTTACTCGATCGAATAGCTTAAAATACCACAAAATTCGCAGAAACTTCGTTTTTGTGAGGGAAATGAAAGGAATAACAGGAAAAACAAGTTAAAATATTGGCAAGAGATCAGCAATTGTCAAATAGTTAAAGCAACTTGAAACACTTAAAACTGTTCACTTTTTTTACCAATCATGTAACTGTAGGTTGCTTAATTTAAGTTAGAATATATATTTAAGTTAAGTTAGAATTAAGTTAGAATAGTGTGATTCTCTCTTTGAGCCTCAAACAAAAATCAAATTCCTCTGTTGTCAAATAATAAAAAATGAAAGGTGTTTAAAAATTACTAGAAAAGATCGTTTTGGTTTTATGAGTCCAAAAATAGACGAACTGAGCCAATCAGTGGTTAAAGTAGAGCATCTCAAAGGAGTCCTCACATCTGAAGAGGTGATAATTAGGAGGAAGAATATCAAGGAAAGGAATATTTTTCGGAGGAGGGCAGTACTGAAACATGTACTAATTTATCAAAGGCCTTCACTTAGGAGAAAGTCATCTATTAGCTGGGCTTAGCATAGTAGGATATACAACACATGTTGATCTGAGTTTTAATACTTCTGTCGAAGATAATGTGACTGTGAACCTATTCTCAATGTTTAAATCACTTCATCTTAGATAGAAATTTTATTTAAGGATACTTTATTTCCTAAATGGGTCGAAGAAAGTCACTCAATTTGAAACAGTGGAAGATTACATTTCTTCACTTCTTATCCCATCTGTATTCCAGTTTTGTTTTATCAGCAAGGGCTAAATCTAGCCAGGATGCGTCAAACAAATGGATATACACACAAGGAAAGTTTTTCTGAATCATAAGAGATAAATACACATCAAGATCTAAATACATAAGTGATTGTACAAGAATCGAACCAGACTCCTACAGCTCGCAGGTTTGTCGGTTTGGATTTTATAGCGCAAGGTCCAAAGGCGGCTAAACGAAAGATATTACAGCTCGCACGCTTTTAGCGTAGTATGCAAACCTGCTGACCCACAGCCAGAACAAAAAAGAGCCTCCTACTCATATGGGATGGGCTAGATATAAACAGCGGGTTTGGTTTGAGTTTTTCAATCGGTTTGTCTTTAGAATCCTCCTGTCGCTCAAACCGCAATAAGTTCTACAGATCAATAGGTAGGTCGTATCAAGCCAGTTTTCTGGCCTGGTAGATGGCAAGTCTTCGGCGATTTTGATGTGGTTGGTGTTTAAACATTTTATGAAAAGTATTTTCTAATTTTTATAATAAAATGTGTAGTGCCTTCTGGCTACTTCAATAATTCGGTGACCTAGTATGGCACCCAATTCGATCATTCCGCTTTGTTAATACTGCAATAAACAAGACACAAGCTGGTACTCTTTTTTCCCATTTTAATGTCTTGATCAACAATGACAAATCTCACAGGATTAGAAATTGCATAGGATGCAAATATCAATTACATTTAGACAAAAAATTATAATTTTGTCTAAAATAAGAAGTCATTTTAAAGTTATAAAAATTTTAATTAGAATTATTAAATAAAAAACTAACATGCAACTAGAAGATATAAAATCTCTAATTTCGCATCTGTTCTCATCCGATGGATTATGCATTTCAAAACACTAAAAGCAAATAAAAAAAGCCGCGCAGACTGATAAACTAACGCAATTCGTTATAACCACCGTCTTACGACGAATAGTCGAAACATAATTTCAATCACAAATTTTCTCAGAAAAGATTCAAAATAAGATAATGACATAAAAATTTTTATGATTTTTTTTATTTAGCAACTTTGGATGACTCAAATCTAAACCCTATAGAAACATTTTTTTTGTAAAAACATCAATTCTCAGATTAAACATTTTTCTCTGAACTTTCATCGGTTTCATTAAGATAATCTAACCATCAAGATTCTCGTAACCCTTAAAGCGAGAATCTTGATGGATGGATTATCTTGAAATATCTGGAGAACCACACTAAACGTTTTGCCACTGGCACCACTTTTGACTTGTAAACAAACGGTCCTCACTTCTATTATTTTTTGGCCATAATTAAAATGCGCGGGCTCTTTGAAAAAACTTAACATTGCATTCAGATAATATACATGATTCCTGGCCCTGCACCCGATTCTGTAGTATTTTAGAAAGCTAAATATTTAGGCGAGCAGTCTCGGAGATCAACTGTACTGGCTGAGAGTTAAGAAAACCTGGCTTATTCATATTCAATTCACTGCAATACACATGAAGTGGAAAACTTTCCAGATGACTTACGATTTTTTCAGAGAATCATTATCTACAATATGGCATTTGGTATAATGGATGTTTCATGCAAATCAACATAGTCAATCACATCTCTTCTACAAATCCAAAAATAACAAATTTTAATAATTTTTAAAGTTCATCAAAGTTGCTAGAAATTATTCTAAAGCGTTTTAAAGGCCTCCATTAGATCCATATTCCAAATTTAAGAAGTCAGTATAATCATCAAGTCGTTAGGTAAATTGCATTTTGATGTAAAAGAGGTTTCCAATGACAACAAAGTTTCCGCGAAAGTATTTGCTCTTCAGATCAATGCTGAATTGCCAAGTATTAAGTAGAAACTACAATAGTTTCTTTTTGTCCGATTGTTCTTCAAATAAGAATGTCACGAAGGCGAGGTAAAGGAGACCGAATGGAGTTAGTGATTTATTTCTATTTTCCCTTCGTATCCACGTTTTAGTCAAACGCAAACATGCCACTAGATCTATGGATATGAAATAAACTGTCATTTTGCTTCAGACCCCTTCTATAAATTATTGTTTTATTTAAGCTTTTATTGTAAATCAATAAAATATATTTGTATTCACTATCCAGTTCGAAAGTTAAACGAATGTAGGAAGTTAGTTGGAACAAAATTATGTAAACTATAAATAAATGCAAATGGAATTTGGTGGCTTTAGCTTTATACAGTTTTAATTTGTAATTTTAGGAAAGTAAATAAATTTGTTTAAGTAGTACAGTACAGGGTTTCCATTCTTCGAGCAAAAGAAAAAGATGGGGTCTTTTCAACGCTATTTTTTATTCTTTTAAGGCTACATTTCACATAGATAGCAACCGATTAACCTGCGACAGCACGTGTGAAGAAATTTTCTTGAGTACTTTATCTGGGTATCATGGACTAAGTTTCAAAAACATCAATTTTTAGCCAAGCTATAAATATTATGAGAGCGATTTTTGATAACACTTCACCTTAGATGAATATCATTGATATTGGGTTTTTAAATGCAGGTGAAATAAAATATGCAGTGTTGCCAAAATTACGGCTTTTAAAACCGTGAGATGATTTTCATCAAATTTTCGGCTTTTTAAATGCCTTTGAAAACTAGAATGAAAAAGCAGTTATTCTTAAAGAATGTGGGAACTGTTGTAGGTGATAAGCAGTATAGATGGCACCACCACATGAAAAGTTATTCGTTTTCATCCACACTAAAGATTTCAAGGGTAAAGATTCCCCGGAAAGTATCAAGATTCTGTCAATGAAAAAGAACGAACATTGGTTTTTGTTTTCGATACCAAATTCTCAAACGCAAAAGAGAGTGCAGTATCATATTTTAAGACAGAATAAAGTGGCGACCGTGTCGCCATCTATGATAGAAACTCGGATAAAAACGTAGCTACAGTAATAAATTAAAAAAAACACATTAGTTTCAATCTATATAAGTATTGTGATATATTTTTACCAAATTATATTTACTATCAAGCGCAGTTAATGAAAGACTAATTTAACAAAGTCCACATTCAAATTTCAATTCCACTAAATATAGTCCTATTCTTTATTAGATTAAAAATTCTTTGTACAAAAATGCATAAAACTATTTCTATTGTAACAAAACAATATCAGCTAAATTGAATTGTTTTCAACTAACTAATCATTTCAGTTTTATTGTAAAAGAACGAATCTATTACTCATTAGATTTAAAATTAAAACACTGTTTATACGTTACAACGTCAATTTCAAGGAAAGCTTCTTTTTTTAAGTTTTACATCAAAATAGCGTATGGCAATATGGGTAACAACAAAACCTGAAATCAAGTGTTCGCGCGAGCGATCTCCTTTCATATACTTACATGTAACATATGTAGATTATCAAGTTAACTCATTTCTTAAAAGTTACGAGTAACTATTAAAATGAAAGGTAAAAAATCAGTTCTTCGTAAACACTGGGTCAAAGGTCAAACCATTGTTTAATTTTTTCCAAACGTATCTCCGAATGCGAAAAAAAAGTTAACAATAAAACTCATTATACACTTTGAACACTCGGATTCTATCATTAGAACTTCGACAATACATATTAGGAATTTAAACTTCCAGTAAGCAGGAAGACATCAAAACACACACAAAATTTCAATGGCTTTTTTTTTAATTTTAAAAGCAAGGCAACCCATTTTTCGGAGCAGGCAACGCAGAAGTTGACTTCAATATTTCTTCAGCAAAATTTACTATGGTTATTAGTTATATTTTGAACCTGGTACCGTTAAACTTCAGCTGTGTATTACAAAGAACGATTCCATCTTTTACATTAGGCTAGTACTGCCATCTGTAGGAGTATTTGTAAATTCAACACGTGATGTAAATTAGAGAAAGAATAGAAATGGACGTAAAAGAGAATCAATAATAAATTGAACAAATTTAAAAGAAGGATTTCAAAAATTAGAAAAACGAACAGTGTAAATATGAAATTAGTTAAAAATTACTTTAAAAAATTGTTAACACAATCACAAATAGAATGAAAGATATGAACACAAAACAGATGTTAAATAAAAGTTCATTACTTTGAACTTACTCCTTCCATTTAAAATTGCCAAATAAAAAAAATAAGAAATTAAAAAACTTTCAGAAATTACCAGGAGAAATAAATATTTACCTTCCGCATGCATTTTTGAGAATCTAGTGACATGTGCCGCCATCTATCGCTATTTAATGTAATTTAAACTTTAAATATAGGGGCTATAAGAGCGAATTGTTTATTCATACAAGGCAGTAACTGATACAGAAAATAAAGTATTAATTTAAAATATTTTATAGTTCATAACCTAATAATAAAAGAAAAATACAGTTTTATTGTCTTATGAAAATGCTGCTTATGCTTTAAAATTAAAAGTTCCTACAGGTTTTCACATGAAGTAAAATCAAATTGAATCTTAATCTTCGCCAACCCATAAATGGTACGATCAATCACCTATGCAGTGCGAGCAAGTGTTAACGATGACGAAGCATGCCTTTGAATCGATCAGTTAAGTTTATTTTACTATAAAGCAGAAAAGCAGTTAGTCAATTTAAATGCGAAAATCGTGTGATTTTTATACAAAAAATTACTTTTAAATATTAATTTATTTATTAAATTTAAGATACATTTTAAAGGAAAAAATTCACATTGCGATGACATCCAATAAGGTTTGAAAATACAATAAAAAAGTAACACAGTTGAACATAAGACAAAATGAAACTGGTGAAAGTGCCTTCTCATAAAAAAGGTATAAAATTAAATGGACCACGTGAGATCTGCATAAGTAGATAGTTATCATTATTTTTCATCTTAATGGGGGATAATAACAATGGGAGAAAAAATATTTAGATCTATGAGTGTTAATGTTTTGTAAAACGTTAAAACTATACATTAAGGATTAATGGTGAAAATTTGAAGTTCTTAAACAGATAAACTAGATTTCTGAAATAAAATTTTTAAAAAGTCAATAAACAAACTCTTATTTATTAAAATCAAGACTCGTAATCTGAAAAATTATAAAATTAATGACATTAAAATATATACATTAATCTTAATCTAAACAATGCTGCTGCTTTTTAGCAATTAGCTAAGCAATGTTTAGTTTAATGTCTGATGATTTCAATATAGTCATTCTCCAACTTCAAGTTTATTTAAAATCAATAAATACAGGAATCCTTCACAATTGTTTTAAATTCGAAAATTTAGATTCCAGAGCAAAAGAATCGGAGGAAATGATAGAATAGTTTTTGTTTTCTTAAAAATTCTGTTTTGGCTAGTGAAATATTGCATGTTTTCCACGGACTCCCTGAAAACATGTTACCGACACCACTTTGAAAACCACTGGTCTAAAGTATTGACTTTGATAAAGAAGTAAACATTCAAACAGAAATGACATTTGCACCTAAGCTTGAAAATTTTAAAATGTAGAATAAATAAAAATATCCATCTTGGAAAACACATAATTTACGAACGAACAGTGAAATTGAAGGAAAAAACACTGTCATTCAACACAGCTTAAGCATTTTGAAGGCATCGAAGAAATGTAATCGAGTTAGAATGCAATCTTCATTTATGCACATTTTAAGTTAATAAACTTTTAAATTGGATAACAAAATTAATTCTTGAAAGTTATCAACGATTTCTTGTGAAAAATAATGCTGAGTCTTACGAATAGAAACTTGAAGAAACAAAAATGTTTACATGCATACATACTTTCACATAGAAAATACATTTAACAATTTGGGAAAATGAACAAAATTAGACTTACCCTGTCAGCTACTCCACCGGGCAATATGGTTTTAACCACGACACCAGTACTCCGACCACCAATGATGCCGAAGCCAAGTCCTGAGCCATCATTGATTAGATCTATAGATTCAACTTGAGCCCATTCAGTGTTTAACTGAAAAGAGAACATTTTGTATTAATAAGATTCAAAATAAAATTATCAGATAAAAAGCATTAACGTTTCAAACGTTTTTATTTTTTATTGTATGGGATACATTCTGTAGAGAATTTTAGAAGTTTATCTCACATACCACTAGAAAAATATTCAGTAGTAGCTATTTTAAAATTTAAATCTAACATGAAATGCACCTTAAAATTTATAATGCGAAACATTAAAAAATGGTTTTACTTTTTCTTTACATAAATCGGTCTTTTCTCTCAGATATATTTTTAAATCCAACACATCAAGAGTTAAACAAATTTTCTCTTCAAAGGCAGTGTTTACAGCTGATTAACCAATCCGCTGTTAACCATCGATAGATTCAGAACACGACTGTTATTGCCCTATTAGATATTCCCATTCGCATTACTAAATGAGGCTCTATAGGCCTTGATGTTATCCCTCGTGTACTAAAAAGGACCGTAGATCGACAAACAGAAATAATCATAATAAAGTTTTGAATTTCGTTTTTCTTTATTACAGGTTATTGAAAATTAGACGTTGGTCATTTACTGTAGAGAAATACACGACCGAGCAACGTGTCAAAATAATTGAACTTTACTAAAAACATCGACTTTCCATTGTGCTCACCCAGAGAGCACACATACAGTCGTCATTATTGAGTCAAGAATCCGCCATCCAAATCGACTATATGCAACTTGTACTGGAATTTTCAACAGAAACGTGACTTTTTTGATACGACACTGAAGGGAATTCAGTTGCTGCTACTGGTGAGGTATCGAGACATTCATTTCGTGTGTCCTGCAGTTGAGGACATGCTTGAGCGGTGGCAGCAAGATGGGACCACTGCTAATACAGCTCGAGCGATAATTCAGCAATTAAAAGATTTTCAGTGAACGAATCGTCTCCCACAAACCAGATTCAACTAGCCATCATGTTATGACGGCGGATTTTTCTGTAGCGTTACCTCAAAGATAAGGTATGCCAAGAAGTCCCTGACCATTCAATAGCTTAAGGATAATATTCGAGAAGTTGAGACCCTAGGCCCAGACATGTTCAGAATGGTAATGGAAATGCCTTGGAAAGTGTCCATCATTGTTAGGAGAAAAATAGCGGTCACTTAGGACATTTAATTATCCGTCATTTTATCATCATAGAAAATAATTCCAAGCATGTATTTTAGTTGTATAAAAACTAAATAAATTGATTTAACGATAACCCTGTTTAAATTACAGTGGTTTATTATATAAAAGGTCTTTGCCTTTTATCCGGGGATTTTTCACTACACCGTATCACCTTTTTATGGAATATCCTAGACTTCAATCCTTACATTCCATCTCTTGCTTTGTACATCTAAGATAAAGAATATTACTGAATAGTGAAATAATTAAAAAGTTCTTCCATTAAGACTCAACAAATAAAAATAAAACTAGGAGTAATTCTAATAATTATTGATGAAAAAAAATTATGTTAAACATCTTCGTACATATTCCATACGTACGGGTAAATCTATAATTTAATTTGTTTCTAATTATCACTTATTTTTAATTCTGCAAAATGCATCGTATACTTGCTCTAAAGCTGGAAAATTGTTGACAACAAGATGGATGAGAAATCTTTTACGAGTCAACATTTTGACAAATGCTCAATCGAACCAAGAACTTTTCCAGTGCAAGTCCTACAATTCAGGTTCATTTTGTACCACAGTTTGAAAGGAAAGGAAATATTGATCCTTATTAGATAAATAATTAAATAATGCATCATTTTATTATATTAAAATTCTGCTACAAATTCCTTTATTGACGGTATATCAAATGATTAGGATACCATTATTCTCACAAATTCATGTTTTCAAAACGCGTGAGTTATCAGAAATCATAAAATGTTCTATTTACGAAATTATGTCTCCATATTTAATTACAAAAACCCAAATTTACTCACAAACCTTAATGGATGACAACTAAAATGTAAAAAACGAAAGCCGACTGTAGTACAGTATCGTGATGCATTATAATACGTCTTTATTTAGATACATGGTCAAGTATGTTCGATACATACTTGATCATTATCGAAATAAAGATGCCTTTTTATATATCGCGATAGGAAGTAGTCGTCGTTTTAACGAATAGTGAAACTGTTTACCATGTTTTTTAGATATGAATCTCAATGCACATCGAAATAGTATGCAAGTGAAGATTTAAAAATATTATCCAGTACATTTAACATTCGACGCTCGTTTTCGTGAGCTATCTTACAAAATCACAACTCAATTTTGACCAATTCAAGGCCAAATAACAAATTTAATTCCCTTTAAAACAACTTAACTCTTTTACAAACTTCTATCTTGGTCCTTTGAGATGAAGGAGTGATTGAATAAAACAAATTCGTATTCATCGAAGTATTATGCACTGCGGGAAAAAGTTCTTTTTGAATACATGCAACTAAGTTCCCAAGTGGATAAGGCAATATTTTGCAACGTAAAAGAAAAAAAGGACCAACTACAAAAGAGAGCTCGGGTGGAAACCTGAGGTTTGTTTTCTGCAGTTGGCCATTTTTCCATTCATTTTAGTAGGTGGAAACAATTTTGATGATGGAGGATAGAATTCTGGTAGGTAACCAAAACTCCCAAAGATTCTTCGGCATCTGATCATTTAAAGGGCACTAACAGTTACGTAGGACATAAATCAACAGAACCATTAACAGAATAGAAGAAATACAATTCAGGTCCAATACGCAGCTTTCACAAAACGTTTACAGTTCGCACATGTCGTTGAAAAAAAATTACAGCAGTAAATGCGCACAAGTATAATCGAATTAACCAAACATTTGTTACAATAAAAAAAACAGGTTTTGTCAAAAGAAAAGATAAATAAGATTCTGATGTAAACATGAAATAAAATGAAAACTATGGGAATATATTCTTAAATTTATTTCAACAAGCAGTGATCAAGGCTTAACTCTAAAATTCTATTGTACTAATTGGAATTAAAATACGATTTATATAACTAGATAAAAGACATTTATCTTCCTAACACAGAAATTACAACTGGGTTTTTGTGCATTCCCCTCTCGCTGTTCACAGCAACTCATCGGTTTGACCATTGGTGCCAGTAATCTGCGAACTCTAAGCGCGCAACTATCCTGGGTGTACTTCTCTCTTCTGTGACAGTAAACTTTACTTTCGTGTATGTCCATTTACTTGAGGAGAAAGACGTTATTCCCTCGTAACTTGGTCAGATCTGACCCTCGCGTCATAAAAATCCCAACAAACCAATCGCTCGCAGTCTAAGTTAGCATTTTAAAAACACAAAAATTTATAAAATTTTATTTATTATTATATGCCTAGTATTCCCGCATGGTAATAAACTTTTACTTCAGTAGCATGCATTTACAAATCTCGTATAAGCATATATTTCAAAGTTTCGACTTGAGAATAAAAATTTTAAAATACTGCAAGTTCTAATATAAAACTAATTTATTCAACACCTAGAGTTTGGAGTAAATCTGAAAGTAAAATTTTAAGGCTTAAAATAGGACGGAAAACTTAAAATATAAATTAGTCAAACACCATTTTTAATGGTTTGGTTTTTTGGGTTTTATGGCGCAAGGGCCATATTTGGTCAGCTTTTTTAATGAAACAAGTAGAATAATTAAGAAAGCTTATTTTTATACTTCAAATTATATTAAAACTAACGGAATATTATCCGTAGTTGCTCAAGTTGAAAAGGACGAACCCAAGGTGAATAACCTTGCATTCATTTTTAACTCTGGCATTCGATTTTCCGAATTTCACCATCATTAAAGAAAGGATAAGAAATTAATTTGATACGACATTCATGATTCATTTCTTTTAAAGCAAATACACTTCTTAAAAATTCCATTCACTGGCAAATGAAATAACAAAAGCTTATATGTAATTAAATGTCTTCTATGAGATTTTTTCTGTAAAATTAAATGTTGATACCGCAAGTGTTTTGTGGTAAATTGCAGCATTTTTTTGTTAGAAAATTACTTTTTCAACACACGTTTTACAGGTTACATAAAAAATTTTACTCAACTCGTAAGGTTATCAAACATCGACATTCTATCATTAACATAATTATTATTTTTTAATATTTAAAATGTCCTAATTCGGATATATTCTGACTTAATATTCCTCCGAAACCGACGAAATTACATTTGCAATTTTCTTTAGTCCAACTGACATGTAGGAAAGCTCCTGCATGTCAGCATTCTCCTACATAATTTAAATCGAATCCTTATGGCCCTTTTTTATCAGAATTCGCCGATTCCGTTTCTCAAGGGAAATCACGTACCTGTTCAGAATTATAAGTATACGTAGTTACTTGACTGTTGGGTACATCTTTCAATAAAATAAAATTTATTTTGAAACATGAAAAACAATTGTAAGTTTTACTAATTTGAATCTATTTGTAAAGGAAATCTATGTCAAAATTTAAGAACTCCGAATAATTGCAACGAACGATTAGCTAATATAATTATTTTAAGACATTTTGTGAATTTTATTTCTTTTTTCGAAAAGAATTCTACAACCATATATGTTAAATGAAGGACTTACGATTAGTCAAAAAACACACATATCATCAAGAAATGAACTCATGTATTTAGCGATCCTGGCACTAAATAATTAATAAAGAAGTCCTAAATAATATATTCACGACATATAAAATAATGCAACATATAAATGCAGCAGTAGCATCTTAACAAAATGAAATTTTGGTCATTCAAAAAATGTAAAATTCTGCAAACCGAAAGCAGGTAAACAAACGTATCAGATTTCAACTTCGGTAGGTAGGTATTTTAATTAACGACGCACTGGAGCAACATAGCGGGCAATTGACGACGTTCCAGGATCAACCCAAAGGGAAAGATCCGAGGACAACACCATGTAATTTTGAACCACGGTCAGATGACGAGGTCATACCTGAGCTGGCACCCCACCCTCCAAACTTTCACACCACGGCAACATGAGGACATTTGAGGCCATGACAGATTTAACGTGCACCAGCCACATTGTACACAACGGTATTTGGTTGGATTCGAACTCGCAACACTCCGGTTGCTAATCCGTTACTCTTCTAACCGGGCTACCGCGGCCCATTTCAACTTTGGATCTACACAGAAATAGAGTAATTCCAAAAATGGTCTGAAGGAAATACCAATAACGATTTATTTACAAAAGAACATATATATTCATACACAGAAATGCTCGAATATAAACGCATATCGCTGTCTTAACTCGAATACATAAACTCAGAATTCTAAATGGAATTAAATATGATATATTAATTCTGGCATTGTCAGATATCGAGTAGCAAAATTAAACTTTTACTATTTGTACGGTTTTCGCTTGAGCTTTTCTTATTAAAGATTTACACTGCTGGCCACCGTAAATACAACACCCTGAAGGAAGCATGCAAATAATATGAAATTTACAACATGCATTAGCGGAGGTGAGATATGCAAATGATTAGAATTTCAGCGCAGACGCACATCACGCGCGCCTGGGGCGCCACTTCAAAGCGCTATTTAAGGCTTGGAGATTTCGACGATTTCAAGTACGGCAATTGTGTTTTTCTTGTGGTTTTTTCAAAAAAACGATCAATTATGCCTCATAGAAAACAGCGATCATCTTTTGATCAAGTATCCGAGTTCGACAGAGGAAGGATAGTGGCCTACCGAGATTGTGGATTATCTTTCAGGGAAATCGGTAGTCGTGTTGGACGAAACCAAACAACTGTAATGCGGATATGTGATCGTTGGATGCAGGAGGGTACGACGGACCGACGTGTTCGATCGCATCCACCTCAGTGCACCACTTCACGTGATGACAGGCATATTGTGCGTATGGCAGTGACGGATCGTTCAACCACATCACGAACCATAGCACAGAACATTCAGTCTGTACCGCATCATCCAGTGTCTGCGCGTACCATTCGACGCCGTTTACAGCAGAGTGGTCTGTCCGCAAGACGTCCATTGCTTCGTCTACCCTTGACGCAGAACCACAGACGTTTCCGCCGCCAATGGTGCGATGAAAGAAGGATGTGGACGGCAGAATGGAATGAAATTGTCTTTACTGACGAGTCACGCTTCCGTCTGCAACACCACGTTGGTCGGATTCGAGTCTGGAGACACCGTGGAGAGAGGATGCTGAACAGCTGCGTTATGCACCGCCACACTGGTCCTGCACCGGGTATTATGGTATGGGGCGGTATTGGATATCACTCTCGCACTCCTCTAGTACGCATTGCCGGTACTTTAAACAGCCAGCGCTACATCTCCGAGGTGTTGGAGCCAGTTGTCCTCCCTTACCTTCAGGGCTTGCCCACAGCCATATTTTAACAGGATAATGCGCGACCACACGTGGCACGCATTGTCCAAGGGTTCTTCGTCAATCACCAGATTGAATTGCTTCCCTGGCCAGCTCGCTCTCCGGATCTTTCGCCGATAGAAAACATGTGGTCCATGGTTGCTCAACGATTGACCCAGAATACATCCCCATCTGCCACACCAGATCAACTTTGGCAACGTGTGGAAGCTGCTTGGTCTGCTGTACCCCAAGAACACATCCAAAGTCTCTTTGAATCAATGCCGAGGCGTGTGGCAGCGGTGATCTCCAACAATGGCGGCTACTCTGGCTACTGATTTTGGCAGGAACCACACTTCACAGAAGTCTATAAATTTAATCATTTGATACTTGGTCAACATGTTATCTACAAAATAAATTTTGTTGTGATATCTCTTGTCTTTCTTGGTGTTGCAATTTGGGTGGCCAGCAGTGTATTTCCTACAAAATGAAAATTAAAGTAGCTGAAATAGTGGTAAAATTTGATCTCCACGCGACTTTAAAATAAATTGCCGTCAGTAACTAAAGTAATGGAAATGACTAAAATTTTCAAAATTAAATGTTTTCATTTTCTTACATCATCTCTAAAAAACTGAGATATTATATTTTGGCAAATAAAAAAATAAGTACAAACATTAATGTATTAGAATTTAGGTTCTTTAAAAATAATCGTCGGGAAAAAATTTGTTTTTCCAGCAATACTGGGGGTTTGAATTTCGATGGCGTCTCGGTACTCGCGCAGAAACCGCTGCATTCACATACACAGGGATGACGTAGAAAAAGCGTTTGTGAAATCGTAACATTAATAGCATAATTTTTTTAAATAGTAGCAAAAAAGGTAGCCCTGTTTCAGTAGCAATTTTAGCTGCTCAGAAATTAAACGAATCGAATAAATACAAAATATGATAATTAATTTTGAACAGACGTTGAAGATGTCGCCCAGAAATTGCAATTTTAAAATGAAAAACTAAATATTTTCTTAGTAAAATTTTCATGACAATCTAGCAACTACAGATTCTGGCGTTTTTCTTCCATGGTTGCCACGGCTTGACGACAAAACTTCGAAATTGGCGTCTCGGTAAATTTTCTCTCTAAAGTTTATGCTATGAAAAATATGTTTTCCGTTCACTTTTGGTTTTAAAAAACCAGACTTACTTTTCGTTGACCTTAGATGAATTTTCAAAAAATGCAGCCAAAATTTTCAAATTAGTAGCTTTTCAAAGTTTTGCTTAAAAATGTGGTAGCCCTACATACACAAACCTGCATTCGTTTTTCATATCTTTCTGCTTCAAAAATCTAAACCCAAGATCCATTCTTGTTACAGAAGTTACCTTCTTGTAAAATTTCAGGTTACTGGGTTGAAATATTTTTAATATCGCGAAGGACACACACACTTCGTTTCATTAACATAGATTGGAATTTTATAGAAAACAATTTATTAAATTCAGAATGGTTTACTTCAGAATTTCAATCAAAATGTAATCTTCTCTATTATAAAAGGAAGTGTTTGTGTGTGCGGTGTCTAGACGAATCTATAACACTTACAGCCATGAAATACGGCATACAGGTAATTTCTAAAGGTGACTAAATGTCCCTCGAAGCCCGAATTTTAAAATTTAATCTAGAAAATTTTTTAATTAATATTTTGTGCTGCGCGTGCAGGCCCTCCTCCACTATGACGTATCTCCGCAGACCGATCTGACAGATACTTATCGTGCATGCTATCTCTTCAGTAAAAACACGCCTCCTCACATTGAAATGATGGTGAGTGGGTAAACCGGCGTTCTGAAGTCGCGGTTAGTGCTTTGGAAGGAGGCCTGAGTTCGAACCCGGCCGACGTAGAATTTCTTTATGCTTATATATTTTTTTAAAAACAGTAAATATACTCTAATCCTTCCAAATTTTTCTGTGGTATCTGCTATATTTAAAATAAAACGCCTCGAAATAGCATGACTTCATTAGTTAAAAACAACTTTCGGTCTTTGTTAAAAATTTAACAAAAACTAAAAATCAATGGGAGAAAAGCGTAAGAGTGAATGCGGAATTCCGAAGTTAACTTTCAATCAAACAGCATTCATTTGCCTCTGAAGAAACGAAAACCATTAAAAAGATTATAAGGTGAATTTGAAAACAACTTCTCCCTAACCGTGTCTTAATTTAGAAACGGAAAATGTACTCAGGAAATCCCAGGATGTTCCAAATTTATATGTTCACGGAATAACAAGAGTTCCCGTGACGTTCTTATACCCCGCACATTCTTCAAAAGCATTTTATCACACGCTTCAAATATTTCGGAATTACTTTTAGTCAGGGGAGGACCAGTTCTGTAGGTGGGCAGAAAAATTCGACAAAGGCTGGTACATTTCGAATTAAGCAAAATCGACAAAAAACTTGTAATTCTTTTTCAATCAATGAAAGCAAGGGAAAACAGGATATATATTTGGCGAGTGGGAACAACGGATGTAAACAATTTAAAATCAAGCGCTACGAAATTCATTCACCAATTTTGCAGCTTAGTTTAAATATGCTTGATTTGACCTATGGTGCTGCATAATATTGCATAAAAGAGCACTCCACTCTAATGAAATGCTTTCCGTAATCAGACTGCGGAAGAAATGAAAAATCTGGAAGACAGAAATCAGCGCAGAAAAAAATATGAGCGGATATGGGTATAGCTTCAAAAAATGCCAAATCGGCTTAGTACAAAGGAATGAGATGAAATTGAAAAAGTTCAGAATGTAATTGTGGTAACATAATTGAGGTGTGCTTTTTGCCATGTGTTTTATTGGAAATAAAAATTAACTTCAGCAAAAAAAAAGTAAACGAAATGCTGTTATATATTTATGGATCATTTTTATTTCATTTGAAGGTATGAAATTCATTTGAGAATATGGATGCTATATTCATTATAAATAGATTGAAGTAATGTATAAAATGTGAGTAACACTTTGCAATCAATAGATATAAGCAATTAAGAAAGTTTAAACACAGATGAGGGTCTGATAATGAAATATATATAAAGGCGACCTTACTTAAAATGACAGAAGATATTAGAAACCTTTTAAGCAAAAAAATATATTTTCCATACGTAGATTTGTGATGGTAAAAAAATATAGGGAACAGATTTCTATCAATAAAATGACTTATTGGTCACGTAGTTCAAAAGTATTTCACTCTTTCGCAATAAGATTTGAATTTTTATGTCCTAGTTTTAGATAAAATTCCTATTCGGAGTGAAATGCGTAAATTTGGATGATTTTATTAGCAATAGGATATTTTTTAAAGCTACAGAATCAATGTATTAGTCTTTTGAAGGGCTCTATGCTAAAAAAAAATTGTTTGAAAACTTTACAGAAGACCTTTTATCTTAAACGAATGCTGGTGTTGTTTACAGGGCAGCAAGCCAGAGCACTAGTGAGATAGTAGCATTAGAAGCATAAATTCTTAAACATAGTAGCAAAAAAAATGTCATCTTGAACCCAATTTTAGTAGCAATATTAGATGCTCAGATAAAAAATGAATCGGATAAAACACAAAATGTGCTAAGTACAATATGAAACAGACGTTAAAGATCTCGCCAAGAAATTTAAATTAATATTACAAAGAATTCTTAATAAGATTTTAACACAATATAACAACTACAAAGTCCGATGTTTTTCTTTAAGGTTGCCAAGACTTGGCGCCTAAACTTGGAAATTGGAGTCCCTTGGAAAATTTTCCTGACAAAAAAATCCGAAAAATATTTCTGCATCCGCTTTAATTTAAAAGAAAAACTTAATTTTCGTAGACCTTTGATGAATTTTCAAAAGAAACTCGCCAAAATTTTGAAAATAGGAACTTTTGAAACGATTTTGTTTAAAAATATACTACCAGTCGCGAGTTTGAAAAATAGTAACAAAAAGTCGGCTTTAGTTGCCTGTGGCAGCCCTGTGTTTATTATCCCACTTGGTCTAGACAAGCTAGTCGAAGTTCGTGAGTTCGTGCACCTTCAAAAGGTCCAAGTCGAGCAAAGGATTAAAATACCCAGATCCTCCCTGAACAGTCCCAGACAACAAGACTAGAAGAGGCCTGCTCCATATTGCATTTCCGACAGATCGGAAAAAACTTTAATCCATGATAAAAATGAAATACGAGT
This sequence comes from Meta bourneti, assembly GCA_933210815.1. NCBI lineage: Eukaryota > Metazoa > Arthropoda > Arachnida > Araneae > Tetragnathidae > Meta > Meta bourneti. The sequence goes on from OW119924.1 coordinate 34,014,913, forward strand.
CAAATCTCTTGTGACCAGTATAGAAATAGTCTGCTGAACTCTATCTCCCTGAATTTGAGAGCATTGCAGGATATTTATTTTCTTTTACCAGTTATGGATGGGAGAAATTTTCCAAGAAATACTGTTCTCATAAATTTCGTATTAAGAGAAGTATTTGATTTAATGATTCTAAAGATATCCTTCTTTGTCAAGCTATTTGCAATTTCATTTCCGCGAAGATCCACATGAGGAGATTGTAATGTATTTTGCCCATATAAAAATTTAATTTTTTTCAAGGGTTCTTGGCATATAACTCATCGTCACTCTAGAGCATTCCTCGACGTCAAAATATCAAATGAGAATATTTACCTCAGCTCTATGTCAAGTAAATATTTATATTTTGAGCCTTTACTATTGCAAGATGGGGGACGCCATATGTTCCACTGCTCATGAAAGGTAAAACAGACTTTTCTTATTGAAAAAAATTTCATTTCTCAAAAATGATCGAACAATACCCATCTTGTCGCTAAGACAATAAATATATTTTAACAAACAATATTTACTGAAAAGTACAAGATTTGATATTATATTTTGCAAGCGATTTTTGTTAAAGTTTTAATTTAAGTATTATTTTATCTTTTGATATTATTTTGCTCTGCGGTAACAGAAAGGAAATAAAAAAGAGCAATGAATAAATGTTCCGAAAATAAACAGTACAAAAATATCATTGGAACTTGTTAATGGATTATTTAATGTCTAAATAAAAATTATTAAATTTCTAACTTGTTTTCTTTTTGTACTGCCAAAACAATAAATGCACGCAAAAACCCATATATATTTTAAATGAAAAATACTTCCTGACAATACAATTTTTGAATAAAATAAGTCAAGTGTGCATGTTGTACAAAGAACGACGAGAAAAACAATAACGCACAATGACAGGGATCATAAGTAATTACTGTATCTACGTCGACATATATAAGCGATTGAACCACTTCCATGTTTAATTGAAGCGAAGCCAAAGGTTTCAGCTTAATTAACTTGTAGCTCGGAAGGACCAGAAACAGTAAAAGAAATATAGCTTATTAAGTAATTGCGTTTTATTTCGTTTGTAGGCGTTGCTAGCAGTTACGATTCCCCATTCTTTTAGGAACTGAGAACAAAGGAATAACAAATAGGTTTCTGAAGAAAAGAGTATTTGTGGTAAATACGCTAAGTACCGTAGCTAAATATCATCGTGAAACGAAAGCATATGCGTGATATTAAAATCATTATGCGTTTTATATTCTAAATGCATACTAAAGCATCGAAAGAAAATTTATCAGCTCGATAACCCCCATTAAGATTTCAGTTCCATTGTAGAATGTATTATTTCAGCAGAAGAAATTGCTTCAAAGAATTTTGTTTGCCGTTGCACGGTCATTTTTTTTTCCTACACGAGAGCTAATTAGACTGATTTGCTGAAGGTAGGAAGTTAGATAGTTAATTAACGTCACACTGGAGCAACACAACAGGCTATTGGCGACGATCCGGGATCAAACCCGAAGGAAGTAATTTTGAACCACGGTCAGATGACGAGGTCACATCTGAGCCGGCACCCCACTCTCCAAACTTCCATACAACGCCAACGTGAGGACATTTGAAGCCACGACAGATTTAACGTGCAACAGCCCCCCACTTGTATAAGACGGTCTTTGGTTATGTTCGAACTCGCAACACTCCGGTTGCTAATCCGTTACTCTCCCAACTGGGCTACCGTGGCCCCACGGATATAAAGAAAGAAAAATAACTAAAATCGCAATTGTAAGATATATTTTCTTTCAACATTGAGATTAACTCGAATGACTTAATTTTAAAAAATAAGCATAGTTACATCACTACTTGCAATCTACTTAGATTTGTCCTAGATTCTTTTAAAAACTAAACTCCCGAAGCTATTCCAAATGTTCCAAGCAAAGTATGTTCTATCAACATATTAAAAAATATGTGTTGACATTTTGGGAGGAAAGAGCCTGCTTTGCCAATAGGTCAATAATCTCACACACCAAGACAAAAAGCAATTCAAATTTTGTGATGCTTTTAAAAAATAAAAGTATGTTAAATTATTTTTGTAAAACTTCCAATGTAAATGAATTATTTTCTACGGTTAACAAAACCTGGTTCAAATTATACACGTTTGTCGGTGAACCGAATGATAATTACCGTTTTGGCACGTGAACGACAAAATAGTTGTTCAGAGATGCATAAAAAACTATCAAATGAACCACGAGTTTACGAGACGAGCTTCATACGTACACCATTTCAAAAGTTCAGAAATTAACCTATAGTATAGGAATGAATTCTTCAATAGGGAATTGTCCACTTGTGAATTTTATTTTAGAATTCTTGACAACCTCCAACTACTCGCAACCAGCCCCTGAGGAAATTATTCAGACTCCCAGTGGCTACAACAGATTCAATTAGAATAGCTATGCTATAGAAGATCGTTTTGAACAAGAATTACTAGGTTAAGTTCGCGTACTTAGTATTTTTATTATTCATCTGTACTATATAATGAAAAGAAATGTCTACCCTTTGTAGGAGGCAAGAATGCTTACATATTGAAATGTGAAAATTCTCTTACATTGGAGGTTAAATGCTTTTACTAGGTTACTGCACACAGGTGCATCAGTAGCATCACACATGTAGAACGTAACTCCCATCCATATCATATTTCTCTTATTAGGTATATTTTTAAGGTGTATGTATACACTAGAACATTTTTTAAATTTAGACTTTAAAAACCCAGTTTTTTCACAATAAGTCAATGGTTTGTGCTTAAACTTGTTTTAGTTTGAAAAATTCTGATTAAGCTACGCATTAATTATGTAATTTAGATATAATTAGCATGTTTTTTAAGTGATATCTCAAATTCTAATGTGTTCAGAAAGACAATTCCTGTTGGAAATTATTGCTAATATTATCCTTCATGTTTTGACCCACCATCAAGTTCCTAGAGGGAATGCGTTCTTTTTTTTACAATTTTTTTCACGAAGGAAGTCTAAAAAATCAAGATTTTTTCAGGAATTTCAACATTTAAAAATCAACTAAAAATTCATTTCTTAATCAATAATTTCGACTGAGGGTCAAAACATCCACTGTATTATATAGATTATAATGACACAAAAGTAATTATAATAGATCAATTCATGGTTGAGTTATTACTGTTCCAAAAAAAAGCATCCTAATGCAAAAACACAGTTCTTGAGAAATCGAGTATAAAGTTTTGGAAATGTGTTTGTCTATGGTGATAGTACTTAACCAAAACCCTTGTAAATGAAAAACTATTTCGAATATTTACAAGATTTCGGGGGTATTGTTTGAAAGCTAAGGGATTGGACAATACTTTGAACTAGCAAAATTGCCCGACCTCACTCGGGTTGAATTGGTTAACTATATATTGAAAATGACCAGAAAATCACTTTACTCTTTCGTAGAAAAACGCCAAATCATTTAAGTATGAGTAAAATAATTTTTTAACATCTTTTTGACATTTTTATAATTTCTACGACCTACTTTGGCCACAAATCCTATACATGTATATCCATCCATGTAATACATATCACATATATCGCACCCCTGCTAAAGGTACAAATTGGCCAAAGGTGAGACATTAAGGTAACTACTACAAAAGACGATTTGAGGGAGGATTCCCTTTCTTAAGTGCTATTCCTGTAAAATTGCTCAACTCAATTCGTAAAAATGGCGAATCTACGGCAGATACTCTCACATAATTTTACCTGCCAATATTTTTTTATTTGTGGCACTCTTTTCGAACTTCGCTACCATTAAGGGAAAGATGACTAATTTGATAAAATATTTATCACTAAGTTTGTTTTAAAAGTGAATAGGTTTTTCTTGAAAATTGCGTTTCATGGTACGTGCAATAATAAAAGAACTTGTTTTAAAATTTAATATCTTCAGTAGTGATAGAACAAAGGTATAACTTATTACCATTTTTACATGGTAAATAAATTTGACAGTTTTCTTCTAAAGAAAAAAAAATTTTAAACAAACTTTCGCCATATAAGTTGCTTAAATATAGCTTCAATTTGTAAAATAAGCCACGTTGGCCATCCGTCGCTATGACAAAACAGAAAAGAGAGAAATAAAACAAAATAAAAGTTGGCAGGAAAAAGTTCTAAAGATATAAATTCATAATTCTTTTTTATCTCTTGATCTCGCAGTTGCCACAATTTACTACTAAAATTAGATAGAATTTAAAAATACGAAATTAATTCGGAGCAAAAAAATATCACTACACGTGGCAAACGAACACGAGTTTCCGTTTTGCAAAATAACGTATGTCCCAAATGTTCGGAAATAGTTTATATTTGCAAATAAAATAAATAAGGCTCAAAATAAAAAAGTATTTGAATTTAAATTCTGAAAAAATAGTTTTTAAAAAAATAATTGGTTTTTCAGCAGTACTGGTAAAACAATTTAAGTAATTGCAATGCTCAATATGCATTCCTGCTTCTCCAAAACTACCAAATTACGGTTGATTTAAGTAGAATTACTGATGTTTTAACATGAAATTTGCTTAAATACCTGTACGTAAGCAAAGGAATTTCAAATAATGCATTCACTACACTTAAATATGGTTTATCAAACGTAGGACATTGCATTAAAATGTTTTGAACAAATCCTATGTGATACTTGTACAGACACAAAATCGAACATAGAACCGGAAGACGGACAGATGTAGGCAACCAAGTTGTCACTAAATGAATGTAAGAACTCACAGTATGCAAAGTTTCATGAAAATATGTTCAACCGTTTGGAAGTAGCACGAGAACGCACATACAGACAGATGGACAGACACTAAACGCGCAAGAGACGGATATAGCATCAGAAGGGTCCCAAACGGATAGAAAACTTGAAATGGGTTGAAAATATTCAACGTACAAACACTCCATTCTAATTTATAAATAAAATAGATAAATAAAAATAATAGATCGATATTCTGGCCAATTTTCGTGATTTCAAGTATATACATACACCTATAAAAATTATCTTTCTTCCACAAGTAAATATTTTTATTATATAAATAAATATTATTACATAAATAAATAGTAAATATATTTATAAATTATACAGGATAAATGAATCCGGAGGCTTCTATTTCCACTAAGAGCAACTCAAAACTTGTGACAAGTGAATCTTTCACGGATACAATAAAATACTTAAAATATGAATGAGTGGAGAGTCAAAACATGGCTATCTATTGACTATCCAAAAAGAGCGAAACAAAAATGTACGAAAAATATAATACATAACAACATGGGTATGATTCCAAAACTAAATTGAAAATCATCTAAGTCAACGATTTCCAATCGGTGCATAGAGCTGAGACAGATCATTTGATTGTCACAGATTAGAAACCAGAGGGTTGCGAGTTCTAAACTTGATCCAACCAAAGACCGTCGTGTTCTTAGAGGCTGGTACGCGTTAAATCTGTCGTGGACTCAAATGTCATCACGTTGGCTTAGTGTGGAAATTTGGAGAATGGGGTGCCAGGTCAGGTGTTGATCTCGTCATCTAACCGCAGTTCAAAATTACGAGGTATTGTCCCCGGAATTCTCACTTCGAGATTGATCCCGGACCGTCAACAATAACCCGTTGTGTTGCTCCAGGTGCGACATAAATTCAACTTGCAATCATCTAACCGATGTGCTGCAAGAATGGCACTGGGGTGCTAAAGGACGTCACTGAAACGGTTTAAATTGAGCCAGATTGTATTTCATTTCAACAGTTCAGTTTTGAACTTTTGATAAGGGTGTTCATAAGTAATTTAAGTACCACCCGTAATAAATGATTTCGAGTATTATTTTTATGGCGAAGTATCACGAATAATTTTTTAAAAATTAAAAACCCATTTGGAGCAAAACGGATAGGTAATTACTATTTTTGGGAAAACAATCAAAATTATACTTATTCTTGTCATATGCCGCATAATTTTTTTAATTAGTTTATCATTGAGTTTTATGGCGCAAGGGCCATATTTGGCCAAGTTATACCAAACACAAGATAGATCAAGTAAGAGACAAACATACAATGAAAGTTTTACTGAAGCAGAAGAGAGAAACACACCCAGAGAGAAATCAAATCCCTATTCCGCCAACTCGCAGGTTGCTAGCGAAGTGTATAAACACACTGAACCACGGCAGCTCCTTATGTAATCCACAACCGTTGATACAAGTTAATTGGTAAAGAATTACTAGCCAGGTTTAACACAGTATTCTGGGGACAAGGGCTTACATGAACTTTTTTCAAGTATGGGGATGAAACTTTAGATATAAATCAATGTCCATATTATTTACTTGTTAAGAAACATGAGAAAAAAGAAAACTACTACCCTGAAACAAAAGAGGGTAGTTTTACAATAACCTTTCTTTCCTCTCTTAACAACTAACAACGTGTTCCTCTTTCGACAACTAGTTAGGGATTACTGCAACGACAGCAAGCAAACAAAAAAGGGGAAATGAAGAAACGCCCCCTAACTTTCAAAACTGCCCGAGGAAAATTAGAGGCCATAAAAAACCTTGCTAAAAGATGAGTATTCCGCAAAACAAGAAAAGGTTGAATGAGACTTCATTTACAAATTAAAAAGAAGTGCTCCAGAAAAAAGGGATAAAACAGGCTTTTTTGGCATCCCCATTGATTATGCAATCAAGCCACAAAACAGAGGACCTGATGAATAAAACGCGAGACACTTCATCCAAAAAATAAAGCACCGCTATCACACCGCGAATCCAATCGTTGTAAAATAAAATAAATGGAATGCAAAACCTCCGCGGGTTTATCCCGGACGAAGCACACGTTTTATGTCTCGTAAAATCAGGGCTATCTGAAAAGATCGTGTTGGGAAAACACGCATAAACACTTTGCGTGAAAACTTTGCGTGCCATTAATATCAAAATCGATACACAACTCGAAATTTTCCTTCCTTCCCAGACCATGTTTATTCGCGTCTCGCCGAGATGGCATTCCGTTATCTAATTTTTATATTAGTGGAATGGGCGTTGGATGCTCTTGATAGCTTCGCTTTTACCGGATCCACAATATTCCTCTTTATTTTTTAAAAGCAATTTCACGAATCGTGCGGTGAGATACATCACTAGAATCAGAGATTTTCAGTAGAATATGCATGGCCCCATTCGGTGCGTTGTTTAAAAAGTATTCTTGGTCTCTTCTGTCTCAGCATTTTAGTGGGGAACGAAATCCATAACTTCAGTTACCGATGGGTTCTAGTAGAGGAAATCTTACTTCCATCAATAACTTTCTCTACTCGAATTTCTCCATACTCCTTTCAGTGTGTCATTGATCACTTTTCGAAGACATTGTTATAGTGATCTGAATGTATTTATGATAATTTTCAGTCATTATTTTTATTTTTTAAAAAGAATTCCAAAGAATTTTTTAGTATAAATGATTGTTTAAAAAGTCTTTGTTTCCCACAACAATGTGAATTATTTATTCTCGTTTCGTAAATTATTTACTGTCTGCGTTATATTTAATGAGTGTTAAAATGAAAAATATTTGTTAAAAGGCCAACACAAAAAATTGATAATTTTCTTTTTTCACTAAAATAATTTTCACCCTTTTTATGCCATGGCACACAAAATAATTACTAAAATTCTGCATACCAAAAACCGATTTTTTTTTGACAAACAAAAGGATTTTAATAATCCATCCTTTTTGTTCCAGTGATTTTTTACATTAATTCGAAACAATTTATTTACGATACTTTGTAATTTTAAAAAATAAAACTCAAAATTATTTCTTTCGAAAGCATTCTTTTAGCATGGTTGTAATTTTTCGAAGAAATACAAATTTCGTTATTTTCTCGATTAAACGCCCATTTTCTCGCAATCTCTGAATTTACATAGTAAGTTATAAAACTAATTCATATTAAAATAATGTTATCGGTATAAAATTTTAAATCAAGTTGAAACTGATCTGAAACGTTATTCTAACAATTAATATAATTCCATATTTTTTATAGTCTTCATATGTGGAAATCATTTTGACCGATTCATTTCTAACAGAAATGTCATGTACTTGAATATTTAAAAAATTTTAACTTTTAAAAGCATAGTGCACTTTTATAGTAGGAAATTTTGAAAAATTCAAATGTGGAACTGGCGTGTAAGAATTCTAATAACTTTGAAATTCATGCGCTCATTTTTACCGCTATAAGGGAGATTTATCTAAACTAGTTTCGCTTGTCAATATCTAAGAATGTTTAAAGGATATTCACATAGATTTTTCCTCTCGGCCTTCTAAACTTTTTGGCAACACGTCAAAGCAAAGGCAAGAATATATACAACCGTCGTTTCGAGAAAAACAAGTTTAAAGGTTCAACGCCTTGTGGGAAAATGGTACTCGTAACTTTGAAATAGTATAAAACATCAGATAATTCTGTATTCAAGGGAAACTCAATAGTGTAAAGACTTCAGACTAAGATAGATGGCGCTCTTGCGCATGCCCAGAAGGACTTTGAGAAAGGAAAGAGTTGAGAACGAGTGTGGCGAGAGACGTGTGGGTTGTGTTTTTTGGAGAGTGATCGAGACTGAGATGTTTCGTTTTTGATATTTACTACCTTTATTATTTTGTGTTGTGTGTCGTGCCTGTACTGTGTCCTGTGAGTTCATTAAAATGGTTTGAACCAAAAAAAAGGAGTATTCCTTGTGATGATAATTTAAAATTTTGAGCAAGTCAGTACAGACGACGAAGAAATGGTGGCAGCCGTTTGGATACGATCCTGGTATTGCTGATATCTCCAGTGCAAATTATTGGGTGAGTACCAGATTTCATTAGCAACAGTGCCTTTTTAATTGTAATTTGTAAAGTTTTGCATGTTGAGTTTTGGTTCATTGAAGAATCGTTGTTTTGGTTTCATGCAGTTTTGGTTTTGTAAAAGGCAGTTGTAATATGCAAAAATGCTCTCTTATTTTAACTAGGCTGATATAGTTAAAATTTTGTTTGGTAAAAGGAGTGATAATTTTGAAAAGTGTTCTTATTTTAACTAGGCTGATATAGTTAAAACTTTGTTTGGTGAAAGGTAGTTGTAATTTTGCAAGTGTTCTTATTTTAACTAGGCTGATATAGTTAAAATTTTGTTTGGTAAAATGGAGTGGTAATTTTGAAAAAGTGTTCTTATTTTAACTAGGTTGATATAGTTAAAATTTTGTCTGATTTTGAAAGGCAAATTTATTCTGTTGATTTGCAAAACTATTCTTATTTTAGCTAGACTGATATAGTTAAAATTTTGTTTGATTGTAAAAAAAAAAAAAAAATTTAGGACACTCATGTGGTATATATAAAAAAAGAATTTTCTGTTCTGAATGGTTAGAATTAGAACTATTCAAATGGTCAGTTTGAGTTTTGTTTTCTGAGAAAAGAGAATTATTTTAAAATTTTAAATTGAGATAGCCTAGTTTGTTTTGTGTTCTTTTGTATGATGCTATCTGATGACAATTGAAGTGTTGTTAAAATTTGATTTGATTCTGTTGTATGATTCAAAATAGAATTACAAATTTGGTGTAGAAGTATATAGTTTGAATTACAAGTATAATTCTTTTTGATGAGTGTTGTCAACAGCACCAAATGCCTAGAATTTTCAATATTTAGTGCGTCTTGGGTTATTTTGCTTTGGAAAATATTTTGTTATATTTCTGAATGAATCGGAAATTCATTTAAAAGAGTTTTGGAGTGTTTTGAAATTGTCATTTTCATTTGTTGCTCATTTAAATAACTAAGAAACCCCTTAGAATTGTTTATTTATTTTGCGGAATTTTGAATGTCTAACTTGTGTACTTAAGGAAATTTTTGTTAGTAATTTGAAATTGCTTTGTGTAACTAATTTGGCAAATGTGAGACCATTTTGTGTTCAGAAAAAGAACTCGAAAAAAAAAAAATCCGAAAGTGTGGATTTGAATTATTCACTTCCTGTGTTCGTTGACGAAAAAAAAAAAAAGGAAAAGAATGATATTCTGTTTTATATTTTTGTGTGTGCATTTATGCTTCTGAGTGTGAATCAATTGTTCATAGAGAAAAGGGAATTCTTTTGAACTGCAATACCTTTTCTTGATTAGACAGGAAAGTTGAGTTTATATTCTGAATAGTATTTTAATTGTAGTATTATTTTCAAAACAGCTGTTCTTTAGTTGAACTTTTCTTTAACTGTTTATTTTCTTCTCAATTTGAAAACATCTTTAAAAAAAATATTGTTTTAATGAATGAAAATTTTAATTTGTTTATGTGTTCGAAAATTATTTCTATTGATTTTTGGTTGTTCGGTAAGAAAGTTGTAACGTAGAATTAGCGAATTTAATTCTTTGATAAAGTCTTGTGAAATCTGTTGGAATTTAATACCTTAATATAGGTTTTTGATAGTGTTTCCCCTGGCCCTTAATCATGGCATTTCTTGCAATTGGTAGAAAGCAGGACTTAATTGCTGTTGCGGAAGAAATTGGTGAGAAGGTACCAGCTTCGTGCAAGGTTGCAGATATTAAACAAATAATTTTAAAAAGCCCAAATTTCGATCGGGAGGAGGTAACGATAATAATGGAACGAGTCATAACGGATAGACTGGAAGAGGAAGAATTTGCTAAGCAAGAAAAAATTCATGAGGAAGAATTAGCTAGACAAGAAAAAATTCGTGAAGAAGAACGACAAGAGCGGGAAAGGGTCAGACAACATGAGCTCGAAATTAAAAAACTAGAAGTGGCTCAGAAGGAATTTCGCCAGTCTGAAGAAGGATCTGAAAATGGGGCGGATAGAAACAGAAAAATCCAACTTACCCAAATCACTCCCAAATTCGACGAAAAAGGGGATGAAATGGGATTGTATTTGATCAATTTCGAACGGAAAGCAGAGATGGCTCGAGTGCCGAAGGAGGACTGGGTGGCTTATTTGCTGGCCGTTTTGCCAGCCGAGTTATCTAACATGCTTGCCCGAGAACCTCCTGAAGTGGCCAACAATTATGATGTTGTGAAAGATCTCATTCTGAAACGATACAAAATGAACGCTGAAAAATTGAAACAGTGTTTCTACAGACATCAGAAAACAGCAGAGAAAACATGGAGAAATTATGCTCATGAACTGTACAGCTACTTCACTGAATGGCTTGCTGAATTGGAAATTGAAACCTTTCAGCAACTAAAAGATTTAATCGTTGCCGAGCAATTGAAGTATCGTGTACCAGATCAAATCAAGGAGCATTTTCTTGACAAATGGATGAAGTTGAAGACACCTTTTGAATTGGCAGAAGTGATCGAGGAGTACGAAACCATCAGGCAGAGTTTCAGGAAGAAGGAATTTCCAAAGAAGTATGGCTATCAAGGTTCAAAGGGACATTTTAGTGGAAGTAGACCCAAAGTACCATTCAAGGATGACAAGAACAAACATCCGGTCAAAACCGAACCCGCAAGCAACGAAAACCGTGAAAGAGAGTTTGAAAAGAGAAGACAGCTCCGATGCCATGAATGCGGTTCGTTATCACATCTGAGACCCCAATGCCCGAAGCTCAAGAGATCTGAAGTAGTAGCTGCCAATGAAGTCTTTGGAAGACACGTGCCTGAGTTGATGTCTCCTTATACTAGTGCTGGGACAGTAAATGGAGCCCAAATGTCTATCTTGAGAGATACTGGTGCCAGCATCGATCTTATTCCCAGAAAATTTATCAAACCACATATGTACACAGGTGAGCATGTGTGGCTCGCTTCTCCATTAGTAGACAGCCCGGTCTGCTTGCCCATTGCAGAAGTTGATTTGAACTGCGAATTGGGACATGTCCTTACGAAAGCTGCTGTAAGAGACAGTTTTCTGGATCAAGAGCATTACCTACTAAGTAACAAAACCGTTGCTCTGATCGAGAGTATGAAAAAAGATAAGGAGCTGGAGATCCAAGTTATTAATGCAGTTCAGACGAGAGCTCAGAAAAGTCTTTTGACAGCCGAAGTTGAAGAGTATCCAGTTGAGTCGAGTCCTGGAGAAGAGAATGACAGTACCGTGTTAACAGAGGAAGACGGAGAGGTATTGCCTATGGCGGAAGAAGCCTCACTTCCAGATCTGATTAAAGCCTCACGGAATGATTTTGTCGAAGAGCAGCGCAAGAAGAGTTGAAACCACTTTTCCTAGAAGCTGAGGAGTTAGCAAAGGAAACCAAGTATGCAATCGTTAATCAAATGCTGTTCTATCTGAAAAGTGACAAGGATGGTACGCAGAGAAAACTGCTGATTGTTCCAGAGAAGTTTCGGGACCAATTAAAGAAACTGTCTCATGAAGGAACAGCGGCTCACTTAGGAGTGACCAAGACTAAAGATGCTCTTTTTAAAACTTTTTTTTGGCCGAATTGTTACAAAGATGTTGAAGAATTTGTCAGATCTTGTGACCAATGTCAGCGAGTCGGGAAACCTCGGGATAAGAAGAAGGCACCCATGAAGATCGTTCCTGTCATCTCGGAGATCTTCACAAAGATTAATGTGGATGCTTGTGGTCCTTTACCTACTACACCATCTGGAAACCGGTATCTCATCACTGCAATTTGCATGTCTTCCAAATATCCCGATGCAGTTCCTGTCCCAAATCTTAGTTCTTCAACCGTGGTCGATAGTTTCCTGCAAATCTTTAGTCGGATGGGTTTCCCGAGGGAGCTGCAAAGCGATCAAGGAACGTCGTTTACAAGTGCACTCACAACGGAGTTCCTGGAGAAATTTGGAGTTAAAGTAGTGCGAAGTTCCGTACATCATCCCCAGAGCAATCCTGTGGAGAGACTACATAGAACTTTGAAGAGAATTCTTCGAGTCCTGTGTCTGGAGTCAGGACCTGATTGGGAGAAAATCTTGCCTCATGCCCTGTTTGCTCTACGAGTTGTTACTCATGACAGTACTGGATATACTCCAGCTGAGCTGGTTCATGGACAGAATTTGAGGACTCCCATGACTCTACTGTACGAGAACTTGACGGAAAGCGAGGAAGAGAAGACTAGCGTAGTATCATATGTCTTCAAGCTACTAAACCGCATGAAAAGGTGTCAAGAATTAGCCGTCCAAAACATGGAGAACGCCAAAGACAAACAAAAACTATGGTATGATCGCAAGGCTGTGAAGCGTAAATTTTGTGAAGGCGACCTTGTGCTGGTTGTCGCTACATCTAGGCCTAACAAAATGGCAGTTCATTGGATCGGCCCAGGGAAAGTCGTTAAACAGCTTTCCGAAACCAACTACATTGTGCAGTTTCCAGAAAAAGACAAATCCCATGTGTACCATGTGAACATGCTCAAGCCATATTTCCAGAGACCCGAAAATGTGAATTTAATCTGTCTAAAAGAGATTAGGAACTGTGACAACGAGGAGGACATTCCAAGTCTCGAGCAGAAGCCTGAAGTCTCGGAAATGACACAAATTTGGCAAGACATTGAACAAAATGGTCGCTTGTCAGAAGATCAGAAGGAGCAGCTGAGAGAGTTGCTATCAAAATACTCTAGCTCATTCTCAAACCAGCCGGGGTGTACTGATCTTACTGAACATGACATTGAACTTGAATCTGAGAGGCCCATCTGTGCCAAACCTTACAAGATGTCTCCACGCCAAACAGAAATTTTGAAGATGGAGGTGGAGAAGATGCTGTCGCTCAAAGTCATTGAGCCAGGAGAATCTGATTTTACTTCTCCTCTTATTCTGGTAGAAGTACCAGGAAAGGATGCAAGACCGTGCATCGACTATCGAAGACTCAACAAGGTCACTAGAACCCAGTACTTTCCTCTGCCAAACATTGAGCAGCTTGTTGAAAAAGTGTCAGCTGCCAAGTATATCACCATTCTAGATTTGACCCGAGGTTATTGGCAAATACCTCTGAGCAAACGAGCCCAAAGATATTCAGCTTTTGTAACCAGCTTTGGGACATTTCGACCGTTGAGGTTGCCATTCGGTTTGAAAAATGCCCCTTATGATTTTAGTCGTTTGATGGCCGAACTGTTGAAAGACTGTGGAGAATTTGCATGCCCTTACTTGGATGATGTAGCCATCTATTCCCTAAGTTGGGAAGATCATTTACAACATTTGAAAACCGTCTTAGAAAAGATGAATGCAGCTCATCTGCACATCAAGCCTTCTAAGTGCCAGTTTGCTCGTGCGTACGTAAAGTATCTTGGGCACTTGGTTGGTCAGGGCCAGAGAACACCTGGAGAATTGAAGATCCAAACTGTAAAGGACTTTCCGACCCCTGCGACTAAGACGCAGATCCGATCTTTCTTAGGACTTGCGGGGTATTATCGAAAATACATTCCTGACTTTTCAGTCCTCTCAGCACCAATTACAGATCTGCTGAAAGGAAAAAATCGTCGTGCTGCTGTCATATGGACTGATGCTTGTCAAGAGGCGTTTGACAATTTAAAGAAACGGTTGTCGGAGAATCCGGTGTTGTACAGTCCAGATTTCTCGAGACAGTTTCTCGTCCAATGTGACGCGTCAAATCTTGGGATTGGCATCGTTTTGTCCCAAATTAATGACATTGGTGAGGAACATCCTGTCATGTACTTGAGTCGGAAGTTCTCAAATGCAGAACAAAAGTACAGTACCATCGAGAGAGAGTGCGCAGCTATCGTGTTCGCCATCCAAAAGCTGCGATGTTATTTGGATGGACACCAGAAGTTCATCATCCAGACGGACCATAATCCCCTTGTTTGGCTGGACAAAAATACGGGAACCAACCCTAGACTTTTACGTTGGGCTTTGATCCTGCAGCCATTCAATTATGAGGTTGTCCATAAGAGGGGGAAACAGCATCAAAATGCTGATTCATTAAGTCGCATCCCATAAACCTCATATCCTTTTATTTTATATTAGTAAGTTTATTGTTTATTTTGATATTTGTATTATGTGTGAAAATTTTAAATTTTTCTTATCATTAGTGTAAATTGTTTTCCTAAATTTTTAATAAGTATATAATTTTTTGTATAATATTTTTGAGTTCAAGGCACTGATTGCTATAATCTGGTACATGTGCAGTGTATTTTGTGTACTTGAACTCTTGAACTTTTCCAATGACTGCACCTATCTGGAGACTTTTTCAGGCAGTGGAGTCATCAAAACTTTTCCCTCATTCTTCGAGAAAAGTTTCCTCCTTGTGGGGAGGAGTTTATAAGTCTGTAAAGACTTCAGACTAAGATAGATGGCGCTCTTGCGCATGCCCAGAAGGACTTTGAGAAAGGAAAGAGTTGAGAACGAGTGTGGCGAGAGACGTGTGGGTTGTGTTTTTTGGAGAGTGATCGAGACTGAGATGTTTCGTTTTTGATATTTACTACCTTTATTATTTTGTGTTGTGTGTCGTGCCTGTACTGTGTCCTGTGAGTTCATTAAAATGGTTTGAACCAAAAAAAAGGAGTATTCCTTGTGATGATAATTTAAAATTTTGAGCAAGTCAGTACAATAGCAAATTCGTGGTTTTGCGTGTAGCCGCCGATGTGGTTCTTCCATTCTTCGATTCATAAAAAAGGTTCCGTTCGTTATTGAAAGTTCAAAGATAAAAATCAAGCTCTGGTGACAAGGCAGATGATCTTAGGGAAGTCCATTTGTTGAAAGGTAGTAAGTTCGTCAGAAGAAAGGAATAGCCAGAGGAATGGCACCAAACAATGAACTCAAAGTCTGCATCTGTACCCGAGCTCCAATTGAAACGTGTTTAGGTTTGACCTGTCCCTTGATGTCAAAAAGGTAATTGAATTTAAGTCGCACTAGAGCAACACAACGGGCTATTGGAGACGGTCCGGGATTAATCCCGAAGGAAACAATCCAGTCAGATGGCGACGTCAATACCCGAGATGGGCACCCCACTCTCCAAACTTTCCACCACGCCAACGTGAGGACATTTGAAGCTACTACAGATTCAACGTGCACGAGCCCCCAGGTACATGACGGTCTTTGGTTAGATCGAGTTTCGAACTCGAAACCCTCCGGAATGAAGAAAGATTCATTCAAAACCACATGATTCAAATGCCAACTTGCCAGAGCCAGACTGTAACTGGGATTACTCTCCCCCATCGCTTCGTAGGTTCGGTTTATCTTAGTCGCTTTGCAGTGATCTGTTGCAACACTAAGATCTAGCTAAGAGCTAATCAGATGTAGACATGTGGTTTACACTGGATTCCGAATCTGCCAGCCATGTAAGAACAATTGTTTCAAACATTTCAACTTTTTATTTAACTCTAAGACACGGTACTTGGAAAAAAAAACGAAAAAGAAGCTGCCCTACTAACAGTCAGTACCGTAGCGCAATACTGATAATTTGGGAAGCAGAGATTGGATCGAAAGCACAAACATCGAATGGACAACCTTAAAAGTCAATTCCATTCGTCGTTTTTCTTTTGACGTGAATACGTCTTTACAATAGAAACAGCACTGGGGGCATGCTTGCATGCATAAAAAGTCGACCGTTACAACTGTTTCGTCTTATGATTTCAGAAGTAGAAGAAATATCCAGAAGATAAATATAGCGTCGTGTAGCAAAGGATGTCCCTACCTGACATGACCTTCGGACCGAGTCCGCAGGCGCAATGAGTGAGGGGAAGGAGTCCCCAATATGTCGAAATTCTACTGTGCTAAGCGAGCTTTGGGCCAGTGTAACTTTGGATTGCGGGGAGCGAGGACTGCGTAAGTTGTCTTTGGAAAGCTACCGAACCACGCTACAATTAATATTTAACAATTTTTCAATCAATAGTTGAATATTCACACACACACATTAAACAAACGTTCAAACTTTCTATATCTGCTTTACTCATTCCTCATTCCAACATCAGAGACACGAGTATTCAAGTTCTACGGTTTGTGTCCTTGACATAACTGAGATTCTCCGGCCAACACGCTAAGGAATGTTAGCCGGAAGGAACCATTGGATCCCCGAGGGACGTTGGCGAAGGTGTCCTTGGCCAATCCAGCGGCTGAGGAGAAAAGGGGGAACTATAGGGGTGAAAAGGGACGCGACTAATGGACACGGAGGAGAAAGAACGTGCGGGAGTCCTTTCGCTGGCATAGTCCAAGATTTGGAATTGTAAATATACTTATACAAATAACATGTCAAGTTTGTAATAACCATATAGTTCGGCACCCATGAAGGAGCGTCACTCACTCTGTTAACGTATACAAATGGTTAAGAAAAGAACCACAACACGTATTGTTACAGTGGTGCAGTCAACAAGATATACGGCAGAGTAAAGATTCTTCATGGAAGCTTGACTACATGTTTATTAAACTTGAATGTTATTTACATGAGTATATTTACAGTTCCAAATCTTGACTATGCCAGCAAAAGGACCTTCGCACGTCCATTCTCCGTGTCCATTAGTCGAGTCCTTTTTCATATAGTTCGTTCCCCTTTTTCTCCTCAGCCGCTTGATTGTCCAAGGACACCCCCGACAACGTCTCTCGGGGATCCAATGGTTCCTTCCGGCAACATTCCTCAGTGTGTTGGCCGGAGAACCTCACGAGAACATACTAATTTGTTTACAAGGGTTATACAATACAAATTATTTTCAGCCCTAAGTCAAAAAGATCTTTACGTGAATGATCAAAATGCTGTCCAACAGTTCGATAGTAATCTTTTACAAAGGCGGAAAATGAGAATGTAATACCACGCGCACACCATTTAGAACGATTTGAGTTGAAATGATCAGTCATCCGCATTCCCTGGTTGGATTTTTAGGTTGAAAAGTTTTTGTTTAAGGTTTTATCGATTTTCACTTTTTTGACACCTATTTTTTTTTCAGGGAATGCTGGGCTTTTGGGCGTACACGCAAGTTACGCCACTGTTAACACTAAATGATTGAATTTAAAATGTATTAAATATTGGCTACTCACTACCATATCTGAGCCCTTAGACGCGTCGCTGACCGCAGAAGGAGATCGCTCCAGGGATACGGCGGTCAAGGGGCTCTGTTCTGTCGCCGGGATTCCGCCCCGGGCCACGATCAACTCAACCAGGCCCCGGGCCTGTTGTAGGATGCTTATGGCCTGCTGGTGGGAGATGTTGCTGTCCAAAGGCTGACCGTCGATCGCCAGAATTTGGTCGCCCTCCTGAAGACGACCATCTCTGAAAGAACAAGGAAACATCCATGTCATTTTCGAGATATTCTATTAGAAGACTGTTCAGTGTATACAAACTATACTAAGGGGATTTTACTTCCTGTTACACAAATGCTCTCGCATGATACATATTGGGGTTAACATAAAGTGTAGTTTATCGCCGTTTTGGCGACGTTTGGCATAAAATCTAATTGGCGTTGACTAAGTAACTATCATATATCAATAGTAAAAATAGAAACATTTCAAAATATAACTAATAAAAATTAAAATCTTTTTTTAAAAAATGATCAATAGTTATTTCAACGGGACAAAATGTCCATCATAAGGACAGAAGTAAATAACAAGACGAAAACCAAGTTTAAAAGTGTTATCCTAGATTCGTCTCGTTATTTACTATCTGACATGATGATGGAAGTTTTGCTCCATCGAAATAGCTATTGACAATTTTTTTTCATTCTTTTATCTTTACCTATTGGTTATATTTTGGACTATGCTTACTATGTTACTAAAAAAGTTTACATTTTTACTAATAATTTGATTAAGGTTTCATCTGTTTCTTTCCCAATCTTATTCGAGATTCATTCTTTAGAATTTCTATTGGAGAAGTGCAGAAATAGCATTCGAAAAACAAGCCAAATGACGTCAAGTGAGGAATACGAACAAGGAATACGTTCCACCACGAAAACACTACCGCCTTCTGCATTTTGGCTTGACAGAAAAGCATCACATGCTCATAAGGGAAAACGAGATACTGTTAAACATATGTAGCTATCGGATGGCGACAAAATGTCATCCTAGAAAAATTTTTGAAACTTTCGAGGTTAAAAACCATGGTCTTATCCATTTTAGGCTTAGGGGCAGACGTTAATCTCACTCTAAAATTTTTCAGTTGACTAAATTAATATTTATTCATTAAAAAAGAATAAATCATTTAGAATAAAATATAAAAAATTAATAGTAAACATTGGACCTACATGCCCACATTTAATTGAATACACTAATCATAAAATAACGCAAGCGAAAATGACTTGATGTAAGATGTGTGCGTGTTAATAGTCTAATAAATGTTAATTAATTTTTAAAAAATTCGAGTATGAAGAGCATACGATTGTTGAGCAATGGGTATGAATGCATCTTTAGTCCTATAAAACAAATCTAAGCAGGTTTGTGTAAAATATTTGACATTTCTTATTAAATATACTCTATAATACACTGCTGGCCACCGTAAATGCAACACCCTGAAGGAAGCATGCAAATAATATGAAATTTACAACATGCATTAGCGGAGGTGAGATATGCAAATGATTAGAATTTCAGCGCAGACGCACATCACGCGCGCCTGTGGCGCCACTTCAAAGCGCTATTTAAGGCTTGGAGATTTCGACGATTTCAAGTACGGCAATTGTGTTTTTCTTGTGGTTTTTTTCAAAAAACGATCAATTATGCCTCGTAGAAAACAGCGATCATCTTTTGATCAAGTATCCGAGTTCGACAGAGGAAGGATAGTGGCCTACCGAGATTGTGGATTATCTTTCAGGGAAATCGGTAGTCGTGTTGGACGAAACCAAACAACTGTAATGCGGATATGTGATCGTTGGATGCAGGAGGGTACGACGGACCGACGTGTTCGATCGCATCCACCTCAGTGCACCACTTCACGTGATGACAGGCATATTGTGCGTATGGCAGTGACGGATCGCTCAGCCACATCACGAACCATAGCACAGCACATTCAGTCTGTACCGCATCATCCAGTGTCTGCGCGTACCATTCGACGCCGTTTACAGCAGAGTGGTCTGTCCGCAAGACGTCCATTGCTTCGTCTACCCTTGACGCAGAACCACAGACGTTTCCGCCGCCAATGGTGCGATGAAAGAAGGATGTGGACGGCAGAATGGAATGAAATTGTCTTTACTGACGAGTCACGCTTCTGTCTGCAACACCACGATGGTCGGATTCGAGTCTGGAGACACCGTGGAGAGAGGATGCTGAACAGCTGCGTTATGCACCGCCACACTGGTCCTACACCGGGTATTATGGTATGGGGCGGTATTGGATATCACTCTCGCACTCCTCTAGTACGCATTGCCGGTACTTTAAACAGCCAGCGCTACATCTCCGAGGTGTTGGAGCCAGTTGTCCTTCCTTACCTTCAGGGCTTGCCCACAGCCATATTTCAACAGGATAATGCGCGACCACACGTGGCACGCATTGTCCAAGGGTTCTTCGTCAATCGCCAGATTGAATTGCTTCCCTGGCCAGCTCGCTCTCCGGATCTTTCGCCGATAGAAAACATGTGGTCCATGGTTGCTCAACGATTGACCCAGAATACATCCCCAGCTGCCACACCAGATCAACTTTGGCAACGTGTGGAAGCTGCTTGGTCTGCTGTACCCCAAGAACACACCCAAAGTCTCTTTGAATCAATGCCGAGGCGTGTGGCAGCGGTGATCTCCAACAATGGCGGCTACTCTGGCTACTGATTTTGGCAGGAACCACACTTCACAGAAGTCTATAAATTTAATCATTTGATACTTGGTCAACATGTTATCTACAAAATAAATTTTGTTGTGATATCTCTTGTCTTTCTTGGTGTTGCAATTTGGGTGGCCAGCAGTGTATATCAATTTCCAAAAAGAAAAGAGCTAGAATACTTAAACTCTAACATCGACTTCTGCAGATATAAGATATAGACACACAATTCTCCTTTTTTAAGTAAAATTGACTTTTTTACACTATCGATCCCGAATGGACGTGAGAATCTGAGCTAAAAGTTCCAGACTTAGATAGGGCAAACTTCAATAAATATAAAGCAATAAAAAGCCCGCTTTATTTGTCGAGCCAGGTCCTCCGTATAAAGTGCCATACAATTTTTTTTTGTTAGAAGCTTCTGCAAAAAGAAATCAATTTTTGAATAGCAACGGTGTCACTTGAGAGCCCTTAAAACGAAACTTTCAAATTTGGAACTAAACCATAAAAGGACTAAGCATTTCCCCAGGTAACACTAAATCTTTTGCTAGGTAAAAACAAGAATCATTAGCTATATGAGCACTTTAAAAAGACTACATAGGGATTTTATGAGTGTAGAGAAAAATCTATGGCTTTACGAAAACAATAAACGAGAACTGAAGCTTATTCATGTCCCTGGATACCGTTGAAGAAAAAATTGAACTTTTAGAATCACCGATTAGAACTCGTTATCGATTAAAAATATAATTATACTTTGAATAGATTTTTGGTGGCATATGGTCAGAGATATGAAACGTCATCTTAAAAACTCAAATAAAATTCAAATAAGTAATTGAAAGCGTACATTTCAATTCAGGCATTTTATTTTATTTACTAATTCCAATAGTACGATTTTGCATACATCAGATAAATATCAAAGTTAAAGTCCAATGACGCAACCTTCAATTAAAGTAATTGCTATCATATAGTAAACTACTAATCCATTTCAATTCTAACTAGCTCATTTTAATTCATCTAGCTGAGTTTCTAAAGTCCAGCTTAAACACAAAAGTGAAACCAAAGTTGAAGATCGTCTCTTTAAACTAATTATTTCGGGAACATTTAAGTAAATAACATGGGACTTCTTACTTGAAAGAGTGAAATTCAATAAAACATTACGAAATCCGATCGTTCGCAGCCTCTAACTACCGCCGCAAATGAAGTAATTGTACGGACCATTTCAAAGTTAACAATTAAGTGCATCTATCCCGGAGGAAAAAGAATCTAACTAAAATGAATCGAGGACTATTTGTGTGGAGTACTTGGGAAACGAGCTCAATGAAGTAGTGAATGGAGTACTCTTAAATGACCTTTTGCAACGTGTGCTTTCATTCGAAGAATTCATTTAGCTACAATGGAATGCGATGTCCATTGTATTTTGAAATGCAATTTTTAGTTGGAATTAATGGATTGGAACATTAGATTAAAACATTCGAAAAGGGGAGGCTTAATAATAAAATTTCATTCCAAACATTTGAATTCATCTCAACTCTAGTTGCATAAGCGGGAAATATGAGGATGTTTACCATTTAAGTGTATAATACCTTCGATACAGTGAACATATATTACCCATTACAGATTACAATGTTCCCATTACGAGTAGAATTCTGAGCTTACGCTTAGCATCACTTAATGAGCATAATGGACTGCGAATGTCTACTCGATGGCGAAAGGGAGTAATTCTGATGTTGACATCAAATGCGTTTAATTTTTACAAATTGCTTCTGATACGGTGAGTCAATCAATATTGATACGAACACTTTCCTTTTCGATATAGCAGTTTTCAACAGTGGTACTGTGTTTATCAGAATTGCTCCAGACACAAAGTCTAGGAACTGGTGGTCACTATAACAACAGGTCTCGTACATTTTGAGTTGGGTTCGTTAGTTACGTTTTATGCTGCAAGGGCCATATTTGGCCATGCTGAGCCAAACCAAGACAAAGTCAAGTAATAGACACACAAAGCAAGTTTTACTAACACAGAAGAGAAATACCCAGGGGGAATCGAACCTGCGCCACCTACAAGTCACAGGTTGCTAAAGCAGTCGGCGAACCCACTACGCCGCTTTCACATATGGAGCACGTTTAAAATTGGCAACAAGAATAAAATTTCTTTTCCAAACGACTATTCTTGTTAAGGTGATTAATAGAAATGAATTATATAGAAATAGGTAAAATTGTTCCCAGTAAGGCAAATACCGATACAAACAATTGAGGCATTAAATAGATACATTGACGCACTAATATTCGTACTCTTTAAAATTAGTTTATGCGTCTATATCGCCTTATGAGCTACTTAAATGCTTGGACATTATAAGACACGCACCACACTAAAAATGTTGGGATATTTTATGACACTAAACTTGAATAGAAAGTATAAGGGAAATATTAAAAAAAATAAAAACAGCTAAATTCTTAACAAATCAAGTTCACAAGAACTTTTAGAATGATTCTGCGTGTCACATTATGGAATTCTGCAAATATTGAGTTCCCTCTTTGAACTCCTATTTCTAGTACGTTTTTAGGGTAAAAAATCAGTTAATCTTTATAAAATAAAAGAAAACTTAAATAAATGGATGGTTGTATCAGCACGCGTATCGTATGGAATTAGGCTTGAAATTCCATAGATTTAATAAATTCTAAAGATCCACTTGTACCAAAGAGAACGTTATAAAAACTACATTGCTTCTAAAATGAGTATTCAAGCTCTAGCGATCTATTTCCATTACAACTGTAAGATAAATATTCGAAGCAATTTGGTCGTTCGTTTACTCAGTTAACAATATCCATTTTGAAAAATGAAGATTAGCGAAATACTTTTCATTATTCGCGTTTGTTTGGAAAAGCTAATTAAAAACAGAAGCATTCAGTGTCTTTATAATACATTTTACTTCCAAGGGACGAAAAATGAACTCATTCCAACGACATATTCATTTAATGCTTTTCTTAATATAAAAAACATTACAATTTTATTTAAATGCACGAAAGAAAACAGTCAGGAAGATATCATCTAATTTAAAATAGAGAAATAAGATGTTGCGCATTACAAAAGAACTGGAAAAGAACAAAATACCAATCTGATACAAAGCTACAAGCGAATCGGTGGGGAATATTATAACACTTTTGCACGCAAATTCAACAGACAGAATATGGGCTTTAGAAATGATTTCTTAACACCCGTCTCCGTTACATGCAGCAAAAACCTATCCCCAGAAAGCAAACGAGAAACCATGAAATGGAGTAGAATAGTTCTCTCGGATATCTTTTATTCATAAATATATATTTCCTATGGTTTAATGCTGGATAGGGAAAAAGCATAAACAAATACCATTATTTTAGGAAAACTGTCCTAGTCTTACTTGCTTTTTACCCGATGCTATTTTTATAAGGAAGGTAGAGAATAGGGAAGATATTTATCCTTTTACAACGGTATGAATACACAAAAAGCTATTTTAGCGTCACTTGAATAGCAAAGGCATGTTTAAAATAAAAGATTTTACGACTACTTCCTAAAATGATTAAAGACAGATGCTTGATAACTCCCCTTTCCCATTATACCGTATCAAAATTTTTCACATGGCTAAGACGATCAAAATAGATGTAATATATTTCAAGCATTTTTAATTTATTTCACAAGAATACATAATACATACTATATTCTACCTGTAGGGGATATTGACAACTGGAGTAAAAATGGTTTAACATCTGGTTTAAAAAAAAACGCATAAAAATACTTTGGAGATGTTAAGGAATAGAGAATCAGGCGGCTTTGTCGAGACTTAGAAGTGGCCATACTAAAACTCTTAAATCTCAAAATAGACATAAAATTTTCCTGTTTGTACTAAATGTACGAACTCACAGGCTTCCCCGGCTCACATGCTTTCGTGTGAGTTTTTCGTAGGTTCGTCGGTTTCGATTCCCATGACCTTTTTGAGAATCTGATGATGGTTATGGACTTTTTAAAGATCAGTGGTTTCATGGACTTAGTGCTAGATCAAGAGGAATTCGAAATAAAAAAAACGCTCGTTAAACTTACAGTTAGCCGCCTAACTCAGCGTTTGTCTATCAACCAGGAAGTCCCGGGTTCAAATCCCAGCTTTTAAGCGCATTGATGATGGTGATTGTCCCTATTGGGAGTAACAGCGGCTTCCCACATGGTAAAGCCACCTCACAAATAGCTCAGTCTGCTCCTTGTAGTGCAGAAGAGGTTAGTGATCAAGCATTAAAAAAATATTTCATACATTAAGGTTTCTGGATGCAAAACTCCATTTGAATAAATTATTCTTCAACACCATGAAACAAAATAATTAATAATTTAGATCGATGTAAAGTGCATATCAATAAACTGCTATGGCTTAAAAATAATGTACTGATTAAAGTTAATTGATGAAGTTAAATTCTCAATTAAATTGAACAAAAACAAGACATTAGTTGACAAAAGAATGAAAAACCCACCAAAGGAAACGAAGCAAATTAATTGAGATCCGGGAGCCTGAGTGAAATTCGGCGCTTTCTGTGAAAACACCAAATTGCTCAGCAAATATTTGAAAAACGCAATTACTTCTTAGCAAAATTCTCTTCCTTCTGAAACAATTAAGGAGAAGCGAAGAGTTTACTATTTATCAAACATACTTAATTGAATTACAGTCCCCCTTAACCCATCTGCATGCAAGGAAAATATTCAGGAGTACTCAGAACAACTCTGTCCGAACTTGATCGGTAATCCTTCGATTTCAGTTCACCCCGTGCCCTTCTCATAATGTCTTCAATACCACCTGCGTCCAGCAATTTATTCCAGCTTGATCGAGCACTTACTAAGCGTTCGATTCGAGATTCTCCAGAGAAAGACGTCAAGAAATGTGGCAGCATGAAATCGATAGTCTAATATATATCTAGCTCAAATTTTCCAGTGTAAACACTTTGAAATGTGATACGTTTATATTAACACTGTTAGATTTTATTAGTTAACAGTAAACATTCTATCTTGTGCCAAGTTTTATCACTATCACAATTTCGGTAAGCATGAAATGTTCTAACCTAAAAAATATTAAATATGCACTTAAATAATGTTATGTTAAACAACATTTTAACGAAGGATGAATATCAGAGCTTCGGAATTTTGACAGTACAATGCACATTCCCTATTCTATTCCAACTTGAAAGAATACCTACCATTCTCAGAACATGGTGAATAGTCAAGTTCAGATAAAGAGGTTCGTGTATTTGCATCGAGCGCTGGAGGCCTCACGACATTATTACTTTCGTTTGTAGTTATACGCTCATTTCTTGTAACACAAGATATAATTAGAAACCAAAGAGAGACTTAACCAACCCTCAAAATGGTCTCGACGAGATATCTCGTCCTTTAAGATCTGACCAGTTTTGCTATTGACATCTCGTCATCGAGACATTGCCGATTATTTTATGACGAGATCAAGATCCGTAGTTTTCTTCTAATGAAGAGATATCTCGTCCATCAAGATCTGGTCAGTTTTGCTAATGACGAGATATCTCGTCGAGACAGCCACCAGGAGGATAAAGTGAATTCCGAACGACTACGAACACGCATTACCAAACGAGCATTCCAACAAAGCAAGTTACACCAAGGGCCCGAATTATCTTCTCGGCTATCAGGCCCTCTCGCAACATCAAATATAGCCTATACTTATTTTATAAGCGATTTCACACTAAAATTAAAATGTACAATTGTTAATGTCATTTGTTTTAACCAATGAACACTCAGATAAGCGACAAACGTAATAATCGATTCGGGAAAGGATATATTTCAGGACCTCAGAGCTTCCAATGTATCGCCCAATTCAATAGTTCGTCGGATTTAACCATTCCCACTAGTATTCTCTCTATCGCAATATCCTCTATTTGATTTCGTACGTTTACTTTCAAATTACATCTGCGTAATTGGTATAGTGGAATTAGCGCTTGTCTGCCATCTAGTAGGTCACGGGTTCGAATCCCGGTTGTAGTGGCTACTCACCCACTGAGTGCTCCTTCACATGCACCTTGCAGTGCCGAGAGGATATTGATAGGGGATTATATAAAAACTTTTAAATTAAAACTAATATAAATATAGTACATCTGAATGTATCTGAGTAATAATAATACATATATAAACATTTCAGGCTCTTTAAATGTAAAAGCACCTAAAATAATATTCAACACAAAATAGTTATGACTTTTTTTACAAGAAACCGCGCATACCTGGAAACAATTCATCATGTAGCTAGTCAGAAAACCAAATATTGTGCAATCTATACTATTAAATACGAAATTTGGATTGTAAGAAGGTGCCGTTGGGATTATATGTTGAAACAGGTAACAAAACACAGGAACAGGATAATAAAAGAAAATTATTTTTCCCAACATACTTTTTGACTAGTCGCCCAAGAGTAACAATAACAAAAGTAAAATTTTACTTTTCCCAATACCTTTTTGACTAGTCGCCCAAGAGAGAGCGCATCGATTTAATCATTCTTTTTAAACAAAATGACAAAATAACACAATTACAATGATAAAATAGCGAGTCACAGTAGCAAGTGAGAGGGAAAACGTATAATTAATGCAAGTCGAGCTCAAATTCCGGTTTTGGTGCAGAACAAAAACTTCGATCGTCCCAAATTTACTAAAGGTTTCCGTGACTGATACTGTGAACAATGGGCAGCAGTCGAAACGCATGACACAGAAGCAAATTAAATGAATAACTTTTTCCTCAAGACAATCGTTAATTGTACCCAAACCCATCCTCAGTGTAATGAATGACACATCCAATTTGCAAATCCTTAACGCTACAATACGAAAATGAAATTCCTAAATCAGGTAGCACGATACTAGCTTGTTCCATTCCAAACTAGATGCAAGTTAATTAATTCTCCTTCGCAGACTGAGAAGTAGGGGAGAGAAATGGATTGGAATAGTAGTTTATTAATAAGAAGCAATTAATTTCCAGCATCATAAAAGCAAACTTTCGGCTTCGCTCAATGCTACGCTATAAAGAATTTACAAGTGCATAATAATGCTTCTGTTATTCATTCACTGTTCCGCCACATAAAGATCTCCAGAACCGAGTTTTGACTAGAATATTTGTATCAAAAGCCCCAAGATTCTTAATTAATATAAGAGGAAATAGTTCGTAAAACTAATGAATATATTAAATTCCCAAAATAAATCATACACAGATTTTTGTCCCCTGAATACAACAGGATATTGAATAGCTCAAATTGAGTGCAGTAATTTTCGCATGAATGAAACTCATAAGCTATGATGCTGATGTAACAGATGTTGACTTACTCTAAAATTCCGATAACTTGTTAAAATGAAACTAAATGTCGTTGATTTTTAGATAATTTAGAGCTCCATATCCTTCAATGTCAAAATCGAATTAAATATGCATCTTAAAACATACTGTAAAACGGAAATGAGAGGTTAACTTGGGAAAGTGATAGATTAGATTATAGGGTACTTTACAGAATTGTTTGCTTTCGTGATTCCAAAACAAAAGTGAACAAATATTCTCATTTCTTGCATAAAATAGGATGCACCTGTGGTTATCCAAAGTTCTAGTGTTTACTTCAAAATGGTTGGTTGAGTTTTAGGGCACAAGGGCCACAATTGGTCATACTGTGTCACATAACGTAATAGACATATATACACAAGAAAAGCTTTACTTACTTCAAATTGGATAACAATTGGATTGGGACAGGGGAAAAAGTTCAAGACAATGTTAGAAAGATCCTATTTTATATTTTTTTCATTAAAATTTACTTTAAAACTTTATTTAACAATGATATACATCACCTTAAATATTTTGATACATGTTATAAATTGTCCTACTTAAGTAACATTTAGAATTACCAAATTTGACCAATGATGTTCAAAATTATAGAAATATTTAAACACCGAAATTTATAAATGGGATGTTTTGAAAGCATACATGATAGAATACCTACTTATACCAAATATAAAACTTTTTCAAAAAAATAAATCGTCCAATTTGAAAAGGGGATAACTCGATTCTTTCGAGTTCCTTTCCATCATGGTTTTGTGTTCCAAACACAAGATTCGCAATTTCAAAACGACCTTTATTATTGCGAATCTTGATTTAAAAAATAACAAAACCATCGATGAATTAAACTCCAAACATTCGAGTTGTTCTCAATCGAATTAAACGATTTAAATAAGCGTAGTATAGTAAATTTGGGGGAAAACAAATTAAAAGCAGCTCACTGTAAAGAAAACTGTCAATACGAGACCAATAACCCACTGACATTGTTCTGAGCTTGGACCAAACCCAGACCGAGAAACAGATATTCTACCTCACTCAGCCTTCTCTGGTCGAAGAAAATTAATCCTTAACTATGCATAGGAAAACCCACCTTAAAAGATCCAATACCAAGACTAGATTGAGAATGACGGTTACAAGTCTATGTCACAAGCGTATCTGTTCAGCGAGGCGACAAAACGTCACAACCTATCGGAGGAGGCGTCTGGATTCCACCCTGGGAAACACTGAGCGATATAGATATATAAATATCCCTCGTTATTAATAAGCCCTGGAACGAATGAAGGGAAATGACAGCGGAATGTTTCGTAATACCGGCGATTAAGGGTCAGAAAGTAATCATTCTCCTTCGAGTCAATTGACTGCGCTCCCCCATGGATGTCGCTGATATCCCCTTTCCAGCACCGAAATAAAGACTCGGGGGAAAGATTCGGAAGTCGAGAACTTTTGATAAATGAATTTATGCCCGGAGGGAAATTCGTGTCAGACAAGAAGCTTCTGCATGGGATAGTTTGGAGTACAGCAATCTGATCTTACACCGATTCCCCTTTGGTTCTAAAATTAGTTGTATAAATGCGGGTGGGTCTTGATTCCAACTAGAGGTTGGTAGGTTCGAAACTCGGAGTCGACAATGTTGTAAATTAAGATAGGGTCATTCCATGTCCCAGGGCTTTAATTCAACTAGATTTATTGTTGCGACACAAAACTTTATTTGAAAGACGGCTCCTTCTCAGCCACCTTCAGTTCCTACACTGTATGAAACTTACAAATTAGATCTAAAGAGAACCTATTTGGATTTCTGAAATTTCATCTTCACATACTAGACAATAGTTCAGATTTGCCGGAAGGAAATTCATGTAAGACAAGAAGTTATTGCGTGGGGATTAGTTTGGGTTGGTTGGGTTTCCCAGCGCAAGGGTCATATTTGGACAAGTAGCGCCAAACAACGTCAAGTAAATATGCAACACAATGAAGGTTTTACTGAAACAAAAGAGGGAAATACTCAGACAACAATTGAACGTGTGTCGCTTAGAAGTTGCTAGCACAGGGGAGAAGTTATGGATATAACAATCTTATCTTACACTAATTCCCTTTGGTTCTAAAATAGTTCTATAGTTCAGCACCCGCGAAAAGGCAGTTGGATACGTAGTTTTGAACGAGTCTATTCATTGAATAAAGGGAATGATGGAAACGTACACAAATCACTTAATGTCTTTAGTGCTGATTCTGGCACTGAATTGATCATTCGATTCCTAAGTTGGTAAGGGATAAATCCCCTATGGCGATCGCCGCATATGTCTCTATGGCTTCTGCGCGTGGTATCCGAGACAATCTTCCACACCTATTCAGAAATCAACTGACCCAAATTCAATCGCCTTCTCGAGTAAACCGCACTATATAAATGCATGTGAGTCTTAAAACTCCAGATAACCATTGGGAAGTTCGAGAATTGCTTGATCCAAGGAAGTTAAAGTTAGAAATGAAGATTGGGTCATTCCATGTCAAGTGGTTTTATATGTGGGTGATGCTTTCTCTCGACCATCTTCAATACATATTTTGATGAAAATGTCTATAGGAACGTTTTAGCAGTCTCATCTTCACACATAAGATAGCTCAGGCATCAGACATTTCCATAATGAAGGTTTTGGCAGAACAAAGGAGAAGCCAGAGAAAGAATTAATCATCTACCGCAATAATTTTTCGGATCCGAGACCGATAAAATATTGAAAATAAATAATACGGTTCATTTAATGTAAAGTAGCAAAACGGCAAAAATGAATTTCCAAGAGCACTACTTGGTTCCCAATTCGGCATCAAACTGAACTGTAATTTCCGCTAGTTAAATGTCTCATACGAGGAGTGTTCTAATGAAAAGGTACGAAACGTCGTAAAAACCAAACCGGTTGAAATTTGAATATGCCGCTTTGGGATAACGTAGTGAGACATCTAAGGAAGCGAATGCACGAGTACCGGCGTGGTTGTGCGTATGCGCGGGCGCCCGCACATGACGCAGAAGAGAAGCATGCAGTTGTGTGTTCCGTCCAATTGACGCGGCAGTGCGTGTGAGGACATCATGGCGTTCACATTGCAAAATTCGACGATTGAGGAGCAGCGAGGTGTTATCAGATTTCTGATTGCGGAAGGTGTTAAACCGGTAGGTGAGACACTCCGTATCCTACGCAAGTCCATCAAGAGCAAACGGCCTGGGCTGCTCACGGAGGGAGTGATTCTGCTCCACGATGACGCGCGTCCACACGTCTCCAGGGTCACACAAAGTGTACTGGCCAAGTTCAAGAGGGAGCAGCTTGAGCATCCGCCCTGCAGCCCGGACATATCGCCCTACAACTTCCATCTGTTTTGTCCGCTAAAAAACATCTCAAAGGGAAGCGCTTCAACTCGGACGACGAACTGAAGGACACAGTGGAGGACTGGCTCTTGTCACAGCCACAGGAATTCTGGGAACAGGGAATCCTTCGGCTCGTGAAACAGTAGGATAGTTGTGCTCAGTCCTCTGGTGATTACTTTTGAATAAAGACTTCAATTATACCCACAGTGTCGTTTCGTACCTTTTCATTTGAACAACCCTAGTAATTTAATAAGAGCTGATTTGAGAAGCAGACATTTGGTCAGTTCGTTGACCACGTGCTTGTTATATAACTTTACATTGCTCATGTACCGTGATGTCTGGCATTCGTTGTTTAAAATAAGAAGCTATAATAGTATATGTTTTGAGTCCGAGATTGACTAGCTCGTCATGCAATGTATTCTATAATGAATGTGTATGCGCCAATTGAGGGAATACACTGACGTTAAGCTGGTTGATTGGGTTTTCTGGTTCAAAGACCGTATTTAGCCAAACTGCGCCAAACATAACAGAGTAAGCGTCAAGTGACGGAAATACACACAAGATGAGTTTTTACTGGTATAGGAGAGAAATACACTCAAGTTACAGGAATCGAACTTGTTTCGCCTACTAAATTTCATTTAAGTCCAAACCATAGCATAGTTCATCTAGATTTTAATGCAGGTTGCACACGCAGGTTGTTAGTGCAATACGCAAACCCACTGTATGTACCACGCCCCCACTGATGCTAGGCGATAATATTCCTAGACATCTAATTATAATTTCCTGAAAGCGTTTTGTACCTTCCAAGAAAAATATGCGGTAGCTCGTTGAGCTACGAGTTTGTTAATGGGAAGAACGCACGTAAATTATTGTGACCCAAAGAAGCAAACTATATTGTAACGAAAAAAGAGATTGAGTTCCCAGAAATAATCGCTCGCATACTGCAACATTACCCAACTAACTTGTTACAACAGATGTACTTTCGAGCTGAAATGAAAAATTTAGCAATTCCGTCGATGGGAAAACGCATTTACCTTTTTTTGCGTTCACGTAAAACAAGCGAAAGCACGCTGGATAATGACAAAACACTGAAACCGGCCCTCCAAATCGCCAGCATCAATCCACGTAATAATTAGACGCAAATAATAAGGGTATGTTACAATTATGAACTCGAATACGCGATCATAAATAGATGTGGATAATTAGGGTGGATGTGATCGTAATTGTTCGAGCACTTATAATGAGCATTGACGTTTCACAATAGACTGTAATCATAGCCTTACATAATATACCCAAGTTCCGTTCCGTATGCAAATCGCCATGAGAGTTCACATCATTAATCCTTCTCCAATTCGGGCTCAAAATGCAGATTCGCCGGAATAGTGTACAGTTGACCTGACAGAGTAAAGCAGAAAGCGCTTGTAGCGGCCAAATGCTTTTACTTTATATATACACATGTTGGAAATGTATACACATATTATCGTCATTACATTGTTTATAAATTGTGCATAATAGCAGTGTATTTATGACAGAAGCGATCTATTCATCAGTTACAGTGTTGCGATTTGAATAATATACACAACCTGACAACTACAACCTAACGCATAAATGGTTAATGAATATTACTAAATCAAAATGATTTTGAATTCATTTTAGTCAATGAACCATATGCTGACAAGATAACCGTAAATTACAGCTTAACTATCTGAGGCTCACACGCATGCATCCGTTCTACAACCTGCAGGACTTCTATCCAGTTTTGACTTTGACCAATAAATTTTTTCCAGTGGATCTTTCCATCAATCAATGTGGTTATTCAAACATAATGTGTGATTGGGGAATTAAATCAATTGATTTACGAGTAGTGTAAGACAGTACACGGAAATCTTGCGGCGCCCAGAGGGTTGTACATTAAAATGCTATCTCTAAACAGTAAAAATAAAAACTCTGAGCCAAGATTCCCCCTTCAGGTAAAAGAAAAATTAGGACCTTTTTGATGCCTTTTCAAAAAAAAAACCTTTTGACTTTTCAGGGCACCATTTCACTGATATCGTAATATATTAACTCGTGAATGCATGGGGGAAGAAACTTTCTGAAGTGCTAGGTTTGGGTCTCAGAAGACAGCTTTAAAAACATCAATTTTTAGCGACCCTATAAATATGCCATCGATTTTTGATGGCGCTTGGACTTGCACGAGTATCATCGAGCTTGGTTTTTGAATGCAAATGAAATAAATTATTCAGCGTTCTTGTAGGCTTTCTAAACTTCTTTTAAAGGATTAATAAAAATTAAGGCTTTATAAGGGCCCTTAAAAAAATACAGGTTTTAAGGTCTGTGGAAACCATGTTATGTGGAATGAGAGGCTGCACATGAGGAGTCTAAACACGAATATCATAAGTTTGAATTTTTGGTTTGTCGCTGTACAATCATTTACTTACAACGCGAGGGATCATTATACAGAGACCTCCAGCTCCGAGTGGGTTTCGAATCGCTACGACCATTCATGGAAAGTTCGTTGAATTAAGGAAGGGAACGCTAACCACCCAGCAACAAGTTCCGCCCGTAATCTTACATCCTAATTTCCAGAGATAGAAGAGCATGTTAATAATCGCGTCGTGAGCGTGATTTTCATCCAAGCAACTTCTATATTAATCAAAATCCATAATTAATGAGACTAAGGATTATTATGCTACTACTGTCAAAAAGGATTTTCATTAAATTGACAATATTCGTACACAAAAAGTGAATGATGAAATTTTTTTCCTTTAGGACAATGGTATTGAACGGGATAAAATAATCCGTGTACGAACATAAAAAATTTTGGATGCTCTCAAAAAGTGATTTTAGCATACGAAATATCCATGCACGTTCAAACAGTGCAAAAATACATCGCATCTAGCTCTTAACGTACGTAGCATATATATATATAAACACGGTAACCCCTTGTTATATCGCGTTTGGATATATCGCTTTTTATACCTATCCCCGTCGTATATTCGATTTGCGAACAGTATATGACATCTCAATTTGTTAGGAATCAGGAATTCACTTGCTGTAAGTTTTAAGTTGAATTAGTAAAAAAGATATGAGTGGCTCGAGAGTAGGAATGCAGGATTTTGTGTTAAAAAATATTCCATCTGATTTAGATTTGCTTAATAAGGTTTAACCATCGATTTGAAGTTTGACATCCAGTTTTGCATAATTTAAATGAAAAAAACGTGTAATTTAATGAATAATGTGGGTCTTTATATCGCTCTACGTGATATGTCGTGCTTTTTCTTGTCCCTCAAGATGGTTGGTTGACTGGGTTGCGTTTTTTGACACAATAGCTTTTTTGTGTAAGCTGCGCAAAACAAAGTCAAGCAAAAGGTCATACACACAAGGAAAATTTTACTGATACAGAAGGGAGAAATATACACAGGGAGAAATCGAACATGCATCCCTCAAGAAGATATATATACTATTACTGTATAGATATGTAAGTTAAATTATAATTTATTTAATTATTCAAAAGTATTCGAACTACGTAAGTTATATTATTGAAAGGAAGTGACAAGAAAATATGAGTATCATACTGACGTGAGATAGGCGCTCAAGAAGACCAAGAAAGCGAAAAAATCTGCTTTTCACGCAATTTATGAGAAGAGATTGACGCAAACGCCATCAGCAAAAACGCCTCATGTTCCAAAGGCATGTTGGGCATCGTGAGACTGTCACCAATCTCTCAAAAGCAGCTGTTCGCTTTCGGCCTCAAAGAATATTTTCTTATTACATATTTCTTTTCCACCCTTTTCCTCAATGCATATTCCATGTAAGAGGGCATAAGGAAGAGAAATGATAGAATGTGTCTTTTGTTTATGCTTCGGTGTAAGAGATACAATTCTTTTTCTGAGCACATACAGTAATTCATAAGTCGTAGTTTTTCAAGAACATTATTATAGGAATTGTATGAAAAAAATTAAATCCGTAATGTGTTTGGCTAAAGAAACACTTGTAACTTGTATAAAGTTCTTTAAGTGTAAAGTTCTTCAAATTTCAATAACTTATATCTGTTAAAAATTTGTTGAAAAAACAGTGATTGTCTTTCAAACATAAAAACTGTTAAATCGACATACCGTTTTTGAAAAATGGTAATCGGTGTTACCCTTTCTTCATAGAAATTATAAAAATGTCGTCAAGGTGTTAAAAATTCCTTTCCTGACACTTAAATAATGTTGGGTTTTTTCTACGAAAGAGAAAAGTGATTATTTTGATCACTTTTTCAAACAACGTCAATTCAACTCGAGTAGTCAGGTAATTCATTTAATTCTAAATAGAACTAAAAAATTAAACATATTTACTGCCGTTGCCAGCTGTGAAAAATTACACTTTTTAATAATTCAACTATACTTATATATCTCGTGCACGTTTAGTATAAGCATAAATACCGAGTGCACTTTCTACTTAGTTACTATAAATATTATCGCTTGCATTACTCGTTTCCTTATATCAATATCATGATTTAATAATTGTTTATTGTGCGGAAGCAATATCTGGAAAAGTATCTAAATATAACTTTAGCCAATGAGAGAAAGGATGATTCAAATATAACTTGAACCAATGATAAGAGTATAAAAAGTGATCCAAGTACGTCATTGCAAGTTTGCCTTTTACACAGAGTTCCGCTTGGAATTATAAAAGTATCATATTTTCTTTACTCTTTTTACCGTGATTTATTTCCAAAATTTTTTACGTACATACATAGACTCAGAATGTTTTTTCTTGCAAGTCTAGTACACTTCAACATGCGCACCATGCACTTCTCGTCATTCGAATCATTTGTTTCAGTGTTAAAATTTTTCTTCTATCATAGTCCTAAGCGGAATAACGGAACTGTATATTAAGATAGTTAAATAGCTTCCAGAGTTTAAAAAAAATTCTTCCTCTGTGCAGCTAATGTAGAAATTATTACGTAGCCCGTTCGCAGAAACCCCCGATGCCAACCGATTACATACGAAACCCGCATTACTTGACATCCATCAAACTCGAAGTTAAGCTCTCAAACTAGATCAGCTCTTCCATAAACAACCTAGTGAACGACTCTCATCAGAAACACCTTATATCCCGCATATTAAACGTGCCAAAAAACGGCAACGTAAAATCCGGATATCCAATCCACTGTAAACACCGAATTTCCGAACAAGCCTAAGCCTTCACCGGGCACATAAATTCCGAATTATTTGCACGGAAGACGACATACCGCTATTTGGCAATACCTCTGGCTGACTTTTAAATCTTTTCGAACGGGTCTCTCGAAATCCATTAGCTCATGGAGTACACTCGCTGGTAATTTATCAAGAACGGGGTCCACGGTACAGGCCGCTAACAAGCACCAATAGGAACTAGACGAGATATACGATTTCAAAAGCTTCCCGTCCGAAAGAGTGTTTCCAGGACTCAAGTAGAGCCATTTATCACGACGCGTCCTACAATGTTTCCGATTGGTGTAATTTGCAATGGGAAACCTGCGGCAGGGAAGTATCGATGGGAAATGGGGAATGGGAGATGGAAAAGCCTTAGGATTTCACGCATCGAACAGATAGCGTATGAAAAGTTGAGTTGACGATTTAGTGATACCCATAACCGGTACATTTTTAAAACGGAATAATTAATCCCGCTTGGAGGTGATGATTTGTCACAGTTCAAGTAATAGATTTTAGGTTTTATGGGGCATATTTGCCCAAGCTGCGCCAAACACAAGACAACGGCAGGTAAAAAATGTCGGAGGTGGGAATGATTGGGGAATAGATGGGATGAAAGCAGAAAAAGATGGCTTTGATGTCCAGGGAGCGCGACTCCTAAAGACTACACCTCGGGAAAAGAAAAGATACTTGAGTCCGTGAAGCCCATACACATCTGAAGGGGATGTGCACTAGAGGGCCGTCACAGTGCAAGGGATAACATGATATTGAAATAAAACCTTATGCCGTAGCTCGTATAGTTATGCCGTTTGTTACATAGAAGTAAGAAAGTACATGACCTTGGGAAGTCTGGGATTTTTTATAACCCAGACCCCCTCCTCCAGCCTGCCAACAAAGAACTTAAGGCCTGTCATGGGGTGGCCGAGATGAATTTATTAAAAAAGAAAACAAAGAAATATAATATCAAAACAAAGTGCAGGTTGTACTTCATGCAAAGCGTAATGTTGCAATTGGACATTAAATTTCAGAAGTATTTTATTTTAGTCATGCAGAATGAGAATTCGAATACTCTTCTTTCTTTTTAAAAAAGAAACGAAAATTAGTAAGGCAACTAAACTAAAAGGGAAAGCATTAGAACTATATTACCAAACGCTCTACTACGGTGTAAAAGAAATATTTTCAGCTTCCATCAATTAGTTAAGCAACTAGGTTTTCAACACTATATATTTAATGGCATGTAATAAGTATTTAAACAGTTAACAAAATATTTCTTAATCAATGCTCGACTACATTTAAAGTTTATCAGCAGCCGAGTGGACAAGAGTTCGCTCGTCTGCTGATTCGGAGCAGTTATGAAAATGTCTCCAATACTCGGAGTACAGTTCATAGGAAAAATAAATTTCTAGACACCGAACTATAGGTAGAGAGAGCTATCCGGTAAAGTTGGCAGCTTTTAAATGTGTTCTCAAACTCCCTAAGTTCTCTGGTTCAACTAAGTTTGATCCATCGCTGAACGGTTATCTCTCGCTACGATAGAGCTAATTAGATTTGGATATAGTGTATCAAGGGGATTTCAAACCTCTACGAAAATCCATTCCCAAGCCGTGTTTCGAATTCAAGACTTGTGCTGAGAGCCTAACGTCGAAATATTAACACGTTTAGATGGGAAAGTAATTAAATTGAATTCAATTGCCTAATTACTCGTTTGCACATCTTACCTCCTAAGATCCCTTGGAATCCAAATGTTAAGACATGCGTGCGGGTTACTGCTTCCAGTGATGCAAATCTAATCAAATTCTTCACAGGTTAGCTACGGAGTCGTTCCGGGTACTGTTAGATCTGGCTCACTAACTCTAAATGCAAATGGTTCGTTGGGATTTTAAGGCACAAGGGTCATATTTGGTCAAGCTGCGTCACACACAAGACAGGTAAGTGTATGCAAACTGATTTATAGGGCATTGCCAGAATCAGTGCAAACAGATCTCGTTTTATTCAATATATTGGTATACCCAAGTATCATATAAGAGATTGTTATGTTTGACAATAAAATATCTTAAAAACGCGTTTTAATAATATCCACTATTTTTTCGACCCTTCTTTTCATTTTTGTGTTGGATCGATTGAATGTATGATTTTGAATTTTCGTGAATCAGTTTCCCTCGATGTACCAATTCTCTTCAAACACAATTCTTGGCATTTTTTAAATGTTCTACAATAAGTATTAATACATATACCGATTAGAAAAGATTTATCGGTATGCAGGCAGTTGAATTATCTGGTGCAACACAACGGGCTATTGGCGACAAATCGCGATCGATCCCGAAAAAAGACTTCTCGGAAAACAAACTAGTTCTAGACAAACATTTCACACGCACAATTGCTCCTAGGCTTACATATGCCACAGCCACCTTACTAGCATAGAGATCACATTGTCAGTCTGCCACCCTATAGGTCCAGGGTTCAAATCCCGGTTTGTAAGCACATCTTGTTGATTGTCCCTATTAGGAGGAGCGGCGATCTCCACTGGGTGCTTCTTTACAAGTAGCCTTCAGTTTCCCTTGTAGTGCCACGATTGGTTGGTGGGTTGGTTTTGGATTTTATGCCGCAAGGGCCGAATTCGGTCAAGCTGCACCAAACACAAGACAAACAAGTAATGGTGAGAAGAATAGAAAAGGTAGAGGGAGAGCATAAAGTAAAGAAAGATCATTTCCAGACCTTCACCTCTTCTACTCACCAAGCGGTGTAGAGCATATATATGAAAAGGTGGGGAGAGATCACTTGGACATACTGGGGTTGCGACACCTATGTTTACAAGAGGCATGTAAAAACCTAGTACATCACTAGGGTACATAGGGTTCGTGAAGCCGATACACACCTAAAGATATGAACCCGGGGGCCTTGTACTGCCGAAGACGGAAGAGGTCAGTGGTCGGGTATAAGAAAAACATACCACACGGAAGAAACGAGTTAAAAGGTAAATTACACGATCCAAATCTGAAATACTCATGGCCTAAGAAAGATCCACTTAAAGAAAAACACAAGTGAGCGTCCAATGTTCGGGTCCAGTGGTCGGGTATAAGAAAAACATACCACACGGAAGAAACGAGTTAAAAGGTAAATTACACGATCCAAATCTGAAATACTCATGGCCTAAGAAAGATCCACTTAAAGAAAAACACAAGTGAGCGTCCAATGTTTCACAATACATAAAACTACTTTCCAGATCGTGATTAGAGAACAAAAGACCTCCATTCATTCACACAAGTAGCCCAAACTCACCGGCGAACAAGACAACCCGTCGCTAAACGACCCACCAATCACTCCGGCAGAAACAAATCAGCTATAAACCTCAAAAACCCATCCATCACGAAAGGCTTCCGAATCGTTCAAGCTGCTTACGCCCCTTAATAGATGGCGCTGCTTAATTCGTGTTTTAACTGCATCCCGGGCGCCTCGATAAATTTCCCAACAGCAGAAGCCCTCCC
Organism: Meta bourneti; assembly: GCA_933210815.1. Classification (NCBI taxonomy): domain Eukaryota; kingdom Metazoa; phylum Arthropoda; class Arachnida; order Araneae; family Tetragnathidae; genus Meta; species Meta bourneti. Next base: position 34,054,830 of record OW119924.1, read on the forward strand.
AAACAACCATAAACGCCCGATTGCGTGAGCAGCCCTTCCCCTCCTTTGCCACGCCAGTCTTAAAACAGAGTTAAGGCAAGAGGAACCCGGTGTAACCGCTTTTAATAATACAAGAACCTCCAACTCCCATTTTCCGGGATTCTGGAGAACAGGATTAATTGATTCCTTGCAGGCTCGTGGGAGAGACCCACCCGAGAGAGGGACCGCTGATGAAATTGTTTATTTTGATCGCACGAGATCCTTGAAATAATAATGGGAAAAGGAGGATTTGAAGCTGAGAGGAATGAATCAGAGCATAATGCTGCAGGATACGAGGTAGGGAATTTAAAAAATGGCAAAACTATTCGTGAAGTGGAAGCATCTTTCATAGAACTAAGTTAAACTTCAAATTTCGATCGAAAAGTGAAATGATGCAAAAATTAGAAGTAATTACACAAAGTTTTGAAAATTATGTGCAGTAGAGAGCTCTTAACTTTCAAGCTTGCATGGGTGCCCATCAGCCCACAAATGAAGGAGAATGACGTATAAACCTATTTTCCCATTAACTCAAATTTTCATTTTCATGCTGATTTCTATCTCCCAGATGTCTCACTGAGTTCTCCAACTATTCATAAGCTCCTTCGTGTACGAATAGCAAAAGTATGCAGCTCAAACTTTGAAAAATGTGCTTTTTAAAATCAATTTGGCAATGCGTAGCACATATTTTAACTCGACAAAAGAAATTTAACTGGCTGATAAAAATATCTAAGATTGCCCAATGAATATATAGTACGAAACTTAATTCCTGTCAATTAGATTCTGAAAAAGGGATATTAAGTATTACTCATTTTAACATGGAAAGCAATGGGGGGGGGAATTTCAATTAACGTCACACTGGAGCAACACAATGGGCTATTGGTGACGGTCCGGGATCAATCCCAAAGGGAAAGATCCGAGGACAACACCACGTAATTTTGAACCACGGTCAGATGACGAGGCAACACCTGAGCTGGCATCCCACTCTCCAAACTTCCACACCACGCCAACGTGAGGACATTTGAGGCCACGACAGATTTAACGTGCACCAGCCCCCTTTGTACATGGCGGTGTTTGGCTGGATTTGAACTCGCAACCCTTCGGTTGCTAGTCCGTTGCTCTTCCAACCGGGCCAGGAAAGCAATGGGAATGGTGCACAACTCCGGGTTGTCTTAAATATAAAACTTCGAACCTTGCTCTTTTACTTTTGGTTGCAGTATATGGAGTTGTATTAGCCAAAGCAACTGTGAAAATAGTAGCATACATTTTTTATTAAATTAAAATTTTTTATTAAATTAACAATTTTATTTTAAGTATCTATATCAATTGATTGAAGAATACTGTAAACTTAATGAAATTAAAAGCTTTTTCATATATATATATATATATATATATATATATATATATATATATAAACCCTAACTATCACAAAACATGCCACTGGACCCACAATTTTACGAGTCTCGTCTCCTTTCTAAATTAAAGATTCAGACGAATACATCTCTCATTACCAAATAAAACAAATTTAATTTTACCTGATCGTATCTTACACTTGATTAAAATAATAACACTGCAACTACGAGTAACTAATTTAATCATTTCCAAATCAAGCTACAAGAAAATTTCAAGAGAGCACAACGAAAGGGATTTCAGCGGTGGAAATACTTTTTAATTATAATACAGCTGAAGTTAATTAAATTCAGAAATAATACCCTCGAGTCCTATTTATATATTTCGAAAACTAGTATTTTTATTCTGCATTTTTAATAATGCAAGAAAATTGAAAAACTGGGCTTCGAACTTTTACATAAGAGAACAAATTATCCCCCATCCTACGCTAATAGGCAATTCCAACTTTATGTGCAACGTTAATTGATTAGTCAAAATGCACTTTTGTAAAACATTTTAACTTTTCAATGTAAAGATCTTTATAATGAATGTAAAAGGAAAAAAGCCTAAAAAAACAAGTCACAACATTAGTGCAAAGAATTTTACTATTTCTAAAAACAACCAGTTTTCATTACATCTTCACACTGAAACAGATATTTTATATTTAACAAAAACTAAAAATAAATACTTTTAGTTGTCTTTCATTTGACATCGAAGCTGTGCATATTATAATAAAGACTTAAATATTAAGAGAGTAGAAACAATAACCCAAGTTTGAGCAAGCAATGGAAACATGACAATGAAACATTAGATTTTACTGTATATGAAACGAAATATTCTCACAAATATTAAGTAATAAATTATTTCTATTTCATTTTACACTTTCGAATTTATTTTGAGACATTTCCTACTTTTCCAGCATTGCAATTCTGTAAAGCGAAATAATCAGAAAAAATATTGAACTCGAAATGGTGCAAACGTAATTTTTTGTGTGCTATTCGTTCACAGAAGGAAATTATTTTAACGTTTTTGCGATCATTAACGCTGGAGTATTACGTTTGAATGCGTGTTTCTAATTTTTTTAACCAATTTTTTTATACCGTAAAAGGTTCAATGATAAACTACCGATTTTGAAACAATTCCCAAGACATATTACTTATTTAAGTTTTGCCTCCAAGCTATACTATCCAAACCGTAATTTGAGACAGGTAAAACGGATTAGTTTTCAGCTTACTCGATTGTGTCTTCTTTCGCTCGCTTGTCTCGACAATAAAGCTCTAGATAATATGTCGATAAATAAGTCTATTTGCATTTTCAACATGTTTACCGACTTCTTGATATTTAATTTAATTGTGTTACAGAACGAAACTGACTAAATTGCGAGGAGTTCAGACAAATCAACTTAAAAGGTTGCTTTTAACATACAATAGTCACATAGAAAACCGGGAAACAGATCTGCTTACAAGTGAAACCTCTAGTCAAAAGAATTCCGAGAAAACGAAGAATTCTAATTTTTAAGTAATGTGAAAATTGTAATTTTGTCATTTTAACAATTATTTATTGCGCTTTGTATTTACTCAATTCATCAGTTATTCAGAGAAGATCGCTTTCATTTTGTTAGGTACACTTCATTTATTGTGTGTTTCTCAAGAATAATCTACAAGCAAAGAAAAAATAACTTGGTTGACTCTTCACCAGTCTAAAGATCACAACATTCTGGTCTACAATATTTGACTTAGTGTGTATCAATACAATGTCATTCTTATGATAAAAGGACACAAGAAGTAATTCTTAACTGTTTAGGTTGGTTGGATTGGTTTGGGTTGGGTTTAAAGGCGCAACGGTCATATTGGGCCATGCAGCGCCAAACACAAGACAAACACCAAGTAATGGACATATACACACAGTTTTTCTAGCACAGAAGAGAGAAATGTACCAAGGGAGGAACCGAACATGCACCGCATACGACTAGCAGGTTGTTAGCACAATGGGCCACGACGGTCCCTTTAACTGTCTAGACTTGAAATTAAAAGAAACCTTTACTGTATACGTAACCATGACGCATAAAAATGAACGTTGTTAAAGAAAAAATTTGAAGGTGTCAAATTTTAAAAATCAAGAACATTTGTTTAAATTGCGAGTAGAAAATACAAATATTAAACACTGATTTACAAATTATAAATAGCGACTGGGTTTTAATAATAATTTTAAAACTTCCAAGTTTTAATAAACACGGAAAAAGATTTAGAACTAAAACTTCCATTTTCCATCTCAAAGAATAAATGGTTTTTTTAATATATACTTTACAAATATTAATAAACATATCAGACATGTGGAAAATTTTTAGGGCATTCAATTTTTCATAATTCAAATATAAAAGTTTCAAACATAATTTGAATGAATTTTCGAAAAAGGTTAGGGCTTCGTTTATACAACTTTTGGATAAGAAAAACGATTCCCTTTTTTTCTGGAATTCTGGTAGATTATATGTTTTACGATTTTTAAAAATAAATCGTTGATTCAAACATTTAAGTTCAGGGAAATATAAATTAGTTATAACAGGGAAATTGATAGATAACCAGACGCAGAAATGTTACGGATCAAATGCGCATTACAAGAAGTAAACAAACCGATACCATTAGGCTATTCGCTCAAGAAAAACAAAAAGGCGAACTTGTCAAGAGCAGGTTGGATTATCCACGGATTTGGAAAGAATATTTGTGCAATGAAAACAGTGGTGCGTTTTAATATCTATTCCCAGCCCCTACGCTCGGTTCCAGGTCATTCAGTTGTCAGAGTAACAAGTCACCAAGCATTGTGCTGGAGGCGATTAAGACGATTGTTGATACAAGGCGCTTGGGGCTGGACATGAACATTATTGCAGCAGATTCCAAATACATTAAGGTGTTAACTGTGACATCTATCAGGGACTTTGTGTCAATATCAGGATAGAATTACGCTAGAGCATAAAACTGAAAAATTATCTTGTGCAAAAGCATTTTCAACAGCGAGAATGAATTGTGCAAACGTAATACAGATCGTGTTGCTTTTAATTAGTAAGCAGTCTATAAATTTTAAAAACAAAAATCTTATATTGTGCCGATCTATCGGTCTAGTGATCAGGGTACAGTTTATGGATGAAAAGATTCCTGATTCGAATCGGGTGTAGGTAGATTAGTTGAATTAACGTTGTACTATAGCACACCGGGCTATTGGCGACGGCCCGGAATCAATCGATATAACGAGGTCACACCTGAGCTGGCACCCCACTCTCCAAGTAAATGTCCATCAATAGAAAACTGCACAATATACATAATCAGGTTTAAGGAAATGGATTTTTTTCACAACATAATTTACTTAATAAATGAACAAATATGAAAATGGTGGAGGATGTAAAGATTTAACAATTTTCCAATAAAAGAGAAGTAATTTCGAATTATTTTCTTGCGAATTACATAAAATTAATATAAAAGGAGAAATATAAAACTGAATGAAATGCACAAACAAAATTTAAACACTCGGAGCATCAAAAAAAGTATTAGAAAAAAATCATTCATTTGGGATCTTTGATGCAAACCGTTTTAATTTGTTTTCAAATACCTTTTTTTAATTTTGAAGCATAATACCACTTTAAAACATCTAATACACCCGAGTAATTTGCAATATAAACAATAATACAAGATCAGAGGTAAGTAGGTAGGTATTGTAATTAACGTCACTCTGGAGCAACACAATGGGCTATTGGTGAGGTTCAGGATCAATCCCAAAGGGAAAGATCCGAGGACACCACGTAATTTTGAACCACGGTAAGACCACGTAATAAGAACCACGGTAAGATGACAAGAGCTAGCCCCAACTCTCCAAACTTCCACACCACGCCAACGTGACAAGATTCAGAGAAAAGATAACTCTAAAATGCTTAGGATAATCAAATCAAACAGTGCTGTGTAAACAAATTCGAAATAACTCGTTAGTCACCAAACTCAAATAGTAAAAACGTGGATTGACATTGCTTAAAAAAGAATATACAATTCAAACATCTTAGCTCATTTGAAAAGCCTTTATCATGAAAAGAATGGATGGGAAAGTAATACATCACTGAATAGAGTTGGTAAAACTGCAGTTTCATAAAATTAAGAAATTAAATGTTCATTGAAAATTTGATTATCAAGTTTTACGATTGATAATGAATAGTCGATGTTGAATCTCAATAAAATGAAAACATGGAGAGTACAATTTAGACAGGAGATAAAAAATGATGAATTTCGACAGAAAAGTAATTTAATCGAGAGCACGGACTCAAATTAAAGTACTTCAGTTCCAGATACTCAAAATAAAAATTATCTATTTTCAAGACCAAGTTCAACATAAAATAAAATGTACTTAAAAGTCATCTCAATAAATATTGAATTAATTTTTCTTTTAATAACATACTGCATTTTTATATTCTGAACATAAAAATGTCTACAAAATAAAGAAAAAGAAAAATCAGAAACATTTCCACCGTTAGTTATAATTCATAATATTCATACTCTTAAGTGATATTACCTCGTAAATTAACAGAACTAAACAAATATTTTACTGAGGAACATAAAACACAAATCGCCATGAATTTTATATCATATTTTAAATCGACTTCGCAATACCAAACTTTTGAAAAATACTTTTAACTTAAGAACGGTGCATCACGCAAAATTAAATCACACGCTTCTTTCGTGTTTGTTTTATAACCTTGTTTTCTGTACACTGCCCTCCAAACATTAAGCCTGGAATAGCAAGTCTGGCATAATTCATGACGCTTTAGTAAGAAAATACTTCTTTGAGTATTATTTTGTCATTCAAATTTTAATTAGACGCAAGCACATATAACTAAAGATTTTATCATTCTTAAATGACCTATGCAGTAAAACAACGGTTAAAATTTAGAACTGTTCAGACAACGTCAGACGCGACAAGCTCCAGTGGACGAAACCAGACGAAGAAAGCTTGGTTTACTAAACAAAAGGCAATAAAGGGTACGCATACAATCACAAAACACACATAAGATTTATTTATCTTATTTAGAATGTCTACAAGAAAAGGGTTGGATTTACGTAGCAAAGAACCAACACAACGGGCTATTGGTTACGATCTGGGATCAATCTAAAAGAAAGGAAAATACGTTTTCTTGTTGGCCCGGACGAAGCAGGAAGATATTAGCTTTAGAACTTCCGGAATTACATTTTGGGTTTTAGTCCGGTAGTTTAGTCACATGCTTTCAATTGTTTCATATTCGTAAAATATTCAAAATATACGCACCTGCAATATATTATTCTACAATCAATAAAAACTAGGCCAGTGAAACTCAATGTTTTTGTAAAATCTAATCTGCTTTTCTACTGATTTGTCAAGTTCATAAAATCTTGTAATTTCAGTTAAATTGTTTTCCACTGTTTCTTTGTTAAATCAACTTACTTCTGTAAGCCCCGTGTTGTACTTCTGTGGTGCACGGGGAGTTTGCTTTTGTTCAATAAAAAAAAATATTGGAAGCCTAGCTCGGGCTTAAATCCCCTGTCTTCATGTTAAGTCGTATGGGCATAACGATCATCTTGTTGCTTCAATAAAATCAATAAAAACTACTTGTTTACAAAAATTAATCTGTCATTTCCCCATTCCTTTAGAATTGTTTAATGAAGCAAAGAGCAGGTTTGTATAAGGTTAAACGATAATACATTAATTTACTTTAATGAAATCGTTATTTTTTCCATGTACCTATCAATTTGTAAAACTTTAGACAAAGTATCAGTTACGAACTATCCATAGCTTGTTTGTCAGTCTAGTAGCCGAGTAGGTTTCACTCTAGCTCTTTAACTGACTTTGAATTCAAATCCGGGAATAGACGTGAATGTCCAGTGCTGTTTTGGCGTTTTATGGCTCAAGGGTCATTTTGGCTAAGTTGCGCCAAATAAAAGACAACGTCAAGTAAAAAAGTGTGATACGGAAAAAAAGATTGATTGGTGAACAAAGTATTGGGACGAAAGAAGCTCGCATGGGTATCCCAAGAGCGCGACCCCCGGGTTTATTTAAGACGGTAAACCTCATGTTGATTGGTTGGGTTTTATGGAGTAAGAATCATATTTGGCCACGCATAAGGCAACGTCAAGTAATGGAAACGCAAGGAATTAAATGATGGAGAGAAATATACCCAGTCAGTATTCGGAATCCGCTTTAAATTTCTGGTTCAAATTTGTAGCAGAATATGACCTTAGGACGACAAATCATAATTTGGTATGAGCCCTATTTCGTGGTTTTACTAGTTTAGTTAGTGGATACGACTAGTGTTGATTATATGATCAGCTTTGATATTATTAATATAGCCTGTGCAACGTAGATTCTTACCCTTAAGCAAGTTATCCCGATGGGTAGGTGGGACGTGGAGGTACTTTAAGACAGTTACCGATGGAATACTGGATCGAGACACTACTCAGATGTAAATAAGTTTAAGTGTACACAGCAAAACAATTCATTTCAAAATTCCATATGTTTCGAAACATTAAGAGCGAAAAAGAAATTGCAGTTGATTACAAAGATCTTTTTAATTTTTATCTTGTACCAACACCAACTTTCGTTGACATTATTGACCGTGGAGGCTAAAAATCACTTATAACTCAAAAATAAAAACATTAATTCGCCCAACCGTTACATCAATTTAATTTCTGTTCAATTTTCCAAATAACTGATGTTTCACTGCGAGAATCATACCCTCCAGGAAAAGCAACTTTTACGCAATTTCAAATGGCATCGCCTCTTTAGGTCCTGTGTCTGTTTTGAAAATCGCATTTTTCTTTTATAGAACATTTCAATTAAATGCCATTCCAATCTTTTCCCATTTTTAACTCACTCCTTTTTTCATTTTTTAAATCACTTTTCAATTTTGTTTTTGTCTTTGCTGTAATACATTTTAAGACAAAAGGGGGAAGGATGATCTTGTACCTTCATCAATCGAGGAACAAGTGTGGAAAATGCAACTCGCATGCCCTTCTCGACTCCTATTTGTATTTAGTTTTGATAAGTGCTAGTGTTGAGCGCCCTGCCTCGCTCAAGTAAGTTAGATAGTTTATGGCGCAAGGGCCAGATCTGGCCGAATGTTTTCCCGGTAAGTAAATGGATGTACACACATACAAAGCAAGTAGAATGGTAGTTGAATTAACGTCTCAATAGAGCAACACAACGGGCTATTGGCGACAGTTCGGAAGCAATCCCGAAGGGAAAGGTTCGTTACAGAAGATAAATACAACTCGGGTAGTTACAGGAAAACCTGTGCCACCTACAGCTCGCAGGGTACTAGCGCGGTAAGCAAACCCATTGAGTCACCTCACTCAAGTAGGACGGCAAAAAAAAGGAATCAACTCGTACAGCTTTATTATTTATTTTTGCAACTCCTGCTTCACCAAGCTCCAAAACGAAAGGTGGAGAAGGAAATGAAGCTTGAAAGGAATGTTCCATGAAATTTTCATGAACACCAACTAAATTGCGACTTTTTAACAAAATACTACAGTAAAAGTTGAAACATTCGTGAATACAAAAAAAGTATGAAACACGTGTTTTTCCCGAACATAAATATAAAACTTTATAGCTTTCAAGCAACATTTAGTCGAAAACTACTTCCAGAACTAAAGCCGCTAGAAACCCATTTCCATTTTTACCCTAGGAGCTCTCAATTTTTCCTTTTTTTCTAAAATTGAAAACAATGCATCATCCCGATAACAGCTCATCTATAAGAAAGCTATAAATGAGTGCCTGAAAACACTGACTTGCCACTCCGAAAGAACATTCAACGACTCTTATAATTTTAGGATTTCTCCAAAAGAATCTAAATATTGCTCGAAAACCAGAATTCCTACTAACACCCAAAGCGGTGAGCTGATTTAGTTCAGTACTATATACATTATTTTTAAAATGTACCTCCATGTCACCATAATTACGTATACAAACAGCAAATATCGTATTTTATTTTTTATTGAGCAACTTTCTCGTAAGTCATAAACGAAATTAAGAAAACGAAACACAAAAAAGGTTTCGAATTAAAATAAGAAACTGAAAAATCATTTCGCCACAGAAATCTCAAGACGTTAGAAAGTAAGCATTTTGATATCACTGGATGTCTTCTTTCACTGACAGAAATAAAAATGTAATAACCATGGGGAGTGAAGGTAAAGTTGAAAATCAGTTATGAATAAAACATGGTGTCTTTTTGCAGCAATTTTACCGTCAGCTTGCATAAGTGAAAAAACTTTTTATTCACTCAAGAAATATGAAGACGATTTCTATTAAAGAGCAAATAAAAATTAATGATCCGGATGGCGAGAAGCTTCGATGACATTATCTTTCTCATTATTTTAATAAACGCCCTGTCATTTAATTGTCGCGAAAAATTTTAACTTTTAAGTTAGTGCAATAATTTTATTTGATTAACTTTTTTCTCAATTTAAAACTTACGCCACGTCAATTCACAATAAATCCTTGAAAATAATGATGCGTATAAGCAAATTATCAGTAATTTTCGCTCATGATTCTTGTTTCCAAAAAATTTTAATTTTTAACTAGCCAAAAACTACAAAGTAAAGAATAAATCTTTTGAAAGTTACGAAAATTCCATACTTCAAACAGAATCATCATCGGCAATTTTCAACCTTTAAAATCGCATGGCACACAAACTAATTACTAAAGTTCTGCGGCACAACAAGAAATATATATTTTTGCCTATTTAACAAATATATATGTATAATTTTGATTGATTTCGAAAAATATATTAGTAATTACCTACATTTCAAGTGTCTTCTAAAAATAATCTTTTAAGCAATTTCTGATACTTGGTAATAGAATAATAACAAAATTATTCATACGGGTATTACTTGAAATTATCTTGTTAAAAGTTCAATGTAGGTAGTTAATTGAAGTAACGCCAGACTGGAGCAACACAACAGGCCATTGACGACGGTCGGGGATCAACCCCGATGGGAAGGATACGAAGACAACACCTCGTAATTTTGAACCACGGTCAGATGACGAGGTCACACCCACACTCCTAACTTCCACACCACGCCAATGTGATGACATTTGAGGTCACGACAGATTTAACGTGCACCATCCACCACGTACACGAGAGTCTTTGGTTGGATATAGTTTAGAACTCGAGTGAAAAGTTCAACACTAAACCGGTGAAATGAAATAAATCTTACACAGCTCAAGCCACTTCACAATCTGTAATTTCCACCAGCGTCAGTCTTGCGGCACACAGGTTCAAAATCGCTGACGAAAGTACTCACAAACGAAACAATCGGTAAAGAATTTCAATGGAAGGACGTTTTTTACATTACTGAAAAACGAAACTCTTAATTAAAACCAACACAAAAGGTGTCGGGTAGGCAGATAGTTATTTTAATTAACGTCGCACTGGAGCAACACAACGGGCGATCCGGGCGACGGTCCGGGATCAAACCCGAAGGGAAAGATCCGAGGAACACATCACGCAGTTTTGAACCCCGGTCAGATGACGAGGTCACACCTGAGCTGGTACCCCTCTCCAAATTCCCACACCAAGCCAACATGATGACATTTGAGACCACGACAGATCTAACGTGCACCAGCCCCCTCTATACACCACGGTCTTCGGTTTTACTCGAACTCGCAACACTCCGGTTGCTAATCCGTTACTCTTCCAACCGGGCTACCGCGGCCCCAAATGGTGTCGTGAAAATAAAGCCATCGGAGTACAAGTAACAATATCCGTTAATAAACTAAGATATATAGTAGCTTAAAATACTATGGTCAATCAAGTTCGTTAGAGTTAAGAGAAAGCCGTTTGGAAACGCTGAAATCATCAATCAGTTCGATTCGTTAATCATTGAATTCAATCAGGTTGAGTGGCTGTATCGATAAATTAACTCTCCAGTATTTGCGGTATCTGTCAGGTACCTCATTAGCTTTTAAGCACGACTAACTTGACAATCACTGGTGATACATGGTTGAAACTCCATCTATGAGCCTAACTTTACGAGTTGTTTGCAATTTTCGAATATAAAGAATGGGTAGTTGACTATAAGGAGTTTTCAGTCTGAACACTGTTAGCTGACAAACATGCCAATGCCTATTCGCGTTTAATATTTTAAATTTTAAATTCGTTCGGTTTCTTTTTAACAAGACACCATTCTCGCGTACTTTTCACAAATACGTTTTTTCGATAAATATCATCAAGCTTGGTTTAATGCAAATGAGATAAAATAGTGTTCTTGTAAAACTTAAAGCTTTGTAAAAAAAATTTAAGGGTTTCCACGCTATTATGGCTTTTTAAGTGCCCTTAAAATTTCAAATGAAAAATCTGAACTTCCTAAGGTATTTTAAGACTTGTGGCAATTCCGTTTCAAAGTTACGTTGGAAAAACAGCAAAAAATATAATGACTCCAGAATACAGATTGAAAGACTCGTAAAATAGTTTAATCAGTTATGCTTGAGGTAGGGATTGACAGGCGTGTAATTAATGTGAGGAATTGAATTAACTGGAATTTTTTGTCGAATCACAAGGGACATCAACGCAATTTCCTTTTCTAGTTTACGAAACTGACATCGCATTCATCATTTCATTAAACTACGAAGCAAGACTTAGCGTGTGCAAGCGGTCCGTGAATTTAATTTTTATTATGCACGTGCAACTGTCTTTAACGTATTTATGAAAGTCGTTGTCTTGATATTATATCTATTAAGCACGCGCAAACTATGATAGTAGTTATAGTTGGTTGTTTTGGCGATTTATGGTGCAAGAACCATATTTCGCCAAGCTGCGCCAATCACAACACCAAATAAAAAATGTGAAAAGGGGGGAAAGAGGGATTCGGGAACAGGATAGTGGGATGAAAGGGAATAAAGATCGTTTGGGTATCCCGAGAGCGCGACCCTCGTGTTTACTAAAGACAGTTAACCCCATGTCAATAGAAAAGATAACTAGAGTATTTCGTATACGTGAAGCCCGTACACGACTAAAGGAGATGTGCCCCCGAGGACATGATATTAATGCATGTATTTTTAACTATGCACATGCAAACTGTAACCATGATATGGAATGTGATAAAAATTTATTTGGAATTCGAAAGAATTAGAGATGCAAAAGATAGTTGATCCGCATTTTTTGTAGATATTTGTATCGTCCTTGTCAAAATTTTTCGTTCGATCGTCTCGATGCAACCGGAAAGCTAATCTACAAATATTTAATTCAATCTTACTGATATTTCGATCACCTAAAAAGCGATTAGTCTTTATCTCCAAAGTGAATTAGAAGTCGACTCGGATCACCTCGCTATCTTCTGACAAAGAATTAACCGATTTTATTCAAGTCATTAATAAAATATAAAAGTATTATGTGTATTACATACACTTAAAATTAGTTTTTGAAAACGAATTTCATAAGTGCTTTTAGAGTAATATGTCGAAGAATTATTTATGAGGTAAAACATGCTCGAACATGTGCTCTCAATTATCCAAGACTTAAAAACCCCACCAGTTTACAATAATTAAACTAATTAGTCAAAGATAAATTTAAATGGTACGGTCACAAAAAAAGTTAAACAATGGAGAAGAAAGTCATTAATCGCTTACCAAGGACAAATTCATATAAGGAAGAGCTCGAATCAATTTAGAGATAAAGTGTATGAGATAATGAAAGCAACTAGAATTTTCAAAATGCATTTTCCATCGTTAGAGTAAATTATAGTTAAACTAAATTTATTTTCGTAATGAAGAATGGAGAGGAGTATAAAGTTTTAAAAACAATACAGCACGAATATGTAGCGAAAACACTAAAATGTGTGATTAAAATTATTTTTAGTAAGTGAATTCGCAATTTAAAAATATTTTCATGTCGGAAAATGAAAACTCAATACAAACTTAATAAATAAAATCTTATATTTATCATTATTTACACGTACTTTTACAAAAACTTCAACGAGAATTGTTCATTATTATCAATACGCACAGTATTGCTTCAAAAATTGTCTCTCGACACTAACAATATTTTTAACAGAAGTATATGAATACATTTTATGAGTTATTATATTTTTAAAGGTGCAAGGTATTACTTTCTTTTTATAGAAACTTGAATTCATTTTTAAATTTTGATTTATTATAACAAATTTTTCATTTAAAGAAAACGATGTATTTTACAATGTCCGCCGTTGATTCTACTTAAGGAACCAAGTGTCCTACAAACTTCTTAAGTGGACTGTATTCGAAATAGTGCATGTAGAAGCTACACTGGAATTAAAACTACATTTAAAAAACAAGGCATTTATTACAACAGCATATTTACATAACACCAACCGTTGAACTGACCAATTCTGTTCTGAAAACTACCGTTTTCCAAATTAGTATTCCAATTCTGGTTAAAGATAAAAACTAAGCGGGAAAGTTGCACGAACAATAAATATTAAAATTAAAATAAATTGACACATCAACTGCGAGCTCGAACTCGCACGCTGCAACATTCAAAAACTCATTAATTAAGACTAAAATCGAAATCTATTTTTCCTTAATTCTTTTTTTCTGAAAGCAAAATAAGAATAAAGTTAATGATTAATTTTAAAAAATTTGTAACATAACACAGAAGTTCCTGTATAGTTTAAAACATTCTTTTCCACTTCACGAATTTAAAAACAAACTGAAATATGTTCAGTAAATGGATAGAAAAATAAAGATGATCCAATGCTAAACCTGTGATGTACATTTCGAACCTTTCAATACATATTCAACCTTTCAATAGAAATTAATCATTCTTTGAATTTGATAAATTGGAGATCTAACTTTTCAGCAAACAATTTTGAAGTGCTAAAAATAACGCAAAAAGGTTATATTTAAGTTTAACTTTGAAAAGCATACAAATTCTTAAAAATTATAAAACTAGACTAATAATAAAATAAATCTATTCAATTACGGCATAGGGAGAAATGCATTTTTTAAACATCAAACATATACAAACTCCAAAAGGCAATGACACTGATAAATTTTTCTGTCATCAAATAAATATATTTCTTAAAAAATAGTGCTATTTATCAATCCAAATATCTTTTCAATAATCCTATAGCTGGTTTTCGAAAAGAATTATGCAAATAAGGAGTAACGCAACTGATGCAAACGATATTCTAATACCTGCAATCGAAAATGAATAAAAGTAGTTGCTAAATACCTTTTTACGAAAATGCCAAGCTTTTTCTTCAAAGGTTAAAGGATATTTTTAATGAAGCGACGAACTAAATAATTAAGGATGCTTTTTGAAATTCAGGATATAAGTTGTCAATTTTCTATCTATGCCTTTTTCTCAATCTTTCAAAATAATGTACATTTTTGCTTAAGGCCTTTGCTCTATCCAAATAAAGTTAATATATTAGTATAGAATATCCTTCTAGCATTTTTTAAAATTCAATTTACGAATTCTGATCACAGGATCAAAATTAGTACTTATTTTCAATTATAAATTTAAATATGTATTTTATTCGATTTTTTACACAGCTGTGACAGAATAAAAGTTTAAGGTAACATTTCTTCGTCTTCGAAATTCTCACAATTTTTCTGTAAGAATGGTAGGAAACGGAGAACAAAATATTTGAGTACATCGCATTGTTTAACAGTCACAAATCAACAAGAAAAAATTCGGAAGATTTTTTGCGACAAAAAACCAACGCACAACTCAGAAATGAAACATGCCTAAAATAATTATTAAAATAAAAAATAATTAAAGGGCAACACATTAGAGCGACAGTCGCGTCAAATTGGGAATGAAAGCAATTCAAAACTGAAAAAGTAACCCTGGTCTCGAATGCTGTTATATGGTTGACGACAGCGTTCAAGCTTGGCTCAACCCATTTGGCGATATTTTATACAAAATGCAAAGTGGCGCGACATACGGAAAAATGAGCAATTGAACTTTTTCACAAGTGTTTTTGTGGAATCTTTGCAAGATTTTTCCAGAAAATTAGAGCCAAAGAAGATTTTAGCGACAGTCTAGGAATCACTGATCCATTTTTCTTTCATTGTTGCCAAGCGTGGAGCAAAAATTCAAAATTGGCGTCACTTGAAATTTTTTCAGTAAAGAAAAACCCAGAAAATAATATTTTTTCCTTTTTAACTTTTCTAGAAAGTCTGGAAAAGTTGGCAGGTATGCTTTCATATGAGGGAACCTTTTGAGAGATTCACCGGTAGGATAAACATGCAACTCTTTACGGATTTAAAAACTGCAGTTCTTAAATTCAACTAGAATTTAAATCTTCCAACAAATCAGATAAAATCGTTATGGAGAGGAGAGGAAGTAAATACAGCTCGTTCGAAGATTAAAGAAACCATCCTTCAACAGCAGCTTAAGTCGGAAAATATTTACGCAAGTTTCAACTCTCCTTAACTATCAATGCGTAAAAACTCTTGTGCATGCACTAAACTTCTGAAACCTATGGCTCGAAAAATATTAAAGCTGACGAAAAATCAGGGTGCATAAGATGAGCATTACACCGTGCTCTTATCCTCCTACACTCATCACTACCAATATGACAAAAAAAGTTTAAATATTTATCATACGCTAATGAGTAGGAATTTTTCTTTTTCCATATTTTCCCCTCTTATCTTATCCGAAGACAGTAATGACGGGAGAATATAACACTCAACGAATTTTTTTATATCTCAGCAAGTAGCTGGTATGATGTGGATTTGATTTGACTCGTAAAATCGGGTGCTCACGCGTACTATAGTTCTTAGTTATTAAAAGAGGAAGCTCGGATTTTTCAAACGCGTCTGAGTAGTTTTAAGCTTAATAAGCACTTAAATTCGTTTAGTTGGATGGAAATTTATAAAAATTAAGTTCAGGGAGGAATGCATGATACAGCACCAACTTACTACGCTAAAGCGGCTCATATTTCCCAAATAGATTTTTAAGCACTTGTTATTTATATTTTGTTCATTTCACCAAAAGGCACGACTTAAACCAGAAAGCAATTTTTTTTAAATGATTTTCATAATAGAATCATTCATGCTTTAAAAATACGCTTATTTTCATGGCTTGCTGAGGCTGAAAGTGTGCATGTTTTCTGTCGTCTCATTTTAACGTGGTATTTTTATACTATACAAAACTTGCTCTTATATACTTGTGCAAAGCATTTTCAGTTTCCACCCTTCAAGCAAAAGAAAAATACGGGCCTTAAAGGCCTTTTCAATGTTTCTTTTCTTAAAGTTGCATTTCGCATAGATCGCATTAGATTAACCAATGAGTGCACAGGTCAAGAAACCCTCATGAGTGTTATGTTTGGGATTTCACTGACCCAGTTTAAAAAACAGCAATTTTTAACTAACCTATAAATATTATACCCTCGATTTTTTCCATGACACTTCACCTAGAACGAGAATCGTTAATCATGATTTCTGAATGCAGATGAAAAAAATATGCAGTATTCTTGTAAAAACTTGGGCTTTTAAAATTTTTAAGGCAGATTCTCAGGCTTCGGAAAAGGCATTTTACGGTCCCTTAGATCTAAAATGAAAAGAGCCGGCCTTTTTAAGGCACGTGAGTTGGTTCGTTGATTGTTTTGGAGTTTTAAGGTGAAAGGGCCATATTTGGTCAAGCTGCGCCGAACACAAGAAAACAACAATAAGGCACGAGGGAAACCTCATACTTGAAAAGATCTATCTGAGGGATTGTGTAAAAAGTGCAAATCAAAACCTCACTCCAACAAAAGTTGATAGTTGAATTAACGCCGCACTGGTGCAACACAACGGTCTATTCGGAGACGATCAATTCCGAAGGTAATGATCCGAGGACAACGCCTCGTTATTTTGAACCACGACGGTCAGATGACGAGGTCACACCTGAGCTGGCACCTTAGTCTCCTAACTTCCACACCACGTCAAAGTACACTTCAACAAAAGGGAAAAGTTTTCAATAAAAACCAAACAAATCCGCCTTTTTAAAATAGAAAATAACGCCACTCTTTAATGAAGAAAGTACAATAGCGTGCTTTAGAAAATTTCGCACAAATTTCGACAAATCCGATCATAAAAAACGGTAATTTAAATTTTTTTTAAAGCAGACTGAAAGAAAGTAACAAAATTTATGTCTGCAATTACACTGAAAATGGATGTGTCTTGAATTAAAGCTCTTCAAATACATCTGAGTATTTTGCTGACCACAAAATGTAATTATAATACCGGGTGAATTTCCAGGAAAAAATATCCATTCTTCCTGTATATATATTTGCATTAGCAAAATACCAATGTCTACTTTCACAATTAGTCCAGTGAAAATACTTATCACAAGGTGATAAAAATATAAAGACATAATGAACTTTATACTCCGTCAGCAAACACAGCCACTTCTAGAAAGGAAGTACAATCTGTACATAAAATAATTGCTCACAAAAGCATTAAAATCTGAACTCTCAGCACTTATTAACAAGATGAAAACTTTCTTACCTCGAGAAACATTAAATACTTTAGTCAGTGAATCGAAGTCCACGAAAAGGATCTAGACTAATGGGATCATGAAGCATATTCAAAATAGTTGTTAAGAAAACAATATCGATGCCTTGATACTGTTGTTCAAGGCTAGGATCTAATCAGCTGATGGCGCATCGGCAGTGGTCTCTGGCGCGAACCAACTTCACTTCCTGATTGAACAGCCTTTTATTCAGGGGAATTTTCTTAGGATTGGATTGTTTGAAGTTTCCTACCAAATCGCTAACCTTTATTTGTAACAAACAAAATTTCTTTGAGGAGGAAAATAGACTTAATCTAAACATTCAAGTCTTCGTTTGTGATTTTGAATACAAAGCACAATTTCTTTCTCATGAGATGTACTGAATCGGATGCAATAACCACCAGTGGGATTACTTTAGACGTTAGTAGATACTGTCTTGTCACGTTAGACAAAAAATCCAAAGAAAACTAAATTATTTTTGTACCATTCAATTCCACTACATCCAGTGGTGACTCGGGTTGAATTAGTTTGTAAGGCAAAGGTGAGATATGTCATTGCTTTAAAATTAATCCACGCGGGTGAAACAGCAAACTTTTCCAATTAGATGGGTCTCGAATTTTGATGAAATCTACAGAATAGGCACGTTCTTTCACTTAAACATACTCGATATTTGTAAATAACATTTTGGAATATTTGAAATCTACAGAACAGGTCCGTTCCACTTATAAATTTATCCACACTATATTGTTCAGCCACGTTCTAGAATCGCGCCTTTTTCACGCCCTATCGCAAAATTGTTTGTTGTTAACCAGCATATATTTTGTTTTATTTACTGTTATTGTTATTAATATAGTCTGCTACACATCCTAATACCAACACATTATAATCTCATAACATGTCATTGGACTTTTCATTCTTTCTAGTGGTCGCCCAGTGGTCGAAATTCGACCATAACTCATTTAATTTTTAAGTTTGAACGTTAATAAGGTTCTTTTGTCAAAGAGTATACCTCTGTATCCATTGCATATAATTTTTTTGAATTTTGTTCTATTACGTAAGCTGCGAGCATGTACAAATACGTCATAGGAAAAATGCGGTATAGCTTGGTTAAGCCATATCTAAAAAACAATAACGCGTTGTTTGACTTTTTCTTGGGGTTTTTTTATTGCTATACTGGCCACAGGTTTCGTCAATGCTACACAGTTAATTTGCCTATCTTTTTCAAATTACATAAAATTTAAATAAAAAATAAATCCAAAAAATGAAAAATGAAATAAGGAATACGTGCTTCGTATTTTTTTATATATTTTTTTATTGAAACAAAAAAAAACTGGGTGGTTAAAAAAATGAATGTTGTCCATTGAACTTGAAATAGTTCGACAATGAATTTAATGATTCAAAACTTCTGTGTAGACGATGTTTTTTGTAAAAACTCTTTCATCGTTTGCTAAATGCCCTTGACCGTTATATTCTGAAACATAAAATCTCAAACCATCGAATGATCGAACTCTACTTGCTGCGACCATGTGTAAAAACTGGCTGCCTCAATAAAATTCCAATTTTTTCGAATGTTTGTCTTTGAGACTTATTTATTATCATCGCAAATGCAGGTATAATTAGAAATTGAGTTCTTTGAAAGTTAAATGGTAAAATAGTTCCGGAATATGTTAAATTTATACGTGGAATCAAAATTCTCTTATTGCGTGCGTTTCCAGTTAAAACTTCGCAATCAATAGTATTACGATGCATAAATTTGATGCGCATTCTTGTTCCACTGACTAATGGTTCCTTTGTATTTAAGTTTCTGATCAGCAAAACGATGCAATTAACTTTCAATACTAACTTATGTGGTGGCAAATTATGCCAAATCTCATACTCCTCCGTGCGTGCAATGTGCTTAAAAAGGGTGACAAAGATTTTTCTTCACGTATTAATATATAGATTACATTATATGAACGTAAACAATGAATGTTTTATTTTGTTTAATTTAATATATTTGTAGCGCATATTATACATTAATTTTATCTTTCTGCACTCCTTCTCCATATGAACTTTAATTATGCCAAATCTCATACTCCTCCGTGCGCGCAATGTGCTTAAAAAGGGGTA
Source organism: Meta bourneti (assembly GCA_933210815.1). NCBI lineage: Eukaryota > Metazoa > Arthropoda > Arachnida > Araneae > Tetragnathidae > Meta > Meta bourneti. Next base: position 34,074,826 of record OW119924.1, read on the forward strand.
CAAAGTTTTTTCTTCACGTATTAATATATAGATTGTTTGGAGGTTATACAGTAAAACATCAAGTTTTGGAGTTACTTGGGTGCCCCATTTTGATTGCAATCGGGTCGTTTAACAATCATAAAGTAATGAATGGTCGCTATGAGTAACCAAAATCAAGCCTATTTTCTTTAAATCACATCTTCAGTCATCGGAGTTGGATTTTCAAGTAGCCCTAATTTGGTATGGCACAGAACATCGCTTTACCTTTGCAATGATGGCTAAACAACTGGGAGGATCCAATCACGAAAAAGCCTTGACAGTACAAAAATGAGTGACATGCCAGTCACGTAATCCTAACAATATGAAATGGATGAGAGTAATTCCGAATCGAGAGTAATAACGTGCACATACAAACATGTACTTTACATCTATGCTAGACAGATGTACAAACTACCGTAGTGGATAGCACGACACCGAAAAACGTATTTTGAAAGATTTCATTTTAAACATTTTTGCCACAATTACTACTTCTTAGTGACATAAATTCCCACGTACCTTCTTTATAAAACCGGTAAACAAGCCACTTTAAAGAAACAAAACTTCATATATTATTTTTAAAAAATCAACCAATTTACGAATTTACTTTTGGGGTAATGATTTCGATTTATCTTCGTTGTTTCGATGCCCCGTTATTTTAATCTTCTTACTGCCGTTGTTCGTTGCTTTTCTTTGTGTTATGCTAATATTTCTCTTGTATTACGATTGTACCCCAGTCATTAAATTGAATTTTTGGATTTTATGGCGCAATGTCCAAAATGGGACAAGCTGCACCTGACACAAGATTACAAAATTAAATACAGCAGCGTGAAACTAAAGGCCAAAAGAAACGAGCAATCAAGAATTGAGACAAATGTAGAAATTTAGTTTACATAATAAATGTCTTGGAATTTCAAAAAGGCAGTCTTATGATTGAATTTATACGTTAGGTGAGATTTAAAAATCCAATGCTTCGTAAAAAAGCAAAAAGATTTGGATGGGGATCCAATCAAATCCTGTAAACTTAGAATTGTACTCTTGAAGAATTTCAGATGATTGAAAAGAGGGTAAGCTATTTGAATGATGAACAGAGAAGGGAGTCATTGAATATAGTACATATATTGGTTGTATGTTTTGTTCATTGAGACTTCTTGTGTATCTGCAACTATATTGATTTGTGTTGTGCGTTTTTTCAGGCATGGTAAATGGATGTATCTGTATGACAGGATGAATAAATAAAAGTTCTAAATCCCAAGCTTATAAGCTAAACTCGGGAGAAAACTGCACCAACCGTTAAGTTCTCACTCCAACGATTGCAAAGAAAAGCATCTCTATGGGATTGAATTTAATTGCATTCTATTTTTAAGCGGAGAAAGCATTCCGTTCTCTAAATTTTTAAGAGGCAGTGCTGAAAGCAATTTGACAGATTAGAACTCGATTCGCAAAAAAGTTAGCCGCATCAGGCAATTAAGGTATGTTGCATTAACAAGGTAGGGGTCGAAAACAGCTCGAGGAAATCGGTGGATTCAACATGTCACCAGCTGGATCAGAAAATGGCTCAGCAAATTGCAACAGCAGTGGGGATTAACATAAGACTGCGTAACGAAACAAGCTGATCATATTAAGCGAAAACATTTATGAACGCGATTGCCATTAACTTTTCGCTACAATGAGCCTCTTTTGCTACTATTCGTAGCGATTATGTTCAGATAAGAAAAGGAAAAGGGAAGTTATTAGTTTTTTGCAACAGACGAGGCTCGCTTCCGTTAAACTTTCGAATGGTCTGAATGACTTTCTTCCATGAATTAGAAAATGGCTGGGTGAAATGAGAAACTAATGGAGAAATACGGAAACGAATTAAGGCTTAAAAAAACTCTCAATGATACTTCATGAGAAGTTACGAGTTCATAAATTTGTACAAAATAGGACGAAAGGCAAATGAACACTGCAAATGCATAATAATAAGTATCATTATTTCGATGAAAGTATTATACTTAGATGATCAGATATGGAGTAAAAATTTGAATAGATAAAATAGGCAATAATTCGAAATGCCAAAGAAATCACATTTTAATATCAATAAATTTATAAATAAAAAGAAATAAAAACTAATAATCCAACTGAAAAACTAATTTCTTTCAAATATATTCGCAAAAATATAACTTCGGTCTAGTAACAGAAAGTGGACATCTGAAGAACGCATATTTTATTACACACATACAAAGTTTAATGGACTGGAGATATTTTTTTCAATCTCCAGACATGTTTAGCAAAATTATTCATTTTAACTGCCCTAAGACTGCATGAGTTAGGAGAAAAGTAGACAAAAACAATGAATCTTCTTGTTCAAGAAATTTCTTTAAGGCTGGTAAAGTTACGTACTTGAGAACTAAGCAAAGTAGAATATTATGATTTCATAATCAGTGTTCACTTATCTTTTCAACTCCTGAATATCGTAACTTAATGCATAGTCGCGATAGAGTGCCCTTTGAAACGAATTCGCCGTTAGCATCAACATTTAAAGTATATTTCTTATGTGTATGCACATAATGCTTCTCAGACATGTGCCAGTTCAATGAAAGGCAAGAAGAGATCATTAAACCTGATACTTTAGATACATAAGTAGTTGTTAGAAGAGAATATTCTGAGAAAGAGAATATTTCCAAACACTGAGAATATTGGAGAATTTTCTATTTTAAACTTCATTTCTCAGGAAATTGGAGTTCATTGTTTGGCGAAATCAACCTAAATCTTATTTTATGTATCATCCACAATACATAAGCACTGTTTCATAGAAATTATTTATAATTGTTTTTAGTGAAAACATGCAAGATTTTTCTATTATAAAAAGAAAAATCTTCAATTTATATTACATGAAAATCAAGTAAAAAGCGGGTAAAGTCAAGTAAAAAGTGACCATACAATTCAAAATTATTATAATGCTTTATCATACCCAACATCATTATTTTGCTCTTTCATTTAATATGGATGTTTTCTTTATTAACTAGGTACATAATATTACATAAAGCTAATAATAAATTTGTTTTGATGATTTTTCTCTTTTGGAAGTTTAATCTAACTCATGACCATGTATTTCCAACATTAGCATCCTTTGGCTAATGATGCTATGAGAAACATTAAATTTACTGTAGATATACCCTTCGAACTCTTCTCAGTTAATTACTATCCGCTAATCAGGTGTTAATGCAGTTTATACACAATGCATTGTTTTCCAGCATTAGTCTTTATAAGTATTGTTACAATGAAAATAATTCCAAATAACTGAAATGTTTATTTCTTTTCCAATGTAAACCCTTAGGAGTAATGTAATCTCAAACTTATTTTTTCATTTATGTATTCATTCGTCGATTAAAAAAATATTGTATAGCATATTTTTATTTTTTATACATTTCAAAGAAAATTCTCATTTATGAAGTTCTCTTGAAGAACATTCAAGAGATTATTCTCTAAAAGATTATTACCGAGACATTTACATCTCTGTACATAGGGACAATATTGGCAAGTGTGACAGAATAAAATAGTTCAAAAGCATTATGCTTTAAATATAACTTCACAACGATATGCTTTTAACCAAATAAGACAGCAGAGAAAAGAGTTTTAAAAAATGATACTCTTCGCCGAGAAAATTTAATGTGCAAACTGAAATCGAATAATTTCGAATAATGGCGATAATGTAAAAAAAACATACTTGTGATTTTGATCTATTTCCAGGCAATGTGTTTAAAACTAGTACATGCAATATCTCTGCACTACTTCACAATACATTTAACCAATACACTATCTCAGTGCCTAAACATTTTACTTTTCTTAATTATCGGCAGCTAATCAATCCCATGCACTCCCTTACAGGAGACAAAATAAAAACTAACATAAACAAAATAAAATTCTAAGTGCATGAAATATTTTATGCATATAAAATCGAAATCTGGAGAAAATGAAGAATATGGATTGCATCCGATACTTACGAAATAACTACTCTGAAGTAAGTTGTCTAAACCCAATACATAATTGTAATGAAACAAAAAAGATCGGTGCAATTCAAGACACACAATCCAAAATGCTGGGGTCACCCAAACTTCTCAGCTTCCCAGAACTGCTTCTTAGTACAGCCAAGCACCGACTAAGTCAAATAGGATACGGCAATAGGCGATAAATTGAGAATAATTACACCCATAAAGTGAACAGGTGGTTTATGTTATGCGGTACAAGGGACGAAGATAAATTGCGTCACAACCAACCGCAACTCAATTTTCTCATTAAGCCGTTCAAAAAAATCTCGCTGTCCGTAGATACGGAATGCATTTCCGATTACAGGAAAAGAACAGGTATACTATATAATCGATAGTACTTTCTCCTGATAGTTTCCAGAATATATCTAATGAACGGGGAATCCCGTCAAAGAGCAATTTGGTACTAATGCACCGAAAGTTTCCTAGGCATTGTAATCGATACAAGCAAATAAGAACGTTTACAAATATAGCGTTGATGTTATTTGTATACAATTTAAATGAAATCCTACTTCTATTTATTGCGGTAGAAATTGAAAAACAAATTTATAATTTTCTTATTTCGAGGATTGGATTTGGGGATTTATAGTGCAAGCTGCACCAAACGCAAGATTATATAGATTGAACTAGTGAAAATCGAGGTAGGTAGGTAGGTAGTTCATTAAAATCGCAATGGATCAACACAACGGGCTATTGGTGACGGTCAGGAATCAATCCCGAAGGGGGAATGAAATATCGGGAATTCAATTAGATACAGAAATTTATTTTGAATGCATATTTTTATATTTGGTAGAATTTTGAAGGAAGTTGCTTGATAAAGTTAAAAGGAAACATGTATAAAAATTAGATAATTTAGAAAGCCAATTATATAGAAAAAGATTGAAAGGGTTTTCCTTAATCAAATCTTGCAAATTTAGAATAGTACATTTGCAAAATCGAATACAAAGATTGGAAGACAGAAAACCAATCAAAATATGATGAATAAATACTAAATTAAGTAACTCTTCACCTGACTTTGGTTCAAAATGACTAGGTATTGTCCTCTTATCTTTCCTTCACACCAATCTTTCTTTCTTTCCCTCGCCAAAGCATGTTGTGTTGCTCCAGTGCGACGTTAATTCAACTACCTACGTATCAACCTACCAAATGGAGCAGATTTGATTCCTCCCTGTGTGTATTTCTCTCGTCTGTGTTAGTGAACCTTTCATTGTGTGTATGTCCATTGGAGTTGTCTATCTAGTGTTTGGCACAGTATGGCCAAATATGTCCCTTGCGCTATAAAACCCAATAAACCAACCAACCTATCTACCAAATACGGCCATTGCCCCATAAAAAATACAACCTACCAAATACGGCCCTTAGCCTTAAAAAATCCAACCAACCGAAATTCGAAACCTCCAGAATAAATTGCGGAGCGTGTCACCGTATACCCGTCACTAACGACAAAGTTACACACTGGAAAACGGACATTTTTACGAAATCAGCTGCTGTATGGAAAAAGAACGGCGTCTGCACAAAAAAACGAAAACCAACACAGAACCAATTGATTTCCGATGCGGGAGTCTCTCTAGGTGCTAAATTTTTCACATCCAATTACTCCTAAAAGGCTCCTGCAGAAAAAACACCACAATAATGAAGAAGCGATAAATTTCCGCCCGACCAGACACACCGACGCCAGTCACTCATTTACGATCCAGACCCGAAAAGGATGAAAAATAATAATAATACACATGCCACGAAAACTTATTACTTTGGAGGGTCCGTGATACAGAATTGAAGGGAATTTATTTTTTATTCAGGGAAGACGGCTGGAGAACAAGAGATGGAGTCCGATCATTAAAGAAATAAATGGGTGGCAATTTGCGAGTTGTCGTTGGAATCATTAGAATTTTTGACAACTCGAAACTCCTTTTTTGCGTAAATTAAGCTAGATTCAAATCGCAAACATTTTTTTCAGTCCCATTTATTTTTAATGAACATTAAAATGAATTAGACGAACCGATAAGATAAAATTACGCTTATTTTTATTTTTTTAAGGTGTAAAGCAGCTTAATATCAACGATGCACTCATTATTGATCATAATAATAAATTTCCATGGATATGTTTCAAAATAATACCACTAAAATGACACAAAAAGGAAAATTGATTTGCTGGTTAATAAATTATTTCGTGGTATAAACAAGTTTTAATATATTTAAATCAAATAAAAACATGGTGCTTGAAAATTTATTCATTTTAAGTCAAATTTAAAATACACTCGGTGCCTATTAACACTCAAAACCAATCACGCCAAAAAAAGACTGGTGCCTATTAACTAAGCGCTAGACACGTTAAACTACGCCATAATGGTAATTGATGTTACAGTACAAAGACATTATCATAAAATGCAAAAATATATACGTCGAACGACTTAAATGATGAATTCTAATAGGTGATTAAAGAGGTAAACTGTTCTAAAAGTTTAATGACTGTAAAAATAGTAACATTTTTATGGAGTTTCTGGGAAGAATGGAAGTTCCCTTAGTTCCGATTGTTGAAATACTATGTGAAAATGTAATAACTATACGACCAAATATTATCATATCATAATATTTAAATAAATCAACTGAAACGGAATTTTTCGAATTCAGTTTCATTTCGCATTGTGTTGTCTTTTTGAGTGTTATATATTGCATTAAAAACCTGGTACTTGTAAAATTAATATATTGTGCAGATTACAAAGAAAATTAACTTCCTTACGAATTCTACATCACGGCACGATTTAGAGGTTAAGGTATATTAAAACAGCCTCCTGCTTAAATTCGAAATTAAAATCACAGGTTCAAGTAAGAATTCCCAATTTTTCATTTCAAAGTTACAAATTTGCACGCACAATTTTCTCATAAAAAATCGATGGTGATTTGAATCCAAAGCGTTTGGATCTTCCGAATTCTTATGAATAAATAATGTAACGGAACATTATCAGCAGGAATATGAGTCATTACTCAATTTAAGATCGAAGTTCGGCACGCAAATTCAGAACTTTTGGTACCACATGACAGCATACCATCAATTACACAACTGATTAAGACAAAAATTATGGATATCTCAATTTTTATCAAAGGGGCTTCAATCAATTTTATTATAAGACCACATCGAACCAATTCTATATCAAAGTTATCGGCGTCTATGAAAGTCTGTCCACACCAAAATTAGGAACTTTCATATCTAAAATTCAGCAGTTATTGTAACATTTAACACACAACAGACGAATATTAAGTTGACAAAACACAAGACGTATATATTTAATTTTAAAATATTTGGAAATCACATTGAGCTCCTTAGTTAACGATATTCACTTCACAAAACTCCAATGCAAAATGGATTTGTTGAGTTGCGTTTTAAGACGCAAGGATCATATTTGGCCCAGTTGTGCCAAACAACGTCAAGTATATGGAACATTTACACAAAGAAAATTTCACTGACATAGAAGAGAGAAATACACCCAGGGAAGAATCGAACCTGCGCCGCCTACAACTCGCCGGTTGCTAGCGCAATGGACAATGTAAAATGGGAGATATCTTGAAGGTATTAAAACAAGTACCGGAAATACCATCGATATTCAGTTAAGAATAACTGCTCGAAACAAGTAACTTTTGAATATTCCCAATTCTAAAGAAACAGACTTACATTTACGAGGATAGTAATTCATCCGGAGACAAGTAAAAAACCGATGGATCCGAAGTGGATTCACCCGCTGCATTTAAACTCAGGTGCCCAGTCTTGTGTCTATAACATCATGAATAAAATACAGTGAGGGTTGGTAATGCTTATTGTAATTTTTCCAATTCATACGAATGAGCTCACTGTTAACAAAAATTACATGCCAAGATAAATTTTCAATCACTTTCGGTCTAAAAGTGTTGAAAACGAAAACAAAAGTATATTTGCGGTATAAAGCAAAAATGACCACCCATTTCACGAACTGCCGATGATATGCCCTGCTCCACCACTTACAATTCTATACCTCAGAACCAGACGAACTAAGTCCAAAAATTTCGATTTCCAGGTTATTACAGTTTTGCATGTAGAATCTGATTTTGCATCAAGCCATAACATTCTCGTTTTATGATTTACTAGGGTTATAAGAGCGTAAGTCCTAACCTTTGTTTGAGCCAGGCAATCGTGTCCATCCACTCAAAAAGACAGTTTGAACTTTCATTCATAAAAACTAAGCCTGTTGTTAGACAACGGAAAAGAGACGGCACAAGAAACAAAACCGAGAGCCATACATTTATTTTTAACTTTAATAATACGGTTGAAGTCATTTGCAAAACTTTTTTCCTGGATAACGCTTTCTATTTCTGAAACCTTCATGAGATTTTCAACCTTCATCATTGCTTTAAAAAAGCCAATGAGTCTGGTTTGGTAACGCCAGACCTTAGGGGAAAACATATTCCAGCAAATAAATTACCTAGTGATAGCTTAGAACGGATCAAAAACCATATTTCAAAGTTTCCGGTGTATGAAAGCCACTACAGCACCTGAACATTTCCACAATGTACTCACTGTATGTAGATGAGTGCGAAAAAGAAAAAATTAAACAAGAGAAAAAGTGGGTTTATTCCAAAGTTTTCAATGAAGATTTCAACTTGTCTTTCCACTCAGCAGATAATGACAGTTGTGATGTTTGCGACAAACTAGACTGCGAAATTAAAAATGAAAAAATGATGTAAAACTCAATGAACTTAAATTACAAAGAGAAAACCACCTGGAAAAAGCTTCATGTAGGTATGAATTAAAAAGGAAAGCTAAACTGAAAGGCCGTGATAATCAAGGTTTGAGAGTCGTTATGTCTGATCTCCAAAAATGTCTTCTAACCCCAGATTTGAAGAACTCCCAAAGTTTTTACTCAAGAAAACTCTGGACATTAAATATTACAATTTATAACACAGCCGTTGACAAAACGTGGTGTATGATCGGGATGAAGTTACAGCCGGTCGAGGAGGTAACGAAATAGCATCATGTTTATTCACATGGGCGAATGAAGAGCTTAGAAATACTGATAGGCCTACTGAAAACTTAACAGTGTGGACAGATAATTGCAGTGGCCAAAACAGGAATATTAATGATTTTCATGTACCTATGGCTGTTGGAAAAAGTTTCTTTTTAAAAGAAGTCAACCATAAGTTCCTACTTGCTGGACATACCCACATGGAAGCAGCATAGTGTGATAGAGAGCAACTCAAAAACCACACTATTTTTACCACAAATGATTAGGCCAATTGTATTGCTTCATGTACAAAAAAGAACCCCTTTGTTGTGAGAAGGATGTGCGTTAAAGACTCTTGATTTTCTCTACTTGAAGAGCAAAGAAGCTCCATTTGTTTCAAGGAAGAAAAACACAGATAAAAACCATTTTTGATATCCAATGCAGTGTGATTACAGCTTCGCAAAGGAAACAGCAAGTTGTACTATAAGACCAGTTTCGCAGATACCTTTAAAACAGTTGAATCTAAAAGAAATCAGAGGAACAAAGGATTGTTATGCCAGCGACGATCCCACAGTTGAGAGTAAACGAAAACAAGATAAATAATGAGAAGTACAGAGACCACATGAATTTAATGCAGTGGGTCCCTGAAAAGTATAGATCCTTCTTTGAAAACCTTCCACATGGAGAGAAGAAAGGAAACTTTCCTGAGGATGACTCAACCGCTCTAGAGTAATATTTCTGTTTAATCTGTAGCTTTTAAGTAATTTACAATATTACAACACTCAATCTGTACAATATTAAATATTTTTGTACTTTCTCTATGATTTTGATAGTATTAAAGATATTGTTACTAAGATTGATCGTGTAGTTTACTCCAAACACCTTTTTATAATGCTACGTAAGTCCTATATAAAACAGGTTTTTGATGTAGAACCACAATAACGTAAGTCCGGTCCTGTCTTAATCTATATATATAAAATAGGATGTGTGTGTATTTTCTATACAAATCTACACCGTTTGACCAATTCACACCAAATTTGGTACACTTATACTTTAGAACACTGCGGTCAGCATAGGCTAACTCTTAACCCCCGTTCTATTGGCCCTAGGGGCTAAAAACTATTCCAAATCGCCATAGAAATAACATTGAGCATAGATTGATTGCTTTAGGCAGCTATGGTTGCTTTACCAGTGTTGATCGAAAAACAATTTTTTTCGAAACAAATTAAATTACAATATTTATATTTGAACTGACTTTTTAGTTCTTCCCATGATGTAAATAAATTATAGATATTTTATTGATGAAGAAAGAATATTTTAAAATATTTATTTTTGCAAGGAAATTCAAGGAAAGGTTTTCAGTTCAAGGATGATTTTCAAGGAAAGTTGGTGTATATTTCGACCCACTTTCCTTAAATAATTTACTGAATACGTAATGATTTGTAGAATTCTGTTTCATAAGCTTTTTAGGTAAGGCGTGTAACATATTTTAAAATATCCGGAATAGATACATGTGAATCCAACGTTGAAAGCAGTGATTTTCTTTCTTAAAAATTCTGTAAAATCGACTTTCTACTTTTTGAAAAATTCAGTTTAATTTGTCTACACCGATTATATTTATTCCTAACCAAAGCACCGTTATTCTGAAAAGCACAAACGAAAAAAATCATTGATCATAAAAGCGTAATTTTGCTACTCGGTATCTGGCAGCACCAGAATTAATGTTTATTTTTTATAAAACTTTGTAGAACTTTCTAGAAAGTTGGGAAAACGGAAACTTCCTTGGACTCATGATGGAGAACTTACATATTGCAATATATTCAGGAATTAAATGTCTATATTTGCGTCCGAAGTATATCGTAGAAGCTATAAATAAGTTAAAACGTATTTTCCGTACAACTTAAATGATTGCATTTTTCTGTGAAAGAAAAGTGATTATTCTAATTCACTTTTCAAGCAACATTTAACCATTTCAACCCGAGCAACGCCGGGTAATTCAGCTAGTAAGCTATAAAATTACATAAAAATTAACCAACAATGGATAAAGCATGTATATTTTTATTGTTAATAATCAATTTTTGCAGGCTAATTCAAATACTAGCTTTGTAGTCAGGCAATGAGATCCTTGTTTTCAGTTTTTATGCTCTCCTGAAAAGTTGGCATAATGTGACACGTTCGTCTGGTTCTGAGGTACAGAATTGTCACTAAATGTCATGTATGCGCTATGAAACAACATAGCGCCCTATAACCCCGGAGTAATAGTGAATTGAAATCAGTGCCACATTAATGCCGCTTCCGCCAATGTTCTGTTTCGTACCCATTTCTCGTCAAAATAGCGATACAGCCGAATGTGCGATATAACGAAGGGTTACTACCCTTACAGTTGAAAGGGGAAACATCAAGAGGGCTTACAAACAAAGAATGTTTTACTGACAGAAGAAAGAAATACACTCAGGGAGGAATCGTAGTTGCGCCGCCTACAACTCGCAGGTTGCCAGCGCAGTAGGCAAACACACTGAGAATGCAACCCCGGGGTAAACAAAGGATCACAACAACATCGTATGTCAACCAGTCGAAATCGAGGTATTTTGATACTTCGGAAAACCTAACTACTATCTACTGAAGCAATCCAAAAGATATTTGTATTGCAAAGCCACAAAGAAAAATACATCTATTAAACCCCTATGAGTCACTATGACATATGAAGTTAAAGCAGGGAACAAAAAGGAAGAAAAAAAGATATGCAAGACCAAGATGCCTCAAAAGTTCTCGAGTTTTCCAATAACATGTCGGATATTTCCTTTCGGGATCGGTTCCGGACCGTCACCAATAGCCCGTTGCCTTGCTCCAGTGCGACGTTAATTCAACTACCTATCGACTTCCAAAAGCAAGCATAGACATCTTCGCCTGTTATTACCGAACATTCCAAAAGATGGTCAAAATACATGTCAGCCATCCCTCTGCATAGGACACATTTCGGACTGCCATAGATGACAAAAAGATGCAAATGCTTGGCCAGGCAATCATGCCCTGTCAATAATCTATCCAGAAGATATAGCTGTTGAATGTAGCAACCTGTAACAGTAATCCAGAAGATATTACTGTTGTAAGGTTGGCTGTGTCTTCTAAACAGGATGTTTTTTAAGCAAAAATACAGGCTGTTTCGACATCACATTCAACACTAGCCAGACACAACAGGCTATATTACTTCCAGATCAAGAAGGTTCTACGAAGGAATCTTCCATAATATAAACAATTTTAAACGCAATATCAGACTTGAAAAATGGAAATGTCTCATTTCCATTCCCTTCCTCAGAAGTGATGAAAAATGATATATACGTAAAATATCCAGCTTTTCCCCTAAGAGGAAAAAGTTTTATCCTCAATAATACTCTGAAGTGGGTTTTTCTTCTTTTCTAGCAGCAAAATTCGATATAAGGCATAGCATTTTCAATTTCCTTCACGTCAAAAAATTTGCATGACACTTAATATAATACATCTATATAATACACGATCTCTCGCTCCTCTTTTTAAAAACACCCAGGAGTCAAATATCTTAACTCCATCAAAGTCTTCCTAATCTTTTTTTAAAGTTTGAAAGCGCAGCTCAAAAGTAGACTTAAATTGAATAAGGAAGGGAGGAATCAGATTGAAACTGTTCTTTATTTCAAAGGCGGAAAAGGTATTCTGGATTTAGGAAATAGTGCAAAACTACGTTCAATCTTTCGTCACGTACAAAATAAAAATTTATCATATTTTTGGTTTCCTTCAATAATTTGAATTTGCTAATAATTTTAATCATTCGGAATTAACGCCATTATAAAGCAAAACTTTCTGTTACATTAATGCCATATAACAAAACTCAATGAAAATCCGCTCACACTTATAAAAATTAAATTTAAAATACAACAGGCTTTACTAATGAAACAAAATCATTCGTTAAAACACAAATAAAAATTTCAGAGTGTATATCTTAATATTAAGAATAATTGGGAGTTATGTATTTCTAAATCAAACTGGTGAGTTCCATTCAAAATCAGTTAAAACAAAATTTTTTGACGAAATGGTGTATATATTTTTTTATTTTTATATCCAATGTGACTAATCAAAAACAGAAAATAATAAAAAAAAATATATAACCAGGGTCCTCACTCTTTAAATAAAAAACAAATTGAAGCACTTCCAACATAATTTTTAAGGACCTCGTTTTGATAATGACGAGCATTCATATTTACGATACCAAATAAAAATTGACAAATGAAATAAACTTAGAAATTTAATGCAAAAAAATTTCAAATTAAATAAATAAATATTTAAATTTTTAAGGGAATAGCAATAAAAAAACTTGTTACTAAATCACTATGTTACGAAAGGAGAATCCCCAACTCAAGCGGTTGGTTTGGATTCCATAGCGCAAAGGTCCAATACCGGACAAGCTGTGCCAAATATAAGACAGAATAGAACTCAATACATAAAATTCCCAAATTAATAACCTAACCAACCATAAAAGCAGATACCCAATTCCAGACGATAGCTTCCGGGCATTTTTTTTAAAATAAGGCATTTGTAAAATTCAAGGACTAAATAAAATTTCAGTATTTTCAAGGATTTTTTAGCGTTCTGGAAAATGAAAATAAAATTCAAGGGTCATGGGAACCCTGTATGGTGCAAATGTCGATGTTAAATTATATTTCAGGATTGAAAATATCTTTTAAATGTTTTAATCCGTCTTTTTATTAGCGTTGTCTTGTTCTATAATATCGCGGTTAGTTTCATACAAAATATGTAATTCACTGGAAAAACACAATACATATAAGCAAACTATTCACACAAAAAATAATCTCGTGGAACCTAATTCTGTCGACGATTGAAGTCATGTATGAGAGATATTATCAGAGCAAACAAACCAGACGGATCGCGAAGTTGGTTGGTTTGGGGTTTTATGGCGCAAGGGCCATATTTGGCCATGCTGCGTCAGACAATGTCAAGTAATGGACATACACACACAAGGAAAGTTTTACTGACACAGAAGAAATGTACCAAGGGAGGAATTGAACCTGACAGGAATGGAGCCTGCGGTGCCTACAACTCTCAGATTTCTAGCGCAGTGGGAATACCCAAGGACACGACGGCCCCACGGACTGCGAAGATTTTATTTCCACTACCTAAATGCTCATGCCGTGATACATATCAGAATCACCTTAAAATGTAAATTAGCTCGTTTTACGATGCTTGGTGGTTAATGTAATTGGTGTTAACCAAACAAGAATTAAATAAATTCAAAATTCATTTTTTTTTTAAATTTTATTGGAGAAGTGCAGAAATCGTGTTCGAAAAATAAGTCAAGTGATATCACGTTTGGAATACGTATAAGAAACACGTTCCGCCACAAAAACACTACAGCTACCTACATTTAGCTCCACAGAAAATGCCTCTCATGGAATATTTGTTTGAGATTCAATTTGAAGGAACTTTAAAAGACACGAACAAAGGGGTTCGAATTCATTTGGATCTTGCCAATATTCATAGTCAACGAGACATTCCGCCAGATATCTAATTCCAAAGACAAGAGAAATTTTCAATCAATTACTTGACAAAAGATAGTAATTAATATTCACACAGAAATTTCGCTCATTCAGCAGTTACGCGCGAGGTCTTCAGTAAATTCAGACTGAATGACGACTTCGTTTCTAAAACTAATGAATTCTAAAATGAATGCCTGTCTTCAATGAATTCTAACTTCAAGTCGTAATGCTAGCGAGAAAATTGGAGGAGTAAAAAGATGGATGTTGATAACGTGACCGTTTATCGAATGATTCAAAATGTATCTCGGTGGGGGTGGTAAATTAGTTGCTAGTTTATTTATGTACGAAGAATTTTTGTTTCACTCAGATAATTCGAGATGATTAAATTCGATATTGTCAAAACATATCAATATCTACTTCATCAAAAATAAATTTAATTTCAGCATCCCTAGCTTATGATGATTAGTTTAATGCAATTTAATAGAAGAGTTGCACTGAGACAAGAACTAAAAAGTCAAAATTATACAAATCACACACTTTAACAGTACCGTTTGGATTAAATTGCTTAATGGGTCATTTTTATACGCTACGCAATTCTAACGATATTCCGAATAGTTGACATATAATTATACATCATAAAAATAGATATGCCTGTTGTGGGATTTCATTAGTTTCAACGAACAAATACATAAAGGAAAAAATGCCTGAAAAAATTCACTACTCCTTTAATAAGCGAGCAAGATTTATTTCTTTTATCAACCTTATACTTTGTCCAACCTCGGAATTTTTAAATGTTCTGACATATAGTGAAGGATTGTTTCAACATGATCCAAAAATATGCCGGGAATTTAACCTCACGAAATGGGAGGTAATTATGCATCTACAAAAAAGTTCAAGCAATATTTACGACAGCACTTTTCAAGGGATATTTTAATCAATAATAAATAAGTGCCTCTATTGTCAGCCTTGATGAGAAAAGAAAAATGTGAGGGAGGCCGCATCTTGCATTTGAAGAATAGGGCCGTAGAAAAAAGCTATTTACGTCCGTTATGGGTACATAAACTCTAATTAAGGTTTCCAATAACGCGTGGCATGCCTGTTACGGAAAATTTATAGCTTCTGTAAAAATTAAAAATGTGAAAAGTTATTTATTTCTTAGTTTAAAGAGAAGTGAATAATTTTACAAATTCCCAAGTACTACGAATGTCACTAAATATTTACAGGACAAAATTTATTGGTTTTACCAGTTAGATCCACTGTTTAAATTTCATACCAATTGCTCCACTGAAAAACATCTGCTCACAAATGGAACAAGTTTCAAGCTGTTATTTATATTTTATTAATTTTGGTAACAAATTGAATTTTAAAAACTGAAAGGACAGAAATACGGTGCATATTTACTATCACGATTTGGCGTTCCTTTCAACCATCGCATTTTACAAAACTTAACAGAAATTAGTCATTTTTACTCAAGTTATTTTCTTACTAGATGTATGTATTAATGGGTTGGGTTTTTATGGCGAAAGAACCATACTTTGCCAAGCTACGCCGAACACAAGACAATGTCAAGTAATGGATATACCTACTCAAGGAAAGCTTTACTGACACAAAAGAGAGAAATACACCAAAGGAGGAATCGAATCTGACAAGAATTGAACCTGCGCTGCCATGAACTCGCAGGTAACTGGCGCAGTGGGCAAACCCACAGCCTCGGCGACCCTTGTGTATTAATGGAAAGTACTCAAGAATGACAAAAAATAGACTTAATTACCATTGAATATTTAGACAATTTAGCCACGGTGATAAATAATTTAATTCTAGTACAACATGGAAACCTTATTGAAGATAGATAATCCCAAATCTCTTGAGAAGGTAGGCAAAGACATAATTCTTAAGCAATACATATATTACTGAAAAATAATGTGTATACATGGTTTAAAAATCTGATGTTAAATATTTTATTTCACCGTTTACATCTACAGCCCCATTTTGAAATTTATTTACATTCATGTTCAGATTTGTTTAGATTTTTATTTATATATTCATTTATTTAATTGTTTTCCAACAGAAAATATCCCATTACAGAGAACAAAAATATGATCCAAAAAATGAAGAAAAAATGCATACCCAAATAGTTATATAAGTAAATAAGAAATAAAACAAAGCACTTCATTGAAGCAGATAACTTGTTGAATTGAAATCGTTAAAAAATATATTAAAACTTGCGATAAAGATTTATACCGTTTAAAAATCTATTTGTGGCGAAATTGTTAAATACATTCTTTTTTAAAGGTTTAACAAAAAATAATTTTGTTTCTGGTGATATACCTAGGAATGAAGTACAATAATCATTTAAATGAAATATAAATTTTCATATCAATCATTGAAAAACGAATGCTTTCTCAAGTACCAATATCTCTACTTGAATATGCCTACTACAAACTCCGAAACTAAACGATTTCAAAGGGAAAAAGATAAGCCTCTATTTTATACAACACAAACCTTGAAATTTCCATTCCAAAACCTTCAAATCCCAGTAAAAAATTATGTAAATAGCCTTATATTAAAAATCTGGGCAATCTCTTAGTAGCATAGCAGAAGCGTGACGCAATCCATGAAGTGAAAGTATTGCACTTCTGCATAGGAAAAAAGCAAATCCCCAAAGGAAAGATTGAACTTTAGTTGCCGAAAAGGAAATGAACATTCTATAGAATTTCCTGCTCTTTTTCGGCAAGGAATACAAAGGAATATCAAGTAGGAACAGAGGGTTAAAGATAAACCGTTCTGGATCTTCCAAATATAAGAAATAGGAGCACCCAAAGAAGGACTTTGTTTCTCCTTTCAAATGCAGGTTGCTTTAAGAAAGCGCTATTCCCTAGGGTTCCAAAGAGAAGAAAATGCGGAAATTCCACAAAACTTCGAAGCTCTTAAACTTAAAACTATACAAATCTCAGCATGACTTGAAAATTCAATTTTTTTTCTGACGTTTTTGATTCGAGAAACCCTATTTTTATGCCTGGATTAATTTTACAATTGCGGTAACTCATTATGTAACGACTCATAAATTGTGGCTCCACGAGTATCAGAGGTATTTTCAGTGAAAAAAAAACTAGACGGAAGACGGATATTTTTCTTCCTCTTAACCAAACACCCTCGCATGATACATACCGAGATTACCTTAAAATGTAGTGACATTTGGCGTTTAATCCAATTTGCATTGACCAATTAACTATCATGTAGCAATTCGAAATTCATGTTTTGGAATTTCTGTTGGCGATATACTGCAATCGTATTCGAACAACAATTACAACTTCCGAAAATAAACAAAAGTGGTGTTCCAACATCCTGAACGATAAGATCTCAAAATATAAAATCAGGATGTGTGTGCTGGCGGCCGGAGGGGTGGCCGCGGACGCCCTCCCCTAAGTTTTAAAAATCTCAAAAATCTTGAATTGTATATGGTTCTTCCCCCTGACACTCTACCCTGTTTCCCTTGGTAATTAGTGAGTCAAGGACTAGGTCCGGCTCAATTTTAAACTTCAATATTTTAGATCCTATGATTTTACTTTTCTTAAAAATTTTAGAAATTTGGGGTTTTGAGTCTTTTGGTTCTCTGGATTAACAGGTCTTGGACTAACAACTATTTTTGAATATAGTCCAGTTTTATAATTGTAATTTATATTAGTTTGTCTTAAAATATAGTAATTATTAAATATCATATCATAATTGTAAATCTCATTGTAAAATATCATATAAATAATCTCTTCTTTGTTCTTATATTGGCGCCTCATATGAGCCATCCTCTTATATACTACTATTGTACCACCTATTTGTAGCGCCTACAATAAACTGCCCACTGGCAGTAATATAAGCTGCAGGTAATGAATTAAAAAATTTCTTTAAATGTTATAAATCTGTGGGTAAGTTGCAGTTGCTCCAGGATGGCCTATGTGGCGCCGATATCGTCCTTGTAAACCGGCAGTGTGCCGGTCGTCGATTCTTAGTTAATGTTTTTGGACCCTGTTGGTCCTTTTTCTATGTATATTTTTAAAGAAAAAATAATAAATGGTGGTGCCCTGGACTTCGGTGCGGACGCGCCGGAGTCAGGGTGTATCCTCTCTGTGGGGGGGGGGCTGATTTTCCCGGCGTGCTCCTTTTGTTCCCATGGTTAAAGTCCTCCCCCTCCTCCCATATAAGAGCTCAAAACTTGTCGGTGGTTGGGAGGAGGCGGGTCTAGAAGAAGAATCGTATTCGAAAAACAAGTCAAATGACAGGTCAGCAATACCATCGACCTTCAAATGAAAGACAGCGTGTGGGCGGAGTCACTGTCGTAACATCTCAGAATGGTGCCATGTGGGCTTACGGATTGTCTTGGGTTAAT